>JAJHSJ010000012.1:33629953-33882020 GCA_021015155.1 Magnolia officinalis
TGGTTTTTGGTGTAAGGTTTGTCCTTAGAACAACATTTGTATCAACCTCTCAAGATCTGAATTTGAGGTTGTTTTACTTTCCTGCATTGTGATTTATTTTAGCTATCATATTTTTTTAATTCCCGCTGTTATAAGTTTTATTTGCATAGTCCTAGTCTATCACCCCCCTATAGGACATATAGCTAGGCCTTTTCAAGTGGTATCAAAGCCTAATAGCTCTTTTTAATTCTTGGATTTAATTCCTGAGCTAACGATTTAAGCTATTTAAGATGTCAAATTTGATAGCCTTCCAGTCACTAGGCCTCCACCCTTTGATGGCTCCAACTATGCTATTGGAAAGCAGAATGAGGATCTTCCTCAAATCAATGGATGAGAGTGTGTGGCAAGCCATAGTGACTGAATGGAAACCTCTTATCATGGAAGTTACTGGGGTTGACGGTTCAAAATCTATGAAGTAACACCATATTACCAATGGACCACACTTCAGAAAAGTGAGAGTAGTGCAAATGCTAAAGCACTAAATGCAATCACTTGCGCACTATCACCGGATGAGTTCAAAAGAATCATTTCCTGTGATACTGCAAAGCAGCTTGGGATATATTAGAAATGACACACGAGGGTACTACAATTGTCAAAAAATCTAAAGTCTAACTCCTCACAACCAGATTTAAAGAAAATTCATATGGAGGAAAATGAAATGTTTATGGACTTTTACACTAGATTGAATGACATTGTAAACTCAATGTGGGGTCCTTGGCGATAAAATCTCAGAAAATAAAGGTGTGTGAAAGATATTACGCTCACTTTCTGAACGGTTTAATTCTAAAGTAACCGCGATCCAGGAACTTCGTGATACGGATAATATGAGGGTAGAAGAACTAGTTGGTTCTCTACAAACCTACGAGTTAAACTTTAAAAGCTCTTAAAGGTAAATCTATTGCACTAAAATCTTCTAAATGTAATTCAGAAAAAAATCTGATTAGAAGATGATATGGCTCTTTTAGCTAAGAAATTTTACAAGAATTTTCCAAAGCAAGAAAAGAGGTGATTTTTTCAAAAATCAAATGATAAAAAGAAGTTTAGACCCAAATCTCAAAAATCTTTGAAAGATAGTCAATGTTAAACTGTCAGAATATGGGCATTTAGCAAATAGATGTCCTAAAAAGGACAAACCAAGAAGAAGGGATGTTGGCTACATGGGATGAATCATCTAATCTGAAGCTTCTTCTGAATCAGAAGATTTGAAACTGAGTCGGGCAATGAAGTTAAAGCTCTTATGACTCTAGCCAAATTCACATTTTCAGATAATGACTCAACAAGTGAAGAAAATCTGAGTAGTGAATGTGAAAATGAAGATGATCTTTAAGATGCTTACAATGCCCTATATAAGAAAAGTTTGTAAAATTGCTGTCAAACTTAAACTTCAAAAAGAAAAGTTTTATAAACTCAAAAAATGTTTTGAATCACTTGTCTTAGAAAAATCACAAATTTTAGATTGTTCTGAAAAATTAAAATGCGATTTGGAATTCTAAAACTCCCTAATTATTGATTTGAAATCTGAAATTGAGAAACTCAAAAATGAAGTATCTTCTCTTCTGAGTCTAAAGGCACATGGAAATATGCCCAAGGTGATCCAAAGTTAGAAAAACTTTTATCCGGATCAAGAAAATGTGGCGATCTATCCTGGTTGGGCTATGATAAAAATTTATCTCCTAAACAAAAGTATACTCCTCCTATGTTTGTGAAAGGAGAGTCCTCAAACTCAAAAGGAAAAAGTACTTATCAAGGGTTTTTCTAGAATTTCAAAAACTTTTCAAAAACCTAGAAGCAGCCATGTCAACTTTAATCAGAAACGAAATCCACTAGCTGAAAAGATAGTTGATTTACTCAAGGAGCTCTTTAAAATCTAACTCTATAGGTCATTCTATAACTATAAACAAAAGAAGACCAACTATATTCCTAAACCCAAAACAGTTATGAAATGGGTTCCTAAAGTTGCCTACTTGGTTGCTCACACTGCTTTCAAGCAACAAGTCATTTAAAGTGGTACCTAGACAGTGGATGCTCCAGGCATATGACAGGTGACAAAGCTTTATTCACGGATCTGAAAGATATGACTGATGGTTCAGTCACATTTGGTGATGGTAGCAACTGCAAGATTTTAGGCCAGGTACGGTTTAACTTTTTAATCTTCCTGTGTTTAAAAACGTTTTATATGTTGAAGGCTTAAAACATAACTTGCTTAGCATATCTCAATATGTGATAATAACCATAGTGTTCGGTTTTCTATTCAAAGCTGTGAGATACTAATAATAAGGGTTCTGTATATTAACTGGACGTAGAACGTCTGAAAATTGCTATATTATTAGCGAATCCAGCTCATCTAATCAAAACATGTTACATGGTCCATACAGACGAGACTAATTTATGGCACAAAGTCTTGGACATGTACATTATCGAAATTTATATAGATTGAGCAAACGAGAACTTATAAGAGGTTACCCAAACTTCAGAATTAGATAAAATATGTGGTGAGTGCCAGATAGGCAAACAAACAAGGAACTCACACAAAAAGGTGAATTCAAATACCACATCAAGACCACTCGAACTCCTCCACATGGATCTAATAGGACCTATCAGAACGGAAAGTCGTGGTGGGAAAAAGTATATCCTGGTAATAGTTGATGACTTTACCAGATTTACATGGGTAGTCTCTTAAGGATAAATTTGAAACCCTTGAAGAAGTAAGAAAAGTTCTCAAAAGGATTCAAACTGAAAATGTTCTCAAATCAATAAGATTCGTAGTGATCATGGATCTGAATTGAGAATAGCAGTTTTGAGAAGTTCTATACCGACCAAGGAATATAACATGAATCTCTGCTCTCAAAACTCCACAACAAAATGGAATTATGGAAAGAAAGAATAGGGTGCTTCAAGAAATGGCTAATGTCATGTTAAATAGCATGAAGCTCTCTAAAAATTTTTGGGTTGAAGCAGTCAACACAGCTTGCTATATTATAACTGAGTCTACACTAGCAAGATAATAATAAAACGGCTTACGAATTGTGGTTCAATAAAAAGCCTACTGTCAAATACTTTTGAGTTTTTGGCAGCAAGTGATATATTTTACGAGATCGTGAAAATTTGGGAAAATTCGATACGAAGAGTGATGAAGGGATTTTTCTAGGATATTCCTTAAACAGTCGAGCTTATAGGGTTCTGAACAAAAGAACTGGTGTGATTCAAGAGTCCATTAATGTTGTCATTGATGATCACTTAAACACGCCAATCCCTAAATTCAGATAAGATGAAGTTTAATCAATGATAAACCCGATACTTCATCGAATCAGAATGATTCTGAGTTGAGGACTGTTAAAGATCATCTAACCACACAAATTCTTGGAAACCCTCTCACCGGTGTTCGCACCCGTAGACAACTTGAGGATATATGTAATTATGTATGTTTTACATCCTAAATAGAACCATCTAACGTAAAAGAAGCCCTTGCTGATGAGAACTGGATTGTTGCGATGCAAGAAGAACTCAACCAATTCGTAAGAAATAATGTTTGGTATCTCGTACCAAGACCTAAAGATAAACACATCATTGGAACAAAATGAATTTTTAAAAATAAGTCTGACGAGTGTAGAAATATAATTAGAAACAAGGCTAGACTAGTGGTATAAGGTTATACTCAAATTGAAGGAATTGATTTTGATGAAACTTTTGCACCAGTAGCACGTCTTGAATCTATCAAACTATTTATATCCATTGCATATTTTAGAAAGATAAAGATCTATCAAATGGATGTGAAAAGTGCTTTTCTAAATGACGATTTACATGAAGAGGTCTATGTTGAACAGCTAATGGGTTTTGAATATCCCAAAAATACTGATCATGTGTATTGGCTTAAAAAGGCACTTTATGGATTAAAACAAGCACCTAGGGCATGGTATGAGAAATTAACAAAATTTCTTTTAAGTCATAATTTTCAAATGGGATCTGTTGATAAACTCTATTTGTTAAAAACATAATGATCATATCTTAATGGTACAGATTTATGTTGATGATATCATTTATGGATCAACTTGTACTGACTTGATACTAATTTTTGTGTTTGATGAAATCACAGTTCGAAATGAGCATGGTTGGGGAATTGACTTATTTCCTTGGATTGCAAGTAAAGCAACAACCTGAAGGAATATTCATTTCTCAATCTAAGTATGCTTTGTATCTAATCAAGAGATTTGGATTTGAGAATGGCAAGAATTTCGATACTCCTATGAGTACTACCCTGAAACTCTCAAAAGACTCTAATGGAAAAATGTTGATTCAAACTTTATCGGAGTATGATTGGTGTTTGTATATTTAACTGCTAGTAGACTTGATATTTCTCTAAGTGTTGGTATTTGCGCAAGATATCAATCTGATCCAAAGAATCTCACTTGATTGCTGTCAAGTGGATTATTAGATATGTCGCAAGTACTGTAAATCTCGGTCTCTAGTATCCTCATGAGACTAGTGTCCAATTAGCTGGATACTCGGATGCTGACTGGGCTGGTAATCTAGATGATAGAAAATCAACCAGTGGTGGTTGCTTTTACATTGGAAATTGTCTAGTTTCCTGGTTTAGTAAGAAGCAAAATTCTATATCACTTTCAACAGCTGAAGCTGAGTATATCGCAGTTGGTAATGCATGTACACAGCTTGTTTGGATGCAACGAATGCTAAGTGATTATGGAATTAAACAGGATTTTATGTTATTACATTATGATAATTCCAGTGTGATAAATATTTAAAAAAATCCTATTCAGCATTCTCGTACTAAGCACATTGACATTAGATTTCATTATATTCAGGAATTAGTAGAAGAAAAAGTTATATCTGTGGAATATATTCCTACTGAAGATTAACGAGCTGACATTTTCACAAAACCTCTCGATAAAAGCAGGTTCAAAAAGATGAAATTTGATCTTGGCATGTGCATTTTAAAATGATTATTTATGCCTACTTGTATCATAGTGTATATATTTGCTAGGTTGAATTCCAATTTTTAAATAATTTGCAAGAAATATGAATTTTTGGACTTTCTTCGACCAGTCGTGAGTATACTCGACCAGTCGAACTACGACCGGTCGTAGATATCCACGACTAGTCGTAGATCTCGGGAATCACTTAAAATTTGGAGATTTTACTTTCTTCCTCATTCCATTTTTTCTCTCTAAGGAGCCGAGCTTCGACTTGTCGAACCCATTGTTCATGTTCTTCAAGGTTAGTGTTCCAATTACGTTTTTCTTACAGATTTGTGTCTAGATTGTTTACTTTTCTAGCTTGAAGCTTTCTATTTTGAATTTCATTGAGATTTGGGGTTTGGATTTTGAAAAATCTGTTTTGAGTAAACCCACTTCTCAATCCTTTGCAACTTCTTATTTCCTTGTTATCTTTGTTGAAAATGGCTTCTAGAGGTAGAAAAACTACTTCCCGTGGTCCTTCTTCTTCCTCCAGATCGACCATTATCTCTAAGCGTCATCTTCTTGTTCCCAATGATGATCCATCTTATGTTGGGGACAATAAATTATGTAAAGTTATTGTTGAACATCCTGTTGATGTTAATCATATTGCACCTTTTGGCATCTTTCCTATACTTGAAGCTGTAGGTTGGGTTAACTTATTACATTGGGGTGGGCCAGCATACCGGTCCATTGCCCAATCCATGTTTGCATGTATTAGTACTTTCTCACAGGATGATTTAACTTTTAAAATATCTACTAGAGAAGGGCCTTTTGACATTGATCGTCATTTAATTTCAGCCCTTATGGACATTCCTGTGAATGATGAGGGTATTCCTATCCATAACCTAACTGATAAACCCTCAATTTCTGTAAAATGCATGCTCACTAGAGATTTGTGCAACATGGATGTTCAATGGACATAAAAAGGGAATGTGCTTTTTGCAAGGTATTTGTTACCCAAATAAAGAGTTCTCCACAAAATCTTTGTATCTACACAAAATCTGTATCCTCATTCGGGTAATAAAACTGACTTGACCTCGTTTATGGTTCGTGTTATCCATGCTATTGCCAGTGGTACTCAGATTTGTTTACCATCCTTAATCTGTCATTTCATTCTTCAGTTTAGACTTCATCCTGGTCATAGTGACATTCCTTTTGCCTATTTAATGACTGTATTGGCTACACATATGTTAGTCGATATGTCGGTTGATGAGGCACCTATCCATCATCTGATTTTCAACAATACTAATATCAATAAGATGAAGCTGGAATTACTTCCTGAACAAGGTGGTGGTGGTGGTGGTCATGAAGAAGCTGGTGATGACATTAATATGGATGACATTTTTGAGGAACTGGATTCTGATTCAACAAATGATCCAGATTTTGAACCATCTGATGTTGATGCTCGTCTGAGTGCATTAGAGGATAAAGTTGAGAATATAAATGTAAAGATGAAAAACATGTCTGTTGCTCATGATTTACAATTCAAGTACATGCGCAAATATCTTAGGCGATTGAACAAAGGCATGCACCAACTTGATCCCTCTATTCCTGCTCCGTCATTTGGTTCTGGTTCTGATTAGTTTATATGGGATTTCTGTGTAATAACTTTATAACTTAGCACTAGGTTGACTGATTTTGAGTTGGATACTATCTTTGTGTTATGCTGGGTATTTGTTCTATGTGAAACTATGCTGCGTATCTCTATCTCTAGTTTTTGTATTAATCTCATAACTCCTCATGTTTACTCTCATATATCCCTTTATTTAGTTCTCCTTTATTGTTGTTTCCTTTGTCATATTGTGATAAAAAGGGGGAGAATGGTTTGTTCTTAACGATGTGATTGTGAGAGGAGTAGCACTGGTTATGTTACTCAGGGGGAGTATGTTTGAACTAGTTGAATGAACTGGTTGAATGTTGAATATTGAATATTGATTTACAGGTAAGCTAGTTAATATTAACTGGTTCATGATTCTTTAACCAGTTGTTTTACTTTATATTTATCTTGGTTATGTGTTTTGTCACTAATTTGACAAAGGGGGAGATTGTAAGTGCTATAGTTTATATCCCTATCTGTTGTCAAATTTGTGGTGCCAAAATCATTGTTATATAACTTGCATAAGTGAAGCTCTCTCAAAGATCAACATTCATGAACAAGCAAAGCTCACAACAAGCAAAGCTCACAAGTACAAAGATCAACCTTGACTGCAAGAACTGCTCACAAGACATGACTCATGAATGCAAGACTTCAAGAAGAGTACAAGGCAGTTCGTAAAGAACTCAAGACACTTTCAAGGTTGAGCTACATCAAGATTTCAAGATTGAACTACATCAAGACTTCAAAGCTTAAGCTTCGAAGTCACTTGTTTCTAATGTTTCAATGTCCTTACTTCATGTTTGAGGTTTGACTGACCTTAGGTTGACCTTAGGAGTAAGTCACTTTAGATACGTAAGTCAGATGTTTATTTTACGTGAGTTTGGTCTGTTCTTTGACTAGTCCTAGGCTTTCTTCGACTAGTCTTAGCTTTGCTTCGACAGTCTAAGAAATTCTTCGATTAATCGTGAGTTTGTTACACAATTCAGATATTTTCTGTTAGGCTTCGACTAGTCCAAGAATCTGTTCGACCAGTCGAAGGAACAGTGTCGACTGCATCTTTGACCAGTCGAAAGTCTTCGACTCAAAGTCCAGCGATGAAATTCAGGTTCTTCGACCAGTCGAAGGTGACCTACGACCAGTCGAAGGAGACCTTCGACCAGTCGTAAAACGGTCAAAGCTTATCGCGCCCGATTTTTCAAATATCTGTTAATTCTTCGACTAGTCGAAGAGCTCCCTAGACAAGTCGAAGACGCAATCTGCTCACCTATAAATAGAGCACGAATCTCAGAAGAATTCATCGAATTAATTAATCCATTTAAGCCAATCTTCGTCAAACTTCTGAGAGATAATTTTGTGCTCCATCTAAGCTAAGTGTGCTTATTTAATATTATCTTTCTTTAGCTTTATTTAATTGATTTTGTTTCTGCTATTCCAATCTAATTTGATAAGAGGAATTGTTATTCCCTTTCTTTGGAACCAAAATCAATTAAGGCAAGCCCTATTTGGTTTAATTTAAAATACATTAGAATTAGAACCATTGTAATTGAGTACTGGACATTGAAATTGGACATTCAATCATTTACTCTGACTTGGTTCTACCGGGCTGCTACAACGAAGGAGATAATCAGGTATTTTACATTTAATTGTAAATTCCTTTTTGTTTTGGTTTCTTTCAAGATTTGCCAGAAAAATCTTGTTGTATTGGTTATCTGAGGAGAGCCAGGAAAACTCAGAAGCGGGGTTTTTTTTTTTAATTGCGTAAGCCCACAGACAAAGACACAATTGTAAAGGTTTTGGGTGAACCTATGAAAACCTATTTTGTTAGTGAACGCTAATATCCCCTGTGTGAGGATATTAGGAGTGGAGTAGCATTCTGTGTGGCTGTTGTTTAACAGTTGGTGAACACATAGGCGAACCACTATAATCCCTTGTGTTGTGGTTGAATGATTTATACTTCTAATCTTTAATTATTTATTTTTGGGATGTATGTATGGTGGTGAATGTTGTAATCATTTAATTCAAGCATTGTGGGAATTTTGTAATAGTTTAGAATTTATTTTCTGCTATTCCTTTATCGGCTTGATATTCAATTTCCTTTAAAGTTGTTCCAGCAAGGTTGCCCTGCCATTTTTATGGTGTATGGCTGTCCCTAGAACAATACATTTGTGATTACAATTTATTTCAGTTCAGTTTGTGTTTATTTCTGTATTCCTCTTTGGTTTGAGATTTGATACAAAGATCTTTCTAGAAATAAGGTTGTCCTACCATAAACTCTGGTTTTTGGTGTAAGGTTGTCCTTAGAACAACATTTGTATCAACCTCTCAAGATCTGAATTTTGAAGTTGTTTTACTTTCCAGCATTGTGATTTATTTTAGCTATCATATTCTTTTTAATTCTGCTGTTATAAGTTTTATTTGGCATAGTCCTATTACCCCCTATAGGACATATAGCTCGGCCTTTTCAAGGTTTAGGTTTAGGTTTTAGTTTATAGGTTTATGTTATAGGTTTAGGTTTAGGTTTTAGGTTTAAGTTAAGGTTAGTTTATAGGTTATAAGTTTAGGTTATAGGTTATAGGTTAAGGTTTAGGTTATAGGTTTTGGTTTTGGTTAAGGTTATAGGTTTGGGTTTTGGTTTAGGTTTAGGTTTTAGGTTTAGGTTAAGGTTATAGGTTTAGGTTTAGGGTTTAGGTTATAAGTATAGGTTTATGTTAATGTTGTAGGTTATAGTAGGGAATTGAGAATACATTTATGTTTTAAGTTTAGGTTTAGGGTTTCGGTTTAGGTTTTGGGAATTAAGTGTAGGTTATAGCTTTAGGTTTAGGTTTAGGTTATAGGTTAAGGTTTAGGGAATTGAGTTTAGGTTATAGGTTATAGGTTAAAGTTTAGGTTATAGATTAAGGTTTAGGTTTAGGTTACAGGTTAAGGTTTAGGTTTAGGGAATTGAGTTTAGGTTATAAGTTATAGGTTTAGGTTATAGGTTACAGGTTGTAGGTTAAAGTTTAAGTTATAGGTTAAGGTTTAGGTTTAGGTTATAGGTTTAGGGTGTGGTTTAGGTTAAGGGTGTGGTCCCTGTAAATACAGATATAAACACGGCCTATCCAGGAAATGGACAGCTTTATCATGGTCATAACAGCGGTTCCCACCTTCCAAGGACCCCCGCTCAACATCCGGATAGCTCCGACGCACATCCGGGTCTGTTCCATCAATTTCAAGCAAATACATAAACACGGCTTGTCCAAATGGCCAGGCTACTCTAATGCTGTTCATAGGAAATGGACAGCTTCATCATGGTCATAACAGCGGTTCCCACCTTCCAGGGACCCTGCTCAATATCCGGATAGGTCCGATGCACATCCGGGTTTGCTCGATCAATTTCGAGCTAATACATTTTAAAACAACATAAAAGGTAAGTAAAGCAAGAAACATCCATATGAAGATATTGAGGGGAATTACTAGTGTATCTATATTCCTTCTATGTAGGGTTGCTAGTATCCTAATCTAAACAGTCAAGAAATTCAACAGGATTTCAAAAGGGGGGATGCTATTATCCTCACTCATTCATTTATTTTTCACTGGTAATTGTCTCAAGTACAAGTTTCTGCTTTTATGGAGTTGGAACTCTCAACACCTGTATAAAATGACACTGACAAAGGCCCAACCTGTTGTGTTGCGATAATTCCAAATGGAGTTAATGTTGAAAATGAAACAAGATTGGTTTTTAGTAAATTTTTGAAAATTGGGATCATTTCATGCATTCTTTGATGATTCTGATATCTTGTTTACTTGTAATTGCTTCATATTCAAGAATGATGAAACTTGCAACCATGTGCAAGAAAAGTAAGCACTGAAAAGGGAAAGCAAGTAAAATCAGCTTTGACAATGATAGAAGCCAAGTCATATCTGACAAAAGTGAAATAAAAGTTGATGTGGAATTCCAAACAATTCTAGTGAGGAATGGTTAATTGATTCAAATTAACATATCATGCAACATACTTTTCTAGCTCATGTCTGATGTCAAGTATTGCTTCTTTGATAACAATTACCTTATAAAGGCACTTGTAACTGAGTCAAGGGAAGAGGTTCTCCATAGGACAGAAAAGGATCATGAGAGGTAGGCCCACCTTTGATAATTATATGAAATCCACTTCAACCATTAAATGCCAAGCTAAAATTTAGACATCGAGACTAAAAATCAAATCCATTCCTAATTTAGGTGGCCACACAACAAGAAATAATTTGGAGGGTGAGTGTTACTATTTTATTTTGGATGGCCCACCCAAATCATGGATCAGGCTAATTTTTAGTCCTTATCACTAAAATAGGGTATTGCACCCGATGATTAGGGTGGATTTTACATAAACATCATGATGGGCTACATATGAGAATTTTTAAATGTGTATGTAGTTTAGTCAATGACTTGCATAAAAAATGGCTTGAATTTGACTTCAAGAATTAGTGGACCCTACTAAAATGAAGTGAGGCATCTACTAATCAAGGTAAATTTCATATAAACATCATATAGGCCACATTTGAGAGTTCCTAAAATTGATCTCATATCTCTACATCATTTTTTTATATACATGAATTCCATCTACGTAATACCAAATATAACTGAGAAGATCAATTCAATAAATTTCATGAAAGTATTATACTTTTCAGATCAGTTTAGGGCATTATCTAAAAAATGAAGTAGTTCCAATTATCAGATGGGCCATAACATAGGAAATAGTGGTGATTGACCATTAATGGGCCATACAAGTTTTGGATCAAGTTGATATTTGTTTTTTCCCATCATCCAGGCTTTTGTCACCTTATCAACAAATTGGATGGCAAATAAATAAATACTATGGAAACATTAAGGTGGGCCCAAAGAAGTTTTTAATGGTAGGATGTTCAATCATCTCTGTTTCCTAAATTATGGTCCACCTGGAATTGGATCTTCTTCATTTTTGGGATCATGTCCCAAAATGATCTAAAAACATGGATCTATACAAACTACACACATCAAGGCAGACTACACCCTGGAAATCATTTCTAGTAAGGTTTTTGACAGCCATGCCTTGCAAAAGTTAGTCGCATCATATAAATCATTGTGAATTCAGAGGTTTCATGCATTATTTTACACCTCCCCCTATGGTGTGGCCCACCTACATCTTGGATTGACCAACTTTTAGGATCTGTGGTGAAAATGTGATGGCACATCTAGTTGAATCTGATGATTTTTGTCCCACTTTGAATTTAGTTAGTACAAGTCAAGCACTCCATGTGCCCAAACAAATCAAGCTAACTCAGTCCTTGTAATTTCTGGTATCTAACAAAAACTCGGATTCATTCCACCTCAGCTGAGTCAGATCAACTCTAAATCTTGTCTCTGTTTCTATTTAACTCTAATATTTAGTGTAACCCAAGATTCCCATCAGCTTCCTCTTAGATCAACTCCAAATCTTGTCTCTGTTCCTCACACATCACACTTCTCAATCAGCTAGCCACATTTTCTTATCATGAAAAAATAATGGAGCTTATTCATTCCATTCCACTTGCATCACAAGACATTAAACAATAAAGCTTCATTTATTAAAGGCAAAAAGGCAGTAGCATGATGAAACTACTACATAAGAAAAAGCTTCACCATCTATATATCATTTAAAGGAAAATTTCTGTCCTATAGAAGCATGATTTATAGAAAGAAATGAGGATGCACTACAAAGTCCAAATCCAGAGAAATGAACAGGCTTGTGAAGTATTCCATAGGAATTTTGTTTCCAATTGGACCCTGGCATAAAATGCTTGCAAAAGTGGATTGTATGTTAGGTAAACTACATCCAGTTGTAGGTCATCATTTCCATTTTCAACATCCAGCCAAATAAAAGCAATCAATCATTGTGAAAAAAAAACTTAAATGGAATGTTACATTGGATTATACAATCGGAATTAAAAATCCAAAAATCCAAAACAAACTCAAATCAATTCCCTAGTGATTTTGGAAGATTCTGCTTGGATAAAGCTTTTGTAGTGGCAATAATCCATTTGCAACCTGAAAATCAACAAGAATTGCACGATTTGGACAACTTGGATTGAGGTAAATGTATACCACTTTAATGTGGTTATATGCATTCCTCTAAAGGGTTATCAGATTCTCACCATTTTCTTAGAAACCCAAATGATGGAAACACAAATTGTAGAAGAAAATATAGTAACCAATGTATTGAACACCTGAGAACTGAACTAATGCTGGGCATCAATAAGATTCGAACTGAGGTTAAAACAACTATAATTTAAGATGAAAGCCAGATATGGAAGGAAGAACTAACTTGTTGTTGATGATCCTGGACAACATTTGAACGACTTGGACAATGTATGGTTGATATGGACTTTATATGATTAGATGTGCATAGTCCTATTTAAATCATCAAAAATCTGTTAGGCGTACATTGATAATGAGTGCCTTACATTTTGTTCCATGTATCTTCATGGCATAAAGACTAGATTCAACCGAGAAGATCAGAATGCCGATGAAGGGCAGGAGCATGAACAAGGACTCATATCTGTGTTTGCACATAACGTTCGTCCTTTAGGATCCTCGACGTTTCAGGATATGGACCTTGGAGATCTAGCAAAGGCGAGGTGGTATGTGTTGCATAATTGTGAAGAAATAGAGTCATACTTGGAGTGAGTCTTTCCTCAATTATTGTTTTCTCTACATACGATGATCTTAATGTTTCTTGCTGCTGACCTGCCATTTATGTGTAGCGAACACACAGACGAGATGAAGTCCAAATTCTCTACAAGTTATGATTGAATGCATCAAGATCAGTTTCCACAATGGTTCAAAAAACGTGTAAGATTTCACACTATATCTCACCACACTTAGAATTTTCGTTGTACTACACATTATTTGAACCTAGGAAAATCTCTAAACAATTACATTCTGTACATGATAATAGATGAAGATGTTGCGCACAAGAAACTCTGTGGATGCGTCTGATGCACTATACTCGTTGGCGTGTGGCCTTGATAGACGTGTATCTAGATATACAGGTTGTATTGTAAATGGGATTTGGTTCCACACCGAGGAACGTAACAAGTATAGGACCACACAAAATAGTGGGGTGGTTGTGAAGGGAACGAATGACGATGATGAAATTGACTTTTATGGCATTTTGACTGATATTATTGACCTGAATTATTGTATGAGAAAGCGGGTGTACTTATTTAGATGTGATTAGTGGGACATTGGAAGTAAGAAGTTGGGAATACAGACTGACAACTACTTTACGAGCGTAAGTTTATCTCAGAAGTGGTTTAAGGACGACTCATTTGTCTTCGCTAGCCAAGCCGAACAAGTATTTTACGTCGCTAACACCAAGTTAGGCGGCTCTTAACACGTGGTGTAGAAAATAAAGCCCAGGAATGTATTTGACGTTCTCGTACCAGAAGTTGAAGATAGGGAGGATGAGGGAAATGACACGGCTAGGGTTGAACACTCATATTAAGAAGACATGCCGTCACATTTTGATATAGGGATTGATTCAAGTGTTGATATTGATGTGGTGCAATTGGACAGAGATGATGTGCCACCTGATCATGTTGATGCCTCAATAATAGATGACACTATTAGAGATGATAGCGGTTTCATTGATGACAATGTTGCAGACAATGAAGAGAAAATACTGATTAGCGATAGTGATGGTGAAGAAGAAATAGTCTTAAGCGATAGTGATACAGACGACGATTATTAATGTACACATGATTTACATATCATTTTTCAATTCGAATAATTTATGTATTCCATGTATACATGAAAATTACAAGTCTTGATTTATTCCTCTTATTGACTTGTTTATAATCCACATTTGTAGTTGAGTCAATTTCTGATCATGTCCTCCTTAAACCGGAGTGTATCAGAAGTACGTAACATACTTCATTAGGTGTTACAGATGGACTTTCTGGTCCTATCTTCTTCTGGTAGGGTCAAAGAGATACCCGGTCTGGTCGATGAGTGTACTGCAAAATATATCGACGACGACTCAGAGGAAAGATTATACCATCTCAAAGAAATTCCGGAGTGTGGAGATATGTAACTGTGGGAAACGAGATATGGAAGATGCGACTTTGTCACTTGCACATCTGAATGGAGTCCTAAGAGATCAGATTTCTCCTATTGTGACTGGCATGTTGGCTATAAAAATATCCAGTGCTTCACACAGGATGACATATACTTCTGAAGCATACGATAACTTACGCAGAAAGTACTTCAGATAGTTTACCTCAAAGTTGTTTCGTATTATAATGAAATATGTGTATTTAATATAGAATGACAATGGGTAATGGAATTTTCAAAGGTTATATATTAAAGTTTATGGTTTTATTATATTCTGCTTGCATTATAGTGTAATGGTCTAATCATATTTTAATCATCTCTCTAAGCATAACCACAAATGCATTGTACCATATAACCCTACTTATATAATGTTTTAGTATATTCCTCTTGTATTGATATTGTTTAAATTTATAAGTTCATAACTCGCACATATTCAGTGATGGCACTAGGTGGGAGACCACGTCGTTCGGGCACTAGATCTACCCCTTCTACTCGTGATGCGACGGAGCCAGCATCGCCATCACATATTGCATCGCAGGCGTCTGATCCCTCGATCGCGCATACACCGGGTACAACATGTAAGTCTAGACATATATTTTTTAATGACTTCTATTTATGTTTAGACTTACATATTTCTTTTGCAGTAGCGTCGTCGACCAGTCGACGAGGACGTGGACCCACGCGTGGGTTGCTTTTAGAGCGACTTACGCGTGAGGGTAGGGTGACGGTAGAGTTCCCACAGGACTGTATTAGACCTGTTGGAATTAATGCCACCTTGTTTACGTCAGATGTCGGTGTCTTATGCCGATCTCTGATCCCCGCCATCACCCTCCGTTGGGCAGACGTGACAGATGATGTGCAGCAACTCATCCGTCAGTGCCTTCACGTAAATTTTAGTAAATTAAAATTTATTTTATAAAAGTTCATTTATGATTAAGTTATTTTCTATGGACAACATTAGAGGGGCCTTACCATTTGGACAGGTCGTGTTTATGTATTTTCTCAAAATTAATAGAGCAGACCTGGATGTGCGTTGGAGCTATTCGGATGTTGAGCGGGGGTCCCTAGAAGGTGGGAACCGCTGTTATGACCATGATGAAACTGTCCATATCGTATGGACAACATTGGAGGGGCCTGACCATTTGGACAGGCCATGTTTATGTATTTGCTCGAAATTAATAGAGCAGGCCCGGATGTGCGTCGAAGCTATCCAGATGTTGAGCGGGGGTCCCTGGAAGGTGGGAACCGCTGTTATGACCATGATGAAGCTGTCAATTTCCTATGGATAGCATTGGAGGGTCTTGGCCATTTGGACAGGCCGTGTTTATATCTGTATTTGCGGGGACCTAAATATGTTCTCAAATCCCTAAACTTAAAAATAAACCTAAACCTAAAACCTAAATGTGTTTTCAAATCCCTAAACCTAAAGCTACACCTAATCCTAATCTCAACTCCCTAACCTAAACCTAAACCTAAACTTGAAAACCCAAACCTAAACCCGATCCCGAACCCAAACCCGAACCTGATTTCCTAAACCTAAACCTTAACCTATCCTCAATTCTTTACAGCTATAACCTATAACCTACCTATAACCTAAACGTATAACCTAAATCTAAACGTAAACCTAAAACCTAAATGTGTTCTCTAATCCCTAAACCTAACCCTACACTTAATGCTAATCTCAACTCCTTAACCTAAACCTATCCCGAACCCGAACCCGATTTCCTAAACCTAAACCTTAACCTATTCTCAATTGCTTACAGCTATAACCTATAACCTATCTATAACCTAAACCTATAACCTAAACCTAAACGTAAACCTAAAACCTAAATGTGTTCTCCAATCCCAAATCTTAAAGCTACACCTAATGTTAATCTCAACTTCCTAACCTAAACCTAAACCTAAACTTGAAAACCCAAACCAAAAACCGATCCCTAACCTGAACCCGATTTCCTAAACCTAAACCATAACCGATTCTCAATTTCTTATAGCTATAACCTATAACCTAAACCTAAAACCTAAACCTAAAACCTAAATGTGTTCTCAAATCCCTAAACCAAAATCCACACCTAATCCTATTCTCAACTCCCTAACCTAAACCTAAACCTAAACTTGAAAACCCAAAACTAAACCCGATCCCGAACCCGAACCCGATTTCCTAAACCTAAACCTTAACCTATCCTCAATTCCCTACAGCTATAACCTATAACCTACCTATAACCTAAACCTAAACGTAAACCTAAAACCTAAATGTGTTCTCCAATCCCTAAAGCTAAACCTACACCTAATGCTAATCTCAACTCCCTAACCTAAACCTAAACCTAAACTTGAAAACCCAAAGCAAAACCCTGTAAGTGCTATAGTTTATATCCCTGTATGTTGTCAAATTAGTGGTGATAAAAACACTGTTATATAACTTGCATTAGTGAAGCACTTTCTAAAGATCAATATTCATAAACAAGCAAAGCTCACAACAAGCAAAGATTACAAGTACAAAGATCAACCTTGACTTCAAGTATTGCTCTCAAGACAAGACTCAAGAATACAAGACTTCAAGAAGAGTACAAAGTAGTTCATATAGAACTCAAGTCACTTTCGAGGTTGAGCTACATCAAGACTTCAAGACTTAAACTTCTAGGTCACTTGTTCCTAATGTTTTCAATGTCCTTACTTCTTGATTGGGGTTTGAATGACCATAGGTTGACCTTAGAAGTAGGCCATTTTGGATACATAAGTCATATGTATATGACACTTGTGTTTGGGCAGTTCGGGGACTTGTCCTAGGCTTTCTTCGACTAGTCCTAGCTTTGCTTCGACCAGTCCAAGAAATTCCACGATCAGTCGTAAGTTTGTTACAAAATTCGGATAAATTCTGTTAGGCTTCGACCAGTCAAAGGAGGTCTTCGACCAGTCGAAGGAACAGTGTTGACTGCTTCTATGACCAGTCATAAATCTTCGATTCAAAGTCCAGCGATAATTTACAAGGTCTTCGACCAGTCGAAGGAGACCTTCGACCAGTCGAAGGTAACCTACGACCAGTCGAAGGAGGCCTTCAACCAGTGGTAGAACGATCAAAGCTTATCGCGCCCGATTTTTTCAAATCTGTTATTTCTTTGACTAGTCAAAGAGCTCCTTAGACCAGTCGAAGATGCGATCTGCTCACCTATAAATAGAGCACGAAACTCAGAAGAATAAAAGCAATCAATTAATCTATTCAAGCCAATCTTTGTCAAACTTCTGAGAAGTAATTTTGTGCTCCATCTAAGCTAAATGTGCTTATTTTATACTCTCTTTCTTTAGCTTTATTTAATTGATTTTATTTCTGCTATTCCAATCTAATTTGATAAGAGGAATTGTTATTCCCTTTCTTTGGAATCAAAATCAATTAAGACAAGCCCTATTTGGTCCAATTTAAAATCTATTAGAACTAGAACCATTGTAATTGAGTACTGGACATTGAACTTGAACATTCAATCATTTACTCTGATTTGGTTCTACCGGGCTGCTACAACGAAGGAGTTAATCAGGTATTTTACGTTTAATTGTAAAATTCTTTCTGTTTTGGTTTCTTTCAAGATTTGCCAGAAAAATCTTGTTGTATTGGTTATCTGAGGAGAGCCAGGAAAACTCAGAAGTGGGGTTTTTTTATTGTGTAAGCCCACAGACAAAGACACAATTGTAAAGGTTTTGGGTGAACCTGTGAAAACCTATTTTGTGAGTGAACGCTAATATCCCTCGTGTGAGGATATTAGGAGTGGAGTAGCATTCTATGTGGCTGTTGTTTAACAGTTGGTGAACACACAGGCGAACCACTATAATCCCTTGTGTTGTGGTTGAATGATTTACATTTCTAATCTCTAATATTCATTTGTGGGATGTATGTGTGGTGGTAAATGTTGTAATCGTTTAATTCAAGCATTGTGGGAATTTTGTAATAATTTAGAATTTACTTTCTGCTATTCCTTTATCTACTTGAATTTAAATTTCCTTTAAAGTTGTTCCAGCAAGGTTGCCCTGCCATTTTTATGGTGTATGGCTGTCCCTAGAACAATACATTTGTGATTACACTTTATTTCAATTTGTGCTTAATTCTGTATTCCTCTTTGGTTTGAGATTTGATACAAAGATCTTTCTAGAAATAAGGTTGTCCTACCATAAACTCTGGTTTTTGGTGAAAGGTTGTCCTTAGAATAACATTTGTATCAATCCCTCAAGATCAGATTTTTGAGGTTGTTTTACTTTCCTGCATTGTGATTTATTTTGGCTATCATATTGTTTTTTAAATCCGCTGTTATAACATTTATTTGGCATAATCCTATTCACCCCCCCTCTAGGACATATAGCTAGGCCTTTTCAAGTGGTATCAGAGCCTAATAGCTCATTCTTATTGCTATTTATTTGGATTTATTTCCTGAGCTAACGATCTAAGCTATTTAAAAAGATGTCAAATTTTGATAGCCTTTCAGTCACGAGGCCTCCACCATTTGATGGCTCCAACTATGCCTATTGGAAAGCCAGAATGAGAATCTTCCTAAAATCAATGGATGAGAGTGTGTGGCGAGCCACAGTAACTGAATGGAAAACTCCTACCATTGAAGTAACTGAATCCGACGGTTCAAAAACTATGTCTGTACCTGCTTATTATTTATGGACCACTCTTCAGAAAAGTGAGTATAGTGCCAATTCTAAAGCACTAAATGCAATCACTTGCGCACTATCACCGGATGAGTTCAAAAGAATCATATCCTGTGATACTGCGAAACAAGCCTGGGATATACTAGAAATGACACACGAGGGTCATCAATTATCAAAAAGTCTAAAGTCCAACTCCTTACAACCAAATTTGAAGAAATTCATATGGAGGAAAATGAAATGTTTATGGACTTTTACACTAGACTAAATGACATTGTAAACTCAATGTGGGGTCTTGGCGATAAAATCCCAGAAAGTAAAGTGTGTGCAAAGATATTACGCTCACTTCCTGAACGGTTCAATTCTAAAGTAACCGCGATCCAAGAACTTCGTGATACGGATAATATGAGGGTAGAGGAATTAGTTGGTTCTTTACAAACCTACGAGTTAAACTTTAAAGCTCCTAAAGGTAAATCAATTGCTCTAAAATCCTCTAAATGTAATTTAGATTCAGAAGATGATATGGCTCTTTTGGCTAAGAAATTCTACAAGATTTTTAAAAGCAAGAAAATGGTTGATTTCCAAAAATCAAACGATAAAAAGAAGTTTAGACCCAAATCTCAAAAATCTTTGAAAGATAGTCAATGTTACAACTGTCAAGAATATGGGCATTTGGCAAATAGATGTCCCAAAAAGGACAAACCCAAGAAGAAGAGTATGTTGGCTACGTGGGATGAATCATCTGATTCTGAAACTTCTTCTGAATCAGAAGATTCTGAAACTGAGTTAGGGAATGAAGTTAAAGCACTTATGACTCTAGCCAAATTCACATTTTCAGATAATGACTCAACAAGTGAAGAAAATCTGAGTAGTGAATATGAAAATGAAGATAATCTTCAAGATGCTTACAATGCCCTATACAAAGAAAGTTGTAAAATTGCTGTCAAACTTAAACTTCAAGCAGAAAAGTTTTCTAAACTCAAAGAATGTTTTGAATCACTTGTCTTAGAAAAATCACAAATTTCAGATTGTTTTGAAAAAATAAAATGCGATTTGGAATTCAAGAATTCTTTAATTGTTGATTTGAAATCTGAGATTGAAAATCTCAAAAAGGAAGTATCTTCTCTTCTGAGTCAAAAGGACACATGGAAATATGCCCAAGGTGATCCAAAGTTAGAAAAACTTTTATCCGGATCAAGAAAATGTGGCGATCTATCCGGGCTGGGCTATGATAAAAATTTATCTCCTAAACAAAAGTATACTCCTCCTATGTTTGTGAAAGGAGAGTCCTCAAACTCAAAAGGGAAAAATACTTATCAAGGTTTTTCTAAAAATTCAAAAACTCTTCAAAAATTTGGAAGTAGTCATGTCAACTTTAATCAGAAACGAAATCCACTAGCTGAAAAGATAGTAGATTTACTTAAGGAGCTCCTAAAATCTAACTCTATAGGTTATTCTTATAACTATAAATAAAAGAAGACCAACTATGTTCCTAAACCCAAAACAGTTATGAAATGGGTTCCAAAAGTCACCTGCTTGGTTGCTCACATTGCTTTCAAAGCAACAAGTCATTCAAAGTGGTACCTAGACAGTGGATGCTCTAGGCATATGACAGGTGACAAAGCTTTATTCACGGATCTAAAAGATATGACTGATGGTTCAGTCACATTTGGTGATGGTAGCAACTGCAAGATTATAGGCCAAGGTACGGTTCAACTTTTTAATCTTCCTGTATTTAAAAATGTTTTATATGTTGAAGGCCTAAAACATAACTTAGCATATCTCAGATATGTGATAATAACCATAGTGTTCGGTTCTCTAATCAAAGCTGTGAGATACTAAATAATAAGGGTTCTGTAATATTAACTGGACATAGAACGTCTGAAAATTGCTATACTATTAGCGAATCCAGCTCATCTAATCAAACATGTTACATGGTTCATACAGACGAGACTGATTTATGGCACAAGCGTCTTGGACATGTTCATTATCGAAATTTATATAGATTGAGCAATCAAGAACTTATAAGAGGTTTACCCAAACTTCAGAAATTAGATAAAATATGTGGTGAATGGCAGATAGGCAAACAAACAAAGAACTCACACAAAAAGGTGAATTCAAATACCACATCAAAACCACTCGAACTTCTTCACATGGATCTAATTGGACCTACTAGAACGGAAAGTCGTGGTGGTAAAAAGTATATTCTGGTAATAGTTGATGACTTTACCAGATACACTTGGGTAGTCTTCTTAAGGGATAAATCTGAAACCCTTGAAGAAGTAAGAAAAGTTCTCAAAAGGATTTAAATTGAAAAATCTTCTCAAATCAGTAAGATTCGTAGTGATCATGGATCTGAATTTGAGAATAGCAATTTTGAGAAGTTCTGTACCGACCAAGGAATATTACATGAATTCTCAGCTCCCAAAACTCCACAACAAAATGGAATTGTGGAAAGAAAGAATAGGGTGCTTCAAGAAATGGCTAATGTCATGTTGAATAGCATGAAGCTCTCTAAAAATCTTTGGGTTGAAGCTGTAAATACAGCTTGCTATATTATTAACCGAGTTTATACTAGCAAAGATAATAATAAAACGGCTTACGAATTATGGTTCAACAAAAAGCCTACTGTCAAATACTTTCGAGTTTTTGGCAGCAAATGATATATTTTACGTAATCGTGAAAATTTGGGAAAATTCGATACAAAGAGTGATGAAGGGATTTTTCTAGGATATTCCTTAAACAGTCGTGCTTATAGGGTTCTGAACAAAAGGACTGGTGTGATTCAAGAATCCATCAATGTTGTCATTGATGATCACTTAAATAAGCCAATCTCGAATTCAGATAATGATGAAGTTCTAATCATTGATAAATCCGATACTTTATCAAATCAGACTGAATCTGAATTGAGGACTGTTAAAGATCATCCAACTACTCAAATTCTTGGAAAACCTCTCATTGGTGTTCGCACCCGTAGACAACTTGAGGATTTATGTAATTATGTATGTTTTACATCCCAAATAGAACCATCCAATGTAAAAGAAGCTCTTGCTGATGAGAACTGGATTGTTGCAATGCAAGAAGAACTTAATCAATTTGTAAGAAATGATGTTTGGTATCTCGTACCAAGACCTAAAGACAAACACATCATTGGAACAAAATGGATTTTCAAAAATAAGTCGGACGAAAGTGAAAATATAATTAGAAACAAGGCTAGACTAGTGGTACAAGGTTATACTCAAATAGAAGGAATTGATTTTGATGAAACTTTTGCACCGGTAGCACGTCTTGAATTTATCAGGCTATTTATATCCATTGCATGTTTTAGAAAGATAAAAATATATCAAATGGATGTGAAAAGTGCTTTTCTAAATGGCGTTTTACATGAAGAAGTATATGTTGAACAACCAATGGGTTTTGAAGATCCCAAAAATACTGATCATGTGTATCGGCTTAAAAAGGCACTTTATGGATTAAAACAAGCACCTAGGGCATGGCATGAGAAACTAACAAAATTTCTTTTAAGTCACAATTTTCAAATGGGATCTGTTGATAAAACTCTATTTGTTAAAAAACATAATGATCATATCTTAATAGTACAGATTTATGTTGATGATATCATCTATGGATCAACTTGTACTAACTTGACTACTGAGTTTGCAGACTTGATGAAATCACAGTTTGAAATGAGCATGGTTGGGGAATTAACTTATTTTCTTGGTTTGCAAGTTAAGCAGCAACCTGAAGGAATATTCATCTCTCAATCTAAGTATGCCTTGAATCTAATAAAGAGATTTGGATTTGAGAATGGCAAGAATTTCGATACTTCTATGTGTACTACCCTGAAACTCTCAAAAGACTATAATGGTAAAAATATTGATTCAAAACTTTATCAGAGTATGATTGGTAGTTTGTTATATTTAACTGCTAGTAGACCTGATATTTCTTTAAGTGTTGGTATTTGCGCAAGATTTTAATCTGATCCAAAAGAATCTCACTTGATTGCTGTTAAGCGGATTATTAGATATATTGCAAGTACTATAAATCTTGGTCTCTGGTATGCTCATGAGACTAGTGTCCAACTTGTTGGGTACTCAGATGCTGATTGGGCTGGTAATCTAGATGATAGAAAATCAACCAATGGTGGTTGCTTTTACATTGGAAATTGTTTAGTTTCTTGGTTTAGTAAGAAACAAAATTCTATATCACTTTCAACAGCTGAAGCTGAGTATATCACAGCTGGTAATGCATGTACACAGCTTGTTTGGATGCAACGAATGCTAAGTGATTATGGAATTAAACAGGATTCTATGTTATTGTATTGTGATAATTCCAGTGCAATAAATATTTCAAAAAATCCTATTCAGCATTCTCGTACTAAGCACATTGGCATTAGATTTCATTATATTAGGGAATTGGTAGAAGAAAAAGTTATATCTCTGGAATATATTCCTACTGAAGATCAGAGAGCTGATATTTTCACAAAACCTCTTGATAAAATTAGGTTTAATAAGATGAAATTTGATCTTGGCATGTGTATTTCAAAATGATTATTTATGCCTACATGTATCATAGTGTATATTTGCTAGGTTTAATTCCATTTTCTTTAAAAATTGCAAGAAATATATTTTTCTGGACTTCCTTCGACCTGTCGTGAGTATACTCGACCAGTCGACCTACGACCGGTCGTAGATACCTACGACCAGTCGTAGATCTCGGAAAGCACTTAAATTTGGGGATTTTTGCTTTCTTCCTCATTTCTTTTTTTTTAAAGGAGCCGAGCTTCGACTTGTCGAACCCACCATTCTTGTTCTTCAAGGTTAGTGTTCCATTTACGTTTTTCTTGCAAATCAGTATCTAGATTGCTCTCTTTTCTAACTTGAAGCTTTCTATTTAGGATTTCATTGAGATTTGGGGATTTGATTTTAAAAAATCTATTTTGAGTAAAACCCATTTCTCAATCCTTTGCATTTTCTTATTTCCTTATTATTATTGCTGCATATGGCTTCTAGAGGTAGAAAATCTACTTCCCATGGTCCTTCTTCTTCCTCCAGATTGACCAAACGTCATCTTCTTGAGCCTACTAATGATTCTTCTTATGTTATAGACCTTAGAGCTCATAATGTTATTGTTGAACATCCTGTTGATATTAACCATATTGCACCTTTTGATATCCTTCCTTTGCTTGAAGCTGTAGGTTGGGTTAACTTATTGCATTGGGGTGGGCCTGCATACCGGTCCATTGCTCAATCCATGTTTACATGTATTAGTGACTTCTCACTGGATAATTTAACTTTTAAAATATCTACTAGTGAAGGGCCATTTGAAATTGATCGTCATTTTATTTCAGCCCTTATGGATATTCCCGTGAATGATGAGGGTATTCCTATTCATAATTTGACTGATAAACCCTCTGTATCTGAAAAGCGTATGCTCACTAGAGACTTGTGCAACATGAATGTTCACTGGACTAAAATACAGAGTACTCCACAGAATCTTTGTGTCTAATCTGCATCCTCGGTCAGGTAATAAAACTGACTTGACCTCATTTATGGTACGTATTATTCATGCTATTTCCAGTGGTACTCAGATTTGTCTTCCATCCTTAATTTGTCATTTCCTTCTTCAGTTTAGACTCCATCCTGGTCATAGTGACATCCCTTTTGGTTATTTAATGACTGTATTAGCTACACATATGTTGGTCGATATGCCAGTTAATGAGGCACCTATCCATCATCTGATTTTCAACAACTCTAATCTCAATAAGATGAAGCTGGAATTACTTCCTGAACAAGGTGGTAATGGTGGTGGTGCTGGTCATGAAGAAGCGGGGGATGACATTAATATGGATGATATCTTTGATGAACTGGATTCTGATTCAACAAATGATCTAGATTTTGTACCATCTGATTTTGATGCACGTCTGAGTGCATTGGAGGGTAAAGTTGAAAATTTGAATGAAAAGATAGAAAACATGTCTGTTGCTCATGATTCTCAATTCAAGTACATGCGGAAATATCTTCGGCGATTAAACAAAGGCATGCACCAACTTGATCCCTCTATTCCTGCTCCGTCTTCTAGTTCTAATTCTGACTAGTCTATATGGGATTTTCTGGTTTGTAATAACTTTAAATCTTAGCTTTGAGTCATCCGATTTGGAATTGGATACTATTTTTCTTTTCTGTTGGATATATATATATATATATAATGCTATTATCTCATATCTCATCTTATTTCCTCTCATATATCCCTTTATATTGTTTTATTTGTCATATTGTGACAAAAAGGGGGAGAATGGTTATGTTACTTAGGGGGAGTATGTTTGGAATGGTTTAAGAATGGTTTAATGTTAGATATGGATTTAATTTGCAGGTAAGCCAGAGTTGATGTCAACTGGTTTATGTTTTCTCTCTAACTCAATCCAGTGATTCTACTTTTATCTTGATTATATCTTGTTATGTGTTTTGTCACTAATTTGACAAAGGGGGAGATTGTAAGTGCTATAGTTTATATCCCTGTATGTTGTCAAATTAGTGGTGACAAAAACACTGTTATATAACTTGCATTAGTGAAGCTCTTTCTAAAGATCAACATTCATAAACAAGTAAAGCTCACAACAAGCAAAGATTACAAGTACAAAGATCAACCTTGACTTCAAGTATTGCTCTCAAGACAAGACTCAAGAATACAAGACTTCAAGAAGAGTACAAAGTAGTTCGTATAGAACTCAAGTCACTTTCGAGGTTGAGCTACATCAAGACTTCAAGACTTAAACTTTTAGGTCACTTGTTCCTAATGTTTTCAATGTCCTTACTTCTTGATTGGGGTTTGAATGACCATAGGTTGACCTTAGAAGTAGGCCATTTTGGATACGTAAGTCATATGTATATGACACTTGTGTTTGGGCAGTTCGGGGAATGTCCTAGGCTTTCTTCGACTAGTCCTAGCTTTGCTTCGACCAGTCCAAGAAATTCCACGATCAGTCGTAAGTTTGTTACAAAATTCGGATAAATTCTGTTAGGCTTCGACCAGTCGAAGGAGGTCTTCAACCAGTCGAAGGAACAGTGTCGACTGCTTCTACGACCAGTCGTAAATCTTTGATTCAAAGTCCAGCGATAATTTACAAGGTCTTCGACCAGTCGAAGGAGACCTTTGACCAGTCGAAGGTGACCTATGACCAGTAGAAGGAGGCCTTCGACCAGTTGTAAAACGGTCAAAGCTTATCGCGCCTGATTTTTTTCAAATCTGTTATTTCTTCGACTAGTCGAAGAGCTCCTTAGACCAGTCGAAGATGCGATCTGCTCACCTATAAATAGAGCACGAAACTCAGAAGAATAAAAATAATCAATTAATCCATTCAAGCCAATCTTTGTCAAACTTCTGAGAAGTAATTTTGTGCTCCATCTAAGCTAAGTGTGCTTATTTTATACTTCTTTCTTTAGCTTTATTTAATTGATTTTATTTCTGTTATTCCAATCTAATTTGATAAGAGGAATTGTTATTCCCTTTATTTGGAATCAAAATCAATTAAGACAAGCCCTATTTGGTCTAATTTAAAATCTATTAGAACTAGAACCATTGTAATTGAGTACTGGACATTGAACTTGAACATTCAATCATTTACTCTGATTTGGTTCTACCGGGCTGCTACAACGAAGGAGTTAATCAGGTATTTTACGTTTAATTGTAAAATTCTTTCTGTTTTGGTTTCTTTCAAGATTTGCCAAAAAAATCTTGTTGTATTGGTTATCTGAGGAGAGCCAGGAAAACTCAGAAGTGGGGTTTTTTTATTGTGTAAGCCCACAGACAAAGACACAATTGTAAAGGTTTTGGGTGAACCTGTGAAAACCTATTTTGTGAGTGAACAGTAATATCCCCCGTGTGAGGATATTAGGAGTGGAGTAGCATTCTGTGTGGCTGTTGTTTAACAGTTGGTGAACACACAGGCGAACCACTATAATCCCTTGTGTTGTGGTTGAATGATTTACATTTCTAATCTCTAATATTCATTTATGGGATGTATGTGTGGTGGTAAATGTTGTAATCGTTTAATTCAAGCATTGTTGGAATTTTGTAATAATTTAGAATTTACTTTCTGCTATTCCTTTATCTACTTGAATTTAAATTTCCTTTAAAGTTGTTCCAGCAAGGTTGCCCTGCCATTTTTATGGTGTATGGCTGTCCCTAGAACAATACATTTGTGATTACACTTTATTTCAATTTGTGCTTAATTTTGTATTCCTCTTTGGTTTGAGATTTGATACAAAGATCTTTCTAGAAATAAGGTTGTCCTACCATAAACTCTGGTTTTTGGTGAAAGGTTGTCCTTAGAATAACATTTGTATCAATCCCTCAAGATCAGATTTTTGAGGTTGTTTTACTTTCATGCATTGTGATTTATTTTGGCTATCATATTGTTTTTTAAATCCACTGTTATAGCATTTATTTGGCATAGTCCTATTCACCCCCCCCCCCCCTCCCTCTAGGACATATAGCTAGGCCTTTTCAAATCCGATCACGACCTCGAACCGGATTTCCTAAACCTAAACCTTAACCTATTCTCAATTCCCTACAACTATAACCTATAACCTACCAATAACCTAAACCAATAACCTAAACCTAAACGTAAACCTAAAATCTAAATGTGTTCTCCAATCCCTAATCCTAAACCTACACATAATGCTAATCTCAACTCCCTAACCTAAACCTAAACCTAAACTTGAAAACCCAAACCAAAACCCAATCCCGAACACGAACCCGATTTCCTAAACCTAAATCATAACCAATTCTCAATTCCCTATAGCTATAACCTATAACCTACTTATAACCTAAACCTATAACCTAAACCTAAACGTAAACCTAAAACCTAAATGTGTTCTCCAATCCCAAAACCTAAACCTACACCTAATGCTAATCTCAATTCCCTAACCTAAACTTAAACCTAAACTTGAAAACCCAAAGTAAAACCCGATCCCAAACCCGAACCCGATTTCCTAAACCTAAACCTTAACCTATTTTCAATTCCCTACAGCTATAACCTATAACCTACCTATAACCTAAACCTATAACCTAAACCTAAACGTAAACCTAAAACCAAAATGTGTTCTCCAATCCCTAATCCTAAACGTACACCTAATGCTAATCTCAACTCCCTAACCTAAACCTAAACCTAAACTTGAAAACCCAAACCAAAACCCAATCCCGAACCCGAACCCGATTTCCTAAATCTAAACCATAACCGATTCTCAATTCCCTATAGCTATAACCTATAACCTAAACCTAAATCCTAAATGTGTTCTCAAATCCCTAAACCTAAACCCACACCTAATCCTATTCTCAACTCCCTAACCTAAACCTAAACCTAAACTTGAAAACCCAAACCTAAACCCGATCCCGATTTCATAAACCTAAACCCTAACCTATCCTCAATTCCGTACAGCTATAACCTATAACCTACCTATAACCTAAACCTAAACGTAAACCTAAAACCTAAATGTGTTCTCCAATCCCTAAACCGAAACCTACACCAAATGCTAATCTCAACTCCCTAACCTAAACCTAAACTTAAACTTAAACTTGAAAACCCAAAGCAAAACCCGATCCCGAACGCGAACCCGATTTCCTAAACCTAAACCTTAACCTATTCTCAATTCCCTACAGCTATAACCTATAACCTACCTATAACCTAAACCTATAACCTAAACGTAAACGTAAACCTAAAACCTAAATGTGTTCTCCAATCCCTAATCCTAAACCTACACCTAATGCTAATCTCAACTCCCTAACCTAAACCTAAACCTAAACTTGAAAACCCAAACCAAAACCTGATCCCGAACCCGAACCCGATTTCCTAAACCTAAACCATAACCGATTTTCGATTCCCTATAACTATAACCTATAACCTACCTATAACCTAAACCTAAAACCTAAACTTAAACCTAAACCTAAAACCTAAATGTGTTCTCAAATCTCTAAACCTAAACCCACACCTAATCCTATTCTCAACTCCCTAACCTAAACCTAAACCTAAACTTGAAAACCCAAACCTAAACCCGATCCCGGACCCGAACCCGATTTCCTAAACCTAAACCTTAACCTATCCTCAATTCCCTACAGCTATAACCTATAACCTAAACCTAAAACCTAAACCTAAAACCTAAATGTGTTCTCAAATCTCTAAACCTAAACCTACACCGAATCCTAATCTCAACTCCCTAACCTAAACCTAAGCCTAAACTTGAAAACCCAAACCTAAACCCGATCACGAACCCGAACCCGATTTCCTAAACCTAAACCTTAACCTATTCTCACTTCCCTAAAGCTATAACCTATAACCTATAACCTTAACCTAAACCTAACCAAAACCTATAACCTAAACCTATAACCTTAACCTAAACCTAAAATTTAAACCTAAACCTAAACCAAAACCTATAACATACCTAAACCAAAACCTATATCCTAAACCTTAACCTATAACCTATATGCTATAACCTAAACTTATAACCTATAACCTAACCTTAACCTAAACCTAAGCAAATAACCTAAACCTATAAACTAAAAATTAAACCTAAACCAAAACTTAAAACCTAAATGTAATCTCAAATCCCTAAACCTAAACCTACACCTAATCCTGATCTCAACTCCCTAACCTAAACCTAAACCTAAACATGAAAACCCAAACCTAAACCTGATCCTGAACCCGAACCCGATTTCGTTAACCTAAACCTTAACCTATTCTCAATTCCCTAAAGCTATAACTTATAACCTATAACTTAAACCTACACCTAAACCTTAACCAAAACCTATAACCTTAACCTAAACCTTAACCTAAAACTAAACGTAAACCTTAACCTTAACCTTAACCTAAACCTAAACCTATACTTATAAATCCTAATTTATTTGATAAAAGTTCATTTACGGTTAAGTTATTTTCTTAAGAAGTTTATTGCCTTAATCTATTATTTATGAAATTGCAGGATAAATTTAAATTGGATTTGAGTGTTCCACACATTTTTTTTGCCGTCGATGATATGATCAAGGAGCGGTTCAAGGAGTACCGCTCCTTGTTACACAAGCAGTACAAGCAGTGCATGAGCAACGAGGAGGGCGCACTGTCCGCACCACCGCACGTGACCCGTGAAGACTGACAGATACTCTGCGATAGATTTTCGTCTGATTCTTTTTAGGTAATATTTACATATTTACAATATCTTAAGGTAACAATTAAATTCACAATTAATAACAATGTATTATGAATAATGTGTTCAGAAGAGGAGCAAAATAAATTCTAACAATAGGGGAAAGTTAGCAGTGAACCACGTAGCTAGTTCAAAGTCATTTGTACAAATTCTTCACGACATGGTAAGAAATTACTGGTAATTATTAAGTTGATGTATTCTTTCAATGCATTTTATATGAACTCTATTGTCCTTTCGATCGCACAGCGAGATTCCATCACTGGCCAGGAGCTCGGACTATAGACCTCTACAAAGGGACTCACTGTCGGCAGGCAACGGGATCTTGGGTACATCCTAGTGCTGGCGAAATTTGGGTAAAGATCCTTACATTGTAAAATTTAATTGCATTAAATTATAATAATGTCATTTTTTTGAGAAAATTCATATGTTTTCATTACAGGCGGTGATGGACACCTTACGCAGTCAGCCCACTCCCGATGGTACTCAGCGGAGTGAGCCAAAGATTCTGAGTGAGGTGCTTGACACCCGTTCTGGATATCATGACACCCGCTAAGCTGCCTCCACCCAATCCATCGTCGTTGGTGAGAGTGCCACCCGCCGAGTTAATATCGCAGAGAGAGAGGTTCAGCAGCTACAGGTCGTCATCAATGACATCAGAGAGTAGCTGGAGAGGAAGAGTGAACAACTGTATAGGCAGATGGAGGAGCAGTAGAGGAGGATGAAGGAGTTGACGAGGCAGAGGGAGGAGCAGGAGAGGATGAGGATAGAGGAGCATGAGAGGCTAAGGGAGGAGCTGAAGAGGAGGATGGAGGAGATGCGGGTGGAGCATGAGAGACGGATAACGGATATATTTCAGGCTCTCACCGCATGCTTACCCATCGATGCCCCACCACCTCCGCATCCATCTTTGTGATTTTTTGTATTTTATTTATGATGTTAAACTTATATGTATTTATGCATGATGTAGTTTATGTTTGGATGGATTTATTTATGTACTTTGGAGTTAAATGGATGTGAATGTGAATATGATGAAATTTATTACATAACAGGTGTATATCAAGAAATATATTGTAACAGGTGTATATCAGGTGTATATCAAGAATTTCGTGTTGGAAAAAAAAAACTTTTACTTACGAAAATTTTCGTAGGTAAAAGTCTCATCAAAGTTTTTACCTACGAAAATTTTCGTAGTTAAACGTCCTATCCATGTTTTTACCTATGAAAATATTCGTAGCTAAATGTTTTGTAAGTATTTTTACCTACGATATCATTCGTAGTTAAAAACTTTTTGTAAATATTTTACCTACAAAATTATTCACAGGAAAATGTTTGGTAAATATTTTTACCTACGAAACTATGCGTAGGTAAAAGAATTTTTAGCTACGAAATTGGTGGTAGGTAAAAGTTTTCTAAGTATTATTACCTACGAATATATTTGTGGGTAAAGATCTTGTAAATACCTTTTAGCTACAAAACTATTGGTAGGTAAAAAGTGTTTTCAATATTTTTAGTTATGAAAATATTCGTAGGTAAAAAGTCTTGTAAATATTTTTAGCTACGAAATTGTTGGTAGGTAAAAAGTGTTTTAAATATTTTTAGCTACGAAATTGTTGGTAGGTAAAAAGTCATGTAAATATTTTTAGCTACGAAATTGTTGGTAGGTAAAAAGTGTTTTGAATATTTTTAGCGACTTTAAATATTTTTAGCTACGAAATTGTTGGTAGCTAAAAGGTCTTGTAAATATTTTTACCTAGAAAAGTATTCGTAGGTAAAAAGTTTTGTCAATATTTTTTCCAATGAAAATTAGCGTTGGAAAAATGTTTTGCCTACGAAATATTTTGTCGGCAAAAGTCTTACCTTTGGCAACAAATTTTTTTTTTCCTAGGTAAAAGGTGTTCCCCTCGGACTTTTAGTGAGGAATTCGCTAACGAAAATTTTCGCGGGTAAAACTTTTTGCCTACGAAAATCAGACTTTTGCCTACAAAAATTTTCGTTGGTAAAAGTGGCTTTTCTTGTAGTGTTTGGATTTAACTCATTCTTTGGATATTGCCCTAAAATGATATCTACAATGGATGGAAGGTGTGGATACAAAACATACATTATGGTGGGGCCCACGGAACTTGGTGACGTCACTTAGTAGCGAGTCTCACTACTCAACCTATTAGCAGCTAATCCGCGCCCTTGGATTATGGATGGAAGCAGATTGCGTAGACTCGGTACCCTAAGCGTACTGAGTAAATCCTATGGGCCCACCATGATTTATTTATTTTATCCACTCTGTCCATCCATTTTAACATATAATTTTATTGCATGAGCTAAAAAATGAAGCCTATAAAAATTTGAAGTGGACCACATCATAGGAAACAATATGAATTGAACGCCTACTATCAAAAAATTCTGGGAGGTCACGAAAGTTTTGGATCAAGTTGATATTTTAGTTTTCCCTTCATCTAGGTTGGATGACAAATAAACATCACTGCGGGCCATTGGAAGATTTCAATAGTGGAAATCATTATTCCCACTGTTTTGCTGTGGTATGGTCCACTTGAGCTTTGGATATGCTTCAATTTTGAACTCAACCACTAAAATGATCTGAAAAAATGGATTGACGATGTGGATAAACCAAATACCATCACTGTATCGTTGCTAACTGGATACGGAGAGGTATAGGATGCAATCCGCGTACTTTCGAATTCCACCGCCTAAGAAGGGAGATTGAACGTCTACCATTGAAACCCTTATGAGGTCACGGAAGCTTTGGATCAATATGAAATTTGTTTTTCCTATTCATCCAGGTATTTGGACCACACCACATGAAATAGTGTTGATTGAATACCAACATTAAAAACTTCTTGTGATTGAGCCAAAGTATGAGGCAGATTCAAAGTTCGAGTGGACCCCATCACAAAAAACAGTGGGGATTGAATTCATTCCATTAAAACGTTCTTTGGGCCGTAGAAGTTTTCAATCAAGCTAATATTTATGTTTTCCCTTTTTCTATGTCCGTATTAACTTATAAATAGGTTGGATCTCAAAAACATCGCGGTGGGCCCTAAGAAGCTTTCAACGGTGGGTGTTACTATCCCACTTTATTCTATGGTGGGGTCCACTTGAACTTTGGATCTGCCCCATCAGTAAGATGCACCATTCCATGATGGGCTACGAGCTTAAAAATAAAGTCAATCCATGACTTGGGTGGGCCACACCACATACTATAGTTGAGAGGGTTACCCTCCCATTAAAACATTCATAATAATTTATTAGGCCCACCTAAATGTGTTTCATAGATCCAACCCATTCATTATGTGTGTCCCACTTGGATGAGGAGTCAGACCAAGTTTCATACGCATTCAAAACTCATGTGGGCCCCACCAAATGCTTTTATATGTTTTAGGGATGTCTTCACATAGTTTTAGATGTTATGGCCCACCTGAGTTTCGTATATGACTGATTTTTGAGATATTCCATAACTTAAAGGGGACACATCAAATGCATGGTGTTGATGTTCTACACACATCATGGTGGAGCCCACACAGATTAACATCATGGGAAGTTCCCATGAGGTGACCTTATAGTACCATTTCACTATTTAGGTAACTCCTTCATGGGTGTTACTTTAACCGTGTAGGGCCCACCTTGATATATTTTATGTATATCGACACCGTCCATATATTTTTCCATCATATGATGTGATTTCAAATCAAAAGAACTCAATAATCTCAGGTGGGCCATACCAATCAAAACAGTGATGAATAACCATTAAAAACCTTTTGAAGGCCACGAAAGTTTTGGATCAATTTGATCTTTGTAGTTTACCTTCATCCAGATATTCTTTACATTATCAAGTTGGATTGCAAATAAACATTATCAAAACCTTACGATGGGCTCTTTATAATTTTTAATGGTGAGGTACTATATTACCACTCTTTCCAATGGTGTGGTCCACTTAAGATTTAAATTTACACAATTTTTTATACCCCGCCCAAAAATGGGTTGAAGAAACATATGGGCAACAAGGATATACAACATATCATCAAAATCTCACTTTTGTTATCTAACTTTCCAAATTTTCTTTTCAAAATACAAAATCTCATTTTCTTTTTTTAAAATATTTTTTTTCGTAGTTGTCAATTTTTTCACAATTTTGTTAATCTTTTTAATTTTCTTTTTAAAAATATCATTTTTTTTTTCAAAATTATCAACATTATTCAAAGTTCTTAATTTTTTTTACCAAAATCTATATTTTTATAAAATCACAGTTTTTTTTTTTCAAAATAAATTATTCGCAAACATGGTTAATTATTTTTCTAAGCTTTTCATCTTTTTTTTTTTTAATTCATAATTTTTTTGAATTTCTCAATATTCTTTTTCAAAATGTCAATTATATATCAAAATCTCTATTTTTTTTATCTCATTTTTTTCGAACTTCATTTCCTAAAATTTCGATTTTTAATAAAATAAGAAGGATGTAGAGTGAGAAACTAATGGACAACCTCGATACGTAATACATACATGAAGGCGGCCTCCACAGTAACCCCACATTAAAGCATGCTCATGGTAGTGGAAGGGTTAACAGTCTCATATGACCACTATAAGACAGTTAAGGACTGTCTCTAATGCAGACGGTCTTTGAAAGTCTCAAATGATCACTATACGATAGCTAAGGACTGTCTCTAATGCAGACAGTCTTTGACAATCTCAGATGACCACAAAAAGACAACTAATGACCGTCTCTAATGCAGATGGTCCTTGACTGTCTTGGATGACTGCATATAAGACAGTTGACTGTCTCTAATGTAGACGGTCTTTGACCGTCTCAAATGACTGCCTATAAGACAGCTAAGGACCGTCTTTTATTCCAGACGGTTGATAATTGTCTTTTCTCCACAGTTATCGACGGATTTTGACCGTCTTAAATGATTTGTGGACGTTCAACATTTATAAGACGATTTTGGTTCATATTATAGACGGTTAAGAGCCGTCTGAAAGTTTAGAGATGGTTCATAGCCGTCTTTAAACCAAGGGATTTTAGAGACGGTTCACAACCGTCTCAAAATTTGTCTTATTCTCCCTTCACGTAGGGACATCATTTACTTTCATGGCTTTTATTACAACTTTTATTATTTAGTAGGAAATCTTCCTCGAAGTGGCACAGCCAGCTCTAGTTCTGTTGCCACAGTATCCGATCTGTTATCTTTTGAGAAAGTCCCTGTGTATAAGCTAACACTAATGAGAAACTCCATGTCAGTAGTTGTCCACATGTTTAAAGATCCTGATCAATGGTCGGATCTGAACATCGCTATAGAGGTCTTGGACAGTGCTGCAAGGATGGCCAAAATCAATGTTTCTCCCTTACACGACTCTCTTGAGATTTCATGATTCGGTAACTATTTTAAAATTGGCAGAGAATGTAGTTGTCGCTCCAGAGATTCTGGAATACGGGAGACAACTGACATCTTCCAAGGAGAAGGCTTCCCAAATTGCTTCTGTTGTCTCCAAATATGATCAAGAGTAGTTATCCCTCCAAGAGCAATTGAAAGCTTCCACCAACAATAAAATAGCTATTCAGAATCAGATTGCACTTTTGAAGAAGGAAATTCTACGATTGGAGATGAAGGATTGGGAGGAAGAGTTGAATATAAAGAAGATCCAGGAGAAGATGCAGGCCAATATTCATTCTGCCGATGCTGAACGATCTAAGTTGATAAAAAATGAAGAACTAATTGCCTCTTTGGAGAGGAAGTTAGTCGGCATTCCAGATCATGCAAAGATCATTTTTGAGGCTAAATCAAAACATATTGCAGCTCAGGTTTAGTTCAAAGAAGACTTGCAAAAATACTTAACAACGTTAGGCATGGCAGAAGAACTATAAAAGACTTTGTTTTGTTTTCTTTTCTTTTATGATCATATGTAATTTTTACTTTAGCACACAAGATATATAAATGCATTATGATGCTTTGGGATAACTGTTTCTTTTGAAAGTTTTTTATTTTTATTTTTTCGAATTACAGCTTATTTCAAGCATATATACTCATGCGATCTTTTAATGATACATTATTTTTTCCATCGTAGTTTATCATGATTGTTAGTACGAGATTTCCTATATGATTTTTGTTTTGATAGGTGGAACTAGGTTTCAGTTTAGTCAGATAGACACGCAGTTTAAGCTCTTGAGTAATAAAGCAACATAATTTTTTAGACTCATAAGTAGTTGGAGTTGGGTCTCACGTGAATAGTCTCTGTAACTCTTTTGAGTTCACTGAACTTATCACAACTAGGGAGTTCACAAACCATGATCCATCAGAGAGGCCCAGTGAAGCTACCGGGGCCATGAACTCGGTGGGATTTACGCACAGGGTTGGCCGCAATAACTCTCTAGAGTTCACGGGGTGCACAAGGCTACCTTAGGGTACCAAATCCAAGGTTGTCATTCCATCAATAAGGGGGTATTTTATAGAAACCCTGCCCTCATGAGTTACTACTGAAATCAAGCCAGGAATCTGGGGGATCTTACACATGGTTGGCCTATCTATGGACAATGGCCAAAGAGCGCACACAATAACCCACTTTTTCTTTGTCTGCAAGGTCGGACCCATTCACGGGAGGGCACTTTCTTCCTTCCCCGTGACACTGTCGGAAGCTATACAAATGACATTGGTCTCACGCGTGACTGGCCGTTATAGATTTTTAATTGCTAGCTCCGTCCGCTGCCTGCATGGGTATGCATGTGATGGCCTATACGGGCTTTTTAGGGCCACTGGCTTCTCACTGCTGCCCGAATAATATATGTATTGCCAATAATGGTAGGCCTTATGCGTAGTTGGCCATATAGGCTTGGCTAGGCTGTCTTAAATAATAAGTCACCATCACTGTCGTGAAGTTTGTGTGGTTGACCATATAAGTTTATTCCACTGTCATAAATGGTGAATCAATTATTGATATATCGCCACTGCTGATGATGCTTGGCAATGTTCATGTTATGTTTAAAATAACGTATCAGTTTGGTGATGATAGTAAGGCTTGATTGATGACGACTGCGATAAGTGCTAATTTTGGCAATAATCATCGATATATAGTCTTGCTATGCTTGAGATTCATCCTTATTCATTCGTACGAAGAAGAATACATGACTTCACTTATTTTTGCCCCCTTTTGATATAGAAGCATTATTCTGATAGTCTTCTGGATCAAAACTATATCTGTCTTCAGGGACGATACTTTTTGATGAAGCGAGCATTGACTGGTATACTGATATCCCGTCCATCTTAATCCCCAACTCTATATGCTCCTTTGGAATATAATTATGTTATTATGTATGGCCCATCGCATTTGGGCTCAAACTTGCCTCCTGTCCTGCGGGTGACCACTATCGGTCTTTTCAACATGAGTACCATGTCACCTTTCTTGAAAGAGAGATACTTGACTCGTTTATCAAAGGCGGCAGATATTCTTGCTTGATACAACTGTAACCGCTGTTGAACTGCAACCACTTTTCATCGAGTAAATCCAATTCTTCCAGCCTTATTCTTGCATTTTCATCATCTGTAATTAACTGATGCACTGCTCTTCGGAGTGATGCGACTTGCGTTTCAATCGGGATAATGACCTCCACGCCATAAACCAACGAATATGGCGTAACTCTTGTTGTCATTGTATAATCCTCATTCCCAAGGTCCTGGTTATCTTCAATCTTGGCCATGAGGGCTTCTAGGGCGGCCCAGTCATGGTGGTCCTCATGTGCAGTAGGAGGTCCCCTATCTAAGTCTTGGGCCTCCTTCTCTTCGTCCTGCTCCACTTCCCTGCTGTCCACCTCTTCATCACTACCTTCCTCTTCTTCACTTCCTTCCTCTTCTTCAGTCTCTTCTTCTACCTCATCCCCATACTCATCAATCCTGGCTTGGCATTGCCTGGGGCCTATTCCCATATTGTTGAGTGTAGTTTTATTGATGAACTGGATTGGGGTGAGATTATCCATATGGAGTCTGAATCCAAAATTGTGAGTGATCTTGAAATAAGTCAACCGAAAGGGATTGAGGTGTCTCCCCGAGCAGATCGTGCAGTATTGATTATCTGAGTCAAGGCGAGAGTAGGCAGGCACACTTTTTCTCCCTGTCCAACTCTATACAGGAAATTCACCATGAATCGAGTACATTCTGTGCGGTTACTCCACCTAGGATACACATTGTATGTGCATATATGGTGGAGTAGGCGAAAATCTGCCATCATACGAGTCGATGCGAGGTTATTTCCTCGCCTTTAATTTACAAATTGGCCACAAAGGAAACGTGTGCGGCGACTTCTCTCCAGTTCACTAGCGAGATTCGTCTCATTGGCATGTATAACTCCACGTTCAATTCCCATGATTCGTGCCATGACATCTACATCGACTTTGGTGTGAGTTCTTCCCAACAGTATGATAAACTGGAGGGGCTCCAGAGTTGGGTCCTGTATGTGAACATAGAAGGCTCGTACGGTGCCTTCACTTGCGTGAGCTTTTCCTTCAAATATGGGACCCGACCCATTCTCCAGAAGGAGATCGATCACGGGATATAACCCAAATAATTTCTCATCAATATGAGCTTCAAACACAACTTTGCGACCACGAAACTTACCGAGTTCGGTGCCCGTCAATAGAGACCCTTCTATCAGGACTCGAGGGTCGAGATCCCATTTTGACTTCGCTTGGCGCTTGCACTAGTCTCGGCGCTCACCTTCTTCGTAGAACGACTTAGACGGCTAGGCCCGACCTCATCTGGGGCCGCTCTCTTCTTCCCCATAAAGGAAAGGAGTGTTGAGATGGAGAAAATAGCGGTGACAAGCTCAAAGAGAGCCATGGAGGTGGAAAATCTTGAGATTGAAATGGATTTGAGGATATGGAAGTTATGAGCCACAAAAAGATGGGTTGTGTGCTCAAATGAGTGGAAACAAGGAAGATGGAGAATAATAAGAAAATGAAATGGATAGTCTTAGGAGTATAGTGGTGGATGACTGTTGAATGTAGAAGATTCAAGAGTTTTGAAGGTATGGAAGAAGAGATTTGAGAGGGAATAGAGTTTTGGAGGGTTTGGGGTGAAAATAAGGTGAAATGGGCAAAAGGGGGGCAAATGAGGGTTAAGTGGGGGGTCCACACGTGAGACAGGCCCCACATGCGTGGCCGGTGGGTGGTGCACTGTCGCCCGCGCGGTGCCGCCTTGCTCCGCTGTGGAGGTGGGAGGTGCCGTCGCGTCCCCCTGGGGTGTCAGGCGGTGGCCACCCCCTCCCAGGGTGCCGTATGTGTACGTGGACCCCCTGGGTCCCACGGTATTTTGTGCTTTGGGTCTTTAGGCCCACACAGTGGATTCTTGGCGCTCTAGTTTCCTTTTTATATTTGATAATTCTTTCATAAATTATTTTCTCCCTTACTCCAGATTCTAATTTAGATCTTATTCTAGTTCTAGTTTATTTCAGAATACGTACAAGGTAAGTCCCCGTGGATTCGACCTCGGTCTCACCGAGTTATTACTACATCGTGACCCTGCACTTAGGGTTATGAACAAGTTTTTGGCGCCGTTGCCTGGGCTTCGGCTATGTTTATCTGAGATTTATTAGTATTGGAATTAGTTTAGGATTAGGGCTAACTTTTTTTTTTCTTGTGTTTTTAAGTTAATTTTTTCTCAATTTATTTTTAGAAACTAACCTTGTTTTCTATTTTGTAGCAACTCCAATCCGGTAACTCCTCTCAAACTCTTTTCTTGTAGATTTCTAATTTTTGTAGTTTTTTTTTCTTAGGTTTTAGATGTTTAGAACTTAAAGGTTGTGAGTGTTTCATGCCTAAGTGGGTTTGTGACAACACTCAGAAACTTTTGAGTGAAGGAGGTTTGGTTGAAGGACTCACAATCCATCGACGAGTTAGAAAACTCCCAAATATTCTCGAAATATCATTTGAGAGCATGGCTCAAGAACATTATGTTGATGAAGTTCATGTGCATAACACACCACCTATTAGAACGATGCGTGATGAGAATAAAGTATATCGGGTTCCACTAGTTTGAACTTTACGAGATTATTTACAACCGGTGAGAGCAAGTACACCTTCCTGCATAATTCTCCCAATCAATACAAGAAACGCGGACTTCAAACCTTAGATGATCCAATTACTTCCTAAGTTCCATGGACTTGATTAAGAAAATCCATATATGCATATTAAAGAATTTGAAGAGATCATTACAACCATACATTTTAATGATGTTCCTTCTGATACAATTAGCCTTAAATTATTTCCATTCACTCTAAAAGAAAAGGCCAAATCATGGTTTCATTCATTAAGGCCTAGATCCATTGGCACATGGGCAAAGATGAGCCACGAGTTCCTTAAAAAATTCTTCCTAGCTCATAAAACCAACGCTCTTAGACAGAAAATAATGAACTTCTCCCAGAAAAATAATGAGACCTTCTTTGAATGTTGAGAATGGTTCAAAGACTTACTTCTCACTTGCCCACACCATGGTTACGAAACTTAGCGAACAATTGATCTTTTCTATGACAGACTTAGTTCGAACATGCACCAATTTGTACAAATGATGTGTAATGCGAGTTTATGGATAAGAAACCAGAATATACCTAGGATTACTTTGACATGCTAGCTGAAAATGCCCAATCATGGGATACATCAAACCAAGCTAGTAATCCCAAGGAAGTGACAATAGAGATGGGAGTACATGTACTCAAGGAGGAGGAGGATATTAATGTATGGTTTTGTAACGCCCTGAATTTCGAGGGTCAAGCAAAGCTCTACTCCCGAGATCCAGAACATCATTTATGCAGTATGGATGATGATGTTTAGATTTCGTCCATATTAAAGAGTTAAGCATGAGTGAGATTATGCTAAAACAACATATCATACTCTAGATATAATTAAATTAAGCAAGCGGAAGTCTGAACCATATATATTTAAGCATGTGAGAGTTTCACAAACCTCCAGAGTATGATTACTAACCGGGTTTAATATATGCATGTATTATTTCAAAATAACAAAATGTGGGAAAGTAGATGTGTCTAACTAAGCCAAATATCCCTGTAGTTCCTGCACATCGGCACGAGGTCTACATAGACCCGCCCGAGAGCTGAAAATAGGAGAACTCTTCCTCCTCATCCATAAAGTCCTACTCCATTGCATAGACTTTATCGTCACCTGCATCTAAACTAGAGTTTGGTTGGTGTTTTAAAACACCGTCCCAGAGTGGGAATGAGTGGCCAACTCAGTGGTAGTATAAGGTAAAGGTTAACATGTTATCAAGTCAATCAAGCAGTAATGATAAAGCAATACAGCAATCGCTTCCTAACTACTCTTGTTAATGCAGGAATGGGTGCAGTAATGATGCATGCCCTCGCACAAAGATCCCTCACAAGCGACTCCGACAACCAAATTTGCGCATGACAACCTTCCTAAAGTGTAACTTGCTTGCCAAAGCACATGCAATGCGGTGCATGGTAGTGTTAGCCAAGTACTTAATTAAGCTTTTTCATACAGTAGGTTCAGAAAGCTAAGTTACCTCCCTTTATATCATTAACCCAAATGAAGGATCCATCTACGCTCGTCAATCTTAGTTAACCACAAACGATAGGTAAGTTATAGGGCATCACCCCTAATGAAAAACAGTCAATAGGCAAGTTCAAAAGTTTATACTCGCGGTCACTACGGGAAGGCTTGTCACCTCAGCGTAGGCCGACAGCTCGCACATTGTGTCCCATATCACCATGCTCGGCTCACGAGTTTGGGTTGCTCACTGGTCACTATGAGGAGGCTCGTACCCAAGCGTAGGCCTACAGGTCGACCATGGTGTCCCATACCACCATGCCCGGCTCATGAGTCTTAGTGGATCATGCTACCATGGTTGTAACGGGCTTTTACATTAGTAAGTGGTACCTTAGATTCAAGCAGTGATGTCCATACATGGTAAACACACAATAGGCCAATCAATTTATTTGGTAAGTTCGATTGGTACAAGCACACGTTGACTTAATCGACATGGAGCGCATAAGCACCCCTTGTGGCTTAACCACTATCGACAATCGCCGTGCGGTACGGATTCGTCGAGTTACCCAATGTGGCAAGACTAATTTAGCCACCTGTACAATGATTATTACCGATTACCTGGGCCACGTTGTAGCCCCAATCTTACTCAGATGTAATAGGTAGACACATGTGATAATCATATCAGCATTTAACAAACAATCCAAATAAATCACTCATTTGAACATTTCATCAAACACATTGAACATGTCACCAAGCACTTGCATTTTATCCATAAATTGTGTAGTGACAAATATGATTACATGAAAGAAACTGTACATATGATTAAGGTAATTGAGAATCCTATCTTAATACACTTAATAAATACAAATCATCAACATTTTCTCACTCAAACATTTTATTAAACACTTAGGTTACACTTCACCAAATACATAGACTAGATTAGTTACGACATATATTATGACAATTCCTTACACTAAGAGATCATTATGCATACGACAAACATGTATCCTAGATTAACTGTCATGATAAGTACAAATCACAATTTCATGTTCATTCAAACATTTCAACAAACACATGGGATGCATCTTGTATTCAACATAGTTCACATACGCATAATATATCAGATACGTCGTATCTAAAACAATATAGCAACAATCAAGTCAAACATAAATCATTAACTGACATTGAAAGCATTGAAAACAATAACCTAAATGTTTATAGTTCGCACCTTTCGTCAGAATACTCGATTCAGACGCGGTTCGAATCCTACATTCTCAAAAATGGAATGTCGGGCACCTAAGCAGTGAAATAGGTTAGCTATTTCATCGATCACTTTATTTGGATCTCTAAATCAAGATTAGGGTTAGGTTTTCTTACCCAAATCGAAGCCGAAAATGATTGTGTAGCGAAGTGGAAAGGTGATTTAGTGGATGGAGTAGTGGGAGAGAACCACTGCAGCAATCTCCAAAGATTTCCCTTCTCTCCTTACTCTTTTCCCTCCTTTTCTCTCTTCTCTCTCCTAGGGTTTGGAGAAATTCGTATGGGAGAGAGGGGGTGATTTAAGGGCTATATATAGGCCCAGAAGTGATGTAAATGGCCCCAGGGCCATGGTATACTTGGTTTATATCCTTTAGGCAGTTGTTTTTGACAAACAAGGCTCATAGGGAGGCCCACTACTCACATACGTCGTAGGGTAAGTTCCCTGATAATAGATCTATGTTAGGATGTGATTTCGGTGCGATCGGACAAGCAGATCGACTGTGGAGGACCCGTGTCAGATCAACGGTCGAACTTGCTCGATCGGGGCCACAAGTATACGGATATGTGCAGGGGAATTTCCTTTTCCCATGGGTGAAGTTAGGTCAGAAACTGACGATCCGAAATCCCCAATTTCGTGCGTGAGCGAATGACCCAATTCACTTAAGTTTCAATACATTTTCTAAAGATATTCGTGTTTCTCACGCACTTTACTCAGGGCTCAAGTTGTGCATTTTTGGATACTATCTGGGCTCGATTCCCATGATGGTCATCAAGCCAAGTAGGACAAACATAATCCTATAGTTTCACGGTCATCGGACTCTCGACATGCGGTCTAGGTCCAATAAGGAGTTTCAATATACTCCCGAGAGCGACAGGCTCTTGGGATTTCTCCTAGGTCTTTAAGGGACGTTGCGTCAGTAGTATTAATGGTTTTAGGTCTTGCCATTTGTGAAGATGGTGGTCCAAGCTAAACTACTGATTATTTAATTTAGTACTTAACTAAATTTTGCCTAAATTATACTATAGGATGCGGTCCTCGGGTAGTTCTATATTTTTTTGGCACTTTTAATTAGTATATTATCTTAATTATTTTTTCAGTAGTTCATCATCAAGTCTACTTTATCTCCACCAAATTTCATTAGATTTCGTGTTCTAAAAAAATTCTAAAATTTCTAAAAGTAGCAGTTGTTTGAACTAATAATTTTTGGATAATTGTCACATCAACCTAGATTTAACTATATTAAAATTTTTATTTTATTTTTTACTTATTTTTATATGAAAATAGACTTATCAAGCTTCAATTTGACTTTTGAATCACCTAAATCGGAGTTATATTGAGGGAGATATGACTTTTTGAAGTCATCTATAAATGCAGAAAATTTTAGCGAGGGTCCACCAAAATTTGGTGCACCAGCAGCGCGCCGCCGACTGGGCGGTGGCGCTGTGCCCCTCTGGTGGTCCTGGTGGTGATTCTGCCACTCAATTCTTGAAATGAGTGTATCTTGCAAACCAGAATGTGTTATTCGATGTGCAATATATGATTTTGGGGTAGGAGAAGCTAAGCTATCCAAATAACCTAGTTATTTCCCCATATTCCATCAGGTTAATGGTCTAAAGTCCATTTTATTTGTATTTTTACTATTTATAGTAAAATTTAGTTTAATTATAATTATTCATCCTTTGAACTTTAGGATTTGTGTCTAATATGAAAGTACATAGAAAAATTTGAAGAATAAGGTGGTGAAAGGTAAGATTTTTGAAGGAGATGGGTTGAAAGGGGATTTGAGACTTTGGGATTGAGTTTTGAGAAGTCGATAAGGTATTATGATAGATCCATTGCCCAAGGAAGTTCATCTCCAAGTTGAGAAAAATCTGGGACATTACAGGTTGGCAATTCTCACATGAAAAGTTGAAGACTTAGAATCTAGGAAGGAATCAACTTAGTCCAAAATAGTCGCTGAAACCGTATGTGGAAATTGTGAGAGCGTTGTACACCTAACCAAAGATTGTCCTACAATCCCAACTTTTCAAGAGGTGTTTCACGTTCAAGCAGATACTACAAATGAGTATCAACAACTACTTAATGCACCAAATTCTGACACGCACACTCCTGATTGGCGGAACTTTAATTGGAGAAATGAACCAACTGCAAATGTAACCAATTATCCATAAGGGCCATCTAGTGGACCTCCACCTAGGATAACCCTTGAGGATAGATTAGATGCACTTAGGTAAGAGCAAATATAGGCTATGATTGAACTTAGAACTTAGGTTGCAAGATTTGAGACTGTTGGAGCATGAAATTTGATTAAGAAAGGAAGTGAAGGAAGAAAGAAATTAAAGAAGAATTTGAAGAAAAGAAGAGTTGCATAGAGAGTAGAGTTGCACGGAGAGTCAAGTTACGTGGATCCGTGGAACTCATCACAGTTGTACGAATTCACGCAACTCATTATTTAAAATGCCTATATTGAAGTGCGAATGATGTGAAGTGGGCCCCATGGCACAAGGTTCAAGGGTTCACACGTGCGAAAGCCTATAAATACCCCCATTCCCCTTCATTTGAGGGATCGAATTTCTTAGAAGACCGATACCTCTGATAGGTATCGAAGAGAGAGAGGGAGGAACAACAAGGCAGAATCGCGCAACTCAACAAGAAGTTACGCGGATGATCTAAAGAGAGAGCGTTATTCGATATTTGTATATGTTATCTTGAGGACTTCTCTTCAGTATATTATTCATACTATTCATGAAGACATATAAATGAAGGAAGATCCGCACAACTCTTCTCATATGGAGATTCGAATGATATGAGTCGAAATGCTGCCGAAATCTATACTTGAATTCATTCAATACTTATATATATATATATATATATATATATATATATATATATATATATATACTTTATCTTAGAATCTGTAAACACCCCACCCAGGCTAACATCTTGGGAAGGCTAAGACAATCCGGGAACGATGATCATGTCCTAAACCGGCCCCTAACCCCAGCTTAAAACCTAAAACCCTGGTCCCAAGTCCCCAAACTCCCAATCCGCAACCCAAAACCGCAATCCAAACCGCTCAACACACGCACCACCTCGCCTATACCCCATACCACGGCCACCTATCCGAGCCCCAAAATCTGAAAAGTTGACCACCGGACGAATCAATGTGATCACACGAAGCCCACACATTCGGGACCGGCTCGAACGCGGCCCAGGAGGTAGTCTGACTACCGCTTGCAGTACTTCGATTGCCCCAGCTCGCGGCCCGCGTGTGGACAGCTGTCCCACCGTCCAAAAGTCAACTTTCCCTCAGATTTACCCCTCCCATCTTCACTATTTACCATTTTACCGACCTTAAGAGCCAATGAGAGCACGCCACATGGCGCTCCCCTCTCCATAGCCAATCACAAGCCTCCATGTCACCTTTTTAACCCTTACCTACTACCTATTTACCACTTAACCATTGGAGAAGGCTATAAATAGCCCTCTCCTCTTCTCATTTCAAGACACATCAAATCCAAGAGAGGGAGAGAGTGAGAGAGAAAGAGAGTTAGGAAGAGAGTGAGGAAAAGGGAAGGAGCTCCCAAACCATCAAAGTTGTGATTTTTCCAGCCACCCCCTAGCCCTCCTCTCAACTCTTCCAACCCATAAGCCTAACCCAGTTTAGTCATGGTTCAGTTCCTGTCTTAAGCCTACTCAAGATCAAGCCAAAGATTCATCATCTTACAAGCATTCATCATGACATCTACTCCCTTCTCAACCCCCCTGCTTCTCTAGATCTTTAGTGAACGTATGCTCTGTGACTTGCCGTACACTGGATCCTGTCACATCAGAAATTCCTAGGTGATCTAGTCCACCTTTTTGCACCATTCATCATCACACCGCCTTCTAGACACGTTGTTGGGCGTATGCTCTGTGGTCTGCCGAAATCTCGGATCTTTCCACATCAGAAATCCACGTGTGACTTGTCCCATCATGACCACAACATCCATCATCCCTTGAGATTATTTTACCACACTAAGTAGAGACCGTACATTTGTATGGGCAGAGAGGGTGCCTAACACCTTCCCTCTTTGCAACCGATGTCCCTTACCCGGAATCCTGGATCACAGATCAGGAGTCACTCTAAGGTAGGAAAGTCTTCGAATTTCCCCAACCTTACGTATTCCGTGGGTTTTAGCTGACCGCAGGATTTTAGAGATTAATTGGCTAGTGACGACTCCAAATCAGCCTAATTACCCCCACCACTAAACCATAATATATACCAATCAGCGTGGACGCCGATTTTTCAGTGTCTACAAAATGACGACTCTACTGGGGACTTGCTAGCTCGCACTAGCCGAAACCCGACTCGAAAATCTATGGTACTTCAATCTCAGCAGACATTCATCACTACATTCATAAAAAAAATTCTTTGGCTCGTACTTTCTTAGGCATAGATTTGAACTATGATCACTCGATCCCGTACAGCCGCAACCTCTCAAGCAACCCATGAAGAAGAGCCAACAGTTCAGCCATCTCCCGAAACATCAGCACCCGCACCTACACCAACACCCGCGCTACCACCACCAACGGCTTCAATAGACTTACAAGCCAACACCACCATGCAAAAAATGGCTCAGAGTCTCCGAGCAGTGCAAGAGCTACTACTTCGCTTAGTGCCGAATGCTGCACCGAATGCACAGGCAACCCAGCCTAGTGTACAGAACAGTTCACTTCCTCAGACACCATTCGCTTTCTCTCTCATTCCTCCATCCCGTGCTCCCTCTCCCAGAAGAATTAATACAAGATCAATAACAGCCAGCAATGGGGAGCAACCCTCTCACACATTTATACTCAGTACCTCACAATAATCAGGTTACAACACAACTTCCCCCTAACGGGAATCACAGACAAGAACTGACGAATGCCCATGAAAGGGGCCAGTTTTGAGTCTAACTCACTCCTCCTAACGGGAGCAACATTCCAGAATTGGCAGATACCCCGAGCGGGAGCCACTTCCGAACATCACACCCTCCTCCGAAAGAAAGCGGTGTCCAATTCTAGCTACTTCTCGCCACCGGGAGCCCACCATTTTTCCAGCAACCGCCCACTCTTGATCTATACGAAGAGGAAGCAGCACAAGCCCTATAGTAAGGGGCAAGATATCCACAACAAGGCAAGTCAGAAATTGAGGAATTACGAGAGCAGTTACAAATGGTGCAAAATCAGCTACAAAGACAGTAAGGAGTGGATCATCCATCCACCAAGTTCAGGGATCTCTGCCCCTTCCCAGACGCTCGGGTACGTCCAAATTTCGAGGTACCAAAGTTCAAAAGGTATGACGGTAGTGGGTGCCCTACAACACATCTAAAAGCATTTTGTGGGGAACTCAATGCGATAGCAGGGAACGATGGAGCCTTGATACGGCTTTTCCAGAAATCCCTCAAGGGTGATGCCTTGGATTGGTACACCTCGCTGGACTGTCATCAAATCCGAACTTGGGAAAAGCTCTCCCAGGCATTCATTGACAGGTTCTCATACAACTTGAACATGGCTCCAAGAAGGGCTGACCTGGCTGCCTTGAGACAAAAAAGTGACGAATCCTTATCGGCATATGTAGGACGATGGCGAGCCATAGCAGCTCGAATGAGAAACCCCATCAACGACGAGGAGCAGATATCCATGATTGTATATTCAGCAAATCCTAGCATTTCAGGATATCTAATCTCGTATCCATATGTAAATTTCTCCCAGCTCATCCGAGCCAGAGAACAAGTCGAAGCCGGAATCAGGGCTGGAACCATTTCCCTATGGCCACACCAGACCCCCTCAATCAAAAGAAACAAAACCAAGGGGAAACCCGTTGGATATGGGAATGGAAACAGCACTACTCCCGCACAACGTACCATGGAAATTAACAACATCGTCGCTGATACTCAAGGCAACCAGTATCCTCCACAACCAGAGCCACGATAAGACAGGCAATACCAGCCACAGCCAAATAGGCAGTACCAACCCTAGCCAACCCAACAGGGATATCAGGCGCAGCCGTCTCAACAACAACAGCAACAGCCTAGGGGAAATGCACAAGGTCCATTTAAGTAGGGAATGTTAGGAAGGAAGTTCACCCCGTTAGCACAAACATACAGTTAGATTCTGACTATGTTAATGCAAAAGCAACTTCTAACACTGCTCCAACTGCGGCTTCCTCCTAACCCTCTGCCACCTGGTTACAATGAAAATCAATATTGCGCATATCACCAGGCTCCTGGCCACCTAATGGACCGCTGCTTCACCTTGAAACATACGGTCCAAGACTTGGTCGAAAGCCAGAAGATTGCAATCACCCCACAGACCAACAATACATCTCAAGCCAACATTCTCTAAAATCTCCTGCCATCGCATCAAGCAGGACCCAGCACGCCAAGCACCTCTACTGTCAACCACAATGAAGGAGGGCAACCCATGTACTCGTCCCCACATCATTTCATTCAAGGAATCATGCCCGATACAGTAAATCGGACATGGGGATATCAACAGGCACCATCGCCTGGGCCACAAGTATTCCTTGAAGCAGCTCCCACAACACAACCTCTTATATTCCCTGAAGCAGTACCAATGATACAACCTCTTATAACCCTGGAAGTCGCACCCAATAGGTCACACCCTCAGCATCTTGCCTCCCAAGGGGCACATTCAATTCCATCCCCAGTACATCCAAAAAGGTCGAATCCTGAACCCATTGTCCTCCTGATAAGCCTCCCTGATCTAACCTCGCTAACTTTGCAAGGGGCACCCCCGGTTCAAGCCCCAAAATTCTTGATGCCTCACCAATTGGCACATGCCTAGAGGACTTCCCCACACATCAGGTGGAGGAAGAAAACCTCAATGTCAAATCTCACCAAGCTCTGGTAACAGCTCAGGGAAAATCGTCAAGTCTACCACAAACTGTTCCAGCCACAACCCTTCCGCCTTAGGAACCCGTGATATACCTGCAAGGAAGAGCGGTTCTTTCCTACAACCGGAAAGCAGTCTCATGACATTACCCAGAATGCACTGAAGTGGGTAACAATGGGAGATATTTCAGGAGAGATAATCAAAACCCAAGAGAAACCAGGGGAACTTTGTCGGGAACCACTTGCAAAACCGACGCTGCTTATGACATAGAAGCCCAACTGAATACCATTCTTACCCAAATATCTATCTGGGAACTCTTATGCACATCAAGATCGCATCGAGAAATCTTTGCGAAAACCCTGAATGATGCACATATCTCTCCCGACGTCCCCCCCGAAATGGTGGCAAGTATGATTGGACAACTCATCGCACCACGGGCTATCACTTTCTCTGATGAGGAATTGCCACCTGAAGGTCGCAAACATGGGCACTCATTAAATATAGTTGTTCGTTATGAGAATTTCAAAGTTCCACTCGTACTCATTGACAATGGATCAAGCCTAAATGTTTGCCCTTTGAGGACTGCCGAACGGTTAGGGATAAAACCGTCTTCTTTCAGGCCCAGCACCATGAGCATCAGGGCCTTCGATAACTCTCGAAGACAGGTTGAGGTAGAAGTCGATCTTGAACTACAAATTGGACCAGACATGACTATTATCACATTTCAGGTCATCGACATTCCTGCCTCATTTAACCTTCTGCTGGGGTGGCCGTGGCTCCATTTTGTTGGAGCCATCCCATCTACCCTCCATTAAAGGGTTAAATTCCCTTCGGGAAATCGAATCATTTCAGTATTGGCCGAGTCAAAAACGATCCTACCGGTGACGGTTAGTATCCCAGAAACCGACATCCCTGTGATTGACATTCAGCATGCAGAGGGTGACATATCATTCCACAGCTTTGAATTCGAAAATGTAAATGCAATCGCCAACCCACGCCCTCTTGCTACTAAATATGTCATTCCCCCTGCTGAATGATTAATCCTAAACTACTGTACCGAGTTCCATGAAAAAGGTATGGTGGTGAAACCAACACCTGCCAACGTATAGAGACCGGGACTGGGATATCAACCGACACCAGAGGATTAGGCTGAAAGGCCAAAGAAGGGTCAACCGTTCAAATGCACACCCATCAAGTTCATCAAGGCTAGGACAGTTTGTGAGGATACGATGATGTCTCTTGAGGACCAACTCCAGCAACTTAAACTCACAGAACATGTTAACCAGGAGTCTATCTGGCCACCAATAAGGTGGGATAGGACCCTCAAGGCATCAAAAGCACATCCGAAGCCAGGGGCAAAACCCCCAGACCCATCAGATGAAGCTAGGGGCATGGAAACAGGTCCACCAATGGAGGACCCGAAGCCAGAGATGCCCCTTACAAAGGATACAGACAAGAACGGGGAGACGCCCATCCCCATCCACAGTCAAGGGAACATATCCCCCCCACCAGCTCAGCAACACAAGGGACAGAAGCAACCCACCCACTGGATCGACAAGGGAAAGTGGCCTGCCCTTGATTGGACAGACGTGAAGGTCCCATCACAAGAAGAGTCTGAGGAACCAGAAGAGCTCCAACTGCTGAGTGAAGAAATTGAATCAGATTCTGACTCTGAGCCCAGCCCATCAGACATCATGGTCATCAGGACAGATGACCCATAAGAACAAACAGAGCAGAACAATGGGGACGAAAGGGGGAAAGAATCAAACTGAACAGCCATCCCCCTGACAGTCGAATCAGCTGGTGAACCGCCCATGGATACCGGTCCCAAGAAAATGCCAATGTAAATAGTAGTTGGTACCCCGAACTAGGACATGATCCATCATGGTTCGCAACACCATCCTGTTCGGGATACTTTGGCAACACAAAAAAATCAAAAAAATTTCAAAACGCAAAAACATTGCATACTTCTAAAAATGCAAAAAAAAATTAAATATTCCTCAAAACCCCAAAACATCAGAAAATTTTCAAAACACAAAAACAATAGAAAAACCTTCAAAAATCACCGTGCCAAGCACCCCACACACATCGCAGGAGTTTGAAGTCGACTCGTATGATTTCAATCTAGAGTTGGACTTCGAACTCATGGGTTTGGATGAAGCCCTGGATGAGGGAAATGATGATACTGCTTGCGAACACGAGGATTCTCTCGAAAAGTTCAAAACAAAGGCCAATGTTTTAGTAAATGACTTCGAAATTGTGAACTTATGGTCGGCGGAATCCCCCAGAGAGGTGCACATCGGAAGGTCGTTGTCTCCGGAACACAAGCAGAGAATGATGAAATTTTTTAGACCGAGGCTATCCAACTTTGCCTTCTCTTACGAGGATATGTCAGGGCTCGATGAGGATCTAGTGTTGCACTATTTGCCAACAAAGCCAGACATGAAGCCTGTCAAACAAAAGCTGCGGAAAATGAAGCCAGAATTGGCCCTAAAGGTCCGTGATGAAGTTATTAAGCAATATAATGTGGGGTTCCTGGTAGTCTCCAATTACTCAGAATGGCTCGCAAACATCGTACCAGTTCCAAAGAAAGACGAGAAAGTCAGGATGCGCATCGACTTTAGAGATCTCAACAAAGCAAGCCCTAAAGACGACTTCCCTCTACCTCACATCGACACACTGGTAGATAATACTGTTGGGCACAAAATCTTCTCCTTCATGGATGGTTTCTCCGGTTATAATTAAATCAAGATGGCCATCAAAGATCGTGAGAAGACTTCCTTCATCATACCATGGGGAACTTTCTGCTACCGGGTTATGCCCTTCGAACTGAGGAATGCAGGAGCTACATATCAACGAGCCATGACTGCCTTGTTCCATGACATGATAAACAAGTAAATGGAAGTCTACGTGGACGACATGATCGTCAAGTCTCGCACAATCGAAGGACACTTCGAAGATCTCAAGAAGCTTTTCGACAGGCTAGAAAAGTTCAAGCTCCGCTTCAATCAGCAAAAATGTGTCTTCGGTGCAACCAGAGGCAAGCTACTAGGCTTCATTGTCAGCAAAGATGGCATCCGGGTGGATGAGACCAAGACTAAAGCAATCATCGAAATGTCACCGCCCAAGACTGAAAAAGAAATTCGGGGTTTCCTCGGGCAAATCCAGTATATCAGCCGATTCATCGCACAACTCACTTTGATCTGTGAGCCTATATTCAAGCTACTCAGGAAGAACTCGCCAAAGGAATGGAATAGTGATTGTCAAGCGGCCTTCGACAAGATCAAGAAATACCTGCTGAATCCCCCAGTGCTCATGCCACCTACTCCATGTAAGCCATTACTGCTGTATATCTCCTTCACAGTAGAAGCAATTAGATGCGTTCTTGGCCAACATGACGACACATGGAAGAAAAGAGCAAGCGATCTACTATCTGAGTAGACGATTCAAGAGTTACGAAGCCAAATACTCCAACTTAGAAAAGACGTGCCTCGCCTTAGTCTGGGCGACACAATGGTTACGACAGTATATGATCGCTCACTCGGTCCTTCTACTCGCTAGCATAGACCCATTGAAATACATGTTCGAGAAGCCAGCACTAACGGGCAGGATCATAAAATGGCAACTATTGCTTTCTGAGTTCGACATCACCTATGTCACTCAGAAGGCAATCAAAGGGTAAGCACTGGCGGACCACTTAGCAGCCTACTCCCTGCCTGACTATCAACCCCTGAAGACCTTCTTCCCTGGTGAGGACTTTCTCCTGATTGAGGATGAAGAAAAAACAAAGGCAGGAGAGTGGACATCCTTCTTCGACGGAGCGGCAAACTCAAAAGGGAGTAGAGTAGGCGCTATACTCTACTCCCCTAATGATGTCCCAATTCCCATATCCAGGTGATTGACATTCCAATGTACAAACAACGTAGCTGAATATGAAGCATGTATCGCCGGACTAAGAGAAGCCATAATCCTCAACGTAAAGAAGTTGCGAGTTTTCGGAGATTCGCAACTCATCATCAATCAGATAAATGGTGATTGGAAGACCAAGGATGAGAAGCTGATCCCTTATCATGTATATCTGGAAAATCTAATCGAAGAATTTGAAGAGATCACATTCTCTTACATGCCCTGAATTAAGAACCAATTTGCAGACGCTCTAGCTACTCTCGCCTCAATCCTGGAGATCCCAAAAGGAGTTGCTGAGTGGGAACTCACTATCGAGCTCCAAGAAGAGCCCGCATTTTGCCTATAGATCGACGAAGCTGAGCCACCCTCAAATGATCGGCCGTAGTACACAAACATCAAGAAATACCTCAAACATCAGAAGTACCCGGAAGGAGCAACACCAGTCGATCGATGCACCATCCAACGACTAGCGGCACAGTTCGTGATCATTGGGGGCATTCTCTACAAGCGATCCTTCAACCAAGTCCTTCTCCACTGCGTGGATGAAGTAGAAGCGGCACAGATCATGTCCGAAATCCACGAAGGACTATGCGGCCCACATATGAATGGACACATGATGGTGAAGAAGATCCTACGACTCGACTATTATTGGCTTACAATGGAGATAGATTGCTGCAAACACGTCAGGAAATGCTTCAAGTGTCAAGAATATGCAAACCAGATCCATGCGCCTACTTCTGAACTCTACAACCTAACGGCACCATGGCCCTTCTCTGTATGGGGATTGGACATCATCAGCAAGATCAGCCCCAAAGCTTCAAACAGGCATGAATACATCCTGGTGTCAGTAGACTACTTCACCAAATGGATAGAGGCAGCATCCTACACCACCATTGCAGCATCGCATGTGGTCAAGTTTATGAAGAACCACATCAACAGCCAATACGGGGTCCCTCATGCCATTATTACTGACAACGGAACTTTGTTCGTCAATAAAAGGATGGGCGATTTCCTTGACAAATTTAAAATTCAACGTCATCAATCAAGCCCTTACCGTCCCCAAATGAACGTTGGGGTCGAAGCTGCAAACAAGACCATCATTCGTATACTGGAGAAGATGGTGAAGACATACCGTGGTTGGTCAGAAATGCTTCCCTACGCACTCTGGGCCTATCAAACGTCTGTACGGTCTGCTACAAGCACAACTCCATACGAACTAGTATACGGAATGGAAGCAGTACTGCCAGTCGAAATCGAAATCCCATCACTGCGGATATTGCTGGAAAGCGAAGTCGAGGAAGGCGAGTGGCAACAAGCAAGGTATGATCAACTGCATCTAGCAGATGAAAAGCGCATGCGAGCGCTAAGTCACTCCCAATGTTACCAACGGAGGATCGCTCGGGCCTATAACAAGAGGGTCCGAAAGAGAAGCTTCAAAGTCGGTGACATGGTCATGAAGCGTATCTTGCCACCACATTTACCAGATCTCAAAGGAAAGTTCAAACTCTCCTCGGACGGACCGCTGATCATCCGTGAAGTACTCTCAGGAGGCGCCCTTCGGCTCACCAATCTAAAAGGGGAAGATCTTCCTGAGCCCATCAACGCCGACAACGTAAAAATCTATCACGGGTAGACCTACCTGACCTTGTCAATGATCACAATCGCAAGGCTGCATCCCTCACTTCCCCACCAAAAAGAAATAATGTATATCTGCCATCTCTCCCATTAGAAACACCAGTCAGCTCACCCCCAAAAAAAAAAGAGAAAAAAAAAGAAGAAACAAAAGAAGAAAAAAAAAAGGAAGAAAGAAAGAAAAGAAAAGAAAAAGAAAATGGAGAAAAAGACAGGAAATCTCAAAAAGAAAACTCAAATGGAAGTCCCTCCCATACCCCCACATAAGCCAACTAAAAAGCAGCTTATAATTGTACTCAAAGACAAGGACAGGAAGGTAACCAATTGGCCGACTATGAAGGAAGTTTCTCCATCATTCCCAGCACTTCAAAAAAAAAAAAAAAAAAAACAAAAAAGGAAAAGAGAGAGAGCATGCCTAAGCAAAATGGGCGAGTTGAAAATCCGAAAGGGCGGCTCAAGTAAAAATAGCGGGCATGTGGCGGACTTGGTGAAAACCTGGAAAGGCACCAAGGGTAAAAACAGCACAACTGCCAAGGGGCAGGCAAGATCAAAAACCCGGGACGTAGTGAAAATCCGAAAGGACGCTACAGGCAAAAATGACGGGAAGGGCCGGACGTAGTGAAAACCCGAAGGGCACTACGAGTAAAAATGACAAGAAAAAAAAAATAAAAGTGCAAGTACAGAAGACGCCGAGGCAACAAACACTGCAATAATGTACAAGGAAAGGCAATTTCGGATCAATACTCTATCAAACTCTGTTCAAATCCAGGGAATGTGATCTCGGACACCCTCTCAGGGAACCAAGACCCTAGGAACACAATCCAGAATACTGCACACAACGTGGGCTGAGCCCAAAATTTTGATTCCAATCATCCAAACACAAGCAAACACTGGTCAATTTGGCACAAACAAAATTTTATTTTCTGTGAAAATCTTTTTACAAGTACTTTGTTTTCTTTCTTCATAAAAACAAAAATACAATGAAATTTTCTCATGCATACGGGACAAGCAGATGATCAACATCGGGAACTACAGGTAAGCCCCAACCTTTCATATAGCGATAATCTCTTCCTGAGCCTCTCTGCCTCCATGCGTAGGTAGAAAACCTCATCCCTCTCTAGACGGTGTGCCATGAACATGCTATCATCATACCGCCGTCCCACTACTAGGCGACGAGCCATATCCTCACAAGTATGACAAAGGACAGCGATCTCGGAGATCAGGTGGCCATGTGTGGTGAGCAAGAAGGATGGATCGATGAAAAGACGCTCCTCAAAGGCCTCGAACGAATCATCAACGCCCGAGGAGGAGGAAGCAGCATCGCCCACCATGTCTTGATCAACAATCTCGTCCTCCAAATGCCAACCAAGGACCTGACGATAAAGTGACTGCTCTGCCACCCATCACTGATATGGTACCGTCGCAAGGGGAGGATCCCAAGACTTAAGATCCAGAGCTGTCGTAGCCAAAGATCCAAGCCATCCAAACTGCTAAGATGGGGGCCACCACCTATCCAAGCCTGATCCATCACATCCACATTGTCCATCAACACCATACTGTCATCAAGACCATCCATAGCCATCCCTCCTCCAATCAAGCCATCGGCCGCCATCATCACACCATCCTCACCATTCAAACCATCCATCACCATGTTAACATCCACAAAACTTGGTGGCCCACCCGGAATAAACTCATCAAATCCATCCAATTCATCCAACCCAATCCCATGTTCCCCATTGAAGGAAGAAGAATCCAAGTCATAAATAGCATTTACCTCTTTAAAGGGAGACATCCCTCCTCCACCTACCTCCATCGACCCATCCATAAATGGATCCCCTCCACCATTTATGGACCCACCTACCTCTCCACCACCCATAAATCCAGCAATCCCTTCGTCATGATCAGCCATAATAACTCCAAAAAAGGGAAGGAAAAGGAAGAAGTCAAGGGAAGAAAAGGACAAAGAAAAAAGACAAGGAACAAAAGGCAATCATCGGATGGTCTGATCAAGGGAGAATAAACGGAAAGGGGGCAAAAGGAATGAACAGAGAAGAGGGGTACTCGTTGGAAGAAAAGATGAACGGAGGCGGTGATTCGATTACCGCCTGCGGTACTCCAACCACCGCCTTTAGAACTGACATTCTTTCATCGATACAGCACTGACAGAGCAGAACCAGAAGGAAAAAGTCAACGGGCGGTAGTCCGACTACTGCCAGGGTCCACTTTCGGGCGAAATTCAGGCAGGGCCCACTTCAGAAGGCTGGGACTATAGAACGCACCTCCATATACCAGAATGGGATCGCAAAAAATGATCAAAAGATGGTCCAAGAAGGAAACAGCCCGAGCCCATCTTCAAAGGCCCATTTCTAAAAAGACCCATTTCCCAAACCCATCTTCCAAGGCTCATTTCCAAAAAGACCCATTTCCAAGGCCACTTCAAAGAGCCCATCTCAAAGCCCAAGCCCATTCTGAGGCCCAGGCCCATTTTTCAAGGCCCACTTCAAAAAGCCCATTTTAAAAGTCCAAGCCCATTTCAAAAGTCTAGGCCCATTTCAAAAAAAAAAAAAAAAACTTCAAAAATTCTTTTAAATAAAATCCCTGAGTCTAGCTCCAAAAGGGATAGTTTTAAAAGAATTTCAATCCAGCTCCACAAGAGCGTCACCTTTTCACCAAATATATATATATATATATATATATATATATATATATATATATATATATATATCATCAGCCCCATTAATTTATTAGTGGAGGCCATCTGACTTTTCTTATAAAAACCGGACGACGATGCCCACCCACGAGATCGAACGGATATTTTTCAAAAAATTCAAAAAATATTTTCAAATAAATCCTCAAAGGGTCTAGCCCCAAGGGGAGTAGCTTTCGAAAGTTTTCAAATGCACGTGGCACGCAGTACACTGAGGAATCTTCCATATTCTCCAATTGCGGTCAGTACAACAGATAAATAAGATTCAATCTCTTCCGGTTTCCCTGGAGGATGATCGAATCCGTACATGATACATGTACGACTGGCCCGATTTTCTATATCTGAGCAGTCGTACAAATGCTAGTAAAATGATTGGATCTATCTCTGGAAAGAATCATCAAACTCAAAGTGACAACAATCCATTGTAACCAAAGTATCAAGAATCAGCAGACTACATAGCAAAGGATTACCTGCACATACCTAGTCCGAGATGTTCGGAAACTTTGATTGAATCCAATTTATCGTAGTGAGTTTCCCATAAGGCCGCACCAACGCGCAGGGCAGCTAACCACTTTGACGATCAAACAAACCGAATACTCGTATGGTGATTACATAGCAAAGGAACAACGGACCTAACAGTACGGAAATCCTCGTAAAGCTGCACCAACGTGCAGCGGCCCTACCTTCAGACTTACCCTCCAATGCTGTTAACAGTCCGATGTGAAAGGGTTGTGATTGGTGATCCGTAAAGCCGCGACGAATGCGCAGGAGACAATCACAACGTTTTCCTCAACCTTCGTGATATGTGCAAGTCATCTTTTTTCCAAACAATCAACTGATAATGATGCAATGACACACAACAGATTCTAATCACTATCCTTTCTGACCAGAACGGTGGGGTGTCCACTTGCTTTGACCTTCGGTTGCCCACAACCTCGGTCAAAGAGGGGCATCTGTAGACACCCCACTCAGGCTAACATCTTGGGAAGGCTAAGACAATCCAGGAACCATGATCATGTCCTAAACCGGCCCCTAACCCCAGCTTAAAACCTAAAACCCTGGTCCCAAGTCCCCAAACTCCCAATCCGCAACCCGAAACTGCAATCCAAACCGCTCAGCACGCGTACCACCTCGCCTATACCCCATACCACAGCCAGAACCCTTCAAACCCACCTATCCGAGCCCCAAAATCTGAAAAGTTGACCACCGGATGAATCAGCGAGATCACACGAAGCCTCACATGCATGACCACCCACCGGCCACGCATGTGGGGCCTGTCTCAAGTTGACCACCGGACGAATCATCGTGATCACACGAAGCCCACACACGCGCACCACCTCGCCTATACCCCGTACAATGATTATTACCGATTACCTGGGCCACGTTGTAACCCCAATCTTACTCAGATGTAATAGGTAGACACATGTGATAATCATATCAGCATTTAACAAACAATCCAAATAAATCACTCATTTGAACATTTCATCAAACACATTGAACATGTCACCAAGCACTTGCATTTTATCCATAAATTGCATAGTGGCAAATATGATTACATGAAAGAAACTGTACATATGATTAAGGTAATTGAGAATCCTATCTTAATACACTTAATAAATACAAATCATCAACATTTTCTCATTCAAACATTTTATTAAACACTTAGGTTACACTTCACCAAATACATAGACTAGATTAGTTACGACATATATTATGACAATTCCTTACCCTAAGAGATCATTATGCATACGACAAACATGTATCCTAGATTAACTGTCATGACAAGTACAAATCACAATTTCATGTTCATTCAAACATTTCAACAAACACATGGGATGCATCTTGTATTCAACATAGTTCACACACGCATAATATATCAGATACGTCGTATCTAAAACAATATAGCAACAATCAAGTCAGACATAAATCATTAGCTGACATTAAAAGCATTGAAAACAATAACCTAAACGTTTATAGTCCGCACCTTTCGTCAGAATACTCAATTCGGACGCGGTTCAAATCCTACGTTCCTGAAAATGGAATGTTGGGCACCTAAGCAATGAAATAGGTTAGCTATTTCATCGATTACTCTATTTGGATCTCTAAATCAATATTAGGTTTAGGTTTTCTTACCCAAATCGAAGCCGAAAATGATTGTGTAGTGAAGTGGAAAAGTGATTTAGTGCATGGAGTAGTGGGAGAGAACCACTGCAACAATCTCCAAAGATTTCCCTTCTCTTTTTACTCTTTTCCCTCCTTTTCTCTCTTCTCTCTCCTAGGGTTTGGAGAAATTTGTATGGGAGAGAGGGGGTGGTTTAAGAGCCATATATAGGCTCAGAAGTGATGTAAATGGCCCCAGGGCCATGGTATACTTGGTTTATATCCTTTGGGTAGTTGTTTTTGACAAACAGGGCTCATAGGGAGGCCCACTACTCACATACGTCATAGGGTAAGTTCCCTAATAATAGATCTATGTCAGGATGTGATTTTGGTGCGATCAAACAAGCCAATCGACCATGGAGGACCCGTGTTAGATCAACGATCGAACTTGCTCGATCGGGGCCACAAGTATACGGATATGTGCAGGGGAATTTCCTTTTCCCATGGGTGAAGTTAGGTTAGAAACTGACGGTCCGAAATCCCCAATTTCGTGCGTGAGAGAATGACCCAATTCACTTAAGTTTCAATATATTTTCTAAAGATATTCGTGCTTCTCACACACTTCACTCAGGGCTCAAGTTGTACGTTTTTGGATACTATCTGGGCTCGATTCCCACGATGGTCGTCAAGCCCAGTAGGATGGATATAATCCTATAGTTTCGCAGTCATCGGACTCTCGACGTGCGGTCTAGGTCTAATACAGAGTTTCAATGTACTCCTGAGAGCGACAGGCTCTTGGGATTTCTCCTAGGTCTTTAAGGGACGTTGCGTCAGTAGTATTAATGGTTTTAGGTCTTGTCATTTGTGAAGATGGTGGTCCGAGCTAAACTACTGATTATTTAGTTTAGTACTTAACAAAATTTCGCCTAAATTATACTATAGGATGCAGTCCTCGGGTAGTTCTATGTTTTTTTGGCACTTTTAGTTAGTATATTATTTTAATTATTTTTTTCAATAGTTCATCATCAAGTCTACTTTATCTCCACCAAATTTCATTAGATTTCGTGTTCTAAAAAAATTCTAAAAATTTTGAAAGTAACAGTTGTTTGAACTAATAATTTTTGGATAATTGTCACATCAACCTAGATTTAACTATATTAAAATTTTTATTTTATTTTTCACTTATTGTTATATGAAACTAGACTTATCAAGCTTCAATCTAACTTTTGAATCACCTAAATCGGAATTATATTGAGGGAGATATGACTTTTTGAAGTCAACTATAAACGCAGAAAATTTTAGCGAGGGTCCACCGAAATTTGGTGCATCGGCAGCTCGCCGCCAACCGGGCGGTGGCGCCGCGCCCCTCTGGTGGTCCTGGTGGTGATTCTGCCACTCAATTCTTAAAATGAGTGTATCTTACAAACCGGAATGTGTTATTCGACAAGCAATATATGATTTTGGGGTAGGAGAAGCTAAGCTATCCAAATAACATAGTTATTTCCCCATATTCCATCAGGTTAATGGTCTAAAGTCCATTTTATTTTTATTTTTACTATTTATAGTAAAATTTAGTTTAATTATAGTTCTTCATCCTTTGAACTTTAGGATTTGTGTATAATACGAAAGTACTTAGAAAAAATTGAAGAATAAGGTGGTAAAAGGTGAGATTTTTCAAGGAGATGGGTTGAAAGGGAATTTGAGACTTTGGGATTGAGTTTTGAGAAGTCGATAAGGCGTTATGATAGACCCATTGCCCAAGGAAGTCCATCTCCAAGTTGGGAAAAATCCGGGACATTACAGGTTGGCAATTCTCTCATGAAAAATTGAAGACTTGGAATCTAGGAAGGAATCAACTCGGTCCAAAATAGTCGTTGAAACCGTATGTGGAAATTGTGAGAGCGTTGTACACCTGTTCACTCCCCAAGTATAGGGTTGTGATGTAGTAATAAACTCGGTAAGATCGAGGTCGAATCCCACGAGGACTGGTCGTCACAATTCAAATTTGTGATTTTCCTTAACTAATTCAACAAATACTGGAGCAATTTACTAACACAAATCTATGAAAAAAAACAATTGAGAATAAGGAAGAAAATCCAATCAGAGAGAGTACTAGGACTTTCGAATCCACCCCTAATTATCCTAACCATTGTTTTGTCTGTTAATTCACCTTAATTTAGATTGATCTAACTTATCTAGAGAAAGCACAATCTGTGTCCTTAATCGGGCATACAGATTGTCTAATTCCTTTAAGCAATGCCACAAAGAACATATCCCATGTCCAAATCAGGCATATGGAATATGCAGTTCAGTAAAGCATCCTGTTTCTTCCTCTACAGGAACCTGTTCATGATCAGATACAGGCACCTAGAATAAGCATCCAAACCACATCCATCCATAGACTCTGATCAAAGTTCATAGATGGAGAAGTATAGAATTTAAAACAATTAAGCACACCAGGGAAAGAAACAAATCAATCTAATTAAAGTAAAATTAACATAGAACAATGGGTGTTCAAATTAGGGGTTTCATCTCAGCCCTAGCTGAGAGATTAGTTACCCATAAAATCCATTAAGCAGATGGATAAAAATAAAAAGTCATAAAAGAAAAATCAAACCAATTTCTCTCTCTTCTTTCTTCTCTCTCTTCTCTTTCTTCTCTCCCTTGCTGTAGATCTGGAACTCCTCCCTGTTTCTGAATGCTTTTCCCAGATCCAAGACTCCTTTTTTATAGTTGCTGGAAAGCTGGATCAGTGGCAGAGTTGTAGTAGGACATGGAATGGAAATTTTCGTAGCCATGATCGGTGGGCCCCACCGAAGTGTTTTCTGGAAAATCCACCCCGTCCATTGGATTCAGGACGAAATTTTAGTCCAGAATGGGTGGTTTTGAACGTCCATTAATGCGGCCCAAAGAAGAAAACACGAAGAGATCAGTTTTGAACGTTGCAGGGCAGCCCTTTTGTGGCCTCTGTATCATGCACGTGTGTACGCATGGAAGTGGAATATCAGCATGGGTTTGTAGTGCTCGCGGCCTTCTTCAAGATGAACGGTTTGGATCGGCCGTACAGGCCATGGGTGGGGCCCACAACTCCTCGTAAAACGGACCAGCGGTCGTTCGTTCGCTGCGGCGTAACAGAAACGCGGACTGCTTCCGCTGCGAAAATGGTGGGGCCCACGTTGATCTTGCATTGCGAAATCCACTCCGTTCACCGAAGTTCTATCGAAATTTCAGTCAGGAATATGCATTTTTTCTCCATTTTTGTGTGGCCCACAGAGTATCTTGCTTCACCGTCGGTTCTGCTGTTGAATGGTTGGATTTCATTCCTGATGACCAATTGCAATTCTGCCACCTAGGCAGTGATCATGGCCTCCATTAAGACCTGATGGACGGTCCGGATTGGCAGTTTGATGGACGGTGTGAACCCACAACTGAAACCCAAATTAGACAGCGTTAACACTGTAACGGCTGGCGCCGTTTTTGAATTTGAGGAAGAGAGGGTCGGTCAGCGCTTGTGCTGACCGACCCAGCCGTCCGGTGCACAGCGTGTCGACAAGTGTATGGTGTACACTCACCATCACGTGGGGTCTACCACAATGTTTATGAGAAATCTACACCGTCCATCTTTTTTCCCATATTAATTAACCCATCAGTACTCAGTTGAAGCAGTTTCAGATGTCAGGTGGGCCCCCAATTTGGAGTTTAATGGGCTGATCTGTCCGTTGGCTCACTTTCCGAGATCATTAATGGCTGAAATTCAATATGTACGGTTAATTTATGGCCCTCATCCCATGTATGGAGTTTCAAACTGATCGGATGGCAGGAACCATGTGATCTTGCATTCTGGACCCTTTTCGGGCTCCTTTGGCTTGCTTTCCTCAGATCCCAGGCGTGTAAAATCTTTATTATTGGTTCTCTGGGGTCCATCCCGTGCTCAGGTGGCTTTGGATCATCAAATCCATGCTTTTAATCCTCTTTTCAGTCCAACGCTCATTATTACATCCTGCAATGAAAATACGATTAAAATATTCCATTAAGCCTTATCAGGTATGTAAATTTAGGCAATTACTGGGGTCTGATATGTAATATTCGACCCTGATCACAACCCCCAACCAGCATTTTGCTAGTCCCGAGCAAAACATGCGAAAAATAATTTCGGAAATAAAAGACAATTCAAGTAAATTCAAGTGACTTGTGAAGAGATAGTCGAGATGTGATCATTCTACGATTCATGCATGGTGAGTGGTATTTTCTCCTGGAATCAAGTTCACTGTAAAATTTATAAACAAGTTCAAACTATTAAACCATGAATTAGAATAATTCTAAAGCATTGAGTTTCATGAGTGTATAGTGTCATCTCAGCTTTCAACCATTAAGAGATTCAATTGTCAATTTCATGATATCATTGGTAATTAACAACGGAGCTCATGTCACCCAAAACTGGAACCAACACTTGCCTTACAGATTAACCTTTCATTCTACCATTTTTTTGAATTTCTTTATGAATAGTACGCCAAGGAGGAGAATCAAATCTGCACCTATAGGGAGCAAACCTATGGTGAAAACTTGTCGCCTAAATCTTTTCTCATGTCAACTATGAGGAATCGAATCTTCATCTATAGGGAGCAAACCTATGATGACGATTATGCGACTTATTCTTTCAATTCTTCTTTATAGACTGATGCTAAAAAATTTTGTTTTTCAGGCTGGTTCCTTTCATGCTTAGTGATTACCATGTTATCAATTAATATCGAACTGAAAACTTAATGTGTAAACGAGATCTGATATGTGAAATCATGGCTCAATCAATGTTTACAACTTCTAATCGTGGATTAACAATTCAAACTTAAGTGTGAAATCTACCAGACAACCGAATCCAAGAGTCATAGATTTCTCACATTCTGAATCTTGTAATTTCAAAATCACAACTATCCTTCAAAATCACTTTGAATTCAATAGAAATTCCAGAAAAATTTTAAAAATTTTCACAATTTTTGCTCAAGACCAAGAAAATATTGATTAGGTAACCTAATCTCCCACCCCCAACCTAAAATCTACATTGTCCTCAATGTAAAAGAAATAAGCATGCAATGCACATGAGACAACGAAAAGAAAAGAGGAGTAGGGAAAGATAGTACCTGGATGGAGAATCAAGAAGCTCTCAAAAATATCAGCGTAAAAATGAGTCAGCACAAGAGAGAAATCAGTAAAATAAAAGATCCTACCTATACCACTTTCGCAGGTGCTCTCGATTGCATTTAGCATATGCAACAAGCCTTTAAACCCCTAGGTTACCCCTAGTGGACGAGTTGTAGTCTCGTGAGGGTTTGTAGTAATGTTACCCACAAACATTGAACTAACTAACAAGGAAAAAAATAGAATGAAATGCTGGGTTGCCTCCCAGGAGCGCTAAGTTTAACGTCTTCAGCCAGACAAAAACGGACCATGAATTCATTAATCTTTAAGACCAGGGTCCGCCAAAGAACTTACCTCAGTACTGTGATTAACCAATCCCAGACAAGTGATGCGAGTTCCCATAAGCTGTGCTATCTGAAATGAGGTAATTAACACTATCATCAAACAATTTAAGGACTTCTGCTCGAACAACTTCTTCCATGTTAGGATCATGCTTCCTTTGTATTTTACGTGACATTTTCACAGCATGATCCTTACATACAGTGGGGCACACTCCTTGTATTTCTGCTATCTTTCGTTCAATTGCTTCTTTATATGTTCAAAGAACATTAAGCAACCTGCTCTCTTTTGCCTTCTCAGAGTTAGAAACTGTGCTATCTGGAAGAGTCTCAGAGGGATGAAGAGGTTCCACTTTCGCTCTCCATTTTTCAGTCTCCAATATAGGAGTAGAGTCGAGCATTGCATTGACTTCGTGGATGGGACTATCTATGTTAAAATCCATGCCATGTTGTGCTAAGCAGGTCTCAAGTGGATCTTCAAAAGATTTACGGAAGGAGTCCTTCACTAGACTCTCGATCATGTCCACTTCAAATATGTCGTCTAAATCCGCGGGTTGTTGTCCTGCATTAAAAACATTAAGTTTAATATTCATGTTACCAAATGACAACTTCATAACTCCATTCTTGCAATTTATAATAGCATTAGATGTGGCCAAAAATGGACGACCCAAAATGACTAAGATCTGACTATGAGGATTCTGAACAGGCTGAGTATCTATAACTATGAAATCCACTGGAAAATAAAATTTGTCAACCTGGATTAGGACATCTTCAATAACACCCCGGGGCACCTTGACAGATCTATCAGCTAGTTGCAATGTTATTTTAGTCGGTTTCAACTCACCAAGTCCTAGCTACTCATAAACCGAATATGGTAACAAATTGACGCTCGCCCCTAAATCAAGTAATGCCTTCCCAATTTTATGATCTCCTATGCCGCAAGAGATGGTAGGAGCTCCTAGATCCCTAAATTTAGAAGGGGTGTTATGCTGAATCATGGAGCTGAGCTGCTCTGCAAGGAAGACTTTCTTATGAACATTCTGCTTACGCTTTTGAGTGCATAAATCTTTAAGAAACTTAGCATAAGCAGGGACTTGCTTGATAGCGTCAAGCAACGGGATGTTGACTTGCACTTTTTTAAACACGTCTAGGATTTCATCAAAATTGTTTCTTTTCTTTATTGGTGTCAGACGTTGAGGAAAAGGTGCTTTAGGCACGTAAGGTGGCACGTCAGCGGCTCTTGGAGAGTCAGAGAGTTTTTGGACTTTGGATGCATTGGTGTGTCTCTCTGCTTCACCTTGATCTTCTGTTTTAGAACTTGATTCATCCCTAGGCATCTCTATTCTGTTGTCAATCTGTTTGCCTGACCTAAGGGTAGTGATTGATTTGGCTTGCTCGTGATATTGCCCTTGATTGGAATTAGAGCCAATCTCATACTGTCCCTTTGGATTAGCCACAGGTTGGCCAGGGAACTTACCCTTCTCTCTCTCACTCAATGTGGCAGCTAGTTGACCCATTTGTACTTCCAACTTGGCAATGGATTGTGCATTTGCATATAAGCTTTGCTGGTTGGCTAGTAAGGTTTGTTGGGTGTCTTTTTGGAATTGGAGAGAACTTTGCATAAAAAGATGGAGTGTATCCTCAAGAGATGGTTTCCTTGATTGTGCAGGCAGTTGTTGATATTGCAGAAACTGCTGAGGTTGCATAGAAGGATTTCCAGATGGTCCTCCTTGTTGTGGTCCCCTTGCCCAAGAAAAATTTAGATGTCTAGCCCACCCTGGGTTGTATGTGTTCGAGTAAGGATCATTCCCAGGTTTCTGAAAGGTGTTCAAAGCATGAACTTGTTCAGAGAGAAATTCTAGAAATGCTGCACCAGATGGGCAAGATTGCGTAGGATGGGTATGACTAGAACATATGGCACAAGCCTCGGCTAGAGTTGTTTGTGGAGGTCCATTATGCAACATCAGAGCATCAACCTTCTTTGTCAGGCCATCAATCTTGGCATGGAGATCTGGCGTGACTCCTATCTCATATATGCCACCTCTCTTTTGTGGTTAGGAACTTCTTTCACCTCTATCTGAATAGTCCCATTGCTGGGAGTTTTTACACAAGGTTTCAAAGAATTTCCACGCTTCGGTATCGCTTTTGGTCATGAAGGACCCTCCACTGGTGGCATCAACCATGCGACGGTTCTGGGGTGTCAGACCATCATAAAAGTATTGCACTTGTTGCCACTTCTCAAAACCGTGGTGTGGACATTTAAGAAGCAAGTCCTTCCATCTTTCCCAGCATTCATGAAAGTGCTCTCCCTCTTTTTGTGTGAAATTAGTGATTTCTCTACGGAGAGCATTAGTTTTGTGAATAGGTAAGAACTTGTTTAAGAACTTCCTAGACAATTGGTCCCATGTAGTGATAGACCCAACTTCTAGAGAATTCAACCATGCTTTCGCCTTATCCTTCAAAGAAAAAGAAAACAGGTGTAGGCGGATCGAATCGTCTGAGAAGTTTTGGAATTTAAAGGTGGAGCAAATGTCTAGGAATTCTTTCACATGATGATATGGGTCCTCCTTGTCTAACCCATAAAAGGAAGGCAACAACTGTATGACCCCAGTCTTGAGTTCAAAGTGTGCTGCCGTGGTGGTGGGCAACACTATGCATGAAGGCGCATTGAATTGGACAGGAGCTGAATAATCTCTAAGAGTTTTAGTTCCATTCTCTTTTGCCATTTCAACTGGGATGTCTTTCAATCTTCTATGGAATGTTCTTTCTATTTCAGGATCACAAGATGCTAGTTCTATATCTAGAGATCTACGTCCTAGCATAAACTAAGTAACAACCTAAGAGAAAGAAAACTAGAACTAGAAACAATAAAAAAAACAAGTTAAAACTATGTAAGTAAGAATGGGAAGAAAGAACCCGGAAAAGGAGATGATTGATGTCAGAAGATTTAAGAAGCTCCTCCTTCACTTAGTAGCTTTCTTCCTCAATTCCTGAAAATAGAAACATAAACAAATCAAGTTTCCTAAATTAATGATAAAAAAAAAATCCTAAGCAACGGTTAATTTCTAAAAAGAAAGTTTCTAAAAAGGAAAGAAAATTTTCTAAAACTAGAAAATAGGAAGTTACTTGAGAGAAAAATAAAAATTCAAAAGAAATTCTAGAATTAGAAAATTTCTAAAAAGTAAAAACCTAATTCTAAAAATAAAAAATAAAAAATTAGAAAAAGTAAAGAATTTAGAAAGGGATTACCAAATTAGAAGTTTATCTAAGGACCCTACAAAACAGGAAATAGGTTAATTTCTAAAATAAAGAAAAAGAACTCTTAGTTAGTAAAATCCTAAGCTATGAATTATGATAAGAGAGAATCCTAAATCCAATTTGGAACGAAACAATCCCCGGCTACGGCGCCAAAAACTTGTTCACTCCCCAAGTATAGGGTTGTGATGTAGTAATAAACTCGGTAAGATCGAGGTCGAATCCCACGAGGACTGGTCGTCACAATTCAAATCTGTGATTCTCCTTAACTAATTCAACAAATAATGGAGCAATTTACTAACACAAATCGATGAAAAAAAACCAATTGAGAATAAGGAAGAAAATCCAATCAGAGAGAGCACTAGGACTTTCGAATCCACCCCTAATTATCCTAACCATTGTTTTGTCTGTTAATTCACCTTAATTTAGATTGATCTAACTTATCTAGAGAAAGCACAATCTGTGTCCTTAATCGGGCATACAGATTGTCTAATTCCTTTAAGCAATGCCACAAAGAACATATCCCATGTCCAAATCGGGCATATAGAGTATGCAGTTCAGTAAAGCATCATGTTTCTTCCTCTACAGGAACCTGTTCATGATCAGATACAAGCACCTAGATTAAGCATCCAAACCACATCCATCCATAGACTCTGATCAAAGTTCATAGATGGAGAAGTATAGAATTTAAAACAATTAAGCACACCAGGGAAAGAAACAAATCAATCTAATTAAAGTAAAATCAACATAGAACAATGGGTGTTCAAATTAGGGGTTTCATATCAGCCCTAGCTGAGAGATTAGTTACCCATAAAATTCATTAAACAGATGGATAAAAATAAAAAGTCATAAAAGAAAAATCAAACCAATTTCTCTCTCTCTTCTTTCTTCTCTCTCTTCTCTTTCTTCTCTCCCTTGCTGTAGATCTGGAACTCCTCCCTGTTTCTGAATGCTTTTCCCAGATCCAAGACTCCTTTTTTATAGTTGCTGGAAAGCTGGATCAGTGTCAGAGTTGTAGTAGGACATGGAATGGAAATTTTCGCAGCCATGATCGGTGGGCCCCACCGAAGTGTTTTATGGAAAATCCACCCCGTCCATTGGATTCAGGACAAAATTTCAGTCAAGAATGGGTGGTTTTGAACGTCCATTAATGCGGCCCAGAGAAGAAAACACAAAGAGATCAGTTTTGAACGTTGCAGGGCAGCCCTTTTATGGCTTCTGTATCATGCACGTGTGTACGCATGGAAGTGAAATATCAGCATGGGTTTGTAGTGCTCGTGGCCCTTTTCAAGATGAACGGTTTGGATCGGCCGTACAGGCCATGGGTGGGGCCCACAACTCCTAGCAAAACCGACCAGCGCTCGTTCGTTCGCTGCTGCGTAACAGGGACGCGGACTGCTTCGCTGCAAAAATAGTGGGGCCCACGTTGATCTTGCATTGCGAAATCCACTCCGTTCACCGAAGTTCTATCGAAATTTCGGTCAGGAATATGCATTTTTTTCTCCATTTTTGTGTGGCCCACAGAGTATCTTGCTTCACCGTCGGTTCAGCTGTTGAATGGTTGGATTTCATTCCTGATGACCAATTGCAATTCTGCCACCTAGGCAGTGATCATGGCCTCCATTAAGACCTGATGGACGGTCCGGATTGGAGGTTTGATGGACGGTGTGAACCCACAACCGAAACCCAAATTAGACAGCGTTAACACTGTAACGGCTGGCGCCGTTTTTGAATTTGAGGAAGAGAGGGTCGGTCAGCGCTTGTGCTGACCGACCCAGCCGTCCGGTGCACGGCGTGTCGACAAGTGTATGGTGTACACTCACCATCACGTGGGGTCTACCACAATGTTTATGAGAAATCTACACCGTCCATCTTTTTTCCCATATTAATTAACCCATCAGTACTCAGTTGAAGCAGTTTCAGATGTCAGGTGGGCCCCCAATTTGGAGTTTAATGGGCTGATCTGTCCGTTGGCTCACTTTCTGAGATCATTAATGACTGAAATTCAATATGTACGGTTAATTTATGGCCCTCATCCCATGTATGGAGTTTCAAACTGATCGGATGGCAGGAACCATGTGATCTTGCATTCTGGACCCTTTTCGGGCTCCTTTGGCTTGCTTTCCTCAGATCCCAGGCGTGTAAAATCTTTATTATTGGTTCTCTGGGGTCCATCCCGTGCTCAGGTGGCTTTGGATCGTCAAATCCATGCTTTTAATCCTCTTTTCAATCCAACGCTCATTATTACATCCTGCAATGAAAATACGATTAAAATATTCCATTAAGCCTTATCAGGTATGTAAATTTAGGCAATTACTGGGGTCTGATATGTAATATTAGACCCTGATCACAAGTTTTTGGCGTCGTTGTAGTATAGTGGTAAGTATTCCCGCCTGTCACGCGGGTGACCTGGGTTCGATCCCCGGCAACGGTGCCAAAAACTTGTTCACTCCCCAAGTATAGGGTTGTGATGTAGTAATAAACTCGGTAAGATCGAGGTTGAATCCCACGAGGACTGGTCGTCACAATTCAAATCTGTGATTCTCCTTAACTAATTCAACAAATAATGGAGCAATTTACTAACACAAATCTATGAAAAAAAACAATTGAGAATAAGGTAGAAAATTCAATCAGAGAGAGCACTAGGACTTTCAAATCCACCCCTAATTATCCTAACCATTGTTTTGTCTGTTAATTCACCTTAATTTAGATTGATCTAACTTATCTAGAGAAAGCACAATCTGTGTCCTTAATCGGGCATACAGATTGTCTAATTCCTTTAAGCAATGCCACAAAGAACATATCCCATGTCCAAATCGGGCATACGGAATATGCAGTTTAGTAAAGCACCCTGTTTCTTCCTCTACAGGAACCTGTTCATGATCAAATACAAGCACCTAGAATAAGCATCCAAACCACATCCATCCATAGACTCTGATCAAAGTTCATAGATGGAGAAGGATAGAATTTAAAACAATTAAGCACACCAGGGAAAGAAACAAATCAATCTAATTAAAGTAAAATCAACATAGAACAATGGGTGTTCAAATTAGGGGTTTCATCTCAGCCCTAGCTGAGAGATTAGTTACCCATAAAATCCATTAAACAGATGGATAAAAATAAAAAGTCATAAAAGAAAAATCAAACCAATTTCTCTCTCTTCTTTCTTCTCTCTCTTCTCTTTCTTCTCTCCCTTACTGTAGATTTGGAACTCCTCCCTGTTTCTGAATGCTTTTCCCAGATCCAAGACTCCTTTTTTATAGTTGCTGGAAAGCTGGATCAGTGGCAGAGTTGTAGTAGGACATGGAATGAAAATTTTTGCAGCCATGATCGGTGGGCCCCACCGAAGTGTTTTCTAGAAAATCCACCCCGTCCATTGGATTCAGGATGAAATTTCAGTCAAGAATGGGTGGTTTTGAACGTCCATTAATGCGGCCCAGAGAAGAAAACACGAAGAGATCAGTTTTGAACGTTGCAGGGCAGCCCTTTTGTGGCCTCTTTATCATGCACGTGTGTACGCATGGAAGTGGAATATCAGCATGGGTTTATAGTGCTCGCGGCCCTCTTCAAGATGAACGGTTTGGATCGGCCATACAGGCCATGGGTGGGGCCCATAACTCCTCGCAAAACGGACCAACGCTCATTCGTTCGCTGCCGCGTAACTGGGACGCGGACTGCTTCCGCTGCGAAAATGGTGGGGCCCACGTTGATCTTGCATTGCGAAATCCACTCCGTTCACCGAAGTTCTATCGAAATTTCGGTCAGGAATATGCATTTTTTTCTCCATTTTTGTGTGGCCCACAGAGTATCTTGCTTCACCGTCGGTTCAGCTGTTGAATGGTTGGATTTCATTCCTGATGACCAATTACAATTCTGCCACCTAGGCAGTGATCATGGCCTCCATTAAGACCTGATGGACGGTCCGGATTGGAGGTTTGATGGACGGTGTGGACCCACAACCGAAACCCAAATCAGACAGCGTTAACACTGTAACGGCTGGCGCCGTTTTTGAATTTGAGGAAGAGAGGGTCGGTCAGCGCTTGTGCTGACCGACCCAGCCGTCCGGTGCACGGCGTGTCGACAAGTGTATGGTGTACACTCACCATCACGTGGGGTCTACCACAATGTTTATGAGAAATCTACACCGTCCATCTTTTTTCCCATATTAATTAACCCATCAGTACTCAGTTGAAGCAGTTTCAGATGTCAGGTGGGCCCCCAATTTGGAGTTTAATGGGCTGATCTATCCGTTGGCTCACTTCCCGAGATCATTAATGGCTGAAATTCAATATGTACGGTTAATTTATGGCCATCATCTCATGTATGGAGTTTCAAACTGATCGGATGGCGGGAACCATGTGATCTTGCATTCTGGACCCTTTTCGGGCTCCTTTGGCTTGCTTTCCTCAGATCCCAGGCGTGTAAAATCTTTATTATTGGTTCTCTGGGGTCCATCTCGTGCTCAGGTGGCTTTGGATCATCAAATCCATGCTTTTAATCCTCTTTTCAGTCCAACGCTCATTATTACATCCTGCAATGAAAATACGATTAAAATATTCCATTAAGCCTTATCAGGTATGTAAATTTAGGCAATTACTAGGGTCTGATATGTAATATTCGACCCTGATCAACACCTAACCAAAGATTTCCTACAATCCCAGCTTTTCACCAGGTGTTTCACGTTCAAGCAGATACTACAAATGAGTATCAACAGCTACTTAATGCACCAAATTCTGACACGCACACTCCTGATTGGCGAAACTTTAATTGGAGAAATGAACCAACTGCAAATGTAACCAATTATCCACAAGGGCCATCTAGTGGACCTCCACCTAGGAGAACCCTTGAGGATAGATTAGATGCACTGAGGTAGGAGCAAATACAGGCTATGAATGAACTTAGAACTTAGGTTGCAAGATTTGAGACTGTTAGAACATGAAATTTGATTAAGAAAAGAAGTGAAGGAAGAAAGAAATTAAAGAAGAATTTGAAGAAAAGAAGAGTTGCGTGGGGAGTCAAGTTACGTGGATCCGTGTAACTCATCACAGTTGTACGAATTCGCGCAACTCATTATTTCAAAAGCCTATATTGAAGTGCGAATGATGCGAAGTGAGCCCCATGGCACAAGGTTCAAGGTTTCACACGTGCGAAAGCCTATAAATACCCCCATTCCCCTTCATTTGAGGGATCGAATTTCTTAGAAGACTGATACCTCTGATAGGTATCGAAGAGAGAGAGGGAGGAACAACAAGGCAGAATCACGCAACTCAACAAGAAGTTACGCGGATGATCTAAAAAGAGAGCGTTATTCGATATTTGTATACGTTATCTTGAGGACTTCTCTTCAGTATATTATTCATACTATTCATGAAGACATATAAATGAAGGAAGATCCGCACAACTCTTCTCATATGGAGATTCGAATGATATGAGTCGAAATGCTGCCGAAATCTATACTTGAATTCATTCAATACTTATATATATATATATATATATATATATATATATATATATTTAAAGACTTTAACTTAGAATCTGTAGACACCCCACCCAGGTTAACATCTTGGGAAGGCTAAGACAATCCGGGAACCATGATCATGTCCTAAACCGGCCCCTAACCCCAGCTTAAAACCTAAAACCCTAGTCCCAAGTCCCCAAACTCTCAATCCGTAACTCAAAACCGCAATCCAAACCGCTTAGCATGCGCACCACCTCGCCTAAACCCCATACCACGGCCAAAACCCTTCAAACCCACCTATCTGAGCCCTAAAATCTGAAAAGTTGACCACCAGACGAATCAGCGTGATCACATGAAGCCCACACATTCGGGACTGGCCCGAACACGGCCCAGGAGGTAGTCTGACTACCGCAGGCAGTAGTCTGACTACCGCCTGCGGTACTTCGACTGCCGCCGCTCGCAGCCCACGTGTGGACAGTTGTCCCAGCATCCAAAAGTCAACTTTCCCTCAGATTTACCCCTCATATCTTCACTATTTACCATTTTACCGACCTTAAGAGCCAATGAGAGCATGCCACGTGGTGCTCCCCTCTCCATAGCCAATCACAAGCCTCCATGTCACCTTTTTAACCCTTACCTACTACCTATTTACCACTTAACCATTGAAGAAGGCTATAAATAGCCCTCTCCTCTTCTCATTTCAAGACACACCAAATCTAAGAGAGGGAGAGAGTGAGAGAGAAAGAGAGTGAGGAAGAGAGTGAGGAAAAGGGGAGGAGCTCCCAAACTATCAAAGTTCTGATTTTTCCAGCCACCCCCTAGCCCTCCTCTCAACTCTTCTAACCCATAAGCCTAACCCAGATTAGTCATGGTTCGGTTCCTGTCTTAAGCCTACTCAAGATCAAGCCAAAGATTCATCATCCTACAAGCATTCATCATGACATCTACTCCCTTCTCAACCCCCCTGCTTCTCTAGATCTCTAGTGAACGTATGCTCTGTGACTTGTCGTACACTGGATCCTGTCACATCAGAAATTCCTAGGTGATCTAGTCCACCTTTCTACACCTTTTACATAAGCATCATCACGTCCGCCTTCTAGACACGCTGTTGGGCATATGCTTTATGTCTACCGAAATCTCGAATCTTTCCACATCAGAAATCCATGTGTGACTAGTCCCATCATGACAACTGCATCTATCATCTCTTGAGATTATTTTACCATACTAAGTAGAGACCGTACATTTGTACGGGCAGAGAGGGTGCCTAACACCTTCCCTCTTTGTAACCGAGGTCCCTTACCCAGAATCCCGGATCGCAGATCAGGAGTCACTCTAAGGTAGGAAAGTCTTCGGATTTTCCCAACCTTACGTATTCCGTGGGTTCTAGCCAACCGCGGGATTCTAGAGATTAATTGGCTAGTGGCGACTCCAAATCAGCCTAATCACCCTCACCACTAAACCATAATATATACCGACCAGCGTGGACGCCGATTTTTCAGTGTCTACAGAATCAAATGATAAAAAGGATGTAAATGAATTTAGAATAAATGAAATATGATGATTATTCTCTTCATTTCTTTTCTTTGTTATTATTAAGTGAGATAATTACCAAATCCAATATTATTCATTTCTGGTCGAAATAAAATGGTGACTCTGTTGGGGACCATCTCACTCAATGGTAACTTAGAAACTATTTAGAGAATTTCATCATGGTTTGGCGTCATATTGACGCCAAAATGGCGACTCTCAACGGGAACATCCTCCCTTTCATCTCCAAGATAAAGTATACCTTTAAGTAAATACTAATTAATATCATTTCGTGTTCTCTGACAGAACTAGCCTACAACAAACAGGTTCAAATTGCAACCAATGGCAATCAATTCAAGCAAAACAATTTTCTACTTCACTCCACTGGATTTGTAGTGGAATATACTCATAATCATTCTCTGGATTCGAAAAATCAGTCGATCTCAAAGATGCCAATGTCAACTAAAAGCAATACTTTGTGAGCTGTCACCGGAGTGATATCTGTATCACCGCTCTCGCAAGATAGAGGAGACGAATGGATTATTGTTTCCAGTTGGAGGTCAAAGGCCCAAACTCGTGCAGCTGCCAAATCAATTCCCCCATAGATGATCAAAGGCCCAGTGACGAGAAATGCGGCGATAAAGAATCCCGCGCTTGCTCCTCCAGCACTTTATCCAGGGAGATCCCCTTATTCCCTAACACCCCGAGATTTTCCAACCTCGCTCGTTGTGAATGTTCGATGGACAAGAAGCGAAAAGGGTAAATCGCCTATAGAAGACTCATCATCCTTTGTATCTTCGCAAGTAACACCTCTACTAGTTACATTACAATCAGTCGAATCTTGCAAAAATACAAGGGAACTTAATGAGACTCCTCTCTTATCAAGTCTTATCACTCTAATGCGCTCATATCCCGACTCGACAACAGTTTCGTCAAGAAGTGAAGAAGCTACTGTATATATGACAGGAACAAGTCAGGGTCCATTACCAAATGTTGATGAGCGTATGATTAAAATGGCACAAACTCAAATGATTCTAATGGAAGAATGTCGGAGTCTTCGAGAAGCCTTGGCAACTCTCGTCCACAATGTGGCTCAAGTTGTGGCTCCACCAATGATGGCTACAGCAAATGAAAATGAGCAACGGCCTGAAGAATCGCAACCTTCGAAGACCGGATCACATGACTCTGCGCCCACCATGAGAGCCATAACTCAAGAAGAAATGCGACAAGTAGTTACAAAGATAGTCAGAGAATGCAAACATACCGGGAGATTCCACTATAGAACGCTATATCCGAGAGAAGTTGAGGACATATCATTTTCAGCTAATTTCAAACATCCGAACTTTCAAAAGTTCAACGAGGATGGGTCTCCGGAAGAACACTTAATGCACTTCATTACTACGATGGGTAATTTCTCCACCATCTCACAGTACTGCTTGTGACTGTTTGGTTCTTCGTTAATAGGAAAAGCATTCTGATGGTATTCCAATTTAGCACCGGTGTCAATATGGACTTGGGAACAGATGTAAGATACTTTTATGTCAAACGTCTTCTCATTAGATCGCTATGTTAGTATTATAGAATTGGTTGCTATACAGCAAAGAGAGAAAGAAGCCGTGGAGAAATTCATCGATAGGTAGAAAACTTTGGGAGCTTCGTGCAGATAATTACCTGAAGAAAAAGAATAGATGAAGATGTGCTTAAATTCTATGGAAACGGGAATCACATTTGGACTCACAAGTGCTAAAATAAGAACCTTTCGCGATTTAGCTACAAAAACATGTGCACTAGAGTTAATGCCCATGAAAATGCCAATCTTTCAAAACAAAATAGAAAGAAGGGTATCAAACAAATAAATGGTAATCGTCATTGATTGGGAAAAGAAAAGAGATGCATTCCGCAACAGACAAGAAGCAAGGAAAAAAGAATATTCAGATCGTTACAAAGGTTGTGCGAATGATAAACGATCTCGATTATATGACTCTCACAAAGAATATGCTTTCGAGAAAGAAGATGTTTTGCTGATGATGGAGCAACTACTAACTACTGGAACTATCAAGTTACCCCAACCCAAATATCCGGACGAAGTCGAGATGATGAAAGAAAAGAATTATTGTCGTTATCATCATTTTCTGGGGAATCCTACAGAAGCTTGCTTCACATTGAAAGATATATTATAGAAGATGATAAAGCATGGTGAGATAGTAATAAAAAAGGATGAAAAGCGAGAGAGAAAAGTAAATGCAAACATGGCGTCTGCAAAAGATCCGTCAAAGACATGGAAAGATAAAGGGAAGGCTGTTATGACAAGAAAAACACCATTCTTTTATATCTCCTACAGCAAGTTCCATAAAAAAATATTCATTATTATCATTCACAGCTTCCTGGGTCATTTATTGAAGGAATCAGTCCAGTCGTTTTAGCTTCTATTTGCCAAAGAGAAGACGAATCAGTCAAATAATTCATCAATCGATGGAGGATACTGGGGGCATCATGTCCACAATTGATGAAAGAAGAAAAACAAGTCAAGTTATGTATAGAATGCATAAGACCAGATATTGCAATGGGTCTTGTTGGCCCGAATATACTCACCTTTTAAGATTTGATCGTAAAAGCTTGCAATCTGGAAAAGCTCAGTGGGAAAGTGTTTGATTTTTATATGAACCAGATGTTTTAAGATTCTAAAAAGACTTCGGCCGGTAATGACAAGGAAGAAAGAGAAATGAAGAACTATCGAGTTGAACAAAGAAACTATGGTGAAAGAAATATAAGCAATTCTACAACGGAAAAAATAAAGAAAAGATCTAGGTAATTCAATAACAGTGAAAAGTATACATTTGAAGAAGATGATATACTTCCTATGATGAATCAACTATTGGCTACAGAGAAAATTAAATTGCCATGGCTAAAACGCCCAAGAGATGAAGATGACGAAAGAAAATGATTATTGCTATTATCATCGTCTTCTTGGATATCGAACTAAGAATTGCTTCACCTTAAAGAAAATTTTATAAGAAATGATGGATAGTGGTGAAATTGTCATAAGGAAAATGTATGATGTAAGAGAAAAAGTAAAGGCACGCAATCCTGATTGAAGTCAATAATGATTATTTATAAGAAAAGCCATATTCTAATATGAACATGACTCTTCATATCTTTGTGATTAGAATTTGGAGCTACAAGTATACCTGTCAACGTTCGATTTATCAAAATATACCATCCCTGAAGATAGTCGGGGTTTTGATTCTGAAGATTATCTGAAAAATACTTTCCAATCAAAAAGGGGCAAGACAAGCAGAAAGATGAAAAAGCCTCAAAAGTCAATACCATGTATTATTATTCTTCTCATATGAATGAATAAAAGGCAGATTCTCAAGCATATCAAGCGCGTATCAAGCATATTAAATTTATCGCTGATTATCGCTGAACACCAATGATTATCGTCGAACGCCGGTATTATCGTCAAATTGATATTATCACCATCACTAATCTCTACCGACCACATTATCGTCAAACTGATATTATTGCCAAGTTGATACACCATTTTAAACATAAATATTATTAAGAATACTATTATCAGCAATGATAATATATCATTTAGTGATTTATCATCTATGGCAGTGGAATGCTACGCATAAGTCCTACAATAGCGATGACGATTTATCATCTACGGTAGCAGAATGCTACGCATAAGACCTATCATAATTGGCGATATATCAAATATTATGTGGGTAACAGTGAGAAGCCAGTGGCCCTAAAAAGCCTGCGAAGGCCATCACATGCTTAGACCCATGTGAGCAGCGGAGAGAGCCAGTCCACAAAGGCCAATCATGCGTGAGACCAATGTCATCTGTATAGCTTCCGACAGCATCACGAGGGAATGTGAGAGAAAATGCCCTCCCATGAATGGGTCCAACCTGGCAGACGAAGAAAAAGTGGGCCGCAGTGTGTGCTTTTCGGGTTATCCATAGATAGGCCAACCATGTGTAAGACCCCTCATATTCCTAGTTTGATTCAGTAGATACTCATAAGGATGGGTCTTTAAAACTCCCTCATTGATGGACTGGCGGCCTTGGATTTGGTACCCTAAGGTATCCTTACGAGCCCCGTGAACTCTAGAGAGTTACTGCGGCCAACCCTGCACGTAAAACCTACCGAGTTCACTACCCCGGTAGCTTCACTGGGCCCTTCTGATGGATCGCGGTTTGTGAACTCCCCGGCCGCAATAAGTCCAACGAACTCATAAGAGTTACAGAGACCATTCGCGTAAGACCTGACTCTAACTACTTATGAGTCTAAAAAACTGTACCAACTCCACTACTCAAGAGCTTAAACTGTGTGTGAAAGTGTCAAGTCAAGTCAAGTCAAGTCCAGTCAAGTCTAGTCAAGTCAAGTCTAGTCAAAGTATGTTCAGTCAAAAGGATACCCGCTCCACTACGTAAGAGCTTAAACTATGTGCAGCATCAAAACGCTGCAAATGCATATGTTTGCCTATATTACATAAGATATGCTCAAATATCTGATTGCCTGATATGATAAAATAAATCATGAAAATCTCGAATACTGATTAAACAAACATACAGAAATGCATTTCTTTTTCAGGACCAAATTGCAACAACAAAAGTTTGTTCAAAATGCTTGCTGCTTTATATTCTTTTGTCAAAATTCTTCAAGATCAATTACGAATCTTCAATTATAATATGCTTATCCTTCCGAAGAGAGAGACGATGTCTTCCTATCTCTTACTTTTCTGGTGATGAAGGAAGGTTATCTCGTAAAATTCGTAAAGGTAGAGGAGGATGGAAACACGAAGAATTATCACTCTCTTCCAAGCTGTCACACCCTAAACTCAGAAACCGAGCTCACAAAATTCCCGATCGCCGAATCTGGCGTCGACAGCCTCCGTAGTACCCCATTCTCGGTTCCCGACACCCATACAGCAGGTTCCGATCCTGGGATGCTACAAGGAGGATTTCTAATCATCAATTTTGTAATGAGCATAACCAAGCATAACCTACGAATAATAACCACAAGAACACCAATGCAAGTGCATGAATCACACTTCCAGTCATGCAACAGTCCTGCGTGTACCACGCGCTCATGTAGGGCAACTCCGCCTATCAGGGAGCCCATAAAAAATCTACCCGAGGGCACATGCTATAATCCGTCACTCCTCATATCAAGCATACATATGATGCGTATGATCATGAATCATGAATTTATACTAAACATGTTATATAGTGATGGACTCTGTACATAGCGAAAATGGGCCTAGATGGCCTACACATTACAAGTATGGGCCTATCAATGGGCCTTAGGAAGAGTGACAATGCGGGCATTTAACCGACATCATCCATACAATGTGAATGTCAAACCATTATTGCTCCCAAGGCATGACCCACCATCGAGACCATCACAAGAACCACGGTGGAAACACATTATAATGGGCCTTATGTACATCCCATTGGGCCTTGACCCATGGGTCTCCAATATGTCAAATGGACCTCAAATCATGGTCTCATATATATCAAAGTGGGCCTCAGTGGGTGGGCCACAATTACATCAGGTTGGGCCTAATCACATGGGCCTTGCATATGTGACAATGGGCCTCATACAATTCAAGGTGGGCCTTAACAACGGGCCACAAATACATTAAGATGGCCTTATCACATGGCCTTAAAATAATCTCCAAAATAGTTGGACGGTTTGGATGAAACTCATGCATCATGGTGGATCCCATAGAAATTGAAAGGATGGACGGTATAGATGAGGTACATACCCATGGTGGGGCCCACACTAATGGAAGGTGTGGATTACAATAATACATCAGTGGGTCCCATGTGGGGCCTGCCATAATGTTTATTTTCCATCCAACCCATTGATAAGGTCACTCAGACCTGGGGCCCACAGTAAAGTTTAGTTTCCACCCAAACTTGGGCCCACTGAAATGTTTATTTTCCACCCAAACTTGGGCCCACTGTAATGTTTATTTTCCTCCCAAACATGGGCCCACTATACTGTTTATTTGCATCTAATCTATTCATAAGGTCACGTGGACCAGGGCCCACCATAACGTTTAAATGCCATCCAAACTGTTCATATGGTCACGTGGACCAGGGGCCCACGGTGATGTTTAAATGCCATCCAAATTGTTCATATGGTCACGTGGACCAGGGCCCACAGTAATGTTTATTTGCCTCTAATATGTTGATAAGGTCATGTGGACCTTGGGGGTATTTGCCATCCAAACTGTTGCTAGGGTCATGCAGACCTGAGTGAAGAGGAAAAACAAATTTCATATTGATACAAAACTTCCGTGACCCATAAAGGGTTTCAATGGTAGACGTCCAACCCCCTGTTTCTTATGATGTGGGCCACCTGAGATCTAAATATGGCTGATTTTCGGGTGGCCCACAGCTGGGAGGAGGGCCTACCAAATGCAAGGTGTTGATGGTCGACACACATCAAGGTGGGGCCCACGGCTAGGACCGTGGGTCCTTGTCAGGCCGTCCGTCCGCCAGGCGCAGGCACTGCCTGTGCGTGTTCTATAGCAGTAGGGTCAGTTGCTGCTCCTTTTTTTTTAAAAGAAAAAAAAATCAACTGATTGCTTTGTGGTTTTTCTATGATAGGGCCCACACCACATGGATCTGTCCCAGCCATTGGTTTTTGTGGCCCAATACCAACCTGTTGAGCCTAATATTGGATGGGTTTTTATGTACCGAAACATCAAGGAGTATTTCAATGGTAGAAACACTATTTACTATACTATAGTCCACCCGATGATCAGATTACCGTCATTTTTTAGCTCAACGCCTAAAATGGGCTGAGCAATGGAATGGACGGCATGGATTATGTATTTACATCAAGGTGGAGCCTGCATGAGTGGCCCATCCCAAACCCTTTTTTTTTTTTTGCTAGCTTGTCACTATACACCCATGTCAGTACACGTACTCCATGCTAGCCACATCCAACGTCCAACGTCCAGGGACGCTGGACAGTATGGGTATAACACAAGCATCAAGGTGGGTCCTACATGTAGGTGGCCCATGTGTCCTCGAGGTGGGTCTCACATAAACATGGCCCACCTGATGGGTCTAATATTTGTGTTTTCTCATCATCCAGGCCCACTGGATGGCCTAGATAAACCAGATGGATGGCATCAATAAAATACATCCATCATGGTGGTCCATGATCGGTGTGGATCTAGTGGGCCACACCCATTTAAGAGAGAGGGAGAGAGAGAGAGAGAGAGAGAGAGAGAGAGAGAGAGAGAGAGAGAGAGAGAGACGTGTAGGGGAGGGACCCCGCCACTATTGGGTCCTCCTAAATACAATGCGTATATCAGGTGGGTCCCACAATAAGTGGGCCCTTAAAATCGAAAACAACGGTATATCACCCACCTTATTGGCCTCCTTCTTGCTCCCTTAGGCTTGTATGCTCCTGTGCTTAACTTTTAATGGTGGATGATGGGGTTTTGATGGTGGGGATGAGAGATGAGAGGGTAGGGAAAGTGGGCCACACTTGGCTTTGGAGAAGAGCTTGGACGTATGGAATTCTTGGTTACTTGGGATTGAGTTGTGAGAAATGAGAGAAAAAGAGAAATGATGGATTAAAGGGATGGATGGAGTGGTTTGGTTTGAAAAATTGGTAAAAGAGGTATGGGTGAGTTTGAAAATTTGTAAAGGGGAATGGTGAGGTGGAGAGAGAGAGTTGACTTGTGGGTAAAAGAGGGATGGGTTGTTGTACTTGAGGTATGGTGTGACTTGACTTGTACTTGACATTGATTGATTGATGGGACATGACGTAGAGATTCCCTCGAAATTCGCAACGCGCGGTGTTTCTTCGGAACGAACGTTGGTCCACATCTCTTGGCCTGGGTATCATTTTGGTGTGTGAGTCACGATGTTAGAACCGTGGCAATTTTAGTTCGTGCCGACTTTAGTATGCGGGACTCAGCTTAGGATGGCGCACAAACGTCGGATACGGGTCGAGAATTGGCAGAATTTGACCAGAAGGACCGCGGAAGCTTACGGAACGGTACGGACTAGGATACGGGTCTTACATTAGCGATCTGAAGATTTAGATATACTCTCTGTATTCTTTACAGGAGCACCAAAAGCTATCCATCCTTAAAGAGTATCAATAGGTTTTACTTCACAAATATTATCTTCTGAAAAAATCTTTATGCAAAATTGGCCTGGAGAGGCGGCATGATCTGTTTCTTCAAAGTAACATATGCCTTGGTCTTTTGGGTAACTTCTTACGTGTGGCAGAGGGATCCATATGGCATGATCTACTGGATAATAATTGTTCACTAAACAATACTGATGAGCCCACCAACACATACAATTATAAGAAGCATGAACTAGATAATTATAGCTAGGAATTATGAAGCGTGATCCAGTATGAACATTCAAAAGCTACTTCCATATCAAGGCCCAGTTATATGGTCCGACGCCATAACTCCTCATTGTTTTAGTGACAATATCACAATTCTCTTGCTGTAACACCCCGTATTTTTAGTACTCAAGTACTACTTGATAACCTAACTTATGGAACTGCTCATCTTCATTATAGCCCAATCTGACGATTAGGAATAACCTTAATCTATTGATCTAACCATCCATCCGTTAATTTGCAAGCTGGACTGTCACGTCATCAGGTTCAGTGCTCATCGGGGCCCAAAGCATCAATACATCATTCTTCGAGTCCACAACACTCAAAATGTTAAAATCCAACACCAACTATCATAATTAAATTATCTGACCACTAAACCTACTATCAATCATCCTTTAAACAAGCCCAGAAACTTTTCATTCTATATGGATCAAACTTGGCATAAATCTGAGTGCTGAGTTATCAAAGATTAATTGTAGGCACTCAAACCTGAGAGATATGGTCCATCTGAGCTATGAATATGTCTCATCATCAAATTAGTGGGCGATCATGAATTGTTTAGTCTAATGGATGGGTTAGATTCCTTGAGAGATCGCAGTGAACTCATACGACCATTTTAGATTAGGTTTGGAAACTATCTAACCATCAATTTTATGAAGACTAACAAATTTAAGTAGATATAACCTCAATTTTCATAATAAATCATAAAAATTTCATAATAATTTGGTGTGGCCCTCTTACTCACATTATTCACCTTAAATAGGGTCCTAGGTCCCAAAAATCTTTGAATACCAGATTACTGAGTCCATATGACCCTTAAAACTGTATTAATAGGCACTCAAACCATAAATTTCGATTGATAAAGCCCACTTAAGCCTTAGATCTACCTGATCTTGAAATAAAAGTCCCTACTAAGTCCTCTAAAGTGAATAGACGGAGCAGATTTGACAAACCCATCACAGTGGGCCCCACATTAGTGTGGACGTGAACTATGGACAGTGCACCCCCGGTGCACTAGACCGTCAACACGATCAAATACGTGTTGACCCGAGAATTTTAAAATTCTCTGTTTAGAAATCCCGCGCGACTGTGATTTGAACGGACGGCTACTGTTTGAGTCGATCCTGGCCCACCATCACGGGTCATTACACCGATCCAAACCGTCTATCATGTTCATGATGCAGATCTGACCAATTCCATGGGTTTTACACGTACTTTCCCTCATGTATACACACAAGCACGACCGCAAGAAGAGTTATGCATGCGAATGGTTCCGAAAACGGAAACCGTTCTCTATGCTAGCTGGCATCAGCCATACCTCCTAGTCCATGAATCCTAACCATTGTGCAAGACGATCCTAGCCATCCATTCCCTTCGTACTAGGGCTTTCTCAATAGCTGACCGAGCTTTCATTGCCGCCGTAAGAGAAAACCTATTCCCATTCGAAAAAACTAACGACCGTCCATTTGATGTGTAACATCCCGGATTTTCCCCAACCTGGAATTAGACGTCCTTAGGCAATGGGTTGCTCCTAACACCTTATTAACTTGTCAGAACTGAATCCCACAGTCTAAAATCGCTCCTTAACCCATTTCCTTCACAAATCCCACCCTTCACCACCTTGCTCCTTAAATTTTCTAAGTACTTTTACCATAGACACTATCTTAAACTAGCTAAGTAGTATAACTTGGATCACTTTATATACAAACTACAAAGGCCCAGGTACCACCTCAGACAGAAATCTTACAGGACTAAACCCTTTAGAAATTAAGTGAGATTTAGCTAGTGTTAAACTAGAATGCCTGTGAAATTAGCACCAATCGCTTTAAATATGATCTGCAAGACCCAAAACTTGTAGAATCATTGACGCTAGGTTACCCTAAAACTTAGGATCAATCTCATTACCTGGCTGCTCACGGGAGCATCTCGAAACTCCGTATCGGATCTGGACCGCACGTCCGAAGTCCGATTAACACGAAGTTAAGGAACTAGGACCGCCTCGCTGGGCCTGACAACCATCTCGGAAATCAAATCCAGATAGTGTCCCAGCGCTATTCGCTTGAGCTCGGAGTGAAGAGTGTGAGAAATGTGAAATAATTTCAAAATAAAATATCTTGAATAGTAATCTGGCACCGCTCGCTTGTGGATCAGTATTAAGCAACCAAACCGTCAGAATCAGACCAAATTACACCCTCGGATCAGGAGAAATTTCATACACATTTACATGTACTCGGAATCTCCGATCGAGATCCGCTGACCGTTGAACTGAAACTAGTCCGCCACGCGTGATCTGGAAATCCCACTGAGATGAAAACTTAATAGAACGTAGATCCAGCGTTAGTGAGCTTAAGTCCGACCATTGGCTCAAGGAGGCCCGCCAGAAACCCTCTTTTGAGTTGAAACAATGCCGATTTGATTATAATGTAAGTATACTTTGAACATAAGTCTATTTCGGTGAATTTTTAGGCTATATAAAGACCTTAAACCCTCTTTCATGGCAGCCATACGAATTTGAGATTGAGAGAGAGAAAAGAGAGAGAAAAGAGAGAGAAAGTGTGGGAGCAGTGGGAGAATCTCCCTGCCACTCTTCCCTGCCGCTATTCGGGCTCCACCGCCTGATTCTCATCGCTTTCTCGGCGTTTCAGGCGTCATTTCTAGGTAAGGAACCCTAACCCTAATCTGTTTTGGGGTTTAGACAGTTGTAGGTTGTGAAATAGCTAACCTATTTCGTTCTATAGGTTGCCAAACTGCCAAATACGGAAGCTTAGCAAACCTATCGACTTCGTTACGATTCTACGACAAAAGGTACGGACTTTAGGTGTATAGGTTATGGTTTCCAACACTTTCAATGTCAGATAATGATAGATTCATGATCTGCATGCAATTGCACATGTACAAAATGCTGTCTATTTTCCGTTTTGATTAAAGATGAAAAATATGGAATTCTACATACTCTAGGTATTTGTAGAAAGTACGGTATACGTATATTTTTTAGAAATGTGTTTGACATATTTATTTGTTATATGGATATACGATATATGGATAAAATACTTATTTGGCAAAAGGATTCGCCTAAATACATGTTTTACTTATATACACTATGTATGTTGAAATTGCATATTCTAGAAAATACTGTATACGTATAAATTTTGGAGATGTATTTATCATGATTATTTGTTGTAGTAATATATTATACATGGATAAAATACTCATTTGGCTAAAGGATAGCCCTAATACATGTTTGCTAACATACACCATGTATGTTGTAATAGTGTATTCTAAGTGTTTGTGAAAATGACTGAATGAGTATAGAATTCTCATTCGTGCTCGCCATGACTAATTGTCATGGATTCATGATTGTGGTATTGGCGATACCCCTTTGACGAAAGGATTTGCCTTAAATCACGCCACGGCCAATATACACTATATATGCTAAAATGTGTGGCCCAAGTGTTTGTGGAAATGGCTGAATGAATATGGAACTTGGATTCCTGCTTGCCATGACTATCCGTCGTGGGTGTACGCGTGTTATGATTGGGGCAACTCCCTACTGAAAGGATTTGGCCTAATGCCTATGTGATCGACATATGTCATGTATGTTGATGTATGTTTGTTTAAGTGTTTCTTGAAATGTCTGAATGAGTAGTAGTTAGCAAATTGTAATGTATAAGGGTATTTAGATATGATTCTCAACCTCTTTTAACTATGTGTATGATCTCCTTGGATAGTTGTGTGATTAGGAATTGAACATGTACAAACTCATGCTTGTGTTGTGATTCATAACATGCTCAACTGCTTTATGATTTTAACTATGTAATGCATATGTTTAAATTTATATTTACGTTGTATGATCCATCATGAGTGATGGGGGAGTGGAGCAACGAGTGCGTGCAACAGCCCTGATAACCCTAAACGGATAATACCAGACCTTGATTGTATGAGTTGAATCTTGATTCATTACTGTTTTATCTATCTGCAATTAATTGTGTTTGGGGCTATGATTATAGTCCAGACAATCAGTACCAGAATTGAATTCGTGGCTGTGATTCATTTGCCACGTGAGATGTGTTCGACGAACCCGAGTCGTACTTCGGTTGACGATAGTGGTTGGCCACGCGAAATGTTTATGCCCTTCATGTCGTTCAACTTGTTGTGCGCTCGAGCTAGCCGAGCTCGTCAAGTAACCCGATCTGTCTTATATATGTTCACCATGTTTGGATGCTACTGCTTGAACCTAGGGTACCAAACTTACCAGTGAGATCCCTTTTAACCATGGTACCTCGATCCGCTAAGACTCATGAGCCAGACATGGTGGTATGGGACACCGTGGTTGAGCTGTCGGCCTACGCTGGGGTTACGTGCCTCCCCGTAGTGACCATTGAGCAACCAAACTCGTGAGCCGAATACGGTGGTATGGGACACTGTATTCGAGCTGTCGACACCTACGGCGAGAGCCAAGTACAGTGAGACCTGTATTCATGCTGACGGGCGACGAGTCCTCCGTAGTGTCTTCGATTATACTCTAAGGTCTGTGATTGGCGACGAGCCCTTCACAGCAACTAGAGTATGAGTTGAGCCGAGTACGGTGAGACCTGTATTCGAGCTGACGGCCAGCGATTGAGCCGAGTACGGTGATACCTGTACTTGAGCTGATGGTCAGCAATTGAGCCCCATACGGTGAGATCTGTATCCGTGCTGACGGGTGACGAGCCCTTTGCGATGCCTTCGTGATGCCTCTCGAACCATAATACCGTATGAGATTAACTAGGATTGATGGCCCTAGAATGGATCATGTTTGGGAATGATACAAGAGAGGTACCTTAGTTTCCCAATACTGCTGTTTGAAATGGACTAATAATAACTCGGTAATCATGCTCATCATCGCACCGCATGTGCCTTGTAGATGTGGAACACTAAGGGAGGTATGCATTCGTGAACGTAAGATGATGTCGCATGAGGGTGGTTTGGCAAGGGCATACATCATCATGTCATTTCATACTTGCATTTAATAAGAGTAGTTAAACTTGTTTGATTGTACTGCTTTATCATTACTGCTTGATTGAATTGATAACATGTTAACATATGCTTTATTGTTCCACTGAGTTGATCACTCACTCCCACGTTACGGGACGGTGTTTGCAACACCAACCAGATTTGTCGAGTTTCAGGTGTTGGCGATGCTTATGAAGCAGAGCCGAACTACTACTATGATGTTGAGGAGGAGTTCTCCTACATGTAATCTCTAACAGGTCTATGAAGACCTGGTATTGTATTGACGAGGCTACGGTACTTGGGATAGGAGACATTACACTTCCTCACATTTAGTATATTTTAGGACTGTACTTGTAATTATTTAACCTGGTAATGTTATCACACTCTGGAGACTCATCATAGTTTATATATTTTATCTATCTATCACAGTCTTCCGCTTGCAAATTTAACTGTCTCTGGAGTATGATATGTTGTTTCGGCTTAATCTCACTCATGATCAATGCACGAATACAGTCAACATTCAATCGTCATTCATTTTATTGCATAAGTGATGTTCTGGAACTCGGGAGTTAAGTTTATGCTCGACCCCCGATTTTCAGGGCGTTACATGATGGGTCCCACAGTGTTCATAAATCTAATCCAAGCCTTCCATATGCCTCAAGATGTAAGATAACCCACCCGATTAGAAACTGTCATGATCGGGGCCATCGTCTTCTCTGTCGCCTGGGTAAACCCATCACCCTTTTATGGGCCCCGTTCATCGATCTGAACTGTCCATATGATGGACCATGGTTCTGGACGATCACTCATGACCTCTGATCTCAACCATACAAACCATTTTTAAAGATATCAATAACCATCCCTCCTAGTTAATCTAGATTAGTAGGTGCGGCTGTAATTAATTGGACGATTAGTAGCTGACCCTTCTAGGCTTTCTCAAGGCTATAAATAACTTCTTTCCTTTTTAGGGCAAGGATTCCAAAAGGAGAAAGAAAAACAAGAGAGAGAGAGAGAGTGCGTCGTTTCTTCTTCCACACTTAGCTGAGCCAACTCAGTCTGGTTTGCTGTGAGTCAAGTTGAGTCCGTGCGCCTCCGATTGCTGGACGTAAAGGAAGGAGAAAAGAAAGAGGAAGATCAGAAAGGAGAGAAGAAGAGGAGAGGAAAACAAGAGAAAGAGAGGGCGTCGTTTGGCTGCCACATTAGGTGGAGCTATCTTGGTCGATTCACTGCCAGCTGAGTTGCATCGAGTCCAGTTGCTGGACCATGACAGCAGATACACAGAGGAGGAAGAAGGGAAGATAGTGAGAAAGAGAGAGAGAGAGAGAGAGAGAACAAAGAAAGAGAAGGAAGAAGCAGAAGGTAGAGAGAGAGTGGCCGAGTTTGCCACCTGATTGCTACTTCTTCTGCTACTGTTGCTGCCGCATTTGGCTGGGTCGACTCAATAACTGAGTTTGGGTCGAGTCGCTACCCAGCGTGCCGAGCCAATCTCTGCATAAAACTGGTGCTGCTGAATCTATTAAGCAGTAGGAGGAAGTAGAGAGAGAAAACATAAGAGAGTGGGCTGCACCGAGTCCGTCCTTCTCAACCGAGTCACTGTATGAACGAGTCGAGTTGCGGTTCAGACCAGTCCACTTGTTGCTGCTGCTGGGCTTGATTCAAGCCTATAGAGTTGTCGGGCGTCCCAGCAATGGGGGTTGCAGGAAGAATGAGAGAGAAGAGAAGAAGGAGAAAGCTTGGGGTTTTTGTTGGCTGTCAAGTCGACTCGACTGAAACCGAGTAGAGTCAGGTCGAGTTAAGCCCGGCCCAGCTGGAGTTCCAGCAAGGAAAAAGTAAGAAGAGAAAGAAAGGAAGTAAAGAAAGGGAAAGAAAGAAGAAGAAAGAGAGGGTGAGAGAGTTACGGGTTGACTCGGTTGAGTGCACCGAGTCCGGGGCTAAGTTGTAAACTTGGTGAGGTAACTCTTTGCCTTCATACTTTTCTGAAATAAATTTAGGGCCAGATTAGAGTTACTATCAGTTTTTAATATTTTAATTGTAGGAAAAATCATTTATCCTCATATCGGAGTCCACCTCTTTCAATCAACAAGTGGTCGTCCTGTGAAGGTGAGTTAACCATATATCCTCTAATTTGAACATCAATGATAGTATAAACGGAATTATTAAGCACTCTTTGAATTGAATGTAGGATGTCAAAATTCTCAATGCAAATCTAGCTTGGAATATAGTTTGAGTGCATTTTTGGGGTCATCTTAAATTAGTAAGGTAAAGGACCTCTAGAACTATCCAATTAAACTTTTCATAGACAACTATATGTTAAATGGCTGATTGGAATGTGAAAAGTGGGTTTCCCAAAATTTTCATATTTTGATCCATAACCGTTGAAATATATTTGAATCCATTAAATCCTAACAATTTGTGTATGGTATTTTAGGCTAGAATGGACATTTAGTGATCCTTAGTGATCTTTAATCAAGCAAGGAATGAATTCACATCTTAAGGTGAGGATCCCCCTACAAGCTTTACTACATCACGATAATTAGCCTTGTTTATTTATCTTTATTCGTTGATATTATTTGATTGCTTAATATAGTGCTAAGTAGAAATGATTATAAATGTAGTCTTTAAATGAGTAATTATTTATGAATAGATGGTGATTGGATTTAAATTCAAGTTATTGGAACATGTTACGAATCTCAAATACCCTTATTCTGCTTTAAAATGAATATCTTATATGTGTAAGTGTTATTAATATTATTCGTGGCTTACTTGGCCACATGTGATTTCTTGATAGTATTTTTGGAGGGCCCTCAAACTAGTGACGAATTATGTAATGGACAAATTGAGATTATAATGTGGATTCCCATCGTCTGGATTGCTGGTGCCTTTATGGCTTTTTGAGATAACCCTTTTTTATCGTATCCTTGAATGGACTATTTGCCTCATATGGCTTTCATTGACTATTTGCCTATTGTGCCTTTTATAGATTAATTTCGTATAACCCCGCGATGGTAAGTTTCACTTGTAAAACTATAATTGGCCACTAGTTGAGTAGGTTACCTTTACACATCCTATTTTTAGCCTCATGAGCCAGAGATGGTGGAATGGGACACTATGCCTGAGCTGTCGGCCTATGCTGGGTGACAAACCCCCCATAGTGACCTTTGACCTTTTCTAAATTGATTGTTTGAAATTGGAATAATAATGGTTGACTTAATCATATATTTTCATGGCATATGGTCTTTTCCGGGTGACTAATTCTCCTTGGGCGTACCTTGAGTACTTTTCTGGATTTCCTTGGGCGATCTACATATTATTATGGTCTTTTTCGGGTGACTAATTCTCCTAGGGCGTACCTTGAGTACTTTTTCAGGTGGCTAGATCTCCTTAGGAGATCTATATATTATTATGGTCTTTTCTGGGTGGTTAGTACTCCTTGGGCGTACCTTTGTGTACTTTTACGGGTGACTAGTCTTCCTTGGATGATCTATATATCATAGTCTTTTCCGGGTGGCTATTTCTCCTTGGGCGTACCTTTGCGTACTTTTCCAGGTGGCTAGTTCTCCTTGGGCGACCCTTTATTTTGACGGCTGAAGTGCATCCCCAGGTCTGTGAGCATGTGCATGCATCCATGCATTTAAACAAAATTATTTTTATGTGATTTATTTAATGAATGCGTATCTGATGAACCTTATCTGATTTCCATTGTGTAATATTTGTTATACACTGTCTCTGATAACTATGCATAATTCCCATGATGATACGATAAATCTTGGAGGTTATACCTCACTGGATAGCCATTGATGCTATCAAACTGTACTCAGTGTGTAGGAAATGCAGATGACACGCATATCGGTGTTTAGGTGGAATAGGAGGAGCCAAATGATCTTGCGACTCTCTATACCTGATTTTACTTGAAATTAAGTTGTACTGTCATGTATTATTATAACTTAAGACATTGGTTTGTATAAATTTTTAGGTAACCACTTGAAATCTTGGTTCTGAATATTGGACTCCCTTTATATCTGATTTATTTCCATCCCGCTATATTATTAACTCTGATAGAAGAAAAAAAATGTACGTGAAATTGATGATCTTTAAAGGTTAACACTTGGGTTCTGGGAAAACAAGTAGCGTACTCAGGTTTCAGGAACCAGGGTGTTACACTGGCATTGTCTGATCAAATCCAAATTGATGAGCAAATCTATTTGGATAATATGGTTCATGCCAAAATGTGTTACCTTCCCTCAATGGAAGAGTACTGGATCTGATAGAGACAAGGAATGAGTGCTCACCAAAAGAGATAAAATCTTCATTGATAACTTCTTTATCTTATAGACGGCTAGTGAACGAAAATTGAAAGAAATCAATAAAGTTATTGTTCTCTATTTTTCTAGTGACCCAACCATTCGATTTTTCGATCATCTTTCTTAGCAGAAAATACTGAAGTGGGAGCCAATGAGGATTAGAATAAGATCTTTCAGAATCAGTAAAGGTCCAAGGGAAATACACTCCTAACCAACCTATGAAGAAATGCCAAGGAGTACAAACTGGGAAAGATTCAACAACTGAGTCTCTAGGGCCAAAAATGACATTTTCGAAAGCACGATATAATGAGCAAAGAATTGGAAGAGCTAACGAGTACTTCTGACCTTCCATCATTGCACTCGTGACTACAAAGAGAGATGGTCTGATAATATCTATCTATTTTGAGTCGGGAAATATCACCAAGCTTAGCCAATAAGCAAGGAAAGTGGCTAATTCATAAGAAGAGTTGTATTCGGTGGTACTCTCAATATTCTTGTGAACAATCTTGAGGTCTCGATGATTATGGTTTGCAAAGATGTTAAAATGAGATGATACGATTATTAAAACAAAGATGAAGACTCGAAAAAACAAAGAAAGAAGAAATACATAAATATACCGTAGCTTTTCGGAGAAATGAGCCAACCATTCAAGGGAATTAATTTCAGCAGGCTGTGGAAAATTAGCCATTTCTCTGAAGAGTTCGAGAGCGGTCTTTGAAATCTCAGACTTATTGTCTCCTACAAAGTAAGAGCAAACTCTTCGTTTGAAGGAATGTATGCATCGAAGATATTGCCCATGATAGGGAGACCTGATATGCAAAGAAGATCCTACAAGGTAATCCTGATTTCACCTAAAGAAAGATGAAATGAATTGGTGATTGGAAACCAATGGTTGAGGAAACCTATGCAGATAGCTAAATCTCCGTAAAAATGTTCTAACGTAGCTATAATCGCGTTAAAGAGGCCAATTTGTTCTAGAATAGCAGTATGTTTTCGAGTAATGGCCCGAGCCCAAGCACTATAGAAATTGCGAGGAGACAAGAGACCCATTGCCAAGAATCTTTCCGTATTCCAAGATATTTTTCAGTAAAGAAGTGTTGTTGAGCAGTTTCAAAGTAACGAGCAGGAAAAGATTGCTGAGGGTTATAACATGGGCATAAGAATCGCATTTTACGGATTATACCGACTCTTTGATGGGATCCATTCTCTTCCAGATATCCTTCTAAAATCCTCGATTCCGTCATAATCCAATTATCCACGGAAACAAGATTGTTTTGAGTCATTTGATTAAATGGTTTGTTGCGCAAAATCGACTAATGACGCCGCAAATTGATGTGGATGACAATTGTTTCATTCTTAGAAGGGTTATGAGACTCCAAGACTTCTTCATTAATCTCTACGCAATTCCAGGAACTTTGGAAAATCTGTTTAATTCTAAAGAAGATGAATGATTCTTCCTTCTTGAAGATGAAGCCTTCGAGTGCTTCATATATATGGAATGAAGATTATTAGATCAAATGTAAGGTTTTGGGAAATAAAGGAGGAATTCAAGGAGTAAAAGAAAGTTCAGAACTTGAGAAAATTGGGCAGAGTTTCAGAAAATGGAGAAAATGTACCAAGTTTATGAGAGTTGCGCGGGTAGTGGAGTTGGACGGACAATTAGTTATGCAGGATGCCAAGATTACATGACAAAGAGCTCTAGTTTGAGAAAATCTTGGAATGAAAGGAGAAGGCATAGTATTTATAGGCGATTCGAGACCTGACAAAGAGTTGCGTGGGACCCAATTAGAAGAGTTGTGCAGGACCACACAACTCAATTCTCAAACAAGGAAATATTGATCCTTCATTTGATTTGATGATCAATCAAACATCGGATCAAGGGGGCATCTGTTGGAGCATAAAATTTGATTAAGAAAAGAAGTAAAGGAAGAAAGAAATTAAAGAAGAATTTGAAGAAAAGAAGAGTTGCGTGGAGAGTAGAGTTGTGCGGGGAGTTAAGTTGCACAGACCCGCACAACTCATCACAGTTACGCGAATCTGCGCAACTCATTATTTAAAATTCCTATATTGAAGTGCGCGAATGATGCGAAGTGGGCCCCATGGCACAAGGTTCAAGGGTTCACACGTGCGGAAGCCTATAAATACCCCCTTCTCCTTCATTTCAGGGATCGGATTTCTCATAAGACTGATACCTCTGACAGGTATAGAAGAGAGATGGAGGAGGAACAACAAGGTAGAACCGCGCAATTCTATTGAGTTGCGCGAACCCGCGTAACTCCTTACTCCGCACAACTCAATAAGAAGTTGCGCGGATGATCCAAAAAGAGAGCGTTATTCGATATTTATATATGTTATCTTGAGGACTTCTCTTCAGGATATTATTCATACTATTCATAAAGACATATAAATGAAGGAAGATCCGCATAACTCTTCTCCTATATATATATATATATACATACACATATTAAAGACTCTATCTTGGAATCAAAGGATAAGAAGGATGCAAATGAATTCAAAATAAATGAAATATGATGATTATTCTCTTCATTTATTTTCTTTATTATTATTAAGTGAGATAATTCCCAAATCCAATATTATTCGTTTCTAGTCAAAACAGAGACAACTGAATGTTAGAGAGACTGGGACCTTTTCGGCCCAGCCTCAACCTAACCCAAAATGACAATTTGAAATAAGCGATCTCAGCTCTTCAACTCAACATGTGGAACATGTTAAAGCCATCACCATCCTGAGAAATGAAAATGAAATAGACAAAGAAATTCTGAGGAAGGTTAAGAAACCTAAGGAGTCCAAAAATTCAAAGGATGGTGGTGACTATAGCAATGCTCCACTTAACAAAGAGCCATCCCAAGAATAAAAGCATGTGGCCCCACTTTCACAACGACTCATCACATCAAAAAGGCTGAGTGAGAATCAGGATATTTTAGAAGTTTTTCAACAAGTCAAGATCAATATCCCCTTATTGGATGCAATTAAATAGTTCCCATCTTATGCAAAATTTCTAAAAGATCTATGTGCGGTAAAGCGAAAGTTGAATGTACATAAAAAAGCCTTTTTGACTGAACAGGTGAGCGCCATCATAAATCAAAACACTTTCCCAAAATACCTCACATACCATGACCAAAACACTGCAAGTAATAATCCCCTAAAAAATTGCTCTAATCTATCCTAAAAATCATATAGGAAAACAACTTTGGAAGATTATGAAATGAAAAACCAAGTTGCAAGAACATATGAAAACTTACAAGGTTTTTCTGTAACTATTGATGACATTGAAAGTTGTTCAATGACATCGAAACTAATGATTCGATGACATTGAGCTCTATTTGATGACATCGACTGTGTGCCTAAATATGTCCAACAATCATTTGATATATCTCTGGAATTATTCGATGTAATCGAGCCCCATTTGATGTCATCAAAATTCAAACTTAGATGACATCGAGGAGGGCTCGATGACATCAAAATATAGGCACAAAATGTCCAGTGAGTTGTAAATGAAAATCATGATTTATTCGATGACATTGAACTGCTTTCGATGACATCCAATTTCAAACTACGATGACATCGAGGAAAGTTCGATGACATCGAAATTGGGACCAATTTGTCCAGAGAGTTTGTGAAGAAAAAATAGGAATTATTTGATGTCATCAAACTCCATTCGATGTCATCGAAATTCAAACATGGATGACATCGATGTAGTCTCGATGACATTGATGTTTGAATTCCATAACTCTCCAAGCAAACCTCAAGTTCTCTTAGTAAGAGAAACTCGATGACATCGGAGTCTGTTCGAGTCACCAAAGGAAACTTCGATGACATCAAACGACCTTCGATGACATCGAACGCAGACAGATTTTTGCCTCTTTTTTTTTTTATTTTTTTTTATTTTTTTATTTTTTTATTTTTACGGTTTAAACTTTATTGCCTATTTAAAGAAGCTTGCTTCTTAGGTTCCATAGTGAGAAAAATAGAGATTTAAGAAAGTTATTACTATAGTTGATATACCCTCCATCTTAAATCTTTTTTTTTTTTTTCTCATGGGAGTTCATCTTTCAATCCCCTCTTAAATACAATCATTGTTAAATCAATAGATCGGATTGAAAAATGAACTCCACCATTCAAGGATCTTTCAGCAACACCTTAATGGCAATTTATTAAATTGAAATCCTTTGAATGATAAATATTTTGGAATCTCTCCAACACTTCAAGACCAACAAGTAATATAGTAGATTCTATAGAATACATTGACCTAACCCGACAACTTGCGTAGGAACCATCTACAGCTGTTGCGGATCAAGAAAGCTAAAGACCCTCCATCAACAAGGAAGATCACCTTTAGCATGTGCTATCAACAGGGCTCATCTACTTACAAGTCACTAGAGTCCACTGACCCTGAAGATCTTTCTTTATGTAGGATTGGTATTTAGAGGTCTGGAGTGGCTAAGGATTTAGTTTAAAAATGGTTTTAAACTGTAACTAATTTGCCACGATTTTGAACCGTTTTCAAATTTCTTGACCCCGTACACCTTTCTAATGGTCGAGGTTGCTATTAGAACTACATTTTTGGTGTGTCCCACTTGGGTTTTGGATCTTCCTGATTTTTAAGATTCTTTTTAATTATTATATTTGAAAAGAAATGGACGAAGTGGACTTGATTAAGATCATCTTTGTGGACCCCACATAACCCCAGGTGGCACATATATATCTCTCTACCTACGATCACAGGCCATTTGCTCCTTGTGTTGTTTCCTAAATCCGGTAAAACCCTTGTCTCTCTCGATCTTCCTTTCTCTCTCTATCTCCCTCTCCCTCTCCCTCCCTCTCTCCCTTTCACGATCTCCCTCTCCCTCCTTCTCTCTCTCTCTCATGCTATCTCCCTCTCCCTCCCTCTCTCTCTCTCTCACGATCTCCTTCTCCCTCTCAATCCTTCCCTCTCCCTCTCCCTCTCCCTCTCCTTCTCCCTCTCTCTTAATCTCCCTCTCCCTGTCCGACTCTCGATCTGCAATCTTACACTGCATCCACCAACCGCTAAAACCCTGCCGCATCTCCGGTCATCAATTGCAATAGAACGTTGTTGAGCTCCCGCCTGTTGCCAATCTGAAGAGGTAATGTTGCCTTTTAATTTTTGTGTTCATTTTCATTTTAAATCTCTGTTTTGAATATCTGTTTGGATGATGAAATCAACTGTAATAGAACCCTAGTCGAAGCTCTATTTGTTGAGAGTATATCTTGAAGTGTACTTTTTTTCTTTCATGCTGATTGGTGTAACGTCTTGAAAAAATCCGTACAAAGACCCGAGTACTACCTCAGGCAGAAATCACTAAGGATCGAATTCTGTAGAAATTAGATGAAAACTAATTAAGTACTAAACTAAATAATCAGAGAAATTAGCTTGGACCACTATCTATATGAACTGCAAGACCCAAAACTAATAGAATCGCCAACTCAACATTACCTAAAAACCTAGGGGCAATCTCAAAACCCAGTTGCTCTCAGGAGCGTATTGAAACTCCATATCGAACCTATAGACCGTACGTTGAAAGTCCGATTACCGCAAAACTATAAAGTTATGACCACCTTATGTAACGCCCTGAAAATCGGGGGTCAAGTAGCAACTCAACACCCGAGTTCCAAAACATCACTTATGTAACATAAATGCTTATGATTGAATGTTGTCTGTGTTAGTGCATTAATCATGAGTGGGATTATACCAAAACAGTAATTCATACTCCAGATCAAGTTATAAAACGCAAGCGGAAGACTGAAAGATGTATATAAATGTATATAAAGCCAGAAACGGTCACAATCAGTCTCCAGAGTATGAACACCTTACTGAGTCACCATATACATGTATTAGTTTCAAAATCAAAATGCCAAAAAAAAGTGATACAACTATAATGGTAAACCCTGTAGCCCCGTCATCTGAATGGCCTAAGCGAAGCCTCCAAAGAACTGCATATAGGAGAACTCGTCCTGATTATCATAGTAGTCAGGCACAACCTCCTGCGTCTCGTCAACACCTGCATCTAAGACAGGGTCTGGTTGGTGTGTACAACACCGTCCCGTAACGTGGGAGTGAGTAGCTAACTCAGTGGAACGATAAAGCATAGGTTAACATGTTACCAATTCAGTCAAGCAGTAATGATAAAGCAGTACAATCAAACACTCATAAATACTCTTATTAATGCAAGTATGGAATGCAGTCATGATGCATGCCCTCGCCTACACTCCCTCGTGTGATACCATCTTACGTCCGCGGCAAGCTTTCATCCCTCAGTGCTCTTCAACCTGGGGCACATGCAGTGCTATGTTATGAGAGTGATTACCGAGTTATTATTAGTCCTTTTCATACAGCAGTGTTGAGAAACTAAGGTACCTCCCCTATATCATTTCCAAACAATGATCCATTCTAGGGTCGTCAATCCTAGATAATCTCATACAATGGTGCGGTTCTAGGTCACTGCAAAGGGCTGCCAGGGCTGTTACACGCACTCGTTACACCACTCCCCCATCACCCTACATGGCTAATCATCAAATCAGTACAGGCCTAGTTGTACTCTCGTTGCTACGGAAGGGTCGTCGCCTCTATGTAGGCTCAAAGTACGCTCGAGGTCACTACAAAGGGCTGTCAGGACTGTTACACGGAATCGTTGCACCACTCCCCCATCACCAAATCAGTGTAGGCCGACAGCTCGAATACAGTGTCCCATACCATTGTATCCGGCTCACGAGTCTGGGTTGCTCATTGATCACTATGGGGAGGCACATCGCCCCAGCGTAGGCCGACAGCTCGACCACAGTTTCCCATACCACCATGCCCGGCTCATGAGTCTTAGCGGATCAAGGTACCAAGGTTAACCGGGATTCACTGGTGAGTTGGGTACCTTAGGTTCAAACAGAGACGTCCATACATGGTGAACATACATCGGCAGATCGGGTTACTTGACGAGCACATTGAGTTGAGCGACATGAAGTGTGCAAACACTCCGTGTAGCCTAACCACTGCCGACAACTTTAGTACGACTCGGGTTCGTCAAACCCATCTTAAGTAGCGAATAAATCTCAGCCACGAACTCAAGCCTGTTACCGATTGCTTGGATTATATCATAGCCCCACTTTTACTTCATTCCAATAGGTAATCATAAGAGACAGTCAAAACAGTAATGAACAAATAATTCAATTCATACAAGCATGTGAGCATGTTGAGAAATGTAACACAAACATGATTTGCACACACATTCATTACACGAATAAAACAGACATCATAATGTATCGTACATGGAGGAAATCATATACATAATTAAGGTAACCGAGATTCATATCTCAGCCCTCATACAAAACTACTATTAGTAATACTTAGCACATTCAGACATTTCTACAAACATTTAGACTACATACATCATCATACATGATGTATGTGGTTTACACATATATGAGGTCAACCCCTTTCACTAGGGAGTTGCCCCGTAAACCACATGCATATACCCACGACGGAGATCATGGCGTGCACGAAACTGGGTTCCATATTCATTTAAGCATTTCCACAAACACTTGGGCTACACACTTTATCACCTATAGTGTGTATTTGTTGTGACGTGATTTTAGGGCAAGTCCTTTCGCTAAGGAATTGTGGCACATGTATTAAGCATATATTCACGACAAATAAACATGTTAAGCACAAATCCAAATTCTAAACGTATTCAAATATTTCAACACATACATAAAATATACTATATTACACATAGTTCATATATAACTGAAACATGAAACGGACGACGCATTTTGCATGTGAAATAGCACCCATAACAAGAATAAATCATTAACCGACATTGAAAGCCTTGAAAACCATAACCTATACGTCTAAAGTCGGCACCTTACGCCGTAGAAGCGTAACGAAGTCAATAGAATCTCTAAGTCTTCGTCTACGGCGGCACAACAACCTATAGCATGAATTAAGTCAGCTATCTCGCTACTTGTAACAGTTAAAACCCTAGAACAAGTTTGGGTTAGGGTTTTCTTACCTAAGAACGAAGACAGAATCGCCGGAATAACGATTAGACGGTGATGGCTAAGCATGTATGGTAGCAAGTTAGAGCAACAGGATATTTCTCCCACTTCTCTCACACTTTCTCTCTCTTTACTCTCTCTCTCACCTAGGGTTTTTTCTTAAATTCGTATGGGATGAGAGAGTGAGGGTTTAAGTTCCTTATATAGGCCCAGAACTCATGGAAATAGACTCAGGGCCATGGTATACTTAGGTTATGTCCAAATACAGACTGTTTCGTCTCAACGGAGCACTTCTGGAGCCCCCCTTGAGGCAAAGGTTGGACTTAAGCTCACTGAACTTGGATCTAGGTCGAGTTAAATTTTCGTTCCAATCGGGTTCCCAGATCACATGTGGCGGACCAGTTTTAGTTCAACGGTCACTGAAACTCGATCAGGGTTACAAATACACGGATATGTATGGGAAATGTTCCCTGATCTGAGGGTGTATTTGGGTCAGATTCCGACGGTCTGATTGCTTATATTTGGCTCGCAAGTGACAAGTCTCAGATTACTTAAATTAGATTTAATTTCTAAAGAAAACCATGTTTTCTCACACTCCTCGCTCCAAGCTCAAGCGAATAGCCCTGGGACACTATTTGGTTTTGACTTCCGAGCTGGTTGTCAAGCCCAGCAAGGCAGTCCTAATTCTATAACCTAGTATTATTTGGACTTTCGATGTGCGGTCCAGATCTGATACGGAGTTTCGTGATGCTCCCGAAAGTAGTCGGGTAATGAGATTGGTCTTAGATTTTTGGGTAATGTAGCATCAACGATTCCACAAGTTTTGGGTCTTGCAGATCGATTTAAAGTGATTAGTGCAGATTTCGTATGTAATCTAGTTTAATACTAGTTAATCCTCGTCTAATTTCTAAAGGATTTGGTCCTAAGTGATTTCTGCCTGAGGTGGTATTCGGGCCTTTGTATGGGATTTTTCGAGTCGTTACACCTTATTGGGCTTGATAACCATCGCGGGAATCGAGCCCAAATAGTATCCAGAAACGCACAATTAAAGCCCTGAGTAAAGTGTGTGAGAAACGCGAATATCTTTTGAAGATGAACTCAAACTTAAGTGAATTGGACCGTTCACTTGTGGGCGAAATTGAAGACTTCAAACTGTCAGATTCTGACCCAACTACACTCATGGATCAGGAAAATTTCCCTGCACCTATTGGTATACTTATGGCACTGATCGTATGAAGATGACCGTTGAAGTGAAATAGGTCCGCCACGGTTGATCCATAAATCCGATCGGACCGAATTCATAACCTGTCTTAGATCCATGGTCCGGGAACTTACCCCATGACGCAAGTGAGTAAAGGGCCTCCAGATGAGTCCTGTTTGCCCGAAACAGACACCCTTTGACTATAACCTAAGTATACCATGGCCCTGGGGCCATTGACATCACTTCTGAGCCTATATAAGGCCCTTAAATCACCCCATTCCTATCCCATACGAATTTTCTCTAACCCTAGGAGAGAGAAGAGAGAAAGGGAGAGAAAAGAGTAGAGAGTGAAGGGAGATCCTTGGAGTTTGCTGCAGTACTTATGTTCTGCTACTCCACATATTGAATCGTCTTCACATCTAGCTATACGAGCCATTCCAACTTCGTTTTGGGTAAGAAATCCTAATCCTAATCTTGTTTTAGGAATCCAAATAAAGGAATCGACAAAATAACTAACCTATTTCGTGATTTAAGTAACCATTATGCTATAAACGGGGACGTAGTGTACGAACCGAGTTCGTAATAGGCGTACCGACGAAAGGTGTGGATTATAAACATTTAGGTTATGGTTTTCAAAGCTTTCAATGTTAGCTAATGATTTATATCTGACTTGATTGTTGTCATATGATCTTAGTTACGACGTATTCGATAAATTATACATGTGTATGAACTATGTGAATATATAATGCATTCCATGTGTTTGTTGAAATGTTTGAATGAACTTACGATTATGATTTGTGCTTGCCATGACTATTAACATAGAATCCATGTTTGTTGTATGTATGACAACTCCCTTGTGAAAGGATTTGCCATAATATATACTATAACTAATTTAGTTCACGTATGTAGTAATGTGGAGGCTAAGTGTTTGATAAAATGTTTGAATGAAAAATTGTTGGTGAATTGTATTTTCTTAGGGTATTGAGATAGGATTCTCAATCACCTTATCCATATTTATAGTTTCCTTCGTGTACTCTTAATTTCTACTACGTGATTTATGGTTGAAATACATATGTATCATAACATGTTCATGTGTTTGATAAATGCTCAAATGAGAAAATTTAAAAACTGAATTGAATTGTCGTCATGAAGAACAGAATTTGATGCATTTACAGTGAATTAACTTAGTTTTACCAAGTCTTCCCATGCATATTTGCTCCCTTTGCTAATGTACACTGCATACTAGTGCAGAAAGATGGAAAAATAGTGTAAAGACTATTTACCACACAACCCATAAGTGTTCTATCTGGTTTCAAGTGCAGAAAAGTTGTTGAAAGTAAAGGGAAGAAAACCGTGACTATACAACCGCTTACATTTACCATGGACTGGCAGCTAACCGTGACTATGGCTTTGACAGTCTAGAAGCTCCCAACTTACAGCTCTTTAGTTTTACCATCCAACTGTACAACCGCTTACATTTACCACGGAGTCATTTAACTGTATATGATCCATGCACAGCTAGAAAGACTATGGGTTTGACAAATCCATAATTCAGTATGAAGCTTTGGGTCACCTGGCTACATGCTAGAGCAAATAGTAAAGAATCTCCATGTCTCCAATGGCTTCCCCATAGGTGAAACTTATTCTTTGACTTTGCAGAATTATAAGCCCACTGCATCAAGTGTTAGAACAGAAGCCTAAGAAGAAGAAGAAAAAAAAAAAAAAAAAGAGTCAAACATATATCATTATGTATTGAAAGATGGAATAACACAGTCAACATAATCGCAGAACTTTCCATGTACCTGTGCAAGCCTAGATAAGAGATACAAAGCAAGAGTGCGCCTCTGTTGGGGGCCTTATCTCTTGTAAAGCTTTAGGAAACCCTCTTGATGTTTTCTTCACACAATATACCCTAGAAAAACCCTAGGGACCCCTTTTTATAGTTTTAGGAAACTCCTTTCCGCATCCTAGTTGCGAAAGGACTTTGCGCATCCCAGTTGCAAAAGGACTTGCGCATCTTAGTTACGAAAGGACTTGCGCATCCCAGTTGCGAAAGGACGACGGGTCAAAAAAACCCATCAGCCTCCTCATCAAATCATCTAAAGCTAAAATGGACAATCCTACAAGCGAACCTGCTAGAATTCTGCTCCATCATGCCCTTTAACTAAGTTATGAATATGGAAGAGGAATTGTGCATCAATAGAATGTGTTCCAAAGCATTAATGGACATGATGGATATGTGAACTTACACATTTGTAGGAGTCTCCTACTTTCTCAACTTTTTGTATGTAATGTTTTTTTAAGGGTAATAACTAATTTTATTAAAAACTGCTAGAGCAAGAAACAACACGATGGATTACAACAGGGCATAGAAAAAATAGAGTGATTAAAGCCCAACTAGGAAAGAAACATCATCAACGCCCAAATTTGTTGACCCATAGCTCATTCAGTGGCATCCCTTTTTGATTTCCACGCCCGAATTTGACCTGTAGCATCACTCCTGTTTTAATTCCTAAAATCAAATATTCCTTATGCCAAAAAATAGAGAAATAAACCTCCATCTTCTGCATCTCATGACAGATTGTAGTTGTACCTAGCTCAAACCGTAGTATTATTCAATGTACCAAGTTATTGTGGTGCAGGGTACATAGTGCTTATGTCATTGGCTTGGCAAGTTACAATCATGCATTCCCATTTTTAAGTACATGGATACAACTCCAGCCTCCAAGGAAATTGATCATAATGTTATAAGACAATTAATCAATTTGCAAGGGGGGCGCCCTCAAGTTGTACCAGTAGCACCTTAAGCTTATGGTAATATAGGGCATATGTGGAACTCACATAATGTATGAAGGTATCAAACCCATCCATTAGATGTGTCACTTCATAGTACCCATAGGTATCAAACATCAGCTTGATCCCACTCCTTAAGTGGGATACAACATGGAAAAATGTGAGATGGACTCTCACCCTTGATTTAGGCAAGGGCCCACCTGAATATAAAACCAACCTGATTTTCGGCCTGACCCTTCAAATTACTGAAATAGTAAAACTTTTTTCTTTTTTTAATCCTCTAAATATACTGACTGAAAAGAACACTGACCTTCGTGCTGGATCCATTTTTACTTGAAGGAGGGGTCATTTCTACTCTTGTGCCATTAGCAATACTTTCTGACAATCGACTGGCAATAGGGGAATTGATGAGTATGGAGCTGTGGCAATGAAACAGGGAAAGTTTGTCATATTTCAATAAATGTGCTTTCACATACCATGGACACAATTTGTATTTATTCGGAGATTAACAATGCAATTGGATGCAATACCAATCACCATGAGGAATGGTTGACAGTCCCACACAATCTGCAGCAGGAAAATTTAAATGCAAAATAAAGAAGCAGCATCAGAGTAACCAGTTGCCAGCAAATACAAATAACAAACAAACATAATCATTCAAGGATGCTTCTGGGGATCAAAATTCAAGAGTATACAACAACAGTATAAACCGAAAGGACAGCTAGCTATATTACATTAAGGGCTCACCGAACTACAAAATATGGAAATACAAAATGAAAACAAGGAGGAATGCTCAATGATCTCCTTGTTGACAATGATTGCCATTGTTTCATTATTATCAGCTGGAGGAGTGCTTAGATCATCTCAATGGCCGGAGAGTAGTTGTCCATTGAGTTACATTTGTCAAATGGTCATTATTATTATTTTCTTTTCTTGAAATGAGGTCATTATGCCTCACACAGGCTGATGAGAGCCTCTTTTTTTTTCTTAACAGCCTGGTTCACCACCATAATTTTGTGATAATGGAACTCCTAAATGGAAAGCAATTGAGAATATTTATATTCTAAAATTCCCATGTTAGATCCATGGCTCATCAAACTAGATTTCATAGTTGTATCAGATTGGCAAGAAAGAAAGATCCAGTTACCTGTTGTCATGTCCAACAATCACCTTTTTTCCCTATTTAGTTATACATGCAAGCTCGATCATGGCAGGGAATGTTGAGAAGTGGAGCCACATCTGGGGCCGCCCACGACCAGTCAAGGTTGCGTGGATTTCGTGTCGCAAGTCCTTTCGCAACTGGGATGCGAAAGGAGTTTCGCGGATTTCGTGTCGCAAGTCCTTTCGCAACTGGGATGCGAAAGGAGTTTCGCGGATTTCGTGTCGCAAGTCCTTTCGCAACTGGGATGCGGAAAGGGAAGTTGCCAAAACTATAAATTGGGGTCCCTAGGGCTATTGTAGGTTAAGGTGAATTTTAGGAAATTATTCTGAGGTGTGGGTAAAGGATTTTCTCTGTACTTCCAAGGGAGAGGTTAGTATATTGCCTTGTAATCTTCGTTTCTCTTCATAGTGGAATTTTGCATCCGTGGTTTTTTACCCTAGTTTGGGGTTTTTCCACGTATATCTTGTCTTGTGGTTTGTTTTTGATTGCTTTGATCTATTTCTAGTTTATATTTCTTCCTGTCTATCGATTGTGGGTGAGGCCTTAGATTGGATCTAGGCTCACTGCGTTGTTGGCGTGCTGCGCAACAACTGGTATCAGAGCTATTGGTTTAGTTCTATTGGGAGCGATGGCAGAAGATGGGAAAACTAGAATTGAGAAGTTTGATGGTTCAAACTTTGCCTTCTAGAAGATGCAGATGGAGGATTATCTATATCAGAAGGACCTCTATATTCCTCTAGGAGGAAAAGAGAAGAAACCAGAAAAGTTGACAGATGATGAATGGTTTTTACTGGATAGGAAGGCTTTAGGAACGATCCGACTCTCTTTGTCTACGAGCGTCGCCTTCAATATATCCAAAGTAAAAACGACAAAAGAATTAATGGAAGCCCTAGCCACCATGTATGAAAAGCCCTCAGCATCCAACAAGGTTCATCTTATGAAACAGCTATTCAACATGAAGATGTCAGATGGTGGGAGCGTGATTGAACATCTAAACGAGTTCAATACAGTCACGAGCCAGTTGGAATCCGTTGGCATTGCTTTTGAGGATGAGGTCAGGGCGTTATTGATCTTATCCAGTTTGCCAGACAGTTGGGATGGTTTGGTGATTGCTATGAGCAATTCTTCAGGATCGACAAAGCTGAAATTTGATGATGTGGCCGGTCTAATTCTCAGCGAAGAATCTAGAAGGAAGGCATCAGGAGTTTCAGGGGATTCAGGGAATGCTCTAAACGTTGAAGGAAGAGGAAGATCGCTGAACAAAGGAGGTAATAAACACGGGCGTTCTAAGTCGAGGAAGAAGTCTAATAGACCGAAAGACAAAGACGGGTGTTGGCATTGCGGCAAGAAGGGGCACATGAAACGTGATTGCAGGGCGCTCAAGAAACAAGAAGGAAGCTCTCAAGGCGGGAATGATTCAGTGAATCTGTCTGAGGAGAGCGACACAGAGGCGTTGATCTTGTCTCTTGATGCGAGGAATGAGTCTTGGGTTATGGACTCGGGTGCTTCATTTCATGCTACTTCGTGTAAGGAAGTTCTGCGTGATTATGTGTCAGATGACTTTGGGAGAGTCTATCTGGGTGATGATGAGCCGTGCAATATTGTTGGAAAGGGGGATGTTCATGTAAATCAGAAAGACGAAACGGTCTTGAAATTGAAGGATGTCAGACATGTACCGAGTTTGAAACGTAATCTGATCTCAGTGGGACAGTTGGCCGATACCGGTTATGTGACGACATTCACCAGTAACTCCTGGAAGATAACAAAAGGTGCCTTGGTAATATCTCGAGGCAAAAAGGAAGGTACTTTGTACATGACTTCAGGATCGTATAGTTCACTCGCAGTCACATCAACTGGAGTGAATGGGCAGTTATGGCATCAGAGGCTGGGACATATGAGTGAGAAATGGATGAAAGTGCTATTGTCAAAAGGGAAACTACCAGGGCTGAAGTCTATTGACTTGGAATTCTGCGAGGACTACGTGTATGGCAAGCAGAAGAGGGTAAGCTTCAAGAAGATAGGACGCGCTCCAAAGACACATCTATTGGAGCTTGTACACACTAATGTGTGGGGACCGGCACAAGTATTATCTCTTGGTGGCTCACGTTATTTTGTTACCTTTATTGATGATGCTAGTAGAAAACTGTGAGTCTACTTCTTAAAACATAAATCTGATGTATTTGATATATTTAAGAAGTGGAAAGTTAAGTGGAAAGTTATGGTAGAAAATGAGACAGGTAAAACAGTAAAGTGTCTCAGATCTGACAATGGGGGAGAGTATTGTGATAAGAGGTTTGAGGAGTATTGTGCAGCAAATGGAATCAAACATCAGAAAATGATTACAGGGACACCACAGCAGAATGGTGTGGCTGAGCGCATTAACAGGACCATCCTTGAGCGCGCCAGGAGCATGAGGTTACATGCAGGGTTGCCCAAGACCTTTTGGACAGATGCTGTGAATACTGCCGCATATCTCATCAATAGAAGTCCCTCAGCACTATTGGATGGTGGGCTACCAGAAGAAACGTGGACTGGGAAAGAAGTGAACCTTGCACATCTCAGAGTGTTCGGTTGCACTTCATATGTTCACATTGATGCAGAGCACAGAAACAAGCTGGATGCGAAGTCCAGGAGGTGCACGTTTATAGGCTATGGGCAGCATGATTTTGGCTACAAGTTCTGGGATGCAAAAAATAGAAAAATCATCAGAAGCAAGGACGTAGTCTTTAATGAAAAAGTGATGCATAAGGACAGTGTGCAAGAAAATAAGGCCGAGAAAAAGGAATTCGTAGAGTTGGAAGAGTTACCGGACATGGGTGTTATAGCGCCACAGGATGAGGCAGAGCCACATACACCGGTTGTGAGGAGGTCTACTCGGGAGAGGAGACCCACGGTCCGATACTCACCCTCCTTACATTATCTACTACTGACGGATAATGGTGAGCCAGAGTATTTTGAAGAGGCGTTACAGTCAGATATACGGGTTAAGTGGGAGCAGGCCATGGATGATGAGATGGACTTTTTTTAGTCTAATCGTACATGGGAGCTAGTCACTCTACCCAAGGGTAAGAAAGCTCTTCATAACAAGTGGGTTTACAGACTGAAGGAGGAGCACGATGGTTCGAAACGATACAAGGCTAGATTGGTTGTGAAAGGGTTTCAACAAAAGCCAGGTATCAATTTCACTGAAATATTTTCATCGGTAGTGAAAATGTCTACGATTCGCATAGTCTTGAGTATAGTGGCTTCAGAGGACTTACATCTAGAACAGCTAGATGTTAAGACAGCCTTTCTTCATGGGGGCCTTGAAGAAGAGATATATATGCAACAGCCGACAGGATACGTGGCACCAGGTAATGAGAACAAGGTGTGCAGACTGAAGAAGAGTCTATATGGCCTGAAGCAGGCCCCGAGGCAGTGGTACAAGAAGTTCGATAGTTTCATGTCGGGAAACGGTTTTAGGAGATGTCATGCAGACCACTGTTGTTACTTAAAGAAGTTTGATACGTCATACATCATCCTTCTTCTGTACGTTGATGATATGCTTGTGGCTGGCTCAAGCATGAAGGACATCTCAGATCTCAAAAGACAATTGTCTAGAGAATTTGCCATGAAGGATTTAGGAGCTGCAAAACAAATCTTAGGCATGAGAATAAAGCGTGACAGGGAAAACAAGAAATTAATTTTGTCACAGGCAGAGTACATTGCCAAGGTATTTGATCAATTCAATATGGGAGGTGCTAAGCCGGTTAGCACTCCATTAGCCAACCACTTCAAGCTATCTAAGGAGCAAGGTGTAAAGACGCGGGAGGAACAGGACTACATGGCTAAAGTCCCATACGCGTCAGCTATTGGGAGTCTTATGTATGCTATGGTGAGCACGAGGCCAGACATTGTTCAAGCAGTGGGAGTTGTTACCAGGTTCATGAACAACCCCGGGAAGGAACATTGGGAAGCTGTGAAGTGGATCCTTAGGTACTTGGTTGGTGCTAAGGACGTAGGGCTGTGTTATGGTGGATCGGAAATCAAGTTACAAGGCTACGTGGATTCAGATTTGGCAGGAGATATCGATAGCAGAAGAAGCACTACAGGTTATGTTTTTACTCTGGGTAGTGCTGCAGTCAGTTGGGTCTCTCAGTTACAAAAGATAGTATCTATCAGTACGACAGAAGCAGAATATGTTGCGGCTACAGAAGCATGCAAGGAGATGGTGTGGATGCAAGGTTTTATAGAAGAGTTGGGTAAGAAGCAAGCAGATTGCAAGCTGTACAGTGACAGTCAGAGTGCAATACACTTGGCTAAGAATTCAACCTTTCATTCAAGGACCAAGCATATTGCCATCAGATATCACTTCATACGTTCGTTACTGGAAGATGGATCGATTGTTCTGGAGAAGATTCATACAAGTGAGAATCCTGCGGATATGCTGACCAAGGCAGTCACAAGGGAGAAGCTGAAGCTCTGTTCAGCTTTGATTGGTCTTCAGGCTTGAAGACGGGGAGGTGGTGCACTCCGGATGAAGAAGACAAAGGTTTATGGAGATGTGTCTCCAAGTGGGAGATTGTTGAGAAGTGGAGCCACATCTGGGGCCGCCCACGACCAGTCGAGGTTGCGCGGATTTCATGTCGCAAGTCCTTTCGCAACTCGGATGCGAAAGGAGTTTTGCGAATTTCGTGTCGCAAGTCCTTTCGCAACTGGGATGTGAAAGGAGTTTCGCGGATTTCGTGTCGCAAGTCCTTTCGCAACTGGGATGCGGAAAGGGAAGTTGCCAAAACTATAAATTGGGGTCCCTAGGGCTATTCTAAGTTAAGGTGAATTTTAGGAAATTATTCTGAGGTGTGGGCAAAGGATTTTCTCTGTACTTCCAAGGGAGAGGTTAGTATATTGCCTTGTAATCTTCGTTTCTCTTCATAGTGGAATTTTGCATCCGTGGTTTTTTACCCTAGTTTGGGGTTTTTCCACGTATATCTTGTCTTGTGGTTTGTTTTGGATTGCTTTGATCTATTTCTAGTTTATATTTCTTCCTGTCTATCGTTTGTGGGTGAGGCCTTAGATTGGATCTAGGCTCACTGCGTTGTTGGCGTGCTGCGCAACTGAGAAAACAATGGCAAACCAACGAGGACAACAACCATCTTCCTCTTTAAGTAGCTTCTCTGTATTTGCATGAATAAATTGCAATCCTGAAATTTTCAAAGAAGATGAGCTTATCAAGTTACAAAGGTTATACACGGTTAAACAATACAAAGCTATATATCTTTAAAAGAAAAGGGAAAAAAAAATAGAGCTTGTCAAGGGATGTGGTCTCCCTCTAAGCTAGAAAAAACGCTTCCTCCCAGCTCTTGCTTAATCATTTGCATGGGCTGAAGGAATGGATGCCATATGGCTGAGAATTATATAAAGCAATCCAATGTTTAGCTAACTGATACAGTGATCCACAAACAGTAATGACAACACATTCAAAAGATTGAATTAACATTTATGGATAAAGATATGCACATTTATGGATTGCGTTGAAATTTTTTTATATTACTAAAGAATTTTATTCAGTGGTCTGCCAAACCTCACATACAATGCATAGAACACATGAAATCCTACCTACATAAACAATTGAAGGTAACAAAAATCATTTCAAATAAAATATTACTCTGGCCTTTACATCATTTACATCATTCCAGTCAATCAAATTCCATCTCATTTCAAAATTGGAACTTTGGCATCCCTTGTTCTTTACATGGATTGTTGCATCAAACAAACAGCAGCAATCATGCTAAAGGCAGAAGCAACTGGGGATAGAAATGTCTTAAACACCAAGGTCTGTGGGGTTTACCATGTTGTGTAAGTAAATCAAATTCGTCATCAGGTATTCAGATTATAACCATCATTAAAACCATACACACACAAAACTCATCTGGACCACACCAAAATTGCTTGGGCTGGTGGTTTATATATTCTCTTCTGAGGAGGTGACGATGAAGTGGGGCCATCTTTTCATATCACCATCTGATATGGGTGGGACACTGATGAGGTTTAAGAATGGCAAGTTTGACTGTTGGTTCCAACACCAGACCAGGTGACGTAATTAAAAATCATATGGACAATGAAGTTGCATTGATAATATAGAACAGTCATTTTACAGAACAAAATTAAGAATGAGAAACAAAGAGAGAAGAAAACAGAAACATACACACAAGACAAGGATGAATGGTTGTTGGGGCATGTGTTCTGGAACCTATTACCCCCTCATATGCAGCTTGAATCACTTCCAAATACAGATCTCCTCGTGCTCTTGTGCGCCAACTAACTTGTTTGCTGAATTGGAAAAATAGCAAGCAAAATTAGGATCAGTGACACCCAAATGCACATACCTTTACATGTATGAGACATAAAACGGTGATCAGCAGCAGGTCGGTATTTCAAAATGGTGGGGCCCACCCTTGGCTGATGGTGATGAAATCATTCTTTTGGAGAGGGAGCCATGGATGTGTGATCAACCAATAACAACTTCAATTGGACAATCCTAGTGTACTTTTTTCCATGTCAAGAGTTTTTGGCTACATCATATATTTAACAATCCATTTTCAAACCAAAAAATCCAATGAACATGATTTTCTGAATGGGAAGGGTGCTTCATGTAGCGCGATCCATCAATTGGAGCCCATCAGAAGGATGTGATGGATCACTGAAAGTGGGTCCCACCTGTACGGAATGTTTTCCAAACCAGATTAACAGGACTTGAGAACAATCGCTATATTTTCCTCATACACGTACAAGTGCTTGATATCATGAACAAGTATAATGGGCAAGAGCAGCAGAAAAAACCATATGCCTATACACATTGAATAATCAGGGAAACAGAATGCAGAGCACACACGTGCATTTGCAAGCATACTGTGTGCATTCCACAAAGACGCATAGCTATGAGAAACGGACAATACCTTTCATAAACGGAATACCAAAGCCATTGGGTGCTACGGCCAATAGAAATCCAGTCTCCAGGCACTACGTGAAAAATGGAAATAAATGACAGATTTAGAGACGGTTCTGGACCGTCTCTAAAATTGCTTGGTTTAAAGACGCTTTAAAGACGGCCGTAAACCGTCTCTAAAATTAGGGACGGCTCCTGACCGTCCCTAATATTGTCTTTAAATGTTCTGCATCCGCAAACAATATAAGACGGTCAAAGACCGTCCGTATTAGAGATGGTCTTCGACCGTCTTATATGGAGTCATCTGAGACGGTCACTGGCCGTCCGTATTAGAGACGGTCACTGGCCGTCTTTTACTTATAATCTGAGACTGTCAAAGACCGTCTCTATTAGAGACGGACCTTAGCCGTCTTATTACCCTGTCAAAAACCGTCTCTATTAGAGACTGTCAAAGACCATCTCTATTAGAGACTGTCATAAACCGTCTTTATTAGAGACTGTCAAAGACCGTCTCTATTAGAGACTGTTACTGACCGTCTCTATTAGAGACGGTCCTTAGCCGTCTTCTAGGACTGTGGAAGACCGTCTGTATTAGAGACGGTCCTTAACCGTCTCTAATGCTCAGGTACTTCCCAAAATAGTTATGAAACTTAGAAAAAATAATTAACAATGTTTAAAAAAAAAAAAATTGATTTTATAAAATTCTACATTTTGAAAAATAAAAAAATTAAAAACTTTGAATAATGTTGATAACTTGGAAAAAAAAAATTTCAATAAAAAAAATGATATTTTGAAAAAGAAAATATAAAAAATTAAACAAAATTGTGAAAAAAATGACAAATTGTAATAAAAAAATATATTTTTAAAAAAGAAAACTAGATTTTGTATTTTGACAAAAAAAATTAAAAATTATATAACAAGATTTCAATAAAAAAATGATATTTTGAAAAAGAAAATTTAAAAAATTAAACAAAATTGTGAAAAAATCGACAAATTGTAAAGAAAAATATTTTTTTAAAAAAAGAAAACTAGATTTTTTATTTTGACAAGAAAAATTGAAAAGTTATATAACAAAAGTGAAATTAAAAAAATGATATTTTGAAAAAGAAAATTTGAGAAATTAAACAAAATTGTGAAAAAATTGACAAATTAAAAAAATATATTTTTTAAAAAAGAAAATTAGATTTTGTATTTTGACAAGAAAAATTGAAAAGTTAGATAACAAAAGTGAAATATTTTATAATAACAATGATATTTTGTTAAAAGAGAAAAAATTTATACATTTTGAAAAAAAATATATGTTATTTTTAAATGGAAATTGAAATTTATCTGTGAAAAATAAAATTACTAAATTATTAGGCACATCCATTAGTTAAACCTTTAATCATTTTTGGATAATCTAATCAGTTCAGATTGAAGAATAAATAACTTCGGATGTTTAAATCAAATTTCACTGAAATTGTGTGATCAATCTTGTATGCCTAATATCTTTCTCTTATGTAAACTGATTGAGGCGAGTAACTACTCAAATTGAGGGTATTGATTAGTAAAATAGAGTGAACGGACCAGACATGTAAAATGGCCCAAATATTCTGGTCAAAATTGCGATCCAACTTAGTGACCTCGTGAGAACCTAAGAATTGATGTTAGTAAGTTTTGTGTGCCCCATCATGATGTGTGTCGAACATCAACACCGTGGATTTGATGTGTCCCCTTTAAGTTATGAGATATCTCAAAAATCATCTATATACAAAACTCAAGTGGGCCATACCATCTAATACTATATGAAGACATCCTTAAAAATATAGAAGCACTTGGTGGGGCCCACATGAGTTTTGGATGGGGCTAAAAATTGGTCTGACCCCTCGTCCAAGTGGGACACACATAATGAGTGGGTTGGATATGTGAATCACATTTAGGCAGGCCCAATATAAGATTATGAATTTTTTAAGGAAACCCCGCTCCACTATATTGTGTGGTCACTACCAAAAAAATGACCAAAGGCTACGGACTATTTTGGTTTTTAGCTACGGCTTAAAACCGTAGCTCATTTGCTACGGATAAAAACCGTAGCTAGAATTGTAATAACCGTAGCAAAAAGCTAACTCCGCCAGCCTTACGTACAACCTTGGATATGTTATAAGGGACTTTACGAGGCCCATTAAAATGTTTGTACTCCATCTAATACGTCTATCAATTTTTTAAAAATATTTTAGGCAGGAACCCAAAAAAGGAAGTAGATCGAAAGCTCAAGTGGACCACACGGTAGGAAAGAGTGAAGATTTATCCGTTGATCAATGGTGTGGTTCAATTAACCTTCGATTGACCTAGATTTTGGGTTTATTTCCTATAAAATAATATTACAAAATTAATGGACGGAGTGGATATATCGATTGCCTGAAGATGGACCCCACAAAGCCCTTGACAAGGTCGTCCATCCAGATCCCGTGAAATGTAAATCGTGGAGGGGCTGATACGGGTTGTGTTATGGCTACAGTCATATTGGCTTTTAGCTACGGTTAAAAACCGTAGCAGGACCGTATCAGGTGTATATGCGGACAACCGCGCTGTCTTTTATTTTCCCCCTCTCATGAAACGTTCATTTCCCTCCACTCAACCCTATTCCCTCTCAATCTCAATCTCACGCCCGTCAAAACCCCTTTCTCATTCCCTCGCTCTCCCCCTCCCTTTCTCATTCCCTCGCTCTCCGGGTTTGCATGTGATGATTCCAACATAAAAGAGGCAGTGGCAGAGGTTCAAGGGGGCTCTAATGGCGGACGCGGAAAGGACTTTAAGGGCTGTCAGATTTGGGTGATGGCCTGACCTGATGGGTTTGAGGGGACTACAATGAGGGTGGATTCGGCCTGATCAGATTGCAATGGGCGACATCTATGGTCGAAGGTTGGATGAGGACAGAGGTTTTCAGCGGTTGCGGCTAAGGAGAGATGGGTTTTCAGTTTTCAATGAGGGGACGGTGGTGGGTTTCGATGAGTGTAGATGATAGGTCTGAGTTGATGCTGAATCTATAACACAGGTAGATCAGAGATGGTGACGGATCTGAGTAGATGTCGGATTTGGTGAGTGAAGATGGAGACCCGAGCTTGAGCAGTGCCATTACTTCAGAAGGTGATGTCAGTGGCTATCAACATGCTGCTATATCTACATGGTATTTGGTCTATCAAGTTCGTCCATAGTTCCACAAGGCATTTGTCCACCGTGGGTACATGTCTTTCCTTCTTCTCTTAGTCTTTTGCCTGTGTGATTCCTAGAGATCATGCTTTTGTTAGATTCTTGCAAGCAATTTTCATTTATTTGATGCTTTCTTAAATGTAGATGTCCTCCATTCAGGTGAGGATATGCAGGTTTCTTTGCTATAAAAAGAGTTTGAGGGGACTTGCTCTTGAAGAGGACAGTTCGTTTCATCTGTTGCGACCATGTAGAAAGTCTTTGATCAGATTATTAGGGACCTGTTAGAAGTGCTCTTTGATCTTTGTTTATAAATTGTGTAATTTTCATTGGTTTGGTGATAAATTGTTCTTGAAGTGCTTAGGATGTTTTAGTACTTACATATTGGAATTAATCAAAACTTGTGGAAAAAGTCCAGTCCTGTTTATACTCCAGTCTAAATACAAAAACTCCAGTCCTGTTTAACAATCCAGTCTAAATATATAAAAAGAAAACCAGGATTGAAATTGAGAAGAATATATAACTTGATATCCCCACTGAAACCCAGGTTAAGGAATCCATTGTTGTCAGGTTTGCAGTTGGGAATGATGATGAGGATGTTTTTTCCCAGAAAGGAATATATAGACCATAAAGTTTATTTATGAGCACAACTCACTTTGTTTTTTTTTTTTTTTTAAAAAAGACAGTCAGAGTTCTTGTCTGCCTACAAATTTTGTTAATTTTCCTTGGTTTACTTTTAGCTTCTGACAGGTAAAATTTCAATGAATGAGTGATTTCAATCAAAACGAAGGCTTGAAACTATTGTACATTTGTAGTGGTTTAGATTTTGTCAGGTTGTGGTCAAATATGTAAATTGCTGAAACACACATACATGGATGTCTCATGAACCCGTAAAGCGACCCTTTTGATTTTATGTATGCATTTATATGTATGTTTGTGTGGTGCATATGTATGTAGTTATGGATGGACATTACTATGTATGTGTATTGCGTAGCGAGTATGTATGTGCATGCACATATGTATTAATGTAGGTTGTTTGTGGTTGATCTCAAACATCAGAAAGAAGCTTTGTATATGCATTTAAATGCTCCTTTTTGTAACCATATTTGTTAGTTGAATGTTAACCACTGTCCATTTGTGCTATAGAAGTGCTCTTTGATCAACATGTGCTAGATTTGTTCGTTCATATCCCTTCGTTCTTTTTTTTTTTCCCTTTTTATTTTCCTCTGTTCTTCAGTTTCTTTTCAATTCTCAGCATGTGAATGGCTGATTGAAATTACCAGTATGACTTGAAGAAGCATGTATAGTAGCTAAAGTGTTCTCTCATCATAAGATTAAGGATGTAGATTACAAGCACTGCCATAGATTAACTTTTTTTTTATCGACTGGTACTGACAAAGATAAACTGGCAAAACATAGGTTGCAGTTATCAAATGCAATTGGTCATTTCATTCATTGTACCATGGATTTCTAGTTGTATAGGTTGCAGCGAATTGGGAAATTTCTAGTTCAATTTCTAGTTGGGAAATTTCTAGTTAAATCTTCACATTGAAATAAAAAGAGAGTTGGAGTGATTCATGAAAGAACCCAATGTTACAAATTAACAATTCTAACCTCTCATTTATGGACACTTGTTTGTTGAAATAAGACCATTCGATATCTTCAACTTTCAACCATCCAATAAATATCCACAAATCCAATAGTCAGTTGAATAAATAAGACCATTCTAATGAATGATTTTTCAGTACTAACATTTCTGCGAACACAATCACATTATAGAACTGTTTTGTCTGGTGAAACTATATAAATTTACAGATAGATTGAATAAATTAAAGAGAAACTATACTCACAAGTCCTATAGGTGGATTCTCATTAAATGATTGTTGAGTGGAATAGGTGCAGTGAGCGTTTGTTCTTGCTTCTCAGGATTTCTTATTGCCTAATGTATAATGATCTTTTGTATGAGGACAGGTCTCAGCAGAAATGTGATTGGTCTTAGTGAAAGCAGTAAATGTGCACAAATTTCCAAGGTTTGCTGAAGCTGCCTAATTTTTTCTTGAATATATTTGGCATCTACTACTAAACTATGCATTTCCCCAATTTACTAAATTATGGCAACCTATCTGCTATACACATAAACCCAGACCCTCCCAATCATGGGTGGTTCATAGCCGAAAATCACGCTAAGTAGGCAAATATTAAGCATCTGATTTTGCCCATGTAGTTTGACTTATGACATTTCTATTTACCAACTGATGGCCATCAACAGGACAGGATTGTAGAGCGACACTTGGCCTTGGTCCATCCATAATGGGGTGCTCATGTAAATCCACACCCTACCAGTCATATGCCCCATCAAGGGTGATTCATATCTGAAAATCACACTAATTAGACTAATATTATAGAATGCCAAAGCAGTCAAATCTTTTGGAGTATCAGCTTCTGTTCATGTTGTGGGCTTTGCAGCAAAACTTGGAAAGCTTAAAGATCATCTCAGACAACCGGAGGATGAATTTGTTAAGTCTCTAGCAGGTATGAATTTGTTAATTCTGGAGGATGTTGCATCACTTACATCATCGGAATATGTTATACTACATCTGTTGCTTTCTGTTTTGAAGATCTGTAAAGAGGCCGGGCGTATTGCTACTAGTGAATCTCTTTCTGCTGCAAAAGCAAGAACTGAAGAACTTAAGAAAATTATGTAAGATCAATGGTCCAGGAGGGACGAATATTCAGCAATCATATCTCAACAACTTAAGAAACTTGTTGATGTAGGCTCATTGTATAAAAGGTGTAAGCAGTAGTAGTAGTAGTAAGACTTCAGAGGCTATTTTTGCTTTGAACTCTTCATGCAGATGGGCATTAACTACCACGCCCATTCAAAATTGTTTAAAAGAGCTCAAGCCATTGGTTAGTACACTTAAAGCTTTCATTCCATTGGAAAGCAAAATTTGGTTTCTAGTCTGATATGTAATTTTTTTTTTTTTTAATACCAGATTGAGTTCCTGCGAATATTTCCTTTCTCATGGACCTTCTATAAGGATTGTGATTGCATATTATCTGAGAGGTAAGTATGCTTTACTTAATGGTTGTTGTATAGCTCCTTCTTTAATAAGATTAGTTTATGAATAGGCACAAGTTCTTTAATGCATTCTCTCACATAGAACAGAGGATGGTGGCTTTTTCTTTCTTTATTTTCTCTAGTCTTTGGTGATTTTACTAATTCAAATACCCCATTATAAATTGAGTCTGAATGTTTATTGTATTCAAGTTCCTTAGTTGTTTGTTTCTCAATTTGATTTTAATGATTTTTTTTTTCTGAGCTCTCTTTGCCTCTGTGGTTATTGTGAAGTAATCATTAATAGCAGCCACATATCCTATTGGCCTTTCCAGTCTAGGAGTCACCTAATCACTCTTGTTGTTGACAACTAAGAGGCAATGTTTCTGATGCATGTCCTATTTCCAAAATCACAAGGCCAATGTTGGGTTCCACATAGCACCTAACCACATGATATCACATGCTTGGACTATTAGAACAACTGGGCCCCCCATTTCCCTTGCAACCTAATGTAGCTATACTCAAGGTAAATGCAGGGAATGTATGTGAAATTACTGTACTAGAAATTTGAATTTTAAGTGTCTATTATCTCTTGTGAGGAGGGCTGCTGATGGGAAGTTTGCAGATGGAAAATCCAGGAGCCTCTTCAGTTTCTTGAATTGGATGCCGGAGGCACTTCGGATGAGCAAGAGCAAGCTCATTGACATGCTGGGCTCGACTCAGCTGTTTTACTGTAGATTTTTCTTCTTGGGTATTGAACATTACCCAATTCTCTATCTTTCAAAAAGAAGAAAGAAAAACAAAAAGCCTATTTGGGTTTTCAAGATTGGCGTGAAGGGTGAAGATTTTCCAGTTTTAAAAATGGTTTTTCAGCCAAGCATGTTTGTTTTTATTTCTATTGAAGTCTCCACTTTTATCTCCAAATAATATTTCATGGGGTGGAAATTTTAGTCTTTAAAAAAAAAAAAAAATTTACTCCCATGCTTCTACATCGGATTAGAATTTAGATACATGGGTTCTTCCCTATTAGTTATAGTGGTTAGTCATATGGAAAATATAGGTAAGCTTGAGAATCTCTCTTGCATAAAAAATAATCCTTAATAAATATCTCGTGTTCACAGATATATAATCAGTTGGCCATAAGCATAAGATATCACAGGTTACATTCACAAGAATGACACTCACAAAGTACTTGTCACTAATTGCTATATTCTGCTTTTGAATTTAAACAGGAGGAACTAACAGTTTACAGTTTTTCTTTCCAATTTCTAGTTACAAAGTACAAACTACAAGGTTGATCAGATAAGTATAAAATGAAAACTTCGACTCATCATGATTTTGCTCATGGGATGGGCTGCCCCTTTGACTGATGTCAAGGCGACTGAAGTTGCTTTGGTCATGTAGCTACCTGTCTCACCATTCCTGTTGTTGGAGTTGACATATTCTTGGATTCTTCTATGAGAAGAGCATTGTCATTGCCTATTCTCTTTCCAACTGCTGTCATTTGAAGACTTCTCAATAGGGGAAGAACTCCAAACAGGAGATCTTGTTGGTTGATTCAACTCATCTTGTCCTCTGTCTTCATTCCAACCACCAATGTCTGAAGATCTCTCCATGTGGGTACCCTTTGGGCTCTGACTACCCCAGACAGAATTAGATTGACCGTGCATCTTATCCTTATCCCAAACATGTGGTTTGGCAGATGAATCATTCGGTTGGTTCCAACAATTTACATCTTGGGATTTAGCATCTTCAACCCTCTCATTTCCTGCATCATTTGATTTCCAACCTCCCCAGGGAGTAGATTGATCAGATTGAACGGGCCGCTTCTTTTGCACTTCCGTTCTATTCCAAGAATTAAATCCAGGACACTCCTCTGTTGTTGGTCTTTTAGATTCACTTGCCTGTGTTTCCTTTTTATTACTATTCCAGCCACCCCATGCATTAGACTGATCTGATTGCGTATGGTGCTTCTTTTTCGCATCTCCGATACTATTCCAAGAACTAGTTCCGGGCAACTCTGATGATTGGATAGGTTAAGTTGCCTGTGTTTCCATTTTATTAGTATCCCAACTAGACCAAACACTTGTTTTGGATGGTGTTATATCATTTTTGCTTGAATTGGGATGTTTATCAACATCCCAGCCACCCCAACCATTTGATTTCACTTCTTTAAAAAAAGGTGAAAGAGCGTGCTTCTTTCTCCCAAAGCAATTTATAACCTCTTGACAAGAGTGCAGGATCTCATCCATGCTCTGGTCGAGTCCTTTCAAGCGCATCTTATCAAGGTGAATGTGGCCAACAAGGCCTGTATCCGCTTCTGAACTTTCAGGTATTTGTCGATGCCTTTGGTATTCAATGGAGAAGTCAAAAGCAACATCCTTTAAAGTGACTTTTTTCAAACGATTCTGAACTAAATATGCTGCATTCTCCTTACAATGCATTTTCCCGCAGAAGCACTCATTCAAATATAGAATAACTCTCCAATCGATAATATCATTCTTGAAGTTAACTTTGCACCAAAGTATTTCCTTCATCGATTTCCATGAAGCGTTGTTGCTCTGAGAAGAATCAAGAACTGCTTTATATGCAGGATTTGATACTGCAGTAGCAGCTAATACACCAACCGGTTCACTAGCAAGAGAACTTCCAGGACTATTTTCGTCCACCTGTCCATACTCAAATTGAATTATAGAATTGCTGCAGAGGTTTCTCACTGTCCCATCATAACAGATAACGACATCTCTAAGTGTGGCCATTAGATTTTTAAACAAAGTTTCTGGTTCAGTAAGTCCTCTGGAAGAATGGATCAACACTTCCTTGGATGATATGGAATGGACCAACTCTTCATAGGGGGTCAGACCTTGAAAAAAGGAGCTCTTAACTAACCCAAATGCCTCAGAAGGATGGTCAACACCATTAACAAAATACTTATTTTAGAAGTGGAAACTCATATCCTCAACCAAACGCCTTGAATAAAACTTCCCTCGGTCATAAAGTTGAAGCCCCAAAAAGCCAAGTTGTTGAACAACCTTACTGATAGCTGAATCATTTTTAGAATCTATCAAATTACCCAAAGCAGATAACTTTAGAATACGAGTCACAATAGGCAGTTTTACAGTTTTTAGGTAGCTTTCCACTTGCAACTCTACAAGTTCATTGTAATTTGATCTCAAATGAAGTAGCAAAGGTGATATGTCCTGAATCTCCCCAAAGCAGTAAAAAAATGCAGGTAAAGCACTCTGTACTATTTGCAAAACAGTCCACAGAGGACCTGTACGGTGAGCCTTAAGCAAAGCAGGTTCTGGAATAAAAATCTTTTCATGCACTAGATGATAACTAAACCAACCAATATTCTACAGTCCTGTATCCAGCCTGTGTACAATGATGCTGCAATTCTCAGTTTAGTTCGTGTTGTCTTTTGTTGTGCAACTGTTGATCTCTAATTTGCTTCCAACAGAAATTGCCTATTGCGAAGGAAAGCAATCTTCTGATTGCCCAATGTGAATGCAGGTATCGTGGCACTTAAGTTTTAAGTTTTTTTGGGTATGCTTCTGTCTTTTGTGATATCATGGCACTTCAGATTTTCTTTTTCATCTCATTTTCTATTTAGATCAAGTATACGAGTGTTATAGTGAATCTAAGCTTGAAAAGTTCATAAAATCATGCTTTCTTCTTCATCAGCAATTTCTTCTTCATCAACAATAAGTAGGAAAAGACCCTTCAACATGTTTTTCCATTAGAAAAAGCTCACATTATTAGTATTGACATGCTTGAACAGTAACTGCTTACATCTGAAGTGTACGTCCTCACAAAAATAATACAACCCTTCTCTATGAAGGGGAAATTTGATGACAATGGATGCTCACATGTGCATGTGTGCATTGCACATCTTCATCTCAATGCTTAATTCTCATTGTGAGTTGCTGCTGCATTCAAGAAGTAGTTGCAGAAATAATTTTCAAATGGATACAAAAAATGATGGTGTTGTCAGTGGATTGTCTTGAGATCCATGGGATTGCTATATCCATTTCCTTGGAAAATCATTTAAAAAGTAATGTAATAGAAAAAAATAAATTCTGCTTGCCAGCCTTGTTTGTGAATGCATTGTTCTGCTTTGCCTTTTCAGCCCTTCTCTATTGATTTAGATTGTCTGCTCAGGAAATTTGATAGGGGAATGGCAGGTCCAATGTGGGAGTGATAGGGGAATGGCTGAAATCAAATCTCAAGCAAGCGTATGCAGGTAACTGCATATTCGTCCATTGACACACAAATTGTCATCAAAATCATAAGTTAATGTTTGGAATTGTAATATTGCACTTGCAGTTCCAAATAGTTCCTGTGCTTTATCTATTACAATTTGTGGTAATCCTAACCCTTCAGCAATATTTATGGAGGTTCCTCAGAAGAAATGACCTTTTGACTTTTTAAACTTATGGTTAATAAATAATAGAATAAGGGGCCATAGTAAGAGAAAATATATGATGGTTGGAATCTCATAATCTGTAAGATTTTTTTTTGCTTATCCCTGATCCACTCCGCATTAAATAACATCGATGGTCTAGATCAATGAAATATTGGTCCCACTTATATGAAATGGTCACTCAGGATGCTGTTGCTATTGTGATTTATTACAGTCTATGGTGTTGTTTGGAATTGGGAAAACTTGTGCTGCAACAAGCAGTTAGAATAGCCATACATGTTCATGATCTGTCTAACTCCTTTGTACATGGGAAGTGCTGCATTTTTGGAAGTCAGAAGAAGAGAACTATTGGATTGTATGTAAATCCCCTGATTCGTACCCACTGGTAGTATGACTCTCTCCTCCGAACAATAACTTGGCTATGCTTAGGATATTGCTACTTTCAATTCATAAACTCTAGTATGCAATTTGAGTATGGTGTTGTGAAAAACGAAAACAACCACCACAAGGAGTTGGGTTCTTGATATATGTTTCGGGGAAAAAAAATTATGCAAAAGACTCCAACTCAATTGCAACGAGTTTCTTTCGCAGCATGTGTTCCACAAAAAGTTAAGAAAGCTCAGATTTATGAGTTTACATTTCTTGGGTTTTCTCCTTTAATTTTAAAGCCAACATGCTTGACAAAAAGGTCTCACTTTTGAGTGGTAATGAGAAGGGTTTAAAGAGTACAAGGACATACATGTCCAGCTCTCGAAGTACCAGGGATGCTGATAGAGCTGCATCAAATCTGTTTTCTGGACATTCTGATCACGATCTTACAGTGATAGAAATCACTGTTCATCCCAGGCATATGAAGCAAATGAAGCAAATGAAGCCCCATCAAAAATGTTCAAGATGCTGATGTTAAGGAAACTGCAGGTGTCTGTTAATGATGAAGGGCGAGATATGTGGAAGGTTTATTTGGACATGAAGGAATATACTTCTGCTTTAGCAAATTGTCGGGATCCGTTCCAGAGAGACCAAGTATATTTAGTACAGGTACTAATTAAAATGCATGTGCATGATTTCATATATTTTTTTCTCCATTCCATAACTGGAGAATGCTACTTGCAGACGTGCATCTGTAGTTGCTAAAACCAGATGCCCACCCTGCCAACATGGCACACATTTAAGAGATTTGGGCTGCTTGCCAGGTGGGCCTGACTTTTAATATGCCCTGCCCCTAAAAATAAGGCCAGTCCGGTCATAAGTAGGGACAGATAAATTGAATGTAGAATGTTGTGATACTATTTCTTTTAGTCCCTTTTTTTTTTTTTTTGGTCAGGGCACATGATAACTATGGGGCTGCCTGATGTACAAACTATATCTTGCACACTTGTGAGCATGGTAGCACATGCAGCTAATCTCAGTTAGGTATCGGGAGATGCACATCATGCAAGTGGCCTCTTCTCTAGTAGATTTGTTGACAAGAAGTTGTTAAAGTTTAAGATTAGATCTGCCCATTTTGGTTGCACATGCTGGCATAGATACATTGAGTTTTTGTGGCATCATATGATTAAAATAAGTATATTGCAGGCTGAAGCTGCTTTCTCAGCAAAAGATTTTGTCAGAGCAGCATCCTTTTATGCAAAGGTGAGGAACCTATTTCTTAAGTTTTCTATGTTTGCACGACAGTATACGGAACCTTTCTAAATATATGGAACATTTCTTAGTCAAGTTATCATCTCTGCTTTGGTCTTAAACGAGTTTACTTGCTGCAGTTTAAAATTTTTGATTGCCATGCTTTGGCTTTCTGTGCATGCATATGGAGTCTCATCCAGAATATCAATGTTTCTCTTTTTTCACGAGAAAACCACGAGGTTTTGTTATTCAAGGCCTGCTAGCATTGTTCTCCCACATTCATTGTCTCTTGTTCCTCACCACATTCCAGACCATCCATCTAGGTGAGCTCCTGTCATACAAAGGATGGTTACAAATGATGGCCCAACTCTCCACACCTCTCTGTGGGCAGCAAGGATCTCCTATCAATTGCATTTACTCATCCCTGGTGGGCCTGCTAGATCAATAGTCTGTGGGATTATGCACTTTGTGCTGTAGTTAAAAGGCAGAAATATTCTAGTTTTGGTAATTTTCTGACATGAGTTGAGAATTTGTGACTTGTAAATAGTTCTAACTCTATTTATTATGGCAAGTCTTTATTGTCAATATGAACATTTAGAAAGTAGCGAGGATTGTAGAAGATTGCCCATTTCATTGTTGCCACCACTATATGTAGTCTTTTTTAAGGATGGAACCAAAGTCTGATTGAAATGTCTGAGCTGCAATAATTGAGATACATGTGAAGTTGTGGATATCGGTTGCCACATTTCAGGAAAACCTTGTTTTAAATGATTGAATTGCAGTTTATTACGGACTGGTTATTAGTTTTAGAGTACATTTGGTTGCCACAAGAGAGATTTTTCTTCATATTTCACAATTTACATAAACCTACTAAGAGCCTAAGAGTAGAAATTCCAAAGTCATAAATTTGTTTTTCTATGCCTGTGAAATGCTCATGAGCCAAATGCAGCCTCAATGACTTTCTGATGTAAGATGTTAGAAACATTCATGAAATGTAGGTTCCAGGGTGTGTTTGAATATCTTGCTTCCATATCAAGATTTCTCATTTTTCTGTTCCCTACTGTTTTTTACAATTTTCACTTTGTATATTCTTCTTTGCATTCTTTTATAATAGTTAGCATGTTGGCAAATAGTTCTATGTGGCATTGGCAATGGAATTCAACTCAGTTCTAATTGTTACTGTTTATATATAACTTTTCATGCCTCTGCTTCCTTAGATAAAGATAGTTTCTTGAAACGATAATTACTATCTGATTGTAGCTGGATTTAGCTCATCCACTGACACTTTGGGATATTCTTCCTCCATCAACAGTAACTTGCATAGCTGTCATTGATGAGATTCCCTTCAATGATATTCTTGGAACATTGATGGCATGAATGTTGGAATTTTGAAGAGGAACAATGAACGTCGTAACTTGTGTGGGCTGGATTTTGGTACTGCAGAATGTTATTTTTAAGTCGTGAGTTTTGATTTTCCTACTAAAAAAACCTACACCAAAGAAGAGGTGATATTTGCCTTTTGGTTTTGAATCTCTTCTTGGAGTGTTTGAATGATTTCAGATGTATGTGTAGGTCATGAAGATAAAAACTGATGTGCTCAAATTTCTAAACTTTGAGTTGGGCAATCCCACCATAAAGACATACAAATGTTGATCAGATTCTATGTTTGTTGTTTCAGCCATTGGGTGCATCTTCTCCAAGAAGGGAAGCTTGAGAACTCTCTCTCTCTCTCTCTCTCTCTCTCTCTCTCTCTCTCTCTGATTTTTTTTTAACTGTCTGAAAGTTTTGAAGTTCAAGTTATTCAGTATTACCAATACCACAAACCATATGTTGGTACTATGAAAGATTTAATTATATCATGGGAATTGATATGCACACCCACCCTTTGATTTTCATATACTTTTTTCATTTTGGAACAGGTATATGAAAATAAAAGAGGTGGTTGGGAACCGCACGAATATGCACTAATTCAATTTCCCAAATGGAATTGGGCTGGGTGTATTAGTACAAGTCCATTGCTTGGACAGTTGCTACACCTTTGAGTATTATGGAATAGGGAAGTGTCTACCCCAGATTGCATACCCCTTTGATCAGATGGTTCTAAATCCCAATCCCTAGTGGATTATTATACCAAATCTCTCTCCAACTTGTAGGCTCTTGATATTTAGTTATCATCATCTGATTAATCTGTTCAGGTAAATGAAGACCAACTTGTTCAGGTAAATCCTGATTTTTCTTTTATTAATCTATTTTTTTCCCACCTATTTGGTAGGGATTCTTGGATGATCAATTCACACAACTGCTGCAGTTGCAAGATGAGAGCAACCCAGATTTTGTTTTTGAAGTGGTGTCTCTCTTCTTTGATGATTCTGAGAAGCTTCTTGATGATCTGAGAAGAGCTCTGTGAGGAATCTGCCTCTCTCTCTCTCTCTCTCTCTCTCTCTCTCTCTCTCTCTCTCTCTCTTTCTCTCTCTTGTTGGATATTGAAAAGCTCACTTTTTCTATGTTTTTCTTTTCTTGAAGAGATCAGCAGCCTGTAGATTTCAAAAAGGTTGATGCCCATGTTCATCAGTTGAAGGGCAGAAGCTCCAGGTATTTCACTCCATCCAAATATCCAATACATCATTTTTTTTGTTTCCATCTCTCTTCAAGAAACCCAATTTCCCAATTCTATGACAAACCTACTTTGATTACTATTATTTTTGTTTTGTTACTGTGTTTTTTTATTTTCTTCATAGGAAGCTATTGTTTTTATTAGGATAAACAGTTACCAATCAGAGTTGGGTGCCAATTAGGGGCAGCAATGAGCCGAATTTGGGATCGGGTTGGGTCAGGGCATGGTTTTATACATCGTATCTATAGTACTTGCTTACCCCATGCACGAAACAGGGGCACTTACAGGGTGATATAGGCGGATGTGGGGCCGTATCATATCAGTGATTGAGCCTGTTATTGATATTTAAAACCTTATTTTAGGGTCAGCCAGAGCCCAACCCATTACCAGATTCCCAACATTTACATCAAATTGTGCGTTTAGTTGTACCAAATGTCATGAAATATAATGATTAATCAGGCTAATTGGGTGCAAAATTTCATGATATTTCATGAAATTTGGTGCAACCAAACACCCTCTAAAGCAAGTGCAGAATATTTTTGGAAGTTGCATATTTGTAGAGATAAACTCCCTCTTTGTGACAAATAGAGAGCTTCCCTGTTGCACATCGAGTTTGTACATGTGGGATCCATGGTTGGTTTATCTAAGCAATTCATCTAGAAGCCCCTGTCATGGAAGGACTACCCCCCCCCCCCCCCCCTAGATTTGGAAGATCCTAGCCATCAAATCTTTAATCTTCCTTCATTGAATGTGGCATATGGCAAAATTCTGGATTTTCTGGTAATTTCGGTGGAATTGAGACCCGTGACCCAATCGAATGACTAGTCGAATTAGCCTGACGGTACGCCTTCCTCTTGGGATTCTTTTATTAAATGTCATTTGTCCATTTGTCAGTAACATGCTTTTTGACGAAGCGAAATAGTATTTGTGCATGAACAAAAAATAAATTATGATGCCCATTAATGTGAAGATATCTTGCGGGAGCCTGCCGAAGAGTTTTTAGCTTCCCCTGTCTTCATACATGCAAAGTAAGTATCATATCTCTGTGTTATGATTTGAGCTACCATGCCTACCTTTAGAAATTGGTTTACCATTAGAAATTGCCCAAAAGATCACATTTGAAGAGAAGGTCACGGCATACAACATGGATCATTTACAGAAACTAGTGGATGACAAATTATGTGTAACATACAGAGATGGTTCAACCACTTATGCAATTAGGGAAGGTTCAAAAGGTCATACATATTTGAAAGTTGGTCAAATCATAAATAGGCGTATTATGAACGAAGACATTGTTTTCATTAATAGGCCACCTAGTACTCATAAACATTCATTACAAGCATTTTTTGTCTATGTGCATGACGACCATACTGTTAAGATCATTCCTCTTATTTGTACTCCCCTAGGTGCGGATTTTGATGGGGATTGTGTTCATATATTTTATCCACAGTCTCTAGCAGCAAAGCAGAAGTTTTGGAGCTGTTTAGTGTTGCAAAGCAAATCCGTAGTTCTCATAGTGGTAGTCTGAATTTACAACTGGTGCATGATTCTTTATTATCACTTAAACTCATGTTTAGAACTTTTTTTTTGAACAAAGCGACTGCGCAACAATTGGCTATGTGTGTTTCACCAGTTTTACCAGAACCTGCTTTTCTTAAGGCTCACTGTACAGGTCCTCTGTGGACTGTTTTGCAAATAGTACAAAGTGCTTTACCTGCTTTTTTTGACTGCTTTGGGGAGAGGCATTTGATCAGTAAAAGTGAAATGGTGAGGATTGATTTCACTAGAGATTTACTACAGTCATCATTCACAGAGATTGTTACTTCTGTTCTTGACAAGAAGGGAACAGAAGAAGCTGTTAAGTTCTTTAATATGTTGCAGCTGTTGCTGATGGAGATTCTCTTTTAGAAGGATATAGTGTTGGCTTGAATGATTTTGACATTCCCAAGGCTGTTACTGAAGATATAAAGAAGAAGATTCAGGACATATCACCTTTGCTGCTCACTTGAGATCAAATTACAATGAACTTGTAGAGTTGCAAGTGGAAAGCCTACCTGAAAACTGTAAAATTGCCTATCGTGACTCGTATTCTAAAGTTATCTGCTTTGGGTAATTTGATAGATTCTAAAAATGATTCAGCTATCAGTAAGGTTGTTCAACAACTTGGCTTTTTGGGGCTTCAACTTTATGACCGAGGGAAGTTTTATTCAAGGCGTTTGGTTGAGGAAATGAGTTTCCACTTCCAAAATAAGTATTCTGTTAATGGTGTTGACTATCCTTCTGAGGCATTTGGGTTAGTTAAGAGCTCATTTTTTCAAGGTCTGACCCCCTATGAAGAGTTGGTCCATTCCATATCATCCAGGGAAGTTAAAAATTACTTTTTTCCCACATTCAACGAGATGGAATCAAGAAGCTGATTCATTTCCTTAAGCTGATTTGAATGGAGTTGATCCCTATGCTTGGCAATGTTAGTTTTCACAAGAATTGGAAATTTTGGGAGAATGGGTTGTGCAGATGTTCGGCAATGTACACATGCACGCACTCAGACACACTTTTTCCACACTACGTGGTACATGGTATATTTAGTAGATACTATCAACAACATGACCCAGTGTAACACACTTATGGTCGTTGTCTCTTGCATTCAGGTTTATGCAAATGCTCCAGGATTGTTGCTGCGGATTGATGTTTGGGGTAAGGTGAGTTATTACCAATGTTTTTCATTCAATCAGCAACCCATCCAAATTGACTGATTTTGACCTAGGCACCTAGTTGAGTACATGGAGTAAATAACCTGGTGGGAGTTACTAAAAACACGCCAAATCAATGAAAAGCCAGTTTGATTTTTCTAGGTCAATCATTGTTGGGCAGGTGGACTTGGTTTTGGCTTTCAATAGTTCCATTCTATTTAAAATCATTGTTTCTAATACAATACATTTATCTCATGAATAATATTAATAAGTACATACATAGATACATGTGTGCATGTATACATGATTCTGAATGGAATTGGATGCATGCATGTAAGTATCTATGTATGGATGTACGTATTTATGCATGTATAGATGGATGGATCAGAATGCGGGCATCCCAACCTTCATGGGAATGTTAGAAACATCCCAAAAGCTTTGAAGTCACGTGATCACGTCTGTACTGTACCTTCTTTGAATATGTCTTGCTAGTGCAGATAAAACCTTTGGTGAAGCCAACCAAAGACATAATGAAAGTTCGTCGCATTAAATATGCTTGGCATGAGTTTTTTCTTGAGGGTACTCATCTTCCTCTTGGTCCATGATATCCTGGCTTTTTGTCATTTCATTCGTATAATTTTTTTGTTCTGTCAATGCAGCTAGGTACAACATTGGTGCAGTTATCTTGCTCTGGGCACCCGTAGTCTTGGTATGTCTTATTGTCCTTCAATAATTTAATATATCGAGATTTCTTTCCCATCATCATTTACATTTTTCTTCTTAATCGATACTTGGAAGTTAATATAATCATTTACTCTGTTTTACAATCTTTAAAATCTTTATTTGTAAATCTGTGCCCATATGCATTTTTTAAGAAACTAAAAAACTTACTCATTCTCAGATTGCATTGTGGAATATGCATCCATTAATCAAAGAAAGGGCGACATTCCAAGCACTCACACTTTCTCTCCTTGCTAGCTAAATTAGTGAGTCTTCTTTCCTTCATACTATATGATACATTGATGAAGTGGCCTGGCCATTTGGACAGGCCCATGTTTATATATTATCTCAAAATTAATGAAGCAGATCCGGATGTACGTCGGAGCTATCCGGATGTTGAGCGGGGGTCCCTGGAAGGTGGGAACCGCTGTTATGATCGTGATGAAGCTGTCCATTTCCTATGGACGACATTGGAGGGGCCTGGCCATTTGGACAGGCCGTGTTTATGTATTTGCTCGAGATTAATGGAGCAGACCCGAATGTGCGTCGGAGCTATCCGGAAGAGCGGGGGTCCCTGGAAGGTGGGAACCGTTGTTATGACCATGATGAAGCTGTCCATTTCCTATGGACGGCATTGGAGGGGCCTGGCCATTTGGACAGGCCATGTTTATGTATTTGCTCGAGATTAATGGAGCAGACCTGAATGTGCGTCGGAGCTATCCGGAAGAGCGGGGGTCCCTGGAAGGTGGGAACCGTTGTTATGACCATGATGAAGCTGTCCATTTCCTATGGACGACATTGGAGGGGCCTGGCCATTTGGACAGGCCGTGTTTATGTATTTGCTCGAGATTAATGGAGCAGACCCGGATGTGCGTCGGAGCTATCTGGAAGAGCGGGGGTCCCTGGAAGGTGGGAACCGCTGTTATGACCATGATGAAGCTGTCCATTTCCTATGGACGGCATTGGAAGGGCCTGGCCATTCGGACAGGCCATGTTTATATTTGTATTATATTTGTATTTGCAAGGACCACACCCGAACTCATTCTCAAATCCTATAACCTATAACCTAAATCAAAACCCCTAACCTAAACCAAAACCTAAACCTATAACCTAAACTCAATTCCCTAAAGCTAAACCTACACCTAATCCTAATCTCAACTCCCTAACCTAAACCTAAACCTTAACTTAAAAACCCAAACTTAAACCCAATCTTGAACCTGAACCCGAACCCGGTTTCCTCAACCTTCACCTTAACCTATTCTCAATTACCTAAAGCTTAACCTACAACCTAACCTAAACATAAACCTAAACTTGAAAACCGAAACATAAACCCGATGCCGAACCCGAACCCAATTTCCTCAACTTAAACCTTAACCTATTCTCAATTCCCTAAAGCTTAACCTACAACCTAACCTAAACATAAACTTGAAAACCCGAACTTAAATCCAATCCCGAACCTGATTTCTTAAACGTAAACCTTAACCTCTTCTCAAATCCCTAAATCTAAACCTACACCTAATCCTAAATCTCAACTCACTAACCTAAACCTAAACCAAAACTTGAAAACCCAAACTTAAACCCGATGCCGAACCCGAACACAATTTCCTTAACCTAAACTTTAACCTATTCTCAATTCCCTAAACCTTAACCTACAACCTAACCTAAACTTAAACCTAAACTTGAAAACCCAAACTTAAACCCGATGCCGAACCCGAACCCAATTTCCTTAACCTAAACTTTAACCTATTCTCAATTCCCTAAACCTTAACTTACAACCTAACCTAAATTTAAACCTAAACTTGAAAACCCAAACTTAAACCCGATCCCGAACCCGAAACCGGTTTCCTAAACCTAAACCTTAACCTACAAACTAACCTAAACCTAACTACCTAACCTAAACCTAAACCTAAACCTAAACTTGAAAACCCAAACTTAAACCCGATCCCGAACCCGAACCCGAACCCGATTTCCTCAACCTAAACCTTAACCTATTCTCAATTCCCTAAACCTTAACCTACAACCTAACCTAAACCTAACTCCCTAACCTAAACATAAACCTAAACTTGAAAACCCAAACTTAAATCAAATCCCGAACCCAAACCCGATTTCCTAAACCTAAATCTCAACCTATTCTCAAATCCCTAAACCAAAACCTACACCTAATCCTAAATCTCAACTCCCTAACCTAAACCTAAACCTAAACTTAAAAACCCAAACTTAAACCCGATGCCGAACCCGAACCCAATTTCCTCAACCTAAACCTTAACCTATTCTCAATTCCCTAAACCTTAACCTACAACCTAACCTAAACCTAAACCTAAACTTGAAAACCCAAACTTAAACCCGATCCCGAACCCGAAACCGGTTTCCTAAACCTAAACCTTAACCTACAAACTAACCTAAACCTAACTACCTAACCTAAACCTAAACCTAAACCTAAACTTGAAAACCCAAACTTAAACCCGATCCCAAACCCGAACCCGAACCCAGTTTCCTCAACCTAAACCTTAACCTATTCTCAATTCCCTAAACCTTAACCTACAACCTAACCTAAACCTAACTCCCTAACCTAAACCTAAACCTAAACTTGAAAACCCAAACTTAAACCCGAACCCGGTTTCCTAAACCTAAACCTTAACCTATTCTCAATTCCCTAAACCTTAACCTACAACCTAACATAAACCTAACTCCCTAACCTAAACCTAAACCTAAACTTGAAAACCCAAAATTAAACCCGATCCCGAACCCAAACCTGGTTTCCTAAACCTAAACCTTCACCTATTCTCAATTCCCAAAACCTTAACCTTCAACCTAACCTAAACCTAACTACCTAACCTAAACCTAAACCTAAACTTGAAAACCCAAACTTAAACACGATCTCGAACCCGAACCCGATTTCTTAAACCTAAACCTTAACCTATTCTCAAATCCCTTAACCTAAACCTACACCTAATCCTAAATCTCAACTCCCTAACCTAAACCTAAACCTAAACTTGAAAACCCAAACTTAAACCCGAACCCGGTTTCCTAAACCTAAACCTTAACCTATTCTCAATTCCCTAAACCTTAACCTACAACCTAACATAAACCTAACTCTAACCTAAACCTAAACCTAAACTTGAAAACCCAAAATTAAACCCGATCCCGAACCCGGTTTCCTAAACCTAAACCTTCACCTATTCTCAATTCCCAAAACCTTAACCTACAACCTAACATAAACCTAACTACCTAACCTAAACTTAAACCTAAACTTGAAAACCCAAACTTAAACACGATCCCGAACCCGAACCCGATTTCTTAAACCTAAACCTTAACCTATTCTCAAATCCCTTAACCTAAACCTACACCTAATCCTAAATTCAACTCCCTAACCTAAACCTAAACCTAAACTTGAAAAACCAAACTTAAACCCGATGCCGAACCCGAACTAAATTTTCTCAACCTAAACCTTAACCTATTCTCAATTCCCTAAACCTTAACCTACAACCTAAACTAAACCTAACTCCTTAACCTAAACCTAAACCTAAACTTAAAAACCCAAACTTAAACCCGGTCCCGAACCCGAACCCAGTTTCCTCAACCTAAACCTTAACCTATTCTCAATTCCCTAAACCTTAACCTACAACCGAACCTAAACCTAACTCCCTAACCTAAACCTAAACCTAAACTTGAAAACCCAAACTTAAACCCGATCCCGAACCCGAACCCGGTTTCCTAAACCTAAACCTTAACTTATTCTCAATTCCCTAAACCTTAACCTACAACCTAACCTAAACCTAACTACCTAACCTAAATCTAAACCTAAACTTGAAAACCCAAACTTAAACCCGATCCCGAACCCGAAACCGGTTTCCTAAACCTAAACCTTAACCTATTCTCAAATCCCTAAACCTAAACCTATACTTAATCCTAAATCTCAACTCCTTAACCTAAACCTAAACCTAAACTTGAAAACCTAAACTTAAACCCGATGTCGAACCTGAACCAAATTTCCTCAACCTAAACCTTAACCTATTCTCAATTCCCTAAACCTTAACCTACAACCTAACCTAAACCTAAACCTAAACTTGAAAACCCAAACTTAAACCCGATCCCGAACCCGAAACCGGTTTCCTAAACCTAAACCTTAACCTACAAACTAACCTAAACCTAACTACCTAACCTAAACCTAAACCTAAACCTAAACTTGAAAACCCAAACTTAAACCCGAACCCGAACCTGAACCCGGTTTCCTCAACCTAAACCTTAACCTATTTTCAATTCCCTAAACCTTAACCTATAACCTAACCTTAACCCAACTCCCTAACCTAAACATAAACCTAAACTTGAAAACCAAAACTTAAACCCGATGCCGAACCCGAACCCAATTTCCTCAACCTAAACCTTAACCTATTCTCAATTCCCCAAAGCTTAACCTAAAACCTAACCTAAACTTAACTCCCTAACCTAAACCTAAACCTAAACTTGAAAATCCAAACTTAAACCCCGTCTCGAACCCGAACCCAGTTTCCTCAACCTAAACCTTAACCTATTCTCAATTCCCTAAACCTTAACCTACAACATAACCTAAACCTAACTCCCTAACCTAAACCTAAACCTAAACTTGAAAACCCAAACTTAAACCCGATCCCGAACCCGAACCTGGTTTCTTAAACCTAAACCTTAACCTATTCTCAATTCCCTAGAGCTTAACCTACAACGTAACCTAAACCTAACTCCCTAACCTAAACCTAAACCTAAACTTGAAAACCCGAAATTAAACTCGATCCCGAACCCGAACCCGGTTTCCTAAACCTAAACCTTAACCTATTCTTAATTTCCAAAACCTTAACTTACAACTTAACCTAAACCTAACTACCTAACCTAAACCTAAACCTAAACTTGAAAACCCAAGCTTAAACCCGATCCCGAACCCGAACCCGATTTCTTAAACCTACACCTTAACCTATTCTCAAATCCCTTAACCTAAACCTACACCTAATCCGAATCTCAACTCCCTAACCTAAACCTAAACCTAAACTTGAAAACCCAAACTTAAACCTGATGCTGAACCCGAACTCAATTTCCTCAACCTAAACCTTATCCTATTCTCAATTCCCTAAACCTTAACCTACAACCTAACCTAAACCTAACTCCCAAACCTAAACCTAAGCCTAAACTTGAAAACCCAAAATTAAACCCGATCCCGAACCCAAACCCAGTTTCCTTAACCTAAACCTTAACCTATTCTCAAATCCCTTAACCTAAACCTACACCTAATCCTAATCTCAACTCCCTTAACCTAAACCTACACCTAATCCTAATCTCAACTACCTAACCTAAACCTAAACCTAAACTTGAAAACCCAAACTTAAACCCGATGCTGAACCCGACCCAATTTCCTCAACCTAAACCTTAACCTACAACCTAACCTAAACCTAACTCCCTGACCTAAACCTTAACCTATAGGTTTTATTAATTTATTAAGAAAAAAGAAGAAGAAAATGGTTATACATGATGCACTTCTTTCAATTTGTTTTTCTTTCCTCCAATTGTCATTCTGATTTATGAATGTCATGACTATTTGTAGGATGATGGAATATACGAAGCTGTTGCAGGAAGTGACTTTGTCATTACTAGAGGTTCATTTCGAGACGACTCTTCAAAGTACTACATAAATGACTGTGGAAGTAATTTTACAGAGGTCACTAAGAAATTGAAAGGAAAAGGAGTGGACTTGGACAACAACCGGTTTTTTATTCTTCAGGTGGGTGATGGCTAAAAAAGGCCTATTTACTTGTGAAAAAAATATCATACTATCAAAATATATCTTCTCTTTGAATTCTTTATCTTTGAAATTTCAGGGTGAAGTCGAGCAAATTTCTCTAATAAAGCCAAAGATTTGTATTTTCAGCATTATTGTAATTGTAATTGTAATTCATTGAATGAAGGATTGTAATTGTAATTGATTGAATGAAGGATTGTAATTAATTGTAATTGTAATTGTAATTGATTGAATGAAGGATTGTAATTGATTGAATGAAGGATTGTCATTGAATGAATGAATGATTATAATTGATTGTAATGGAATGAATGAATGATTATGCAGGTGGTAATTGAATGAACAAATAATTGTATATATATTTTTTAATATAGAATTTGCTACGGATTACATCCGTAGCTGTTGTAAACTATAGCTACGGATTAAATCCCTAGCTGTTATGATTAAATCCGTAGCTGTGGTAACCTACAACTACGGATATAATTGCTACGGCTTAGATCCGTAGCGGTTGCCAGATATAGCTACGGATTAAATACGTAGCGGTGGCGATTAAATCCGTAGTTGTTGTGACCTATAGCTACGGATATAATTGCTACGGATTAAATCCGTGGCCATTTTGGCCTATAGCTACGGATTAAATCCGTAGCTATAGGTTCCAGACCTATTGTTATGGCACCTACGACTACGGTCGTGCTCCGGACTAGATCCGTAGCCATAGGTCTATGGCTACGGATTTAATCCGTAACCTTTGCCCATTTTTCTGGTAGTGGGTGTGGCCCACCCAAGTCATGGATTGACTTTATTTTTAAGCTCTTGGACCACCCAAGTCATGGATTGACTTTCTCCATATCGTTCAACGCTTTTCTCGGATCATTTTAAGATATTAACTAAAAAATGGGGAGGGGGGGGGTCGAAGGCTTAAGTGGGACACACATAATGAATGGACTGGATCTATGAATCACATCTAGCTGGGGTCAATAAATGATTATGAATGTTTTAGTGGGAGGGTAACCCTCTCAACTATAGTATGTGGTGTGGCCCACCCAAGTCATGGATTGACTTTATTTTTAAGCTCGTGGCCTACCATGGAATGGTGCATCTAACTGACGGGGCAAATCCAAAGTTCAAGTGGACCCACCATAGAAAATAGTGGGATAGTGACACCCACTATTGAAACCTTTTTAAGGCCTGCCGCGATGTTTATTTGAGATCCAACCTGTTTATAAGTTAATACTGACATGGAATAAGGGAAAATATATATATTAGCTTGGTTGAAAACTTCTAAGGCCCAAAGTAAGGTTTTAATGGTAGGCATTCAATCTCCATTGTTTTTTGTGATGGGGTCCACTCGAACTTTGAATCTGCCTCCCAAAATTTTTCAATGGTAGACGTTCAGTTTATACTTGTAACCTAAAAATAAACAGTACAGTAAGCCTTAGGAGGATTTTAATGATGGATATCCAATTACTATTGATTTCATGTGGTGTGATGCACCTGAGATTTCTGTGATGAGGTCCACTATAGATTTTTATCTGCCTTATTCTTTGGCTCATGACGTAAAATGATATCTCAAAATGGATGGATGGTGTGGATATAACAAATACATCATAGTGGGCCTCACAAAACTTGGTGGATGATGGTCAGTGCTCTATAGGTCTCACCATAATGTATGTGTTTCATCCTTGGAAGCAGATTGCATACTAAGTAACTCAATACCTTCGGAGCATGTTTGGGCATTGAGATTAGAAGGGATTAGGTGGGATGGGATTCATTTGGTCCCATGCCAATTCCACTCCAGGTTTGGGAAGAATCGAATTAGGTGGAAATTAGATTAGATGGAATTGCATTGGGTCCATGCCAATTTCATTCAATGTTAGCAAGTTGTGTAGGTCCCACTATGATGTGTGGGCTATATCCACACTGTCCACCCATTTTTTGAGATTATTTTAGAGCATGGGCCAAAAAATCAAGTAAATCTAAAGCTCAAGTGGGCCCCACTATAGAAAGCAATGGGGATTGAATAATTACTGTTAAAAACTTCTTTAGGTCCACATAAGTTTTGGATCTACCTCATTTCTAGGCCCATACCATAAAATGAGGTTACAAAATAAATGAACGGTTTAAATATAACACATGTGTGTTATTTTTAGTAATTTCAAATGACGGTGAGTATATTCATTCAATGTACTACCTTATTACCAACAAAGCATGGAATTAATCTTATCTCATAGCAATAGGGACTATCCCTGCCATAGGTAATAATTATGTTTTCTTGAATCCCACGCCACCTAATCCCTTCTAATCCCATCGCCCAAACCTGCCCTCAGCATACCGAGTAAACTATGTGGGGTCCACTATTATTTATTTATTTTATTCAATCCGTTAATACATATTAATAGATAATTGTAGGACTAGATCCCAAAAAATGAAGCAAATTAAAATCTCAGGTGGACCATACTACAGGAAACTGTTTGATTGAACCTCTACCATTGAAAATTTTTTGGAGGCCAAAGAAGTTTGGATCAAGCTGATATTTATGGTATCTCTTCATCCATGTCTTTGTGATCTTATGAACAGGTTGGATGACAAATAAAAATTAATTTGAACCCTAGTAAGATTTCAATGGTGGAAATCATTATTCCACACGGTTTCCTGTGTAATGGTCCACTTGAGCTTTGGATTCACTTCAATTTTGGTATCAACCCCTAAAATTATCAGTAAAAATGGATGGACGGTGTGGATAAACCACATACATTAACAGTGGGCCCAACTGAGTTTACTCAGCATGATAAAAGTGTATTGAGTAAGCCAGTAACTGTAAGCAATCCGCTCTCCCTCCCCGTCCCTCTCTCTCCAAATCGGATTGCGTAACTCTTGTAGTGTTGAGTAAACTCAGTTGGGCCACTATGAATTTATGTGATTTATCCACACCTTTCATCTGTTTTTCCATCTCATTTTAGGTGTTGAGCCCAAAATTAAAGCTTATACATGTCTCAAGTGGACCATTTCATAGGAAACAGTGGAAATAATGATTTCCACCGTTAAAGTCTTTTTAGGCCCCACGGTGATGTTTATTTGTCATCTAAACTGTTCATAAGATAAAAAAAAAACATGGATGAAGGGAAAAAACAAATATAATATTCATCCAAAACTTCTGTGGCCCCCAAGAATATTTCAACGGTAGAAATTCAATTCACACTGTTTCCTATGGTGTGGTTCATTTTAGCCTTGTATATGCTTCGGTTTTGATCAAAGGATGTAAAATTATCTTGTAAAATGGATGTACAGACTAGATAAAATACATAAATCACGGTGGACCCCACAGACTTTACTCAGTACGCTTAGCGTACTGAGTTACTCAGTACGCAATCCACATCCCTATCTCTCTATTTCTCTTTTTAAGGGTGGACGTTCAATCACTATTGTTTTCCTATGGTGTTGTTCACCGGAGATATATTTCAAGCTGATTTTTGGTATCAAACTGAAAAGATTTTTTTAAAATGGAGGTACGGTCATGATTAAACAAAAAATTATGGTGGGGCCCATAGAGCCCTACCAAATCCAAAGCTAAGATGCCATTTTTGTTTAACAGTGAAAACTGTTAGTTTTGCATTTTTTGTTAAATAGTGGTGACTCATTCATAGAAAATTTGAGTTTGATATATGGCAATCCAGACCATCCAAATAATGGGTCTTGTTGTAGATGGTTTATAATTATAATTATATTTTTTAATATTATTTAACCATCCACTAAATGGACCCTATATTGTACGGTTGTGAATACAGCTTATTTTATAAAATATGGAAAACTCACACTTTTCGGATTTGAACTATTATCCCATTTCAGCAGAGGAAATTTCATTTTCCCTCTTTCACTGCCGTCTTCTTCGTCTCCCTTCCCTCTTTTGAGCGCCAGCGTCATCGCCAGTCGGTCGCCAGTCGATCGCCCTTCTAAGGTGAGTCATGTGATTTTTTATTTCAGAATGTTATATGTTTAATCCAGAAGCTCCTATCCATCTCTGATATTCGAAAACACTTCTAGATTGAAAGATCTTGCCTAACAATTTTCTGGCATTCACATTGTTTTATGTTGTGATTCTGTACATCAGTTTTTTCCAGATTTTTAAAACAGATTAGGTGCGGCCCTTGCCGTGGGCCCAACTTGATGTATTTATTTTATCTATTTTTCCAGATCATTTTAAGATAAGCAGATCCAATTCTCAGGTGGACAATAGCATGGGAAAAGGTGATGATTGACCATTAATCGGCCTCAAAAGTTTTGGATCAAGCTAATTTTTTTGTTTTTTTTTATTTTTTATTTATTTATTTATTTATTTTACCATCCATGGAGGTTTGTTTGACCTTATCAACATGTTGGATGGCAAATAAAAATTACAGAAACATTACAGGTTGCCGTAGGAATTTTTTAATGGTAGGGTGTTGAATCACCACTGTTTCCGATGATATGGTCCACCTGAGATTTGGATCTTCATTTTTTGGGCTCATAGCATAAAATGTTATAGATTCAAGGGGCATTTTAGTCAATTAAAAGTTTTTAAAAAGTAAATTATTTATAAAAATGAAAATTTAGCAAAATTATTTTGACTTCTAACAGCAATATGGATAGATATACATACATATTTGATTTTTCTCCGCTGGAACATTTGATCAGTGCATAAAATGGAGAGGAAGCAGTTATGTTTTGTCCCATCTATAAACAAAGTACTTTTGGGGGACAACACAGATGCACCTCCAAATTACATAAATGCCCTTACATTTAGTTTAAAAGCCTTCCCATGTCCTTAAATAATGCATAATTTTAGTGATCCATAAAACTAATGGTGTGAAGACCTTTTCTCTAGTTTTTTTTTTCATTATATGTATCAGAGATATACATATGACCCAGGAAATGCATACGAATAGTGGAAGAAGTTTGCAAGATGTGGGTGACAGGTGGAGAAGCATAAAAAGAGAGTTATTTGAAACTCCGACAGACTATGGTGCTTTTTTTTTTTTTTTTGGTTTTTGTTTTAAGGACGGAGTATGGTGCTTAATATGAATGCATTTAGGACTTCTACCAATGGCATATGCTACTCAGTTTTACCCACTCGGCATCAGTAAATGCTGCCAATTTTAGCCACTCACAGGATTTCTTGCTAGAATTCGGCGTGCTTTAATGAACACCCAATGTAACTAGCAAATGATAAACCTGCCAGGATTTTTATTTTATTATTATTTTGTATATATATATATATATATTTGAAAGGGTTTTTGTTGGTTGAGGATTTGGATCCTATAATGTTGAAATTTAAGGATTTCATTGGAGTTTTTTCAATATATTTGAGTATGGAAAGAAGCTGAATGATAATTGAAGCTGTAAATTTGTAAGGAAGGAGAGAGAGAGAGAGAGAGAGAGAGAGAGAGAGAGAGAGAGAGAGAGCTGATGTTTACTCTGTTTTTTTTCTCGGGGTTGTATGTTGTGCAAAGATGCAGATTCTGCATTGTATTATGTATCTGTTTATTTTGCTAAGTAGTTACATTTAAAAAAATAAAAATAAAATAAACAACTTGAGAGAGAGGAACTTAGCCCAGGTCACAACTAAAGATCGTGAGTTTGGAGGAATTATATGCTTGTCAAAACTGACAATCCTTGTATATTGTGCAAGGATGTGGGCTGTGCATCGTATCATTCCTCTGTTTATTTTGCCAAGGTATGAATTTCCTATTTACCAATTTTGAATGAAGGGGCTGCCATACTTCCTTTGATCCCTAAAGTTGTTAGAGAACTACCTAAGATGAAATTTCTAGCTATTCGATAGACATAAAAGAAATGAACATGACAGTGGTCCACACTGAGCAAGAAAAGGCAAAAGATTGGACTGCTGGCATTTTCTAATCTCACACGCATGATCCCATATATGTGGGAACATGGATCTCGATTCCATCCTTATGGTTCCCACCATCAATTGAACCGAGACCCAGCTGAGTTGGTTTTTTTTTTTTTAATTAGTTAAAAAGTATGGTGTTGTGAAGTGAAAATAGTGATAGGAAAGTGTAATTGTCTCAGGTTGGTGGATACACAGTGGAGTAAAAGGGAGACAACACTAGTGCAGTGAGAGGAGCAGGTCATGATTTCTTTCTCAATCTTTTTTATTTTCTTTCTTTTTTAGTAGAAAATCAGTAATAGTTTGTTGATGATAACATTTATAGGATAATGAGAAAGTGGATATGCGAAGGCTTGTTGATTAGAACCAATCAAAGGGTAGGTGTTTATGAAATACAATTGCTTTCACATCATGTTGGTAATGACCTTCATGATTTACTATTCTTTGCTTTTCTCTGTCATATTCACAAAAGTCTTGAAGCTAATTGCAATACCTACTTAAAGCTTCAAAAAATGGGTTCAATTCCTTGCCCAAAAACATATCAGTATGTATTCAATTATCTTTCGTTGTGCTTCAGTGTTATAATCAGGACAATCTACGTTGGATCATTGATGATGGTTTTGTACGTCACATGTCTAGTCACGAAAATATTGTACATCAGCATGTCTGCCATTAGAGTTCTTTTTTCCCTGGAATTTGTTGTAAAGATGCCATCTTTTCATGTTTTTATTTTTGTGTTACCATTTTACATTTGTCCTAACAGGTGCACAAGTTGGGATGGATTGGACTTCTATCTTGAGAAAACGCCATGATTTCAGGTAGTGATTATTATTGTAATGGAAAGTTAAAAAATTAAAAGAGAGAGATAATGAATTCATGAAAAGAAATGTTCTTTATCATTAGGGCTGCTTTCACCGGGTTTGATGCAAAAATCGTCACCAACTTCACAGAAAGACAAATAGCATCAGTGGCCACAGATTGCAACTTGGATTTAAACAAGGTTCGAGGTGCCGTCAACAATACTAATAGAATCCTCCAGGTCAGATTGTTGATTGGACCTGATTTTATTTAAATGATCTTAATAATCCATTTTATTTAAATGAGCAGACACGGATGTGCGTCGGAGCTATCCGGATGGATGATGAATGTATTTGCGAATGTAAATGAAAATAAAAAACTTATATATATATATATATATATATATATATATATATATATATATATATATATATGTTATCAATGGAGGATACCTTGTTTAGGGGGACATGAAATTCTTGTAGCTTATGGTATGGTGCCCCAATATTGGTTGTATGTTACTAGTATGTAGTAGATAATACTAGGTTCAATAGTAGATAATACTAGAGAATACCTAAACCTAAACCTCAACCTATGCTTATAACCTAAACCTAAACCTAAACCTAAAACCCAAACGTAAATCTGATCTCGAACCTGAACCCGGACCCGATTTCCTAAACCTAAAGCTTAACATATTCACAAATCCTTAAACCGTAACCTACACCTAATCCTAATCTCAACTCCCTAACCTAAACCTAAACCTAAACTTGAAAAGCCAAACCTAAACCCAAACCCGAACCCGATCCCGATTTCCTAAACCTAAACTTATCACCTTAAACCTAAACCTATTCTCAAATCCGATAACCTATAACAAAACCTAAACCTTAACCTTAACCGGAACCTTAACCTAAAGCTAAACCTAAACCGGAACCTAAACCTAGAACCTAAACTCAATTCCCTAAACCTTAACCTAAACCTATAACCTAAACGCAATTCCCTAAACCTTAACCTATAACCGAACCTAAACGGAAACCTAAACCTAAACCTATAACCTAACCTAAACATAATACCTAAATCTAAATCTAAACCTATCCTTATAACCTAAACCTATTCTTATAACCTAAACCTATTCTCAAATCCCAAAACCTATAACCTAAACCTAAACCTATTCTCAAATCCCAAAACCTATAACCCGAACCTAAACCTAAACCTTAACCTATAACCTATAACATAAACTGAATTCCCTAAACCTTGACCAGTAACCTAACCTAAACCTGAACCTAAACCTATAACCTTAACCTAAACATAAAACCCATACTTATAACCTAAACCTATACTTATAACCTAAACCTATTATTATAATCTAAACCTATTCTCAAATCCCAAAACCTATAACCTAAACCTAAACCCGAACCCATTCTCAAATCCCAAAACTTATAACCTAAACCAAAACCAAAACCTATAACCTAAACCCGAACCCATTCTCAAATCTCAAAACCTATAACCTAAACCTAAACTAAAACCTATAACCTAAACCCGAACCCATTCTCAAATCCAAAAACCTAAACCTTAACCAAAACCTATAACCTAAACCCGAACCCATTCTCAAATCCCAAAACCAATAACCTAAACCTATACCTAAACCTAAACCTAAACCAAAACAAAACCTATAACCTAAACCCGAACCCATTCTCAAATCCCAAAACCTATAATCTAAACCTAAACCTTAACCTAAACATAAACCAAAACCTATAACCTAAACCTGAACCCATTCTCACATCCTAAAACCTATAACCTAAACCAAAACCAAAACCTATAACTTAAACCCGAACCCATTCTCAAATCCCAAAACCTATAACTTAAACCCGAACCCATTCTCAAATCCCAAAACCTATAACCTAAACCTAAACCAAAACCAAGACCTATAACTTAAACCAAAACCAAAACCTATAACCTAAACCCGAACCCATTCTCAAATCCCAAAACCTATAACCTAAACCCGAATCCATTCTCAAATCCCAAAACCAAAACCAAAACCAAAACCTATAACCTAAACCTAAACCAAAACCTATAACCTAAACCCGAACCCATTCTCAAATCCCAAAACCTATAATCTAAACCTAAACCTTAACCTAAACATAAACCAAAACCTATAACTTAAACCAAAACCATAACCTATAACCTAAACCTGAACCCATTCTCACATCCTAAAACCTATAACCTAAACCAAAACCAAAACCTATAACCTAAACCCGAACCCATTTTCAAATCCCAAAACCTATAACTTAAACCCGAACCCATTCTCAAATCCCAAAACCTATAACCTCAACCTAAACCAAAACCAAGACCTATAACCAAAACCAAAACCAAAACCTATAACCTAAACCCGAACCCATTCTCAAATCCCAAAACCTATAACATAAACCCGAATCCATTCTCAAATCCCAAAACCAAAACCAAAACCAAAACCAAAACCAAAACCAAAACCAAAACCTATAACCTAAACCTAAACCAAAACCTATAACCTAAACCCGAACCCATTCTCAAATCCCAAAACCTATAACCTAAACCAAAACCAAAACCTATAACCTAAACCCGAACCCATCCTCAAATCCAAAAATCTATAACCTAAACCTAAACCTAAACCAAAAGCTATAACCTAAACCCGAACTCATTCTCAAATCCCAAAACCTATAACCTAAACCAAAACCAAAACCTATAACCCAATCCCGAACCCATTCTCAAATCCAATAACCTATAACCTAAACCTAAACCTAAACCAAACATATAACCTAAACCAAAACCAAAACCTATAACCTAAACCCGAACTCATTCTCAAATCCAAAAACCTATAACCAAAACCAAAACCTTATCCTAAACCAAAACCAAAATCTATAATCAAAACCAAAACCAAAACCTATAAGCTAAACCCGAACCCATTCTCAAATCCCAAAACCTATAACCAAAACCAAAACCTATAACCCACACCTGAACCCATTCTTAAATTCCAAAACCAAAACTAAAACCAAAACCTATAACCTAAACCCGAACCCATTCTCAAATCCAAAAACCTATAACCTAAACCTAAATATATAACCTAAACCTATAACCTATAACCTAAATCAATACTTATAACCAAAACCAAAACCAAAACCTATAACCTAAACTCGAACCCATTCTCAAATTCCAAAACCTATAACCTAAACCTAAACCTTAACCTAAACATAAACCAAAACCTATAACCTAAACCAAAACCAAAACCTATAACCTAAACCCAAACCCATTCTCAAATCCCAAAACCTATGACCTAAATCAAAACCAAAACCTATAACCTGAACCTGAACCCATTCTCAAATCCAAAAACCTAAAACCTAAACCTAAACCTAAACCTAAACCAAAACCTATAACCTAAACCTAAACCCGAATCCATTCTCCAATCCCAAAACCTATACTTATAACCTAAAACTATTCCCAAATCCCAAAACCTATAACCTAAACCTAACCTTTCCCTAAAGCTATAACCTAAACTCAATTCCCTAAAGCTAAACCTACACCTAATCCTAATCTCAACTCCCTAACCTAAACCTAAACCTAAACTTGAAAACCAAAACTTAAACCTAATCCCGAACATGAACCCGATTTCCTAAACCTAAACCATAACCCATTCTCAAATCCAAAAACATATAACCAAAACTTACACCCAATCCTGAAGATGAACCCGATTTCCTAAACCTAAACCATAACCCATTCTCAAATCCAAAACCTATAACCTAAACCCGAACCCATTCTCAAATCCAAGAACTTATAATTAACCTAAACCTATAACCTATAACCTAAATCAAAACATATAACCTAAACCAAAACTAAAACCTATAACCTAAACCAAAACCCATTCTCAAATCCCAAAACCTATAACCTAAACCTAAACCTTAACCTAATCTTATAATCTAAAATAAAATCCCTAAACCTTAACCTATAACCTATAACCTAACCTAAACCTATACTTATAACCTAAAACTATTCCCAAATCCCAAAACCTATAACTTAAACCTAACCTTTCCCTAAACCTATAACCTAAACTCAATTCCCTAAAGCTAAACCTACACCTAATCCTAATCTCGACTCCCTAACCTAAACCTAAACCTAAACTTGAAAACCAAAACTTAAACCCAATCCCGAACATGAACCCGATTTCCTAAACCTAAACCATAACCCATTCTCAAATCCAAAAACCTATAACCAAAACTTAAACCCAATCTTGAACATCAACCCGATTTCCTAAACCTAAACCATAACCCATTCTCAAATCCATAACCTATAACCTAAACCCGAACCCATTCTTAAATCCAAGAACCTATAATTAACCTAAACCTTAACCTATTCTCAATTCCCTAAAGCTAAACCTAAATCTTAACTGAAACCTATAACCTAAACCTAAACCTTCACCTAAACCTAAACTAAAACCCTATAACCTAAACCAAAACCTATAACCTAAACTTGTAACCTATAACCTATCCTTAACCTAAACCTAAAACCTAAACCTAAACCTAAAACCTAAATGTATTCTCTAATACCTAAACCTAGACCTACACCTAAACCTAAACCTAAACTTGAAAACCCAAACCCAAACCTAAACTTGCAATTCTTCATGATTCTGAATTATGTTTTGTTGGTTGAATATTTTTTTTAAATATTAGGCGACGTGCAGGGACGCCGTGCTAAGCGGGGCGGGGCTAGTGCCACGGCGGGCAAGACGTCGTCGAGGCGAATTAGATGAAAGACAAAAAGAAAATTGTTGCTGATTTTTTTTTTCCTTTTTTTTCATTTATAGTGTTAAACTTATATGTATTTATGCGTGGATGAATGTAATGTGGATAAGATTGTTTGTGTTTGGATGGATGTAGTTTATGGTTTAGATGGATTTAGTTTGGGTTTAGATGGATGTAGTTTATGGTTTGGATGGTTTGGGTTTAAATGGATGTAGTTTATGATTTGGATTGATTTAGTTTGGGTTTAGATGGATGTAGTTTATGGTTTGGATGGATTTAGTTTGGGTTTATATGGATGTGAATGTGAATATGATGAAATATATTATATATAACAGGTGTATATCAGGTGTAATTGAAAATTTCTGATGGCTCTAGGCCGTTTTTTTTTCTAAATATTCAAATATGAGACGGTCGAGGACCGTCCTTTTATGGGACGGCTCATGGCAGTCCTTTTTAAGGACGGTCCGTGACCGTCCTTTTCAGGTTAATAAGTGACGGCTCATGGCAGTCCTTTTTAAGGACGATCCGTAACTGTCCTTTTCAGGTTAATAAGAGACGGTGCATAGCCGTCCTTTTTACGGACGGTCAATGACTGTCCTTTAAAAGGACGGTCCATGACCGTCCTTTATGGCTCATGAAGAGACGGTTTATAGCAGTCCTTGTTAAGGACGGTCATTGACCGTCCTTTAAATGGTCCTAAGAGACGGTCGATGACCGTCCTTTTTAAGGACGGTCCATGACCGTCCTTTTTTAGGACGGTCCATGACTATCCTTTTAAGTAATACGACGCCCCAAAAAATGAAGGCCCTTGGGACGGTCCATGACCGTCCTTTTTTGCCGTTTGAGACGGTTTTCGGCCATCCTTTTTTCGCTGTTTTGGCATAGTGAGGGAGTGTGGGTTCTGCAGCTGTTTGCTCTCCTCCCATTGCCATTAACGTCACCGTGGCCCCACCAAGCATATCAACAGGTTGTATGGCAAATAAACATTCTGGTGGAATCCACCCTAAAATCCGAAAAACCCTAAATCGATATTGAGATTGAGAGATATTGAGAGAGAGAGAGAGAAGTACATCAATGTTTCCGGAGATTCAATCCTTCAACCACAGATTCAGAGAGAGCGAGAGGGCGTGCGTGGGTTGGGCGGTCGGCAACAAGATCTTGTGTAACGTCTCAGAAAAATCCATACCAAGACCCAAGTACCACCTCAGGCAGAAATCCCTAAAGACCGTACTCTATAGAAATTAGACGAAAATTTAGTTAAGTACTAAACTAAATAATCGATGGATTTGGCTCGAACCATTATCTATACGAATGTGTAACGCCCTGAAAATCGGGGGTCGAGCATAAACTCAACTCCCGAGTTCCAGAACATCACTTATGCAACAAAATGAATGATGATTGAATGTTGACTGTATTCGTGCATTGAACATGAGTGAGATTAAGCCAAAACAGCATATCATACTCCAGAGACAGTTAAATTTGCAAGCGGAAGACTGTGATAGATAGATAAAATATATAACTTATGATGAGTCTCCAGAGTGTGATAACATTACCAGGTTAAATAAATACAAGTGCAGTTCTAAAATATACCAAATGTGAGGAAGTGTAATGTCTCTTATCCCACGCACCATAGCCCCATCAATACAATATCAGGTCTTCATTGACCTGCCAGAGAGATACAGATAGGAGAAATCCTCCTATCATCATAGAAGTAGTCCGGCTCTGCTTCACAAGCATCGCCATCACCTGAAACTCAACAAATCTGGTTGGTGTGTACAACACCGTCCCGTAACGTGGGAGTGAGTGATCAACTCAGTGGAACAGTAAAGCATAGGTTAACATGTTATCAATTCAATCAAGCAGTAATGATAAAGCAGTATAAATCAAACAATTCTAACTACTCTTATTAAATGCAAGAATGAAATGACATGATGTTGTATGCCCTTGCCAAACCACCCTCAAGCGACATCATCTTACGTTCGCGAATGCTTACTCCCTCAGTGCGCCACATCTATAAAGCACATGCGGTGCGATGATGCTCATGATTACCAAGTTTTTATTAGTCCATTTCAAACAGCAGTATTGGGAAACTAAGGTACCTCCCTTGTATCATTCCCAAACATGATCCATTCTAGGGTCGTCAATCCCAGTTAATCTCATACGACATTATGGTTTGAGAGGCTTAGCGAAGGCATCACAAAGGGCTCGTCACCCGTCAGCACGGATACAGATCTCACCGTATGCGGCTCAATTGTTGACCGTCAGCTTGAGTACAGGTCTCACCGTACTCGGCTCAATCACTAGCCGTCAGCTCGAGTACAGGTCTCACCGTACTCGGCTCCACTCATACTCTAGTTGTTGTGAAAGACTCGTCACCAATCACAGACCCTTGGAGTATACTCGAAGATACTACGGAGGACTCGTCGCCCGTCAGCACGAGTACAGGTCTCACCGTACTCGGTTCTCGCCGTATGTATCGACAACTCGAATACAGTGTCCCATACCACCATATTCGGCTCACGAGTTGGTTGCGCAATGGTCACTACGGGGAGGCACATGGCCCCAGCGTAGGCCGACAGCTCGACCACGGTGTCCCATACCACCATACCCGGCTCATGCGTCTTAGCGGATCGAGGTACCATGGTTAAAAGGGGGTTTCACTGGTAAGTTTGGTACCCTAGGTTCAAGCAGTAGCGTCCAAACAGGGTGAACATGCATAAAACAGATCGGGTTACTTGACGAGCTCGACTAGCACGATCGCCCGTTGAGCTGCACGACATGAAGTGCATAAACAACTTCGTGTGGCCTAGCCACTGCCGACAGGCAACGCACGACTCGAGTTCATCAAACACATCCCACGTGGCAAATGAATCTCATCCACGAGTTCAATCTCGTTACCGATTGCCTGGGCTATAATCATAGCAAACACAATCAATTGCAGATAAATAAAGCAGTAATGGATCAAGATTCAACTCATACAGTCAATGTCTGGTATTATCCGTTTAGGGCTGCCAGGGCTGTTGCATGCACTCGTTGCTCCGCTCCCCCATCACCCATGACGGATCATACAACGTAAATATAAATTTAAACATATGCATTACATAGTTAAAATCATAAAGCAGTTGAGCATGTTATGAATCACAACACAAGCATGCGTTTGTACATGTTCAATTCCTAATCACACAACTATCAAAGGAGATCATACACATAGTTAAAAAAGGTTGAGAATCATATCTCAACACCCTTATACTTTACAATTTGCTAACTACTACTCATTCAGACATTTCAAGAAACACTTAAACAAACATACATCAACATACACGACATATGTCGATCACATAGGCATTAGGCCAAATCCTTTCACTGGGGAGTTGCCCCAATCATAACACGCGTACACCCACGACGAATAGTCATGGCAAGCAGGGATCCAAGTTCCATATCCATTCAGTCATTTCCACAAACACTTGGGCCACACATTTTAGCATATATAGTGTATATTGGCCGTGGCGTGACTTAGGGCAAATCCTTTCATCAAAGGGGGGTATCGCCAATACATCAATCATGAATCCATGACAATTAGTCATGGCGAGCACGAATGAGAATTCTATACTCATTCAGCCACTTTCACAAACACTTAAAATACACTATTACAACATACATGGTGCATGTTAACAAAACATGTATTAGGGCTATCCTTTAGCCAAGCAAGTATTTTATCTATGTATAATATATTACTACAGCAAATAATCATGATAAATACATATCCAAAATTTATACGTATACAGTATTTTCTAGAATACGCAATTTCAACATACATAGCATTTACAAGTGAACATGTATTACGGCGATTCCTTTCGCCAAACTAGTATTTTATCCATATATAGTATAATCATACATTAAATAAACATGTCAAACATTTCTCCAAAAAAAATACGTATACGGTATTTCTACGTATACCTAGAGTATGTGAAATTCCATATTCTACAACGTTAATCGAAACAGGAAACGGAAAGCACTTTGTACATGTGCAATTGCATGCAGATCATGAATCTATCATTATCTGACATTGAAAGCGTTGAAAACCCTAACCTATACACCTAAAGTCCGCACCTTTTGTCGTAGAATCATAACGGAGTTGATAGGTTCGCTAAGCTTCCGTATTCGGCAGTTTGGCAACCTAGAGAACAAAATAGGTTAGCTATTTCACAACCTACAACAGTCTAAACCCCAAAACAGATTAGGGTTAGGGTTTCTTACCTAGAAACGACGCCGAAAACGCCGGAAAAGCGTCAAGAAAGGGATGGTGCAGCCCGTGTGGTGGCAGGGAACGACGGCAGGGAGATTCTCCCACTTCTCCCTCACTTTCTCTCTCTTTCCCTCTCTCAATTCCAAATTCGTATGGCTGCCATGAGAGAGGGTTTAAGGTCCTTATATGGTCTCAAAACTCACCGAAATAGACTCCTGTTCAAAGGTTACTGCTAATATAGGTATTTCGTCACTTTTCCAGCTCAAAAGAGAGGTTCTGGTGGCCCTCCTTGAGCCAAACGTCAGACTTAAGCTCACCACACATGGATCTATGAGGGATTACGTTTTCGACTCGATCGGATTCCCAGATCGCACGTGGCGGACCACTTTCAGTTCAACGGTCAGTGGGCCACGATCCGAAATTCCAAGTACATGTAAATGTTCCTGAAATTTTTCCTGATCCGAGGGTGTAATTTGGTCTAATTCTGACGGTCTGGTTGCTTAATACTGATGCGCAAGCGAAAGGTGCCAGATCACTATTCCAGATATTTTAATTTCAAAGGGAATAGTGTTTTTCACACACCCTCGCTCCGGATCGAAATAAATGGCCGTGGGACATCGGAATCATCTGATTTTTGAGATGATTGTCAAGCCCAGTGAGGCGGTCCTAGTTCCTTAGCTTCGTGTTAATCGGACTCCCGATGTGCGGTCTAGACCTAATACGAAGTTTCGTTTCATTCCCGAGAGCAGACGAGAAATGAGTTTGGTTCTAAACTTTAGGGAAACCTAGAGTCACTGATTTTGCAAGTTTTGGGTCTTGCAGATCGTATTTAAAGCGATCCCAACGGATTTCATGGCTAATCGAGTTTTACACTTAGTTAACTTTGTTAAATTTCTAAAGGATTTAATCCTAATTGTTTTCTGGTTGAGATGGTACTTAGGCCTTTGCAGTTTGTATATAAAGTGATCCAAGTTTTACACTTAGCTAGTTTAAGATAGTGTCTAGGACGAAAGTGCTTTGAAAAATTGAAAGCACAAGGTAGTGAAGGGTGGGATTTGTGAAGAAAATGGTTTAAGACGGGATTTGAGGCTTTGAATTGAGCGTTTGAAAAGTTAATCAGGTGTTAAGATTGACCAAATGCCTAAGGATGTCTAATCCCAGGTTGGCAAAAATCCGGGATGTTACAGAATGACAAGACCCAAAGCTGTCAAAATCGCTAACTCAACTCTACTTAAAAACCTAGGAGAAATCTCAAAAGCCTGTTGCTCTCGGGAGCATATTGAAACTCCGTATTAGACCTGGACCGCACGTCGAAAGTCCGATGACTGTGAAACTATAACGTTATGACCGTCTTATTGGGCTTGACAACCATCGTGGGAATCGAGCCCAAATAGTGTCCAGAACCATACAACTTGAGCCTTGAGCCAAGTGTGTAAGAAACGCGAATATCCTTAAAAAATGAAGTGAAACTTAAGTAATTTGGGCCGTTCGTTTGCGGGTGAAATTGAAGATTTCGGACCCTCAATTTCTGACCTAACTTCACCCATGGATCAGGGAAATTTCCCTGCATATATTTGTATACTTGTGGCCCTGATCGAGTGGCAACGACCGTTGATCTGACTTGGGTCCTCCACGGTCGATCCGCTAACCCGATCGTACCAAAATCATAACTTGGCTTAGATCCATGGTCAGGGAACTTGCTCCATGCTGTAAGTGAGTAATGGACCTCCAGATGAGCTCTGTTTGCCCGAAACAAACGCCCTTTGGCTATAACCTAAGTATACCATGGCCATGGGGCTATTGACATCAGTTCTGGGCCTATTTAAAGGCCTTAAACCACCCCACCCCTCTCTCATACGAATTTGCTCCAAACCCTAGGAGAGAGAAGAGAGAAAAGAGTGAGGAGAGAAGAGAAAGTTTGGGAGATCGTGACAGTGTTTCTCTCCCACGACTACACGCACTAGATCACCTTTCCACTTCGCTACACGACCCGTTTCAACTACGATTTTGGTAAGAAATACTAACCCTAATCTTGGTTTAGAAATTCAAATAGACAAATCGATGAAATAGCTGACCTATTTCAATATTTAGGTACCCGTTGTTCCGTATTCGGGAATGTAGGATTCGAACCGAGTCCAATTCGGGTATTCTGGCGAAAGGTACGGACTATAAACATTTAGGTTATGATTTTCAAGGCTTTCAATGTCAGCAATGATTTATGTCTAACTTGATCGTTGCCATATGATCTTAGTTACGATGTTTTCGATAAATTATACATGTGTGAACTATGTTGAATATAAGATGCATTCCATGTGTTTGTTGAAATGTTTGAATGAGTGTAAAATCCTGATTTGTGCTTGTCGTGATTTCTAATCTAAGATTCATGTGTGTTATATGCTTTATAACCGATGTTATGTAATGAATTACTATAGTGCTTGTTGTAACTAATTTAGTCTATGTAATTAGTAAGGTATAGTTTAAGTGTTTGATAAAATGTCTGAATGTGAAGTTATTGATGAATTGTAATTAATAAGGGTATTGAGATAGGATTTTCAATTACCTTATCCATGTGTAGTTTCCTTCACATACTCTTAATCTTGCTACACAATTTATGAATAAAACGTAAGTGCTTAGTGATATGTTCAATGTGTTGATGAAATGCTCAAATGAGTGTTGTATTTGGATTGCTCGTTAAATGCTTATATGATTATCACATGTATTCACGTGCTACATCTGAGTAAGATTGGGACTACAACGTGGTCCAGGCAATCGATAATGATTCCCGTGGATACTTTCGATGAATTCGGGTCGTACTACGATTATTGACAGTGATTAGGCCATGTGGAGTGCTTGTGCGCTCCATGTCGATTAAGTCGTCATGCGCTCATACCAGTTGAACTTATCAAATAACCCGATTGGCCTATTGTGTGTTTACCATGTATGGACACTACTGTTTAACTCTAAGGTACCACTTACCAATGTAAAGACCCGTTTTAACCATAGTACCACAATCCGCTAAGACTCATGAGTCAGGCATGGTGGCATGGGACACCGTGGTCGAGCTGTTGGCCTACGGTAGGGTGACGAGCCTCCCCATAGTGACCAGTGAGCAACCCAAACTCATGAGCCGAATACGATGGTATGGGACACTGTACTCGAGCTGTCGGCCTACGCTGAGGTGACGAGTCTCCCAGTCGTGACCTCGAGTATAAACACTTGAATTTGCCTATCCACTACTTTCATTAGGGGTGATGCCCTACAACTTACCTATCGTATGTGATTAACTAGGATTACGACCCTAGATGGATCCCTCGGTTGGGTTAGTGATATAAAGGGAGGTACCTTAACTTCCCGAATATGTTGTATGAATAAGCCTAATTAAGTACTTGGCTAACACGACTATGCATCGCATTGTATGTGCTTTGGCGAGGAAGTGCACGTTTAGGGAGTTTGTCATGCGGGAACGGTTGACAGTCGCTTGTGAGGGAGCTTCGTGCGAGGGCATGCATCATTACAGCATATCATCCCTGTGTTAACAAGAGTACTTAGGATATGATTGTTATACTATTTTATCATTACTGCTTGACTGAATTGATAACATGTTAACCTTTCCTTATAATATTACTGAGTTGATCACGCATTCCCACTTTGGGGTGGTGTTTTAAAACACCAACCAAACTCTTTTGTAGATGCAGGTGATGACGGAATCCTTACAGCTGAAATGGACTTCATGGATGAGGAGGAGGAATTCTCCTATGTTCAGCTATCAGGCGGGTCTACCTCCTCAGTGCGAGATCGACTTTACCATCGACCTGGTGCCGAGCGCGACACCTATCTCTTTGCCGACGTATCGCATGCCTCCATGTGAAATGGAGGAATTGAGGAGACAGATAGATGATCTGTTGGATTCTGGTTTTATATGGCCTAACGTATCTCCTTGGGGAGCACCTGTGTTGTTTGTAAAGAAGAAAGACGGATCGTTGCGGTTGTGTATTGATTATCGCAGATTAAATCACGTCACGGTCAAGAACAAGTATCCTCTACCCAGGATAGATGACCTGTTTGACCAGTTGAAAGGGGCATAGTATTTCTCAAAAATTGACCTACAATCCGGGTATCATCAGTTGCGCGTCAGAAATGAAGACGTGTATAAAACAGCATTTAGAACCAGTTTTGGGCATTACGAGTTCCTCTTGATGCCATTTGGGCTTTCAAATGCACCGGTCGTGTTCATGGACCTCATAAACCTGGTGTTTTGGCCGTATCTGTACCGATTCGCCATCATATTTATAGATGACATCTTGATATACTCAAAGAGCCGGAAGGATCACGAAGAACACTTGCGAACAGTCCTCGATACCCTCAGAACGAATCAGTTATTTGCACAATACCAGAAATGCGACTTCTGGAAAGAAGAAGTCAAGTTCCTGGGACACGTAGTTTTTAAGGAAGGAATTGTTGTGGACATTACTAAGGTGGCCGCAGTACAAGACTAGGAGCAACCTAGTTCAGTTATAGAAGTGAGGAGCTTCCTTGGACTTGCCGGCTACTATTGCCGATTCATTAAGGATTTTTCCAAGATAGCCAGACCGTTGTATCAACTCACTCGAAAAGATCTTAAGTTTGCCTGGAACGAGAAAGTAGAAGCAGCCTTTCAGGAATTAGAGGACAAACTGACGTCCGCACCCGTGCTAGTACTACCAGAGCAAGGGGTTAAATACAATATATATACTGATGTATCTCGAGTCGGTTTGGGTTGTGTACTGATGTAGAAGGATAAGGTGATCGCCTATACCTCACGACAGTTGAGGAAACACAAAGAAAACTACCCCACGCACGACCTAGAATTGGCGGCGGTCATCTTCGCATTAAAGCTCTGGAGACATTACCTCTATGGAGAGGAGTTTGAGCTCTTTTGCGATCACAAAAGCCTCAAGTACATTTTCACTCAATGAGACCTGAACATGAGGCAACGACATTGGATGGAGACCTTGAAAGACTTCAAGTTTGAGGTCTCCTACCATCCTGGAAAGGCCAATCTTATGGCCAATGCGTTGAGCCGCAAGAAGACAATAGAATTTGTAGCTCCGCTGATGATAGAAGAATGGAATATGGTAGAGTTTGTGCGAGACTTTGAACAGAAGCTTACAGTAGAGGAGTCATTCGAGAGCGTCCCACACCTCCATGTATGGCTGCTTATTGATGACCGAATCATTGCAGCACAGAAGGAAGATGAACTGTTGGTGAAAATGAGAGAACGAGCAAGTGATAGTGGAGAATTCGAATGGAGAGTTGGTTCAGATGGGGGTTTACGATATTGTGGCCGCCTATGCGTCCTGAATCTTCATGACTTAAGAGAGAAGTTTTAGAGGCCGCACACAATTGAAAGATGGCAATGCATCAGGTAGTACGAAGATGTATCGAGACATGAAGCGTTAATACTGGTGGGACAACATGAAAGTCCAGATAGCAGATTATGTATCTCATTGTCTCACGTGCCAGCAGGTGAAGGCTAAGCATCGTCGACCTCCTGGTTTACTTCAGCCCATAGCCATAGCTGAATGGAAATAGTATTTCATATATATGGATTTCATTTCTGGGTTACCAAGACGAGGAAGGAACATGACTCCATTTGAGTGATTGTGGACCGATTGACGAAATCGGCTCATTTCCTCCCGATTAGAGTTTCAAACTCAGCAGATGATTTAGCCAAGCTGTACATCAAGGAGATAGTACGTCTGCATGGAGTTCCTATGGAGATTGTGTCGGATCGAGACACACGATTCACGTCCATTTTTCGGACTCAAATCCAGGAAGCAATGGGAGTGAAACTGAAGTTCAGTACTGCGTTCCACCCACAGACTGATGGGCAGACGGAACGGGTAAATCAAATATTAGAAAATATGTTGTGAGCATGTGTACTTGATTTCAAGGACAGTTGGGATGACTGTCTTCCCTATGCTGAGTTCGCTTATAACAACAGCTTTCAAGCGAGCATTGGCATGGCTCCCTACGAAGCACTGTACGGGCGCCCATGTCGAGCAACGCATTATTGGGTAGAAGTTGGCGAGAAGAGCCTGATTGGCCCAGATTTGGTTCAGGTGACCTCAAAGAAGATTGATATTATCAGGCATCGACTCCTTACAGCCCAGAGTAGACAGAAGAGTTACGCCGATACAAGATGGAGACAGCTAGAGTTCGAAGTTGGGGATCATGTATTCCTGAAGGTTTTTCCAATGAAGGAAGCCCTCCATTTTGGCAAGAAAGGGAAGCTTACGCCGAGATTCATTATCCCATTCCAGATTCTAAACCGAGTGGGTGTGGTAGCATACCGCCTTGCTTTGCCTACACCACTCGCAGGCGTGCACAACATATTTCACGTATCGATGCTGAAGAAATACGTTCTTAACCCTACCTATTTTATCAAATGGGAGCAAGTGCAGCTAAGTGAAGATGCTACCTATGTGTTGCGACCAACGCGAGTCCTTGATAGGAAGGACAAGTGTTACGCAGTAAAGTTATCTCACTTGTGAAAGTATTATGGACACACCACACTGAGGAAGAGGCGACCTGGGAAATAAAACCCGATGTCCATAAGAACTACCCTCAGATCCTCGAGGAGTACGAGAAGGTACTAATTTTGAGGATGAAATTTTTCTTTAAGGGGGGTAGATTGTAACATCTCAGAAAAATCTATACCAAGATCCGAGTACCACCTCAGGCAGAAATCCCTAAGGACCGTACTCTCTAAAAATTAGACGAAAATTTAGTTAAGTACTAAACTAAATAATCGATGAATTTGGCTCGAACCATTATCTATACGAATGGCAAGACCCAAAGCCGTCAAAATCGCTAACTCAACACTAAAAAACTTAGGAGAAATCTCAAAAGCTTGTTGCTCTCGGGAGCACATTAAAACTCCGTATCGGACCTGTACAGAGCGTCGAAAGTCCGGTGACCGCGAAACTATAGGGTTATGACCGTCTTATTGGGCTTGACAACCATCACAAGAATCGAGCCTAAATAGTATTCAGAACCGCACAACTTAAGCCCTGAGCAAGTGTGTAAGAAACGCGAATATCCTTAGAAAATGAAATGAAACTTAAGTAAATTGGGTCGTTCTCTTACGGGTGAAATTGAAGATTTCGGACCCTCAGTTTCTGACCGAACTTCACCCATGGATCGGGGAAATTTCCCTGCACATATCTGTATACTTGTGGCCCTGATCGAGTGACAACGACCATTGATCTGACATGGGTCCTCCACGGTCGATCTGCGAACCCGATCGTACTAAAATCATAACTTGGCTTAGATCCATGGTCAGGGAACTTTCTCCATGCCGTAGGTGAGTAATGGACCTCCAGATGAGCTCCGCTTGCCCGAAACAGACGCCCTTTGGCTATAACCCAAGTATACCATGGTCATGGGGCTATTGACATCAGTTCTAGGCCTATTTAAAGGCCTTAAACCACCCCACCCCTCTCTCATACGAGTTTTCTTCAAACCCTAGGAGAGAAGATGTAACATCCCGAAAAATCGAGGGTCGAGTAATGACTCAACACTCGAGTTCCAGAACATCACTTATGCAACATAGATAATGATGATTAAATGTTGTCTGTGTTAGTACAATAAACATGAGTGAGATTAAGCCAAAACAACATATCATACTCCAGAGACAGTTAAATTGCAAGCGGAAGACTGTGATAGATATATAAAATATAAAATAGTGGTGAGTCTCTAGAGTGTGATAAAGTTACCAGGTTAAATAATTACAAGTACAGTTCTAAAATATACCAAATATGGGGAAGTGTAATGTCTCCTATCCCAAGTACCATAGCCCGGCAACACAATACCAGGTCTTCATAGACCTGCCAGAGAGTCACAGATAGGAGAACTCCTCCTCGTCAACATAGTAGTGGTCCGGCTCTGCTTCATAAGCATCGTCATCACCTGAAACCCAACAAATCTGGTTGGTGTTGCAAACATCGTCCCGTAACGTGGGAGTGAGTGATCAACTCAGTGGAACAATAAAGCATAGGTTAATATGTTATCAACTCAGTCAAGCAGTAATGATAAAGCAGTAAAATCAAACAATTCTAAATACTCTTATTAATGCAAGTATGAATGTAGTCATGATGTATGCCCTTGCCAAACCACCCTCATGCGACAACATCTTACGTTCGCGAATACGTTCATCCTTCAGTGCTCCACATCTACTAGGCATATGCAGTGCGATGATGTGCATGATTACCGAGTAATTATTAGTCCATTTCAAACAGCAGTATTGGGAAACTAAGGTACCTCCCTTATATCATTCCCAAACATGATCCATTCTAGGGTCGTCAGTCTTAGTTAATCTCATACGATATTATGGTTTGAGAGGCGTAGCGAAGGCATCACAAAGGGCTCGTCATCCGTCAGCACGGATACAGATCTCACCGTATGCACCTCAATTGCTGGCCGTCAGCTCGAATACAGGTCTCACCATACTCGGCTCAATCACTGGCCGTCAGCTCGAATACAGATCTCACCGTACTCGGCTCAACTCATGCTCTATTTGCTGTGAAGGGCTCATCGCCAATCACAGACCTTAGAGTATACTCGAAGACACTACGGAGGACTCGTCGCCCGTCAGCACGAATACAGGTCTCACCGTATTCGGCTCTCGCCGTAGGTGTCGACAGCTCGAATATAGTGTCCCATACCACCATAATCAACTCACGAGTTTGGTTGCTCACTGGTCACTACGGGGAGGCACGTGGCCCCAGCGTAGGCCGACAGCTCGACAACGGTGTCCCATACCACTATGCCCGGCTCATGAGTCTTAGCGGATCGAGGTACCATAGTTAAAAGGGATTTCACTGGTAAGTTTGGTACCCTAAGTTCAAGCAGTAGCGTCCAAACATGGTGAACATATATAAGACAGGTCAGGTTGCTTGACGAGCTCGGCTAGCTCGAGCGCACAACAAGTTGAACGATATGAAGCGCATAAGCACTTCGTGTGGCCAACCACTATCGTCAACCGAAGTACGACTCGGATTCGTCGAACACACCTCACGTGGCAACTAAAACTCAGTCACGAATTCGATCCTGTTACCGACTGCCTGAACTATACAATAGCCCCAATTACATTCAATTGCAGATAGGTAAAGCAGTAATGGATCAAGATTCAAATCATACAATCAAAGTCTGGTATTATCCGTTTAGGGCTGCTAGGGCTGTTGCACGCACTCGTTACACTACTCCCCCATCACCCATGACGGATCATACAACATAAACATGAATTTAAACATACGTCTTACATAAATAAAATCATACAATCATTTGAGCATGTTAACAAACATATCATAAAGCATATTATAAAGCATGTTATAAAGCACTACATAAATAGGAATACAAACACATATATTTCATAAGTGGTTAAAGTAAATGACCTCATGGAGGAAATCATAAATGTCTCTAAGATAGTTGAGAATCCCATCTCAACACCCTTCTAAGGCATCAACATCCAAACACTTACTCACACAAGCATTTTCACAAACACTTAACATACACTATTTCAACATACTAGTGTATGTTAACAAACATGTATTAGGGCGAGTCCTTTCGCCAAGCAAGTATTTTACGCATATATAATATATTTATACAACAAATAATCATGGCAACCACATCTCTAAAATATATATGTATACAGTACTTTCTACAATACAGTATTTCTACATACATAGTGTATATTAGTAAAACATGTATTTGGGCGAATCCTTTCGCCAAATAAGTATTTTATCCATATATCATATATTCATACAACAAATAATCATGTCAAACACATTTCTAAAATTTATACGTATACGGTATTTTCTACGAATACCTAGAATATGTAAAATTCCATAATCTACATCTTTAATCGAAACAGAAAACAGAAAGCACTTTGTACATGTGCAATTGCATGCAGATCATGAATCTATCATTATCTGACATTGAAAGCGTTGAAAACCGTAACCTATACACCTAAAGTCCGCACCTTTTGTCGTAGAATCGTAACGGAGTTGATAGGTTTGCTAAGCTTCCACATACGGCAGTTTGGTAACCTATAGAACGAAATAGGTTAACTATTCATAACCTACAACTATCAAAACTCCAAATCAGATTAGGGTTAGGGTTTCTTACCTAGAAATAGAGCTGGAATCGCTGGGAAAGCGATTAGAACAGAGTGGTTGTGCTTGCATAACGGCAGGGAGGCATGACAGGGAGATCCTCCCACAACTCCCACACTTTCTCTCTCTTTTATCTCTCTCAATCTCAAATTCGTATGGCTGTGAGAGAGAGGATTCAAAGGCCCTTATATAGCCTAAAATCTCACCAAAACAGACTTGGGAACAAGGTATACTTGGGTTTTGTCCAAAGGGCATCTGTTTCAGCTCAACGGAGGACTTCTGACGGGCCTCTTTGAGCCAAAGGTCGGACTTAAGCTCACTAATACTGGATCTACCATTAAGTTTTCGTTCCAGTAGGGTTTCCAGATCACGCGTGGCGGACCAGTTTTAGTTCAACGGTCAGCGGATCTCGATCGGAGATTCCGAGTACATGTAAATGTGTATGAAATTTCTCCTGATCCGAGGGTGTAATTTGGTCTGATTCTGACGGTCTGGTTGCTTAAAACTGATCCGCAAGCAACACGTGCCAGATTATGATTCAAGATATTTTATTTTGAATTAATCTCATATTTCTCACACTCTTCACTCCGAGCTCAAGCGAATAGCGCTGGGACACTATCTGGATTTGATTTTCGAGATGGTTGTCAAGCCCAGCAAGGCGGTCCTAATTCCTTAACTTCGTGTTAATCAGACTTCCGACGTGCGGTCCATATCTGATACGGAGTTTCGAGATGCTCCCGAGAGCAGCCGGGTAATGAGATTGATCCTAGATTTTAGGGTACCCTAGCGTCAATGATTCTACAAGTTTTGGGTCTTGCAGATCGTATTTAAAGTGATTCTAGTGGATTTCGTAGCTAATCTAGTTTTGCACTTAGTTACTTTGTCTCATTTCTAAAGGATTTAGTCCTATAAGATTTCTGTCTGAGGTGGTACTTAGTCCTTTGTAGTTTGTATATAAAGTGATCCAAGTTATACTACTTAGCTAGTTTAAGATAGTGTCTAGGGTGAAAGTACTTAGAAAAATTGAAAGATCAAGGTGGTGAAGGGTGGGATTTGTGAAGAAAATGGTTTAAAAAGGGATTTGAGGCTTTAATTGAGTGTTTGAGAAGTTAAACCTGTGTTAGGATTGACCCATCGCCTAAGGACGTCTAACTCCAGGTTGGAAAAAATCCGGGCTGTTACATAAGAGAGAAAAGAAGAGAAAAGAGTGAGGAGAGAAGACAAAGTTTGGGAGATCGTGGTAGTGTTTTTCTCCCACGACTACACGCATTAGATCGCCTTTCTACTTCGCTACACGACCCATTTCAACTACGATTTTGGTAAGAAATACTAACCCTGATCTTGGTTTAGAAATCCAAATAGCGAAATTGACGAAATAGCTGACTTATTTCAATGTTTAGGTACCCGTTGTTTTGTATTCGGGAAGGTAGGATTTGAACCGAGTTCGATTCGAGTATTCCGACGAAAGGTGTGGACTATAAACGTTTAAGTTATGGTTTTCAAGGCTTTCAATGTTAGCAATGATTTATGTCTGACTTGATTGCTATCATATGATCTTAGTTACGACATCTTTGATAAATTATACATGTGTGAACTATGTTGAATATAAGATGCATTCCATGTGTTTGTTGAAATGTTTGAATGAGTGTGAAATCCTAATTTGTACTTGTCGTGATTTCTAATATAAGATTCATGTGTGTTATATGCTTTATAACCGATGTTGTGTAATGAATTGCTATAGTGCTTGTCGTAACTAATTTAGTCTACGTAATTAGTATGGTGCAGTTTAAGTGTTTGATAAAATGTCTGAATGTGAAGTTATTGATGAATTGTAATTAATAAGGGTATTGAGATAGGATTCCCAATTACCTTATCCATATGTATAGTTTCCTTCACATACTCTTAATCTTGCTACGCAATTTATGAATAAAACACAAGTGCTTGGTGATATGTTCAATGTGTTGATGAAATGCTCAAATGAGTGTTGTATTTGGATTGTTCGTTAAATGCTTATATAATTATCACATGTATTCACGTGCTACATCTGAGTAAGATTGGGACTACAACGTGGTCCAAGCAATTGGTAATTGTGAGACCCGTATCCTAAACCTTACTATTCCTAGGTTTTCGCGGTCCTCTCAGTCGAATTCCTGCTACCCTTGACCTGTAACCGACATTTGCACATGATCCTAAGCCGAGTCCTACATACCAAAGTCGACTCGACCTGAAGCTTGTACCAGTGCAACCGCGCCGTCGCCGAGGTTCCGATGCCGCGTCTCGCACACCGAGGCAGTACCCAGGTCAGGAGATGTGGCCAGCGTTCAGTTCGAGGAAAATGCCACGCATTGTGAATTTCGAGAGAATCTCTACTACTCATCAAATCAAATCAATCAAGTACAAAGCAACCCAACCCATCCCTCTCTTACACAACCTTACCCAAAGTCAACTCTCTCTCTCTTTCTCTATCCATCCCTCTCTCACCCAAAATTCAACCAAGCTGATCCCTCTTCTTACACACCCATCACTCTCTCCTTATATCACTCATCTCTCTCTCTCATTTCTCTCTCATTCCAAGCAATTCCCAAGTGCAAATTCCAACGTCCAAGCATTTCCAAGAGCAAACAAGTGTGGCCCACTTTCCTACTCTCTCATCTCCCATCTCAACCCTTCATTCTTCATCAACCTCCATCAAAAGGCAAGCCAAGGAGCATAGGAGTTTAAGGAGCTAAGGATGAGGCCGATAGGTAGATGATCCACCGTTGATTTTTAATTTAATGGCCCACTTGTGATGGGACCCACTTGATGTATGTATTGTATAAAGAGGGGCCCGTAGTGGCGGGGTCCCTCTATCTCACCGATTTATCTTTCTTTCCCTACCTCTTGCTTTCCCATCTAGTGGCCCACTTTGATGCATGATGTTATCCACGTTGTCCATCATATGGATGATGGAGTGGAAAGCCCACCTTGATGTTTGTGTTGCACATCAACCGTCCATTCATTTATATCTGGGACGAGTAGGAGCCTTGAGTAGCCACTGTGATGTATATGTTACATCCAAATCCTCCATTCATGTGGGACCTGAATATTATGGTGGGCCCCTTTCGTCCAGGCCGTCCAGCGTCCCTGGACGCTGGACGCTGCCACTTACAAGGCTTCACACACACACACACGTATATATGATACATATAATATATGTATATACTATATAATATAATATATTACATATTATATGTATGTTGTGGTGGGCCACTGCTACGTGGGACCCACCTTTATCATGTTGCCTACACCGTCCAAATCCATCTGGACGGTGAGTACGGGTAGTCTGCTGCCACCGTGCAGACACATCTAATGTATAATATTATATTATATAATATATATTATAATATAAGATTTTATTGGTGGGCCACTACGTGGACCGCACCATGATGTATGGCTATATCTGCATCGTCCAGTTGTTGAACGGTGCAGCAAGCATGATATCTAAGTCGTCCATCCATTTTTACGGTGGGCCCACCCTCTGATGTATGCGTGATGTATGGGCCTTAGCAGCACCATCCAGATGGCTGGACGGTGGGCCTCGCCCTCTGATGCATGTGTTGCATCCTACTGTCTACCCTTTTGGTGAGCGTGGACCCCACCTACTGTATACAGTTCATCCGGCCGTCCATCCATCTGCCCCACCTTGATGTATTGTTCAACCCACGCCGTCCATCCAAATTTCGTGGGACCCATGATGCTTACTCCAGTCATCCATTTTCGGATGGTGCTGGATGGGCCACACCACGTGTGTGGGTCTCATCCACACCGTCCAGTAATCTGGACGGGTGGAGCCCACAGTGATGAAATCCAAACCGTCCCTCCATCTGGCATTCTAGCGGCCCCACTTTGATGGATGTGATCCATCCAAATCGTCCATTTAATTGGCCACCTCATCTCATAGCCTGAGACTAAAAATAAGGTAGATCTAGCATCAAGTGGACCACGCCGAAGAAGACAGTAGGATGAACGTCCACCATTAAAAACCCCGTTGGGATTACAGGGTCCTGGACCATATGATATTTTCTTTTCCTCTATAACCAGGTCTTTGTGACCTTATGCACTGACAGGATAGAAAATAAATATCTTGGTGGGCCACATCCACGTGGGACCCACCAGGTGTGTGTATATATATATATATATATATATATATATATATATATATATATATATATATATATATATATATATATATTCTAAGTGGGCCACACCACGTGGGAGTCCACCCTGATGTTTTGTTCCCAGCCGTCCGTCTGGACGGGCTGTGGGGACCACACCATGATGTAAGGATATCATCCACACCCGTCCAGTGGAACCCACTTGCGTTGAAACGGATTGGATAGTGTACCACACACAGCTATATATAGCTGACTGCATTGACATCAGCTGTGTCCTTGGGCCTCCATCATGAGGTATTGTTATATCCAAATCGTCCATCTCAAGGGTCCACCGTGATGCATGCATTTCTCCTAGCCGTTCATCTGTTTCACCGGTATAGGACCGCATGATGTATTTGTTTCATCCACACCCTCCAGATTGTGTTGGACGGTGCTGCACAATGTTTGGATGGTGTTGATTTACATAGACAATGTTTGAATGGTGCTGATTTACATGGATAATGTTTGGACCATGCTGATTTACATAGGCAATGTTTGGGCGGTGCTAATCATCATTAGAGCGCCATGTGCCCCATAGAATGATAGTGTACTGTGACACATGTTACACCTATAACTATTGAAATGATTTATGGTGTGGCTCCAAGCCCACTTGAGGCCCATTGGTACAGCCCATCCATGAGACTCATCATAATGTGTATTTGAGGCCCATGTGTGCAGGGTCCACCTATGATGTATTGAGGCCCATGTGTAGGGCCCGCCGATTGTATATTTGAAGCCCATGGGTTGAGGCCCAATTTGATGTATTCGAGGCCCATGGGCAAGGCATGATATAATGTATTTATGGCCCATGTGATGGGGCCCACTTGTTGCATATTTGAAGCTCGAGGGTCATGACCCATTGTGATGTATTTTCGGCCCAGATGGTAAGGCCCGATGTGATGCATGAGAGGCCCATGGTCGTGGCCCAGTATGATATATTCGAGGCCCATGTCCCTACGGCCCATTGTAATGTATTTTCGGCCCATTGACATATCGGGGCCCATTTGGTGCGGCCGATGTGATGTACTTGGGGCTCATTTGATAAGGCCTAATGTAATATATAAGAGGCCCAACTTGTCATATTTGCGGAGGCCCAATGTGATCTATTGCGACTCATTTGAGTGAGGCCCAATGTGATGTGTATATGCTCTATAAGTGAGGCCCATGATGATGTATATTAGGCCCTTGTGCGAGGCCATGGGCCCACTATGTGTTTGGTTCTATGTGGGCCACTCCTTGGGAGCAACGTTGGTTAAATGTCCACATTGATGAGCGATGATGGTTAAATGTCCACATTGTGACCTTGGCTTAGGCCGATTCCGATTCCGATTATCAATGACAATTCCGATTATCGATCGATTACGATTGTCATGGCCAATTGCCGATTAGCGATCGAGGCTGATTATCGTGACCGATTGCCGATTTCGATTGTCGTGGCCGATTGCCAATTCTGATTATCGAGGTCGATTATTGATCGATTCCGATTGTTGTGGCCGATTACCGGTTCCGATCATCAAGGCCGATTATTGATCGTTTTCGATTGTTGTGGCCGATTGCCAATTCCGATTATCGAGGCCGATTATCAATCGATTCCGATTGTTGTGGCCGATTGCCAATTCCGATTATCGATGGCCGATTATTGATCGATTTCGATTGTTGTGGCCGATTGCCGATAATCGCCCAATGTGATGTATATGCGGCCCGTATTTGAGGCCTGTTGTGATGTGTATTCAGCCCGTGTTTAAGGCCTAATGTAATGTATATGAGGCGTATGTGATAAGGCCCATTGTGATGCATTGAGGGCCAGGTGATGGAGCCTATTGTAATGTATGTTAGGTCCATGTGAAAGGCCCATCGTGATGTGTATTAAGCTCTTGAGTGAGGCCCATGGTGTTGTATATATTTGGCCCTTGTGTAAGGCCATGGGCCCACTATATGTTAGGCTCTATGTGGGTCATTCCTTGGGGGTAATGTTGGTTAAATGTTCACATTGTCAAGGTCAATTGTCGATGTCGATTATTGATACCGGTTATGAGTATGTGACGGCATAGCATCATGATACATGCCCATACGCATCATCTGCATATTTGTCATGAGATGTGGTTTACCATTGCATATGTCATTGGGCAGGTTGTTATAAGACTCCCGGTAGGCGGAGATTGTCTCACATGAGCGCACAGTATGCGCATGATTGATGCATGACTGGATTGTATGACTCATGCATCTTGCATTGTGTTGTGATTATTATACGCCCTAGCGACATCAGGGTCGTAGCCTCCACTGGCATATCGTGGATGGCCAGATGGGACACTGGAAATCTATTCTAGCAATGGGTTGCCATATATGGCTCTAGATGAAAATTATTAAACCTCCAACGACATGAGACGCCCCAACGTTGAGACCGAGTAGATACATGAGCGCCCGAGTGCCGAATACCAGGAGGCCACGTCTCCCACTGTATCATGGTCGGTTGAGAGGGGGTGTAGCCTTACCTGTACGAGGGAGTAGGCATAGCTAGGCTGAGTCTGACCAGCTCCTAAATGGGTCCGCTATCGACGAGCCGGGTAGGCATTGGTATACTGCTGGCAGGCAGGTAGTGAGGTCTTTTCCACTTGCTGGGCTGCGCGGCCTGCAGAGGTGGTAGCTAGCTTGGAGTGTACTAGACCCCAGTGATGATCCAAGAGAGGAACCATACTGATATGTGGACTTATTGAGCAGAAGTTGCATACTCATTCATTCATTCACTATCCACTCGGGCTTATGGTGTGTAACCATTTGTTATGTGTACCTTCGCAATGGCTAGGATTTCGGTTGGGGATCGCGACTAATCTGAGATCACGAGTTTACCACATTGAGTCTGACTATCTAAATTTAGGTATGGGACTAGTTTGGATAGAATTCTCTTGTGATGGACCCCATAGCCCGCGATACTACATACTATCATCCCGACTTCACTCCAGCTTGGTCATTTCATTTGCACCGCATATTGCATTTCATCCTCAGCATCTGATACTTGACTCTTTATGACATTGTACTGAATACTTGGCTTACTATGTCTCCGCATTGCATAGATGATCTACATTACTTCCTCAGTATTTTCCTTATTATGATCTGTATTGCATACTCTGATATTGTATGATTTATAGACTGACAGTATTTCTGCTTATTCTGATATCGTATGATTCATGATCTTGCTAGTAATTTTGATATTGTATGATTAAAGTATTGTATTGAATACTTGGCACTTATCTTGTGCACACACTTACACCACCCTCTAAGCTTTCTATAAGCTTATGACGATAGATGCGTGCAGGTGGCATTGGGTTGCAGCAGCGTCGACCTTGGAGCGTGCAGCTGACTTTTGGAGCTTTGATTTTCGATATATTTATTTCCCTTTCAGCATTGTATTCAAATGTTTATATTAGTGTATATGTGATGATGATGTTGCCTTTGTGATTTAGGTAAACTTGTGGTTATGCTTCTTATGAGACAAATGTACATTGTAAAATGCTCCTTGTAGGATCCCAAGATCGAAATCTGGCGTATGCGCGTCGGGAGTCGAAAATGGGGTACTATGGAGGCTATCGGCATCGGATTTGGCAATCGGGAATTTTGTGAGCCCAGTTTCTGAGTTTGGGGCGTGACAGTAATGATTCCTGTTGAGTAGCCGAACTAGTTTCGCCACAGTGGATACTTTCGATGAATCCGAGTCATACGACAATTATCGACAGTGGTTAGGCCACGTGGAGTGCTTGTGCACTCCATGTCGATTAAGTCATCATGCACCCGTACCAGTTGAACTTGTCAAATAACCTAATTGGCCTATCGTATGTTTACCATGTATGGACACTACTATTTGAATCTAAGGTACCACTTACCAATGTAAAGACCCATTTCAACCATGGTACCACAATTCGCTAAGACTCATGAGCCGAGCATGGTGGTATGGGGCACCGTGGTCGAGCTGTTGGCCTAAGTTGGGGTAACGAGCCTCCCCGTAGTGACCAGTGAACAACCCAAACTCGTGAGTCAAATACGGTGGTATGGGACACTATATTCGAGCTATCGGCCTACGCTGAGGTGACGAGTCTCCCCATAGTGACCTCGAGTATAAACACTTGAATTTGCCTATCCACTGCTTTCATTAGGGGTGATGCCCTACAACTTGCCTACCGTATGTGATTAACAAGGATTTACAACCCTAGATGGATCCCTCGGTTGGATTAGTGATATAAAGGGAGGTACCTTAGCTTCTCAAATCTTCTATATGAATAAACCTAATTAAGTACTTGGCTAACACGACCATGTACCATATTGCATGTGCTTTGGCGAGGAAGTGCACATTTAGGGAGTTTGTCATGCGCGAACGGTTGACGGAGTCGCTTGTGAGGGAACTTCGTGCGAGGGCATGTATCATTACAGCATACCATCCGTGTATTAAAAAGAGTACTTAGGATATGATTGTTGTACTGCTTTATCATTACTGCTTGGCTAGGAAGTGCACATTTGGCGAGGGAACTTCATGGATGAGGAGGAGGAATTCTCTTATGTTCAGCTATCAGGCGGGTTTACATAGACCTTGTACTGATTCGACGGGATTACAGGGTTACATGGATTAGTTAAACATTTACATTTTGATATTTTGAATATTTTGAAACGATACATGTTTATATTCAACCCTATTGCATCATCATACTCTAGAGGTTGTAAAACACTTACCATTCTGATATACATATATTCCAGTCTTTCGCTTGCTAATTTAATTATATCTGGAGTATGATATGTCATTTTAGTATAATCTCACTCATGTTTGATGCATTAATATGGACAACATTTAAATATCATTATCCATGTTGCATAAGTGATGTACTGGATCTCGGGAGTTGAGCTTTGCTCGGCCCTCGAAATCCAGGGCGTTACATCTTGGGTGGGGATGGAGAGAGAGAGAGAGAGAGAGAGAGAGAGAGAGAGACTTACCTCAATGTTCCTAGAGATTTAATCCTTCAGCACAGATTCAGAGAGAGCGAGAGGGCATGCGTGGGTAGGGCAGTCAGCAACAGGATTTTGGCTGGGGATGGAGAGAGAGAGAGAGAGAGAGAGAGAGAGAGAGAGACCAAGGAAGAGAGAGAGGAGGGAGAGAGATCGAGCAAGGAAGAGAGAGGAGGGAGAGAGATCGACAGGAAGAGAGAGAGGAAGGAGAGTTTTATAGGAAGAGAGAGATGAGAGAGGAGAGGAGAGAGGAGAGTGTATGAGAGGGATTAAAACAGAGACTGGTTAGGGCACCGGCCCTAACCTGTGAGACCCGTATCCTAGCCCGTACTGTTCCATAGGCTTCTGCGGTCCTCCCGGTCTAATTCCTACTAGTCGCGATCTGTAACTGGCGTTTGCATGCAATCCTGAGTCGTATCCCGTATTCCAGAGTTGGCTCGCCCGAGACTTATATCCTTGCGACCGCGCCGTCGCTGTGATTTCGAAGCCGCGTCTCACGCGCCGAGGGGCTAGGAAATGTGGGCCCGCGTTCAGTTCGAGGAAAACGTAGCGCATGCGATTTCAAGAGAATCTCTATGACACGTCACGTCAATCAATCAAAGTACGCATCTCATTACTCCCATCACTCACACCCATCCCCAAGTACAATATCATCCTCAAAGTCAACTCTCTCTCTTACACAAGTACTCCCATCACTCACCATCACTCTCTCTCCTTACATCACATCTCTCTCTTTCTCATCTCTCCCTCATTTTTCGCAAGCTACCCAATGTCCAAGCTTCCATGGGAGAGAAACTAGTGTGGCTCACCTTCCTACCTCCCATCTCCACCATCCTAAGATCATCTCGACCGTTCAAATCGTTCCCTTGGAGCTCTAAAGCTTATAGGAGGAAGGAGGAAGGAAAGAATTCGAGGTGGGTGATTTTATTTGTTGATTTTAATGATTTGAGGGCCCACATATGGTGGGACCCATCTTGATGTATGCATTGTATAAGGAGGGCCCATAGTGGCGGGATCCCTCCCCTTCTCACCGACCTCTCTCTCTCTCTCTCTCTCTCTCTCTCTCCTCTCTCTCTCTCTCTCTCTTGTGATGGGCGTGGCCCACTAGATCCACACCGATCGTGGACCCACTGTGATGTATGTATTTTATCCATGTCATTCACCCACATGGACCCCACCTAGCGTACGTCCCTCATCCAGGTCGTTCGTCCATTCGACGGATATCTAGTGTCCCTGTTTGGAGTGAAAACGCAAATATCAGCTTGATCAATACGTGGGGCCCACCTTAAAGATGCACTGTACCCAGCACGTCGGACCCATTGTTATAGAAAGCAGATTGACCGGTGTACTTGCTTTATTGATGCCTGCAAATTACGTGGGTTTCATCCAAACCGTCCATTCATAGCATACCTTGATGTATTGACGCCACCAAGTTACGTGGGCCACACCATGTTGTATTTGTTCCATCCACACCGTCTAGATGATCTGGACGGTGCTGGAGTGATTGGACGGTGCACAGTTGCCACCGTGATGTATGTGGATAATCCACACCATCCGTCAAGATTAGGAAGACCACAGGTGTGGACGCTAGCTTGTATAAAAAAATAAAGCAAAATAATAATAATAATATTAAAGTATGATATATATATAATATACATACATACTTATATATATATATATATATATATATATATATATATATATATATATATATATATATACACGTGCCTTGAATCAATCAGATTATGTATTTCCATTGCATGCCATAAAAAAATTATATATACACATTTATACCAATTGCGCGCCTTTAATCAATCAGATTATTTATTTCCATTGCATGCCATAAAAAATTCAAATTTTATCAAATGGATGTAAAAAGTACTTTTCTAAATAGTGATTTGAATGAGGAAGTCTATGTTGAATAATCAAAGGGTTTTGAAGATCACAAACTCCCCGATCATGTTTACCGTCTTAAAAAGGCTCTTTATGGTTGAAACAATCTTGATATCTCCCTGATTTACCAACTACATGCTAATTATATATTTTGTTATTCATGTTATTATAATATTCTTCCTTTATCAACTTGTGACAAAAGGGGGGAGAGAATAGTGTTATATATAGTTCTATAAATGTGTTTGGAATGAATACACTGAATGCTATATATAGTGCTATATATATATATATATATATGTGTGTGTGTGTGTGTTGTGTGTGTGTGTGTGTGTGTGTGTGTGGAATGAATACTTTGAATACATGCTAGTATGGAATAATGGATTGTATATGCTAGGAGAATGGAATGTTATATGTGTGCCACATGAAGATTCGACTTTGACTTCAAGCTGTGTTACGCCAACATTTGCACTTACGGGCAGGCATCTACAAGAAGATGTGTTGCGCCAACATTCGCACTTATGCCAACCTAGTTAAGATGTCCCTGTGGTCCGAGAAGGATGGAGCGTGTTTCCCAAACTTGCTTGCAATTGGGCCCAAGGCATAGAACTGAGGCTCAATCCTTGACACTCCCGAGCAAAAGGCCTCGAATTGACTTGCCCTCTAGACTTATGGCTCCACCAACTTCCGAAGTAAGGCCCGACCACATATGCACATACTGCAACAAGGTGGGCCATACTACCCCTTTTTGTTTCACCAAGATGAGGGATAGCGGCTACACACCCCCTCAGCGGATGAACCGCCAGCCCCAGCTGGCGATTATGGCCCCTCCTCTGCGAGCAGTGGGACCTACGCAACAATTTCATCACCCTCCTGTACATCAGAATAGGCCGCCTTAACAGCCCATGATTGCGCCGCTAAACCATGTGCAGCAAGCGCGGGTACATGCAATGACGATAGAAGGCACCGATGTTGTCGTCACAGTGCCATCAGAATTCAGGGTTACAAGCCACATTCAAGGTACCCCCTGTATTCCTCGTAGTGGACACCGGGTCAACTTCCTCCTTGATATCATGTGCAATTGTTAAGTGTCTAAAGTTCAACACCACCACTATATCGGGGATGAGGATTATCATTACAGCAGGGACCTTCTCTGATGCTTCTGAGATTTGTAATGATTGCCATAGACTTGGAAAGTAGGGAGGTGCGCATTGATTTGATTGTGATAAAAATCTTTCATTACAATGTCATCCTTGGCATGAATTGGTTAATCACGATGAAGGCAAATGTCGATTGTGAGGCCCGATTAGTCACAGTCCACAAGATCGAGGGCGCCTCCTTCACGTTCCCGGTCCAAGTCAGCCACCCACTCCGAATTCACTATTATGCTTCTCCGCTAGATGGATAAGATGGTCCCTCATTGATAAACACGCTTGTGGTCCGAGAGTTCGTAGACGTGTTCAAGCCGATACCCGGAATTCCCTCTATAGCGTGAGATCAATTTCACTATCGAACTCATGCCAGGCGTGACGCTTATCTCCCTACCAACATATTGCATGCCCCCATGTGAAATGGAGGAATTAAGGACTCAGATCGATGATTTGCTGGAGTTCGGCTTCATTCAACCGAGTGTCTCACCGTGGGGAGCTTTGGTGTTGTTCGTGAAAAAGAATGATAGAGACGTTGAAGCTCTTCAAGTTCGAGGTGTCCTACCACCCAAGCAAAACCAACCTAGTAGTTTGACGCCTTGAGCCACAAGAATTCCCTAGAGTTCGCAGCCCCATTGATGGTGAAGGAGTGGAACATGGTAGAGTTCGTACAGGACTTCAAATTAATGCTAACAGTGGAGGAGCCATATGAGACCGTAGCCCATTTTCGCGTTCAGCCATTGATCAACAGTCGGATCATTGAAGTCCAAGGAGAGGACGAATTACTAATGAGGATGAAAGAAAGGGCATATGGTAGTGAAGAATCGGAATGGAGAATTGGCTCCGATGAGGCATTGCGATACCGTGGCTGCTTGTGCATCCCGAACCTCTATGAGCTGAGGAAAGAAATCCTTGATGCCGCTCAAAACTCCAAATTAGTGATGCATCCAGGGAGCACGAAGATGTACGGAGACTTCAAGAGGGCCTATTGGTGGGACAATATGAAGAACCAAATAGCAGACTACATGTCTTGGTGCCTTACCTGCCAACGGGTCAAGGCTGAGCATCGCCGACCACCCGACCTCCTATAACCCATGCTGCTAGCTGAATGGAAGTGAGACTTTATATCTATGGACTTCATTTCTAGTCTGCCAAAGACGAGAAAATGGCATAATTCCATATGGGTGATCGTAGATAGGCTAACGAAATCGGCCTATTTCCTCCAATTTGGGCTTCTAACTCTGCAGATGACCTAGCTAAAGTATACATTAAGGAGATAGTGCAACTTCATGGCATCCCTTTAGAAATCGTGTCAGATCGAGACACATTATTCACATCAATTTTTTGGACCCGAATACAAGAGGCGATGGGGGTAAAATTGAAGCTCAGCACCACCTTCCATCCATAGACCGATGGGCAGACAGAGCGGGTAAATCAGGTGATGGAAGATATGTTATGAGCATGCATAGTCGACTTTAAGTACGGCTGGGATGATTGTCTCCCATACGCCAAGTTTGCCTACAACAATAGCTTCCAAGCTAGTATCGGCATGACACCTTATGAGGCGTTGTATGGCCGCCCATGTCGAGCTCCGTACTGCTGGGCAGAAATTGGCGAGAGAAGCTTGGTAGGGCCGGACCTAGTGCGAGCAACCACCGAAAAGATTGAAGTTGTCCCGCGCCGACTCTTGGAAACTCAAAGCAGACAAAAGAGCTACAGAATACTAGACGGAGGGACCTAGAGTTCGAGGCTGGAGATCACGTATTCCTTAAGTTCTCGCCGATGAAAGGAGTGTTGCGTTTCAGCAAGAAAGGGAAGCTTGCTCCATGATTCATTGGACCGTTCCTGATACTAGACCCTATGGGCCCCGTAGTGTATCGCCTCACCCTACCCACGCTACTCGTAGGGGTGCACAACGTGTTCCACGTATCAATGTTGAAAAAAATACGTCCCTGACCCTGCGCTCATCATCAAGTGGGAACACATGGAGCTTAGGGAAGACGCTACTTATGTCATGTAGCTTACGCACATCCTGGATAGGAGGGAGCAAGTACTGCGCAGTAATGTTATTCAGTTAATAAAGGTTTTGTGGACGCACCACATGAGGAGGAGGCCACGTGGGAGGCAAGGCTAAAGTTCGTAACATTACCTGCAACTACTCAAGGAATACGAATAAGTACAAATTTCGAGGAAGAAATTTATTTTAAGGAAGGTAAATTATAACACTGGATCCAAAACATCGATGGATCCTAGGGCGTCCACTAGCGAAGCCACCTCAAGTCCCTGTCAGGCAGACTACATAGGGCAAACGTGTGAAGCCCCAGAAACTAGGGGTGAATAGGGTCGAACGGCCACTTTCGCAAATCATGAAAGGATGATGTCTCAAACATAGTTAAACCTAAGTACAACTAGGACCCGAAACGAACCTCAGGGTTTGACTCTCACAAGAATCACCCAGATAGACCAAATTGGATCTAGACCACTCGTCGTAGTTCCACTAAGCTCGAAACTACAGGAAAGCGTCCTAACTGTGCTTGAGGCCCATCGTGGATGGTAAACTAAGAAAGTGCTTAGAACCGTTCAACTTGGGACGTACAAATCCCCTAGGATGAAATTAGATACTTAGGTGAAATATACCCCTCACTCTTTCGTAAAGTTGTGACTTTTCGACCATCGGATTGCAACCAAACTCAAGGTACGAGTTAAGGATATTTCCCCGCTCATATCCGTGTAAGCGCGGCCCCGATCAATTACCGATGATCGCCTATCGCAAGTGGGATCCCCACAATTGATCAAAGTGTCCGATTGTCACCCTATTTTCATAAACCCTAGATCCCATAGTGGGGCACCTACCCCTAGCGAGGATGATTTACTGGGCCCACGAAATAACCCTAAAAATTGAAAACAACCTGCCCTAGGGCAACCTTAATGGAAAAGGGGAACAAGGGTGAATTGTGCACATTCATGGCACTATAAATAGCCTCTATTTACCACCCCCTCACTCCCATACGAATTTGCATTGCAATTAGGGAAGAGGGAGAAGAGAAGAGAATGGAGAAAGTGTGAGAGAGGAGTTAATTTGGAAGATCCACCCAATCGCCACTAGCTGGCGACATAGCTGCACCAGCCACATTGTCAGAATCTCCCCGACAACAATTAGAGGTAATTAGCAAGCCCTCTCTTGAAAATTGGTCATCGAGGACCAAATGCATAAGCTCTTACAAGCCAACTGTCTTAGTACAGGATGCCAGTGAGTCAATCTGCAGGACCATAGCCTTAGGAGTGACCTAAAATCTGGCACATCACTCCAAGGTGCGGGCCATTACCCTTAGGTTGTCGTTTATCAAACTCGTGTCACGATTAATGATTTATATTATGAATGAATGAATGTAACCAGTGTGCACTAGTATGGCTGTTTACTTTCCATGAATTGCTATCCACGTATAATGAAGCATGCATGCTCAATTGGTTGCTAAAATAAGTTGAATTTATTCATTTATCGCTCGTACTTTCTGTTACTCACATGTATATACGTTTAATTTACTTTACCTCTCATGAATTGCTATCATAGTATAGTGCCACCTGCATGTTCAATGAAATGCCCAATAAAGAAGAATTTTCTGATTCACTGTTTATATCACTCCTCGTAGTCACGGTAGTCAATTAATTAGTACGATTGACTGACCGGGACTGCATAGGTGGTTGAGTTAGCCGGCAAACTACAGACCCACGAGGATGGTCCCGATTGGGTTGGCCGCCCCAGACTAGTTTAATTGATCCGGGCCGAACACAGATAATCGACAGTAGTCGGATTGCACGGGATGTTTGCACCCAATGTCGATTATGCCAGAGTTAGTCCGAGTCAACTGAATTATCCTAACAATTGACCAACCATGTATATCCACCATGTATGATCATGTCTGCCTGAATCTGAAGCACCCCATACCCTCGAGAGGCCTACTATTAACCTTAGTGACATGATCCACGAGTCTCGAGAACCGAGCATGGTGGTATATGACACCATATTCGTGTTATCGGTCTGCATTGGGGTGACGAGTCTCTCCGTAGTGATTACGAGCAAATTCATTTCACAATCATGCCCATTGTATGAGTTCACCTGGGAGTGACGAACCCAGATAGATCAAGGATAGCAGGTATGGAACCGCTTCGACCGCCCTGGCCCAAGTGATCTGGATAGGGTTATTAATTAAATGAAGGTGTTCCAGCTTCCCTAATCTTGCTGGATGAACAGACTTAATTAAATACTCAGATAACATGAACATTCATCGCATTGCAATAGTATAGGATGTGGCGACTTGGGCGATGTGGTCGCGTGATGAGGGAGTGTTGGAATTTACGAATATGGTGTCGGAGTCGCTTATGAGGATGTGTTAGAACGTGAGGACATGCGTCATCCCATGATGGCGTGCACACGCATTAATAAGAGTATTTAAGAATTGAGTGTTTAAGTTGCTTTATCATTAACTGTGCTTGTGGAATTGATAACATGCGTAACTTGATGTTAATGGAACTACTGAGTTGATCACTTACTCCCACTCTATGACGATGTTTTAAAACACTAACCAGACCCTATCATAAATGTAGGTACCCTGGAGTCTAACGCATTAGAGGAGGCGTTTGTGGACTTAGAGGATGAATTTTCATACTTCTAGATGCTGGGAGGACCGATGTAGGACACCTTCGGACCATCGACGAGATTTTAGGATCGACATGTTTTGCATTTTTGGAACTATACATTTTGCTCAGCTATCGCTATGTACTCTGAATGGATATGGCTCCTTGTTTGTGTTAATTGGAATATTTCAACATATTTATTTCGAAGTATATTGCACTGTCTAGCTTGATTCCATGTCTACTGTGATATTAGACTAAATGTACTGAATACTTACACTCTCATGAAAGTATAAGTGACACTTGGGACCTCAAGAGTCGAACATGACTTGACTCGGTATCGCGGCATTAGGTGACCATTTCTGGTATGAATGAGTCAATTCCATCAGTCAATACTGACCAGCATGTAATCCAGCCAGCCAGCTCAAAAATCCTGTGAGGTGGGTTATCTTTGCTCAGTATCGAGAAACAAGTTTAGTATGATTGAATTAACAAAACCAAAACCATCCCAATCGATAAGTGAATTGGCAGGTGAACCACACACCCCAATTTGGCTGGTGTGTTGACATAACCAAGTTCTGTGAGTCCCATCACAAGGTATGGGTTATATCCCGACGCTCCTTTCACTTGGTGAGCTCGTCGTAATTCTTGAGCTGAAAAGTAAGATTCAAAAATTGAGTGGACCACACTTTGAATCTATGGACCACATTATAAGAGGATTGAAGGCCTGCCATTGAAACCCTTTTGGGGCCGCAGAAAACTTGGATCAATGTGATATTTGTTTTTTCTCTTCATCCAGGTTTGTATGACCTGGACAGATTGGTTAAGTAAAGGTTATGGTGGGCCCTACGAATGTTTTAACGGTTAGAATTATTATCCCACTTCTATTTGTGGTGTGGTCCACTTTAGCATTGAAAATTACTCATTTTTGGGATCAATATCTAAAATGATCTCACCGTATTGAACAGTGTAGATCTGATAAATACATCATTGTGGGGCCACGTAGATCTCCTCCCAAGCGTCAGCACTCGTCTTCCCACGACACGTGTCTATACCAAATAGGTTGCTAACAATTCACTTCCTCCCGCTAGGGGCAGGAAGCCGTACGCCACTGACCTAAATGATCGGAAACGGATTGGCTACTCTCCTGCCACTAGCGCGGTGACTGGTGGTCGGTGCTCTGTGGTCTTCACCATGATGTTTTTGTTTCATCCATGCCGTCCATCCATTTTTAATGATCATTTTAGGAGTTGACACCAAAAATGAAAGGGATATAAATCTCAGGTAGACCACACCACAGGAAAACAATAGTGATCAGATGTCCACCATTAAAATCCTCCTAAGGCCCATGGTACTGTTTATTTGACATCCAATCTGTTGATTAGATCATACAGACCTAGATGAAGGGAAAAACAAAGATCATCTTGATATAAAACTTTTATGGGCCCAAAAAAGTTATTAATGGTCGATGTTAATTAATCACTGTTTTCTATAATGTGGTCCACTTGAGATTGGGATATATCTAATTTTTGGTCTCATATCCTAAAATGATCTAGAAAAATAGATGGACGGCATGGATGAAACACATACATCATGGTGGGGTCCACAGAGCACTCACCACCGGCCATTGGCTGGTGGCAGGGGGAGTAGCCAATCCGTTCTCCCATGTCAGGTTTTGACCGCAGATTTTGACGGCCGCCAACTAGAAAGGTCGGGAATGTCATCTTTCCATGGTCCCATCTGTAAGATTTGACTCGACGTACATGTAGGCCGCCACGTTGCCACCGCATTAAATTAAATAAATAAATTAAGAAGAAAAAAAAATAAACCAACGTCAGTCGCACTGGCTACAGCAAGCGTTCGTCAATGTTGGCAACCCATTCAACCTCAACTGCGGCGTGCGTGTCCGTCAGGCCTGAACATCCAAAGCATGTAGCCCAGGTGACTGTTTAACTTCATAAGTCAAGTTTGGACGGCTGAACACCTTCTGATCTTATGACCACCAAATTGCGATTTTAAGGCTAAGCCCATCTATAGTGGGGCCCACAATGTGGGCGGTCTGGATTGACGTGTCAGTCAGTTCCACACCTATAAAGGACAGATTCTAATAATTGATGTTGGCAACTATTTTGATTAACTGTGCCGATAGTATAACTGAAAAGCCTGAAATCATGTGGACGTGTAGGCCACTAACTAATCTCCAGACTTCTCTGGACCCATTGCTCTCAACGAGTCTTGGCCATCCCCCTAAAAAAAAAAAAAACAGAAAAACAAAATAAATAAATAAATAAAAATTGTGATCGATTGGGCAGTTGAGGTTCCTTTATTGAGACTTATGGACCACTAAAAAGTAATATCTGGGATTCGTCCTAAAGTGTACCAATCAGCAGTTTTTAAGGTTTCTCCACGTAAATCTAAAGCAACATGTTATTGCTAGGGCTTCTGATGGAAGTTAGCCATCTGAATCTTTATGTCCCTACGGCTGTTAATATGGCAAGCATGTGGGTGACCTAGGCCGCCCATCAGGTTCTACCCGTCCTGTACGTTTCATGGTTGAGAAATGAGGATGTTCACAAATCAATCATTTCTATCCATTTCGGTTTGAATGGGCGGCATCCAAACAGAACCCAAAATAGTACACATGTGCGATCTGAAATTGTTCATCTAGTGGGCCACCACCGAAGGCCCAAAGTTCATGTGGACTGCTCATTTATGAAAGAAGATAGATGGCTGGGAAAAAAAAACTGGTGATCATCACATGATTTAATGGGAAGAAGCTGAGATAGAAATGATTGATTCGTGATATCATCAACAAGCAAGGTTTATCGCCCATTAAATCATATGATGATCAATGCAGCATAATGATAACATCTAAATATTATATATTTAAATTTTCAATTGTATTATTATTATTATTATTGTATTTAAGTGTTAATTTGATTTAATTATATATATTTTCTATAACCAATGTGATTTTAGAACACTAAAGAATAATACATGCTTAAATAAAGAAATTAAAGTTAAAAAAGAATAATCAATAAAAAATTGGATGTCATTCATGAAGAATTTACATGTCAAAGATCTAAGAAAATCAAGTACAAACGATGAAAAAAAGATTGAAAAAATCACACAGTTCAACAAGAGAAATAATTGACTGTTTGGTCCCATCTGAGGTTGATTTAGTCTAACCGAAAGTGCATAAAACAATCCAGCAATAAATTGTGATTTTTATAAATAATTCGACTTCACTTTAGGTTCGACTAAAAGTGCATTCGGTGCTATCGAAATAGGGTTTAGTGCGACCTAAGGAAGATAAAGATTTTAGATGAATTTTGAGAAAATTTAGTTGCAACTAAGATACCCATTTGGTGTGACTGAAGTGATCTTAGGTGGAATTGAATACTACCATCGTTGCGACCAAAACGTAACAAAAGTGCATAAATTCTAAGTCAGTTCTAAGTTTGTGCGAATTTTCCTTATTTAAAGGGGTGTTTTAAGCCTATTCTAACATGAATTAGGTCTTGAAAGAAAGACCTATAAGTGACGGAGCTTACACGGATCCATATATATATATATATATATATATATATATATATATATATATATATATATATATATATATATATATATATATATATATATATATATTTTACACGCGCACACACACCACCACACACTCACGCCATGGTGGGATTTCACCACCTATGGGTACTCGAACCCTCAACCAGGTGTTGAAACTCCTAACAGTCCACCATTGGAGTAAGAGTAATGACCCTACATGGATCCATCCTTCTTCTTCTATCTTTCAATCTTAATTTGTCTTTCTTTTGTTTTTGTTATAAGATATTTTCCATACTAGGCTAATCCCTTACCTAAGGCTATAGGATTAAGCATGTAGTTAATTACAATAGTTAGAATATTTAATTCAGTAAGATTGGTTTGAATGATGATAGTAAATTGAAATAAATTTGAATTTTACTTTGAAGTTTTTGAGTTGTTATTTATAGATTTGTTATGCACTTCGAGTACAATGAATGTTTTGATTTAATAATTATTTAACTTGGATTAAGGAATGGTTTAATCTGTATAATTGACTGATCTATTGTTACCTAAAGGTGTCTTAAACGTTTTTGATTCCCTGTGATTGAGATCCAAGTGCTTCATGAGATAATCGCTCAATTGAAATCATATATTATTGGTGATGATGATTGGTTTAACAGAATTATTTTTCAATTGGATAGAATAAAACTTCGATTCCAATTGAATTATATAAGTTTAATAAAGGAATGAGATATTATTTTTCCTATAAGTAGATTTCTGGATCTTTAGTTTTTATTTATTATTCTAAAATTCTTTTCTACTTCGTTGGATTGAAAATCCAGACAACTATTTAGCTTTAGAGTAGTTCTAGGCTGTGTTCTTCATTCCCTTAGGGTTCGACCTCGGTTTCACCTAGTTATTATTGTATCGTACCTCTGCATTTGGAGTTGTCAACCCTTGGGTTCGATCACACAGTTTGCTGGTAATACTTCATGATAGCTCGACTAGTTACAAACATCTCATCTTTCCTAGAAAATCAGTTGCACCCTTATTGGTATGTCCCTATATGATGATGTGTTCCTACATATCCGACCCCCAAGTTCCAAATTTGATTCAATTGAATATTAATGTTTGCTAGTTCCAAACACATCCGCAAATCAGTGGCTATAAACATCGGCACATGTGACAGCATTGGCATACCGTGCAAGATCCAAGTTGTCTTTCGGGTGAGCCCCATTGTTCAGATGGGCTGGCCTAGAATTAGGCTCTCCACTCATTCGGTGGGCCACATTGCACAAACTGGCCATCTAGCTATCCATCGTGAGCACATGAAGATTCGACTGTGACTTCGAGCTGAGGTGTCTACATTCAATGGACGGCTTGAATGATCCACACACGCCAGTGTGGTACATGAGAGAGAGAGAGAGAGAGAGAGAGAGAGAGAGAGATTACGTTGAAAAGACGTTATCACAACTGTATATCACATTCTGATTGAGACTATGAAGAAGAAGAAATGTCATGAAAAAGGAAACCAAGCAAACAGCCTTTCACTTGATGGATTTGGCAATTTTCAGAACACGTGAAAAAAAAAAAAAAAAAAAAAAAAAAAAAAAGCAAAACCATTCACAAAAGACATTAAGATAATTACTAATGGATTAACTACATTTCAAAGCTACCTAGTCATATCCTTCTCTACTTTTAAAAATCTTCAATTAATGGTTGCCAGTACACTTCACCACAAAGGAGTCGTTGGATTTTGATATCTTGGACGTTAAATTGAGAATACACGTGGTCTTAAGAAAATCAAGAAATTCTGGTCCACCAATGTTACTTAAAGCCGGTAATAACATGTGGAGGAATTCACGGGCTGAACTGGAACAATTCACTGGCTGCAATGTGGTTATAACGTTTCAAATGAGATGTTATTGGACGAGCTCTAATGCACAGTGAAAGGAAAGATAGTACAGTACTAATCCAAATTCACCAATCAAATGATCGTTAGTAAAGAGGTCAGGATTGTTTAATCGATCTGATTTTGTGATACTGCCAATCTACAGTGGGTCCATCATATGGGTGGTTCCAATTTGATATACACGCTGTACGTACAGCAGGGAGTCCCATCACCCCCCCTTCAGTTTCCATAGATGAATTTTATCATAGCAAATTCTTGGAAGATCCAAATTTAAAAAAGATATCAAAATGAGATTAGAATGCTTAAGGTGTGTTTGGATGCTCAATTGAGATGAACTGCAATAGCACAACTGACTAAGGTAGAATGTGACCGATGGTAAGCTACCCTATTCCATTAACTACAAGGAACTAGCCATGAAATTATAGCTACTATTGTTCTAACTCCATCTTGAAACACAAGTGATTACCACCACTTCGCAACTGCCTCTTTATCGAATTGGCATATTTCAATTAAGTCAATCGGGCATCCAAACGCAACCTAATCTTAGTTCAAGTAAATTCACTTCATCTAGACAAATATAACTTATCCGCCAAAAAAAAAAAAAAAAAAAAAAATTAATTAAACGATCAAATATAGAAACTGAATAGTATCATTGCTTATGATAGTCACAATAACCTGTTTGATTTTCCATGATGCAGGTGAATTCTTGATAAGTAATTATTACTTTTTCACTTGTTTGAAAATGGGTGAGTAATTTCGCTGGAAAATCAGTCCAAAAATATTGACTTAAATCAGTGGGCCCTACTGTAATGTATATGATATATCCGTGTCGTTTATTAGAATATTTTAGGGCATGAGCCGAAAAATGAGGTAAATCCAATGCTCAATTGGTCCACATGAAAGGAAACAATGAACTTAATTTATCTACCTTTGAAAGTTAGTTCTTTTACTGGGTCCACATTGGGGTTTATTCACCATCTAACCCATCCACAGGGTCACATATAGAGGTAAGTGAAAAACATAAATATAAGCTTGATCTAAAACTTCCAAGGGCCTTGATAAGTTTTTATGATAGGCATTCGATTCTCACAATTTTGTGTGGAGTGGTCCACTTGGGTGTTGGATCTGCCTAATTTTTGGGCTCATGCCCTAAATTCAGTTGGCATAATGAATAGGCAGTGTGGATAAGCCACACACATTACAGTGGCCCCCATATTTATTTCACAAATTTCTCAATTTAAGTGTTTAAAAGGTACTGGTCAAATCAACAGGGAAAAGATGCAATAATAATGATTACTCATTTACAGGTAACTACAATTGAGCCGGAAAATCAAGGCCCTTAACGATTCTTGACCAAAAACAGAAGATGCGATGCTGTCGTTAGACACTCTCTCTCTCTCTCTCTCTCTCTCTCTCTCTCTCTCTCTCTCTCTCTCTCTCTCTCTATATATATATATATATATATATATATATATATATATATACCCCACTACTGCGATGTACTCAACATTGCAAAAAAAGAAAAAAGAAAAAGAAAAAAATCAATCATTTCAACTATCAAAGTTTTCAAACAGAATCAGATACATTACAGATGATAGCCTAAACAGACAATGCCCGAGATTTTTTTATTCTTTGAATGCAAAAAAGAAAAAAAAAAGAAAGGGGTCCTGTATGGTATTTAAAGAAGGAAAAAAGAAAAAAAGAAACTCCTTTGTAAAGCTAGAGCAGCAATAAAGTTGTCACCTGATATGCTGGACTCCGAATCTCTAAAGAATGAATGTAATAAAAATCCATCATCTGTACACTCTTGCACCTTCACCAGAACCATAGCTGGAGTCGCCTCAATTCGAGATGAGCCCCACTGGCTGCTCGTGCTTGTGGTTGCTTTCGACCCACCACGACTCGAATCCGACATGGACATTAACACCTTCCTCAATAGGAGCGGGAAGATTAAGATCGAGCAAAGTGGGATTCTCTGGTACCTGATGCTGAATTACAATGGTCTGACAAGCAGTTGCTCTGGATTCAGTATTCCCGACAAAATGGGACCGTTTGTGGCCTCCTAGAGCTTGGCCAGATGAGAATACTTTGAAGCAGATCGGGCATTCATGCCCCTTAATCTTCTTTACCCCATAACATGCTTCCCCTTTGATCGTATGTTCAATTCTCCGAGGCTTGAGTTTGTTGCCATCCGTTGGATGAGGAGGAGAAATATCGACCTTGAAGCTTTTTTCACTTCTCTCGGTCTTAGGTGCACAGCAGCCCTTTACCCTTTTATGGCTTGCTCTATGCCCCCCAAGAGCCTGGTATGAGTGGAAAGTCTTGTTACAAGTTGAGCACTCGTATCTACTTTTCTTCCCTACTTCAAAACCCAAAGAATTCCCATCGAATTGGGTATCATGAGCATCATATGTAGCTCTCTTGGTCCAACTATATTTCCCAAATTCCATCCCATCAACTCCATTAGAGGAATCCTTCACAGCTTCAGCTCCCCAGCTGCGCGGTGGAGTCGTCCTACACAAACTACTCCCAAATTCACCATCAGAACAATCCATTATATCTTTGCTACTTGAATCCTTCACCAATTCAACATTGGAGATTTCGTACCCAATTTCATCGCCTGTGAATTCAATGTCGAATCCATCAAGCTCGGGCTTCTTAAAATCATCATCCCTGACAAATCTATCATGGGAGACATTGGAAATGGCCTTCTTTGCTCCATCCCTTGAAAACCCAGATTCAGAAGCACCCAATTCAGATCTCTTGCTACTGAACCACGCACAATCTGTGTCATTAGCATTGAGATCCTCTATCTTCTTCTCTCTCTGTTTCTTCTTCACCTTCATCATTTTGCTGTCATCGCAAACAAAACCCGCATCCTCTTTTTCACTGCTTATCTTAAACATCTCTGACGATCTAACCTCTAAAACTACTGAATTATTATCAGAAGAGTCAGCAACTGAATTCAATCCACCCCAAGATCCTACATCTCTAGACAACATCATCAAGCAAATAGCCACATCCTCCTGTTCTTGCTCAACCTCAGAAACAGAAGAAGAAGCGATTGTAAAAGAAGGTGAAGCTCCGTGATTCTTCATCATCCTCCCCGATTTTCTCCTCCTCCTGAGAGCTTCCTCCGCCACTCCTTCGCTGTCCGACTGACTGTCGGAGATCAGCTTGTGGGGCCCACCTCCCCCACTCCATGAGCCTTCATCCACCAACCTGTGAGAGGGCTTCCTCTCTGTGTGGCATTTCATATGCCCAAATAAAGCTTTCAGCGACTGAAACCTTTTACCACATTCCTTACACACCTTCCCTTTCCAAGAACCAGCACTGCCACCCGAATTAGAAAGCCTCCACGTCTTCTTGGGGTTCTCTCTAAGGCCGTAACCAGCATGAGCATCCGCTTCAAGACCCGCATAGTTGTGGATCCCACCATCATTGGAATTCCTCCTCAGATTCTCATCTATTTCAGATGAATTCATGGTGGTCATGTGGGACCTCATGTGACCACCTAAGGATCTTCCACATGGGAACCTCTTCTTGCAGAACCTGCAGCAACGCCTCTGTTCTTGTTCTTCTTCCATTGACGAAAATCCAATATCTAAAAGAAAAACAAAGAAAAAAAATTTCAGATCAGAAAATCAAATCAAAAGGCTCAATTGAGGTGAAAAAGACACAAGAAACACTCTTTTGTTCTTGATCTTCTTCCATCAATGGAAGCCAAAGTAGTGAAGGAACAGAGAGAAGCAGCTCAGAAGAACCAACCAATAGCTCGAATCAGATGAGGAAAATCCAATCAGATCATGGGTGTTCCTTTCTGGCTAGATTGGCCTGAGCATAAACCCATCTCGGGTTTTCAAGTGGTTCTTGGAGAAAAACAAGCTCTGGGATTTGCAGCAGCAGCAGCTGAATATTGTCTGTTTGCTACGGAAATGAAAGCAGGAAAATAGGATTCCAAGAGATGGGAATTGCAACTTGTTGCTGCTGATGATGATATGCAGACCAAAAAAGAAAAAAGCAAGGGACAGATTCTCTCTTATTTTGTTATTGCTGGGAGGAGAAATCCATGCAGGGAAGCGAGGATAAAAAGGGAACAGAAAACTTTGATACTCTGACAGAGTGTGATGGATGATACACAGTCATTTAAAATTATTTAAAATTTGTCTACATGGAATTGATGAGGATTTTCTCCTCATTGCTGGGTTGGATGAAATCGAACCAGTTTCGATATCATCGATAATTGTTGGGATTTTTCACCGCCGATCGTTGGACAGTTTTGGTCCTGTTTCGATATCATCGAAGGACCTTAGATGATATCGAAGGCTGTCATGAAGAGACCTTCGATGACATCGATAATTGTCAGAATTTTTCACCCCTGGTTGCTGGACAGTTTGGTCCTGTCTCGATATCATTAAAGGACCTTAGATGATATCGAAGACTGTCATCGACAGACCTTCGATATCATCGAAGAGTTATGCAGATGCGATTGTGGAAACGTAGATTCTGCGAAAATTGTTTCCTATTTTGATTATGCCTATTTATATTCTTATATAAAGGGGTGTATGCGGAATTGAGGTGGATTCTAGAGTATTTTAAGATTTCCTAAAGGTTTTCTAGGAGGGCTTATGGCTATCAAAGGAGAGAGAGAGAGAGAGAGAGAGAGAGAGAGAGAGAGAGAGAGAGAGAGAGAGAGAGAGAGAGAGAGAGAGCTTGTGGAAGGGAGATTCTGCTCGTAGAGATGATCTACTTCGTAGTCCATGTCTCAGCGCTTCTACATTTTCATGATTGGTGAGATCTCTCTGTTTTTCTTTTGTTCTCTTATTGTTTATTCACTCCTGTGTGAGTGAAGAAGGTTGTAACGTTCTACTTCATAGTGTATTGTTGATCTGGACGAGGTCACGTGGTTTTTACCTCTTTGAGGGTTTTCCACGTAAAATTCTCTGGTGTCATGTGGTTTATGCTTTGATTTATTTCATTGCTTTATTATTCCATAATTCTGGTTTCTTTCGGGAGGCTAGATCCTAAGGTTTTGTGCAAGGCCCCCAACACAGTGGTATCAGAGCTAAGTTCATTGAACAGGTAGGATCAGTTTTGAATTATGGAAGGTGGCTCATCAAGGATGATTAGCCTTAATAGTTTTAACTGGACCATATGGAAGGCTAAGATGGAGGACTTGCTTTATTGTAAGGACTTGTATTATCCAATTTTAGGCATATCAGCAAAATCCAAGGATATGTCTAATGATGATTGGAAGAAGATGGACCAGAAGGCGGTGGGGTTTATTAGACAATGGTTGGACGATTCCGTATTCCACCATGTATCTACGGAGACCTCAGCCGCTAGCCTATGACTGAAATTGGAAGGGCTGTATGAGAGGAAAACAGTCGGTAATAAGATTTTTTTGATAAGGCGACTTGTGAATCTCAAGTTTAAAGATGGTGGTTCTGTGGCCGAGCACATGAATGAGGCCAGCAATATAGTGAACCAACTCTCCGTTACGAAGATGGTCCTAGATGATGAATTGCAGGCTTTGCTATTGCTTAGTTCATTGCTTGACAGTTGGGAGACATTGGTGGTGTCCCTAAGTAACTCCGTGCTAGACGGAAAAATATATATGGAACAGGTAACCAGTTGTCTCTTCAATGAGGAGACAATGTGGAAGTCTCAGGGGTCTACTTAGTAAGAGGCCCTTGTGACACAGGAACGGGGGAGAGGAAAGAACATGAAAGGCGGGAAGGCCTGAGATAAATCAATAGGCAAATCGAGTACCAGGAAAGATGTTGATTGCTGGAATTGTGGCAAAAAGGGTCACTATAAGCATGAATATCGTGGTAAGAAGAATGACAAGAAATGAAAAGGTAAGGAGAAGGAAGATGAATCAAATTCCACTGCGGTCGCTTCAGACGAAGACGTTATAGTTATTTTTTCAGCAGATCACGATGTATGTCTCACGGCTACGAGTTAGGATACTGACTGGGTGATAGAATCGGGAGCCTCGTTTCATGCACTCCACGCATGGACTTCTTCATAAGCTACAAGTCAGGTGACTATAGTATCGTGAAGATGAAAAATTCTGGCGTATCGAAGATCGTAGGAGTCGATGATATTTGTGTGAAGACCGATGTGGGCTGCACATTGGTTCTCAGGGATGTGAGGCATATCCCAGACCTTTGCCTCAACTTGATGTCGATGGGAAGGTTGGATGATGACGGCTATGAAAGCCGATTTGCTGGTGGGCGATGGAAGCTCATCAAGGGTTCATTGATCACAGCCAGAGGAAAGAAGTGTTGTACCCTTTACAAGGCAAGTGTCAATGTGTGCAAGGGTGAGTTGAACGCAGCGGAAGATTCAGCTATTGACATGTGGCACAGGCGTTTAGGCCATATGAGTGAAAAGGGGCTTCAGCTACTAGCGAGGAAGTGGCTCCTTCTAGACATGACAAGTATACCTCTCAAAACCTGTATTGATTGTTTATCAGGGAAACATCATAGAGTTTCATTCGTTAAATCTGCTTCTCATGTTAATAAAGTGGATGCATTAGATTTGGTTTATTTTGATGTTTGTGGTCCTATGAGGACAGAAACTTTGGGTGGGGCATTGTATTTTGTCACTTCTATAGATGATGCATCTAGGAGGGTTTGAGTTTATGCTTTGAAATCTAAGGACGAGGTCTTTGGTGTGTTTAAATTGTTTCATGCTATGGTAGAGAGAGAGAGAGAGAGAGAGAGAGATAGAGAGAGGTAGATCATTGAAGTGCATCGCACTGACAATGGTAGTGAGTACATTGGTAACTTTCATGAGTATTGTAAGTCCCTAAGTATACGACATGAACAGACGGTTCCCAAGACCCCCCAGCATAATGGTGTAATTGAGCGAATGAATCGCACCATTATAGAGAAAATCATATGCATGTTATCCCATGCGAAGTTGCCCAAGACGTTCTGTGGAGAAGCAATGCACACGGCAGTGTCATTGATAAACAGGTCTCCATCAGCCCCATTGAATGGAGAAGTACCTGAGAAGGTGTGGACTGGACATGATCCATCGTACAGTCATCTCAGGGTGTTTGGATGTAGGGTATCCATTCACGTACCAAAGGACGAGAGGTCCAAGCTCGATATGAAGATCAGACAGTGTATGTTTTTGGGGTACGGTGATGAAAAGTTCGGTTATAGATTGTGGGATCCGATCGAGAAAAAGCTCGTCAGGAGCAGAGATGTGGTTTTCTTTGAAGATCAGTATATAAAAGACATTGGTAAGCTAGAGAAGAACCAGTCTAGTTCAGGTGAGCTAGAGGACATGGATCCAGTTATTCCTCCCGTGATGCCTGATGACGGGGGAGTACAGTAAGGTGCAGAGGACGAGGGAGTTCCTTCAGAAGATGGACCAGGGGGGCAGCCCCCACTTGATCTACTTGTTGAGCCACAGGTGAGGAGGTTATCTAGGGACAGACAACCTTCCAAGAGGTACTCGGCGCATGAGTACATTATGCTAACTGATGGAAGAGAGCCAGAAGATTATTCTGAGGCCCTAGCCGATGATCATAAGGGGGAGTGGTTGAAAGCTATGCGAGAGGAGATAGAATCCTTTCATAAGAACCACACCTATGATATAAGAAAATTGCCTAAGGGTAAGAAAGATTTGAGCAATAAGTGAGTATTTAGAAAGAAGGTTGAGCAGAAGAATTCACAGATGAGGTTCAAGGCCAGACTTGTGGTGAAATGTTTTGGTCAGAGAAAAGGTATAGACTTGGAAGAGATATTTTCACCAGTGGTGAAGATGACATCCGTACGGGTGTTGCTTGGGTTGACGGCTAGCATGGATCTGGAGATAGAGTAGTTAAATATTAAAATTGTCTTTCTCCATGGTTACCTGGAAGAAGAGATCTACATGCACCAACCAGAGGAGTTCGAAGTCAAGGGCAAAGAGCATATGGTGTGTAGGCTGAGGAAGAGCTTGTATGGGCTGAAACAAGCTCCACGGCAATGGTACAAGAAGTTCACTAGTTTATGTTGAAGCATGGGTATGACAGAACGAAGTCGGACCACTGTTTGTTCACGCGCAAGTTCTCAGATGGTGATTTCTTAGTTTTGCTGTTATACGTTGATGACATGCTCATCATGGGAAAAGACATCAAGAAGATTGACAGACTGAAACAGGAGTTGGGCAAGTCGTTTGCGATGAAAGACTTAGGCCCGACTAAACATATCTTAGGAATGGAGATAACCCGTGACAGAAGCAGCAGAAAGCTTTGGTTGTCGCAAGAACGGTATATTGAGAAAGTCCTAGAGCGGTTCAATATGAATGCAGCAAAGCCGGTCAGTACTCCACTAGATGGTCACTTCAGATTGAGCGACAGGTAGTGTCCCAAGACGAAGGCAGAGGTGGATGAGATGCAGAAGATACCTTACGCGTCAGCAGTAGGAAGTTTGATTTATGCTATGGTGTGTACATGCTCAGACGTAACATATACGGTTGGTGTTGTCAGCCGATATCTTGCCAATCCTGACAAAGAGCATTGGGCAATGGTGAAGTAGATACTGCGGTATCCAAGAGGCTCATCCAGGTTGAGCCTATGCTATGGTGACGGAAAACCTGTGTTAGAGGGCTACACAAATGCAGATATGGCAGACGACATAGACTCTAGGAAGTCTACATCGGGGTTCATATATGTTCACGTTTGCAGGGGGAGCGGTCTCTTGGTAGAGCAAGTTATAGAAGGTCGTAGCATTGTCGACGACAGAGGCCGAGTACATTGCGGTCACAGAGGCATGTAAAGAGATGCTTTGGATGAAGAGGTTCCTACAAGAACTTAGCTTGAAACAGGAGCAGCACGTGGTCTATTGCAATGGCCAAAGTGTTATACACTTGAGCAAGAATCCAAGTCAGCACTCCAAGTCGAAGCGCATAGAGATTTTGTATCACTGGATCATGGATACTTTGGATATAGAAGGTGTTACAGCTTGAGAAGGTCCATATGGACGAAAATGGGTCAGACATGATGACCAAGGCTTTGCTCAAGGGCAAGTTTGAGGTTTGTAGAAATCAGGCTGGCTTGAAGAATGTGAATTCCTTCTGAGTCGAAAATTGGGAGATTTGATGGAGATTTTCTCCTCATTGTTGGGTTCGATGGAATCGAACTAGTTTCGATATCATCGATAATTGTCAGGATTTTTCACCGCCGGTCGTTGGACATTTTTGGTCCTGTTTCGATATCATTGAAGGACCTTAGATGATATCGAAGGCTGTCATCAAGAGAACTTCGATGACATCGATAATTGTTAAAAATTTTCACCCCTGGTCGCTGGACAGTTTTGGTCTTATTTCGATATCATCGAAGGACCTTAGATGATATCGAAGGCTGTCATCGAGAGACCTTCGATATCATCAAAGGGTATACAGATGCGATCGCGGAAACACAGATTCTTCGAAAATTGTTTCCTATTTTGATTATACATTTTTCTATTCTTATATAAATGGATGTATGCGGGATTGGGGTAGATTCTAGGGTTTTATAAGGTTTCCTAAAGGTTTTCTAGGAGGGCTTAGGGCTATCAAAGGTGAGAGAGAGAGAGAGAGAGAAAGAGAGAGAGAGGAAGCTTGTGGAAGGGAGATTCTATTCGTAGAGATAATCTACTTCGCAATCCACGTCTCAGCGCTTCGACGTCCTTGTGATCGGTGAGATTTCTCTGATTTTCTTTTGTTCTCGTATTGTTTATCCACTCCTGCATGAGTGAAGAAGGTTGTAATGTTCTACTTCATAGTGGATTGTTAATCTAGACGAGGTCCTGGGGTTTTTACATCTTTGAGGGTTTTCCACGTAAAATTCTCTGGTGTTGTGTGGTTTATATTTTGATTTATTTCATTGCTTTATTATTTCATAATTCTGATTTGTTTCGGGAGGCTAGATCCTAAGGTTTTGTGCAAGGCCCCTAACAGGAATAAAATTAACTCAAACTAAAATGTACAAATTATGCATACCATAGTAGATGTCTCGCTAACTAAACTTAACACTTGTTATCTTACCATCACATCCACTGGACTATTGAAATTGGAAAATTAACCGGTCTTATTTCAACAAACAAGTGTTCACGAATCATATCTAAGGATTGTTCGACCAATCTGACCTTTGAAGTGTAACTTAGAGACTGTGTTACACAATTTAGTCGGTTTAATTTGAGTTAATATATGCCGATTATATCATATCTCAGTAGCAGAGTATTAGACGTCATGCGCTTCCAGAGTATCAAATAACAACCCAAGTGAGAAGGAAAGATAGCGGCACGTGTACTCAACTGACGATACAGGATCACCACATTCAACGGCCAGGATCTATCCTCATCCAAACCTTTTTGGTCATCTGGAGGCTGAGGGCCTACTGCAACAAACCGCCCCTAACTATTCCTTCCTTTGTCTTGCTCTTGCCAACCCACAAAAAAGCTCAGCGTCCGAATCTCCTTCGCCACTAATGCTAATCCAACTCACTCGAGTGTATTTCTAAAGTTAATTCACTTCCCACGTGGTGATGATAAACAAATGTTGTTCACCAGATCCGATCATCCAGAGACCTCAAAAATTTAGATTCTATGTATGAAAATAATCCATTTATGATTATCAGGTAGGTCTGATCCGTGAAAGTTTAAGAGAATTTGACCATTGGTTCAGAGTCTCTGAACAACTTTGGCGCACTTAGTGACCATAAATGATTGAGTTTATATGCACAGGACCTTCAAAGTAGATATCGCTTGATGGACGGGTCTGATCTTACAGAGGCGTGGCTCTTTTCACGGAGTTAAGCCCGTGCGCTTATCAATGTTAACTCGAGCGAACTTCTTACTCGTTTTGACTTTTTGTTTTTTTTTTTTGGATAATTTCCAACTGTACGACCCATAGAGGCCCACCAACCTTTTTAAGCCCACTTGCTTTTTACCTCCCAACAATAAGCCCCAGCTGTACGGCCCCATTTCCCAGGTCGAAAATGCCCTTGCTTTCCTTCCCGAGGTCGATCGCCTGGTGCTCGAAGGCGAGCGTTGACGCTCCTCGAACTCCGAGTTGTATGAACGGTATGCCCCACATTTATGTATTTATTATATTCACAACTTTCGTCTATATTTCGAAATCATTTCGGAGCATTATCAAAAAAAAAAAAAAAAAAAAAATCATATCCAAAGATCAATTGGACCACACCACAGAGAGCAAAAGGAAAATTGATTTTCACCATTAAAAGTTTTATAAGGCCCACTATAACATTTATTTTTCATCCAATCTATTCATAAAGTCAAAGACTTGGATGGAGAGGAAAAAAAAATAATTCATAATGATTCAAAACCTCTGTGACCCCTAAAAGGGTTTCAATGGTAGACGTTCAATCCTCCACTGCCTTTTACAGTGTGATCCACTTGATAGCTAAATCTGTCTTATTTTCATCTCAAGCCTTAATACGAGTTCTCCAAATAGATGGACGGTTTGGATATAACACATACCTCATAACAGGACCCAAAAACACTAGGAAAAAAGAAGAAGCCAGGATCCTCTAGCCACAGATAATAACCGTAGCCATAACCATAGTGTCATATAGAAGAAGTACAGGTTAACCCAGTCGATCCCAAGTCACTGTCCCACTGACCCAGTCGGCCCCAACTCGTTGTCCACCTATTGAGATCGGCCCAGTTGGGGTCGACCGGGTTAGAGCTGCGGTTACCTATGGCTACGGTTAGCCATAACCGTCGTGCTATGCACTTTTTTTTTTTTTTTTTTTTGACGTGCAGAATTTTATTCTACCTATATTTTTCTCTAATACATTTTTTATAAATATGTATATATAAGCATATAAATTTTTCTCTTTTTTTTTTCATTTCTTTCTTTATTCATTTAACAAGAATATCTTTTAAACCAAAATTAGTTACTTGACGTACCACAGATGATTTTGGGGTAGGAGAAGCTCCTTTAGCCAACCAACTTGGTTATTTTCCAAGATTCCATTAAGTCGATGGTAAAAAATCCATTTCATTCACTTCATGGTCAATTTCAATCCGTTCGCGATCAATTTCAATCATTTCATTCACTTTGCGGTCAAGTCAATTCATTTCACGGTCAAATTCCCTTCACTTCACGGTCAATTTCATGCATTTCGCGGTCAATTCCCTTTACTTCAAAGTCAATTCCATGCATGTCACGGTCAATTCCATGCATGTCACGGTCAATTCCAACGATTCCCCTTCACTTTAAGTCAATTCAACTCATTTCTCCGTCAATTCCCTTCACTTCATGGTCATTTCCATGCATTTCACGGTTAAGTCACTTCACTTGACGGTCAATTCCATGCATTTCACGGTCAATTCAATGCATTTCACAGTCAATTCACTTCACTTGACCGTGAAATGCATGGAATTGACCGTGAAGTGAAGGGAATTTACCGTGAAATGCATGGAATTGACTGTTAAGTGAAGGGAATTGACTGTGAAATAAATGGAAATGACTGTGAACTGAAGGGAATTGACTGTGAAATGCATTGAATTGACCATGAAGTGAAGGGGAATCGCTGGAATTGACCGTGAAGTGCATGGAAATGAGCGTGAAGTGAAGGGAATTGACTGTGAAATGCATAGAAATGACCGTGAAATGAAACGAAATCGCCAGAATTGACTATGAAATGCATGGAAATGATCGTGAAGGGAATTGACCGTAAAATACATGAAAATGACCTTGAAATGAAACGGAATCGCCGGAATTGACCGTGCAATGCATGGAAATGACCGTGAAGTGAAGGGAATTGACTGTGAAATGCATGGAATTGACCGTGAAGTGAAGTAGAATCGCCGGAATTGAGCGTGAAATGCATGGAATTGACTGTCAAGTGAAGGGAATTGACTATGAAATGCATGGAATTGACCGTGAAGTGAAGGTAATTGACCGTGAAGTGCATTGAATTGATCGTGAAGTAAAGGGAATTGACCGTGAAATGCATGGAATTGACCATGAAGTGAAGGGAATTGACTGTGAAATGCATGGAATTGACCATGAAGTGAAGGGAATTGATCGTTAAATGCATGGAATTGACCGTAAAGTGAAAGGGAATTGCCGAAAATGACTGTGAAATGCATGGAATTGACCATGAAATGCTTGGAATTGACTGTGAAGTGAAGGGGAATCGCCGAAAATGACCGTGAAATGCATTGAATTGACCGTGAAGTAAAGAGAATTGACTATGAAATGCATGGAATTGACTTGAAGTGAAGGAGAATCGTCGAAATTGACCATTAAATGCATGGAATTGACCGTGAAATGCACGAAATTGACCATGAAGTAAAGGGACTTGACCGTGAAATGCATGGAAATGACTGTGAAGTGAAGCGGAATCACCAGAATTGACCGTGAAATGCATGGAAATGACCGTGAAGTGAAGGGAATTGACCGTGAAATGCAAGGAAATGACCATGAAGTGAAGCGGTATCATCGAAATTGACCGTGAAATGCATGGAAGGGTCGACCTCGTTCGGCTGAAAGCTGTTTGAGCTCCACTTCTTTTATACTGGACCCATTGAAAGCAATTGGCGTGAAGGTTAATGGAGAGGATGTATGTGAGATAATTTTGGAGGGTCTAATGTTAAATTCTTGGAATTGCCGTGTGAGACCCGTATCCTAGACCGTACCATTCCGGAGGCTTTCGCGGTCCTCCTGGTCAAATTCCGGCAACCCTCGACCTGTATCCGATGTTCGCGCGCGATCCTAAGCTGAGTCCTGCATACCGAAGTCGGCTCGACTGTTGAGGGTCAAATATTGCATATTAGACCCCAGTTATTAACAGATTTATGAACATGCCACCGTTTAAAAGCCTAATTTAATCGTGTTTGTGATACAGGGTTTATTTGAGAGCACGGACTACAAAAAGGTGTTAAACACATGAAATTAACGCTTTGATGATGCCAAGGCATTGGACAGGACACCATGGGACCAAGATTGAGAATTTACACACCAAAGATCAATGAAATTCCAGCCACTCACTTCAAATAGGCCTGAAAAATGTCCAGAATGCAAGATCACACGGTTCCCACCATCTAATCGGCTCGAAACTCCATACAGGGCCTGAGGACTCCAAATTAACCGTACACGTCGAATTTCAGTCAATGGATCCCTCTAGAAGCGGTTCAACGGTCAGATCATCCCATGAATTATTAATCTGGCGCCCACCTGAGATCTGGATATGTTTCAAATTTGGTCTCATCCAATTTTATGAGGTGAGAAAACAGATGGTCGGAGTAGATTTCATAAAACCATCACGGTGGACACCATTGGAAATCTAAAGTGCATGGTACACATGTGCATTGGAAGTGCATGGTAAGAGGAAGACGGTCAAACCGTCTTGGACCCGCCTCTCCTCTAAAAACGGCAATTGCCGTGCGCTGCTGCTGCGTAACAGACGGACCGCGTCCGTTTGCGGAAGACGGTGGGCCACCACCATGGCTCATGTGAGTCATCCAAGCCGTCCATCTGATGCTAATGAAGGTTACAAGAAAACCCTTGTTGTTTACATTCCATGACCAGTAAAGGGTGGGCCACACACAATCAGCAGTTGAGACTATCTCAGGCGTGGATTCAAGTTGTATTCAGCCATTGGACGGGAGAGATTTATCAAAAGTTGCAGGGTGGGCCCCACTTCATGTATTCAGCGAAGCATAGCCACTGGGTGCGGCGCATCGCACGGGATAAAGAATCCCAGCCAAAACGGAAACTTCCGTTTTTCAATTTCACAACCAACGCAGCAGGGCATTTTGCGAAACATTGTGGGCCCCCATCGTGATCCACGTGGACGATCCAAACCGTCCATCATGCAAGGGGTTCACCAAAGGTTAAAACTATGTGAAGATTACACGTTGGGGTACACGGGTGAACACACGGATCTCAGTCGAAGACGGGCCTCTGCGTTACAAGATTGGGAAACAGCAGTGCTTTAGAGGCGTTGTGGGCCGCTGTGAGTGGATGTCCAAACAATCCACACCGTCCATCTGGTTGTTCATTCAGAACCGTCCGTAGGGACGTTTCTTGTTTTGGGAAGAAGATCGTTGTGCACACACCAAGTCAGCAAGCTTTCGGCCGTTACGGTTACCAAACACAGCTGGCTGCGTAACTTTTGCAGCTGCGTAATCTCTGTTGCTGCGCAATCTTTGCAACTGCGTAAGCAAGTTTCCGCAGCGTTTTTACAACAGCTCCACACAAGGATCTTGGTGTGCCAGGAATCAGTGACCGATGATCCAAACCGTTCAGAAGAAAGGACCGATTGCAAGAGATATTGAAGGATTGACTTGGTGATCAGTAAGTATGAAAGGAACCAGCCTGGAGAATTTGTCCATCATGTTCAATAAGAAGAATGAAAGAAAATGAGGAAACCCAGCTACAAGATAGCTGCCTACGGAAAGGGTTGGGTGAATGGACTTCACCATGGGTTTGCTCCCCATAGGTGTAGAGTCGATTCCCCATGGTTGTCAGCTAAAAAAAAAATAAATAAATAAAATTTTATACAAGATTTTTGGGTAATTGATCTTCACCATAGGTTTGCTCCCTATAGGTGAGGATTTGATTCCTTTCATTAGCATTAATTTTGATGAAAAAGATCAAGGGGTGGAATGTTGATCTATGAGGCAGGTTTTGGCTTAGGTTTGGATTGTTATGGGTTTTCTTATTTATTACCAATGATATCATGAAAGAAAGAAGTAAATCCTAATGTTGATAAGCTGAGATCACACTATACACTCATGGAACTCAATGTGTAGAATTATTCTAGTAATGGATTAATATTTGAACTTGATTATGAAGTCTACCATGCGCTTACCTCCAGGAGAAATTTATGCCCAACATTCATGAATCTTAGATTTCTTATATCTGAATCGTTCTTCAAAAATATCACTCGGTTTCATGAAAATTGCCCTGTAATTCTCAACTTATTCTTCGCATATTTTGCTCGGGACTAGCAAAATGCTGGTTGGGGGTTGTGTTGAGGGTCAAATATTGCATATTAGACCCCAGTTATTACCAGATTTATGAACATGCCACCGTTTAAAAGCCTAATTTAATCGTGTTTGTGATACATGGTTTATTTGAGAGCACGACTACAAAAAGGTGTTAAACACATGAAATTAACGCTCTGATGATGCCAAGGCATTGGACGGGACACCATGGGACCAAGATCGAGAATTTACACACCAGAGATCAATGAAATTCCAGCCACTCACTTCAAATAGGCCTGAAAATGTCCAGAATGCAAGATCACACGGTTCCCACCATCTAATCGGCTCGAAACTCCATACAGGGCCTGAGGACTCCAAATTAACCGTACACGTCGAATTTCAGTCAATGGATCCCTCTAGAAGCGGTTCAACGGTCAGATCATCCCATGAATTATTAATCTGGCGCCCACCTGAGATCTGGATATGTTTCAAATTTGGTCTCATCCAATTTTATGAGGTGAGAAAACAGATGGTCGGAGTAGATTTCATAAAACCATCACGGTGGACACCATTGGAAATCGAAAGTGCATGATACACATGTGCATTGGAAGTGCACGGTAAGAGGAAGACGGTCAAACCGTCTTGGACCCGCCTCTCCTCTAAAAACGGCAATTGCCGTGCGCTGCTGCCGCGTAACAGACGGACCGCGTCCGTTTGCGGAAGACGGTGGGCCACCACCATGGCTCATGTGAGTCATCCAAGCCGTCCATCTGATGCTAATGAAGGTTACAAGAAAACCCTTGTTGTTTACATTCCATGACCAGTAAAGGGTGGGCCACACACAATCAGCAGTTGAGATTGTCTCAGGCTTGGATTCAAGTTGTATTCAGCCATTGGACGGGAGAGATTTATCAAAAGTTACAGGGTGGGCCCCACTTCATGTATTCAGCGAAGCATAGCCACTGGGTGCGGCGCATCGCACGGGATAAAGAATCCCAGCCAAAATGGAAACTTCCGTTTTTCAATTTCACAACCGACGCAGCAGGGCATTTTGCGAAACATTGTGGGCCCCCATCGTGATCCACGTGGACGATCCAAACCGTCCATCATGCAAGGGGTTCACCAAAGGTTAAAACTATGTGAAGATTACACGTTGGGGTACACGGGTGAACACACGGATCTCAGTCGAAGACGGGCCTCTGCGTTACAAGATTGGGAAACAGCAGTGCTTTAGAGGCGTTGTGGGCCGCTGTGAGTTGATGTCCAAACAATCCACATCGTCCATCTGGTTGTTCATTCAAACCGTCCGTAGGGACGTTTCCTGTTTTGGGAAGAAGATCGTTGTGCACACACCAAGTCAGCAAGCTTTCGACCGTTACGGTTACCAAGCACAGCTAGCTACGTAACTTTTGCAGCTGCGTAATCTCTGTTGCTGCGCAATCTTTGCAACTGCGTAAGCAAGTTTCCGCAGCGTTTTTACAATAGCTCCGCACAAGGATCTTGGTGGGCCAGGAATCAGTGACCGATGATCCAAACCGTTCAGAAGAAAGGACCGATTGCAAGAGATAATGAGAACCAAATTGCTGTTTAAAAAAAAAACAGAGACTCGACTGCTGCTTGAGCACCGCATTTTGGGACTATCAGAGACAGAAATTTGACCCATCAAAGGATCAACTTATGACTAACAACGTGAATGGTGCGGATTGAAAGATCACTTGCTGATGAACAAGGAAAACATGCAGTGTTTGGCTGACGGAAGGGCTATGCAAACAAGGCTACGTGAGTTGCTATTACAGGGAGTTCATTGCCTATTGCTGGGAGGACTTCTCTCCACCGACCGGACAACTGTGCTATAAAGGGAAGGAGTGAAGGAAAGATGAAAAATCTCACGGACAGAGAGAGAGAGAGACAGGGAGAGATAGGGAAGAAGGAGAACTCTGCCTTTATGTTTTTGCTTTTCTTCCTTTGCTGTTGAAATATCTAGCCAAACATGGTTGGCTAAACCCCTTAGCTAGGGCTAAGGGGTGAAGCTTGTAGCTTGATGGGTCTGTTTCTATAGTTATACTTCATGATAGACTGAATTGTTGATTGATTGCAGCTAGATCAATGAGACTACTTCTGGTTTTTAATGATTTTTTGTGACTAATATTACATTAGATCTGTGATGGCTTGAGTTTTCCTTTTGCTTAATTCTGATTATGGGGTTAGGAAGCCCTGTTGTTCACCATCGTCTCCTAGGCATGGTTGGATGACGGAACTCTTCCTGACGGTCATACATCATACAGTTCGGTTGTGGATTGGTTGAACTCTATTTTTGGCTTTGTCTCATAGGCATGGTTTTGTGATGGAATCCATTCTGATTTATAACCGTCTGATCTATTGAAACTGCATTAACCAAGGTTCAATCTTGATATCTTTTACCATAGAATTCCCTAATCTTTACAAGTGGATCCCCTGAATCCCTAGTTCCCTTCTCTGAATTTCTTAAGTTCTAGATAATTCTTTCACCATTATTCTTCAAATCACAATTGGTTTAGATTTCATCTTAGCCTAGTTCTAGATCTGGTTATTTTCAGATAACGTACAGGTTTCAATCCCTGTGGATTCGACCTCGATCTTACCGAGTTTATTACTACATCACAACCCTATACTTGGGGAGTGAACAAGTTTTTGGCGCCGTTGCCGGGGATTGACGGCTACGTTTTTTTGAAATTAACTGGTTTTAGGATTAGTTTAAGATTAGGACTTTTTTTTTCTTAGGTTTTATTTTTAGAATTTCCTAATTCAGGGTTTCCTTTAATTTTTAGAAATTCTCTCTCAAATAACTTTCTATTTCTTTGATAGTTTTTTCCTTTTTAAAAACTAACCCAACTTCCTTGTTTTGTAGGATTCTGAGATAGGTTTCTAAATTGGTAATTTCTCTCTTAATTTTTTTTTTCTTGCTATTTCTAGATTAGGATTCCTTTTTAATAAGTTTCTAATTCTAACTCTTTTAGAATCTAATTTTGTTTCCTATTTTGTTTTTAGAAATTTTCTATTTAAAGACTTTCTGTTTAGAAACTAACCTTCCTATTTTGTAGGCCTTTCAGAAATTTCTAAATCGGTTCTTAATTTAGGGACTCCAAATTTGGTAACTTCCTTCCAACCCTCTCTTTCTTTTTAGATTTTTATTTCCCTTCTTAGGATTAGGTTTAGACTTTGATTGAGGGCTGTGAGTGTTTCATGCCCAAGTGGGCTCGTGACAACACTCGACGTCTCTTGACTGAAGGAGGATTAGTTGAAGGGTTAACTGTCCATCGTAGGACTAGACATCGCTCGAATTCCCCTGAGTTAATTGAGGATATGCCTGGAAATCAACCTCGTCTACCCCAGCCTAGGGTAGAAGATGTCCAGGATGAGAATGAGGTGCATCAAGCACCCCCGCCTCGTACCTTACGAGATTACTTACAACCGGCGGGGGTGAGTACGCCCTCATGCATGGTTTTTCAGGAGAATGCAGGACATATGGATATCAAGCCAGGGGTGATCCAACTCCTTCTCATTTCTCTCTCTCTCTCTCTCTCTCTCTCTCTCTCTCTCTCTCTCTCTCTCTCTCTCTCACTTATGGATGATGATGTGTGTGTGGCCCACCATAAAGTATGTATTTTATCTATGCCGTCCACCGAGTGGCCCACATGGCAGTCCGTTTTGGACGGGCCTAAATGAAGGAAAACACAAGTATCAGTTTGATCCGAACCTGATGTGGGTGGACCCCATCATGAGATACGTCCCTTTCATGTAGCAGTATGGAGTGGGGACCACTCCACACGAGCTGCACATGTGGAGATGGCCCACAAAGGTGCAGCAACTCCAGCCGTCTATCCAGTGTCCAGAGATGTCTGGACGCTGGCACCTCACTCTCTCTCTCTCACACACACGTGTATATACATAAATATATATGATATATTATATTATATAATAAAATATATTATATCAAAATAATAAATGGTTATGGTGGGCCACTCCTACGTGGGACCCACCTTTAATTTACACTATCTGCACCGTCCAGATGCATCTGGACGGTGGGTCTGGTGTATATACAAGATATTGTATTATATTTCAGTATATATCATATAATATACTATTATTATATTATTAATATATATGATATGGTGGGCTACCCTCCCATGTGTGGACCCACCACGTCATATGCATCAGCTCTGCACCGTCTACATCATCAGACACTTTGGACAGTGGCTTTCCTCTATGTGATGTTATATTATAATATAATATATTATATTATATGATAATATATTATATTATATTATATTAAGGTGGGCCACTACGTGGACCACACCATGATGTATGTTACATCTGCACCGTCCAGTTGCTGGACGATGCAGCAACCATGACGTCCAAGCCGTCCATCCATCTTACGGGTGGAGCCCATCGTGATGTATCCTTGTCGTCCACCAACTTGACATGCGGGCCGCTCCACATAATGAGTGTATTGTATCCTTACCATCCATCCAATTTTGAGGGGCCACATGTGATGTGTGGGTCTTATCCACACCGTCCATATGGTGGGACGGTGGGCCCCCTTTGATGTATGTATTCTATATCCAAGCCGTTCATCAGATTGGACGTGGGCCCACCATGCTGCATGTGTTCTATCCAAACCGTCTATACATTTTGTCAGCTTGTCCTTGGGCTTGAGACTAAAAATAAGACAGATCTAATATCATGTGGACCACACTACAGAAAACAAGTGGGTTTGGACGTTTACCATTGAAACCCGTTGGGTACAGAAGTTTGAACCAATATGATACTTGTTTATCCTCTTAATACTTGGTCTTTGTGAACTTATGAACAGACTGGATGGAAATTAAATGCTATGGTAGGGCCCATTGGAATTTAACGATGGAAATCTTTAACACCACTATTATTTGTGGTATGGTCCAAATGATCCTTTGGATAAGATTTTTTATAATGCTCTAAAATGATCTCTAAGCAATAGGTGAATCATGTGGCTGGTTTGGGGTCATTTATATCGGCCTATTTGACTTGGCTCATTCAACTCGGCCCATTTGATTCGGCCCCTTTGATTCGGCCTATTCGATCGGCCCATTTGATTCGGCCCCTTTGATTTGGCTCATTTGATCGACCCATATGAATCGGCCCATTTGATTTGGCCCCTTTGATTCGACCCATTCGATCGACCAATTTGATTTGGCCCCTTTGATTTGGCCCATTTGATCGGCCCATATGAATCGGTCAATTTGATTCGGTCCCTTGGATTCAGCCCATTCGATTCATCCCCTTTGATTTGGCCCATTTGATCAGCCCATATGAATCGGCCTATTTGATCCGACCCATTTGATTTGGCCCATTGACTCGGCCCATTTGTATCGGCACATTTGACTTGGCCCATTTGATTTGACCTATTTAACTTGGCCCATTTGATTCGGCCCATTGACTCGACCCATTTGATTCGGCCCATTGATGTGGCCCACTTGATGTATATAAGGCCCATCAGTGCGGCCTATTGTGATGTATTTTGGCCCGTGCGAGAGGCCTATTATGTTGTATTTGTGGCCCAGTTGATAAGGCTCGTTGTGATGTATTTGTGGCCCAGTTGATAAGGCCCATTGTGATGTATTTGTGGCCCATGTGGCTAGGCCCGATGTGGTGTATATGTGGCCCTTGAGTGAGGCCCAATGCGATGAATGTACGGACCAATGCAATGAGCGATTTCACTTAATGCATGTAATGATGTTTGTGTGGACCACTCCTTGGGAGCAATGTTGGTTAAATGGCCACGTTGATGGGTGATGATGATTAAACGTCCACATTGTGACCTTCCCTTAGGCCTGATTCTCGTCATTCTCTAGTGGGTTACCCCAAACGATTGGGGCCCATTGATATTGCTTGGTCCATCATCGGCTGTCCATCCATGGATCCCGCCTTGCGTCGAGGCTGATTTTGATTGCTGAGGCCGATTGTCGAGACCTATATGATGTATATGCGACCCATAGTTGAGGCCCATTGTGATGTGTATTCAGCCCAATGTGATGTATATGCGGCCCGTATTTGAGGCCCATTGTGATGTGTATTCAACCCGTGTTTAAGGCCTAGTGTGATGAATATGAAGTCTATGTGATGAGGTCCATTGTGATGCATTTGAGGGCCAGGCGATGGAGTCCATTATGATGTATATTAGGTCCATGTGAGAGGCCCATCGTGATGTGTATTAAGCTCTTGAGAAAGGCCCATGGTGTTGTATATTAAGTCCTTGTGTGAGGCCATGGGTCCACTATATGTTAGGCTCTATGTGGGCCATTCCTTGGGGGTAATGTTGGTTAAATGTCCACATTGTCGAGGGCGATTGTTGATGTCAGTTATTGATACCGATTATGAGTATGTGACAGCATAACATCATGATACATGCCCATACGCATCATCTGCATGTTTGTTATGGGATATGATTGACCATTGCATATGCCATAGTGCCGGTTGTTATGAGACTCCCTGATAGGCGGAGATTGTCTCACATGAGCGCACGGTATGCACAGGATTGATGCATGACTGGATTGTATGACTCATACATCTTGCATTGTGTACTGTGATTACTGTACGCCCTGCGACATCAGGGTCGTAGCCTCCACAGGCATATCGTGGATGGCCAGATGAGATACTGAAAATCTGTTACTAGCATTGGGCTGTCATAGATGGCCCCTAGGTGAAAATCTCTAAACCCTCTTGGTACCAGAGGACGCTCCAACGTCAAGACCGAGTGGATATATATGAGTGCATGAGGGCCGTATACTAGTAGGCCGCGTCTCCCACTGTGTCGTGGTCGGTCGGGAGGGGGTGTGGCCTTACCCGCCTGAGGGAGTAGGCATAGCTAGGCTGAGTCCGACCAACTCCTAAATGGGTCCGCTATCGACGAGCCGGTTAGGCATTGGTATACTGCTGGCAGGCAGGTAGTGAGGTCTTTTTCACTCGCTGGGCTGCCCGGCCTGCATGGGCGGCAGCCAATTTGGAGTGTACTAGACTCCGGTGATGATCCCAGAGATGTATAATATAGTTATGTGGACTTATTGAACAGGAGTTGCATACTCATTCATTCATTCATTCACTATCCACTCTGGCTGGTGGTGCGCAACTATTTGTTACGTGTACCTTTACAATGGCCATGATTTCGGTTGGGGCGCGCGACTAACCTGAGATCAGGAGTTTACCATATTGAGTCTAACTATCCAAATTTAGGTATGGAACTGGTTTGGATAGAAGTCCCTCGTGGTGGGCCCCATAGCTTGCGATACTACGTACCATCATTCCGACTTCACACTCCAGCATGGTCATTCCATTCGCACTGCATATCGCATTACATCCGCAACATATGACATTTTGGGTTACTATATTTCTGCATTTATACGTTCTAGATATAACTGACGGTATTCGTGGACTCATCAGGATTTACATATTGCATTGCATCATCGACATTTGATGTTTAGCTTACTGCCTCCGCATTGCATAGCTGATCTACATTGCTTCATCAGTATATGATATTGTATGAATTATGAGCTTGTCAGTATTTTCACTTACTCTGTTATCGTATGATTCTTGATCTTGCCAATATTTCTGACATTCTAGGATTATGGTATTGCATTGAATACTTGACACTTATCTTGTGCACACACTTACATCACCCTCTAAGCTTTCTATAAGCTTATGCATGATAGATGCGTGCAGGTGATGATAGGACGCAGTCGAACTGGGGCAGGAGCATGCGGCAGAGCTTCTGAAGATTCTATTATATGCATGTATTTCTTTTTCAGTATTGTACTCAAATTATTATATTAGTGGATATGTGGTGATCATGTTGTTCTTAGGTTTTGGGTATACTTGTGGTTATGCTTCTTAGGATCGGATTCTGGCGTATGAGCGCTGGAAGCCGAGAATGGGGTACTATGGAGGCTATCAGCACCGGATTCGGCGATCGAGAATTTTGTGAGCCCCGTTTCCGAGTTTGGGGCGTGACACGCCGTATATTAAGAATCTATAGTTTCCTCAACAAGTTTGGGTGGAAACCAAAATCACAGGATAAATCTATAACTCAGGTATGGCCCAAAGAGCTTTGAGGGGAACGGGGTCGACCCCATCTGGACTCGGTTGATTTCACGATCAATTACATGCATTTCACGGTCAATCCCGGCGATTCCCCTTCACTTCACGGTCAATTCCATGCATTTCAAGGTCAATTCCCTTCACGGTCATTCCCATTCATTTCATGGTTAATTCCTTCACTTCACGATCAATTCCCTTCACTTCACAGTCAATCCTGGCGATTCCCCTTCACTTCACAGTCAATTCCATGCATTTCACGGTCAATTCCCTTCACTTCACAGTCAATTCCATGCATTTCACAGTCAATTACCTTCACTTCACAGTCAATTCCATGCATTTCAGGGTAAATTCCCTTCACTTCACGGTCAATTCCATGCATTTCACGGTTAATCCCGGCGTTGATGTGAAACACGTTCTTCGGAGAAAAGCCTACAACATTTCACGTTTATCAATGCATTTACGTCATCTCAGAAAATGAATGCAGGTATCCTTGAGTAGAATAGAACATGGAAGATGTAATGTGATAGTAGGATACAAATTTAATGAAGAAATCGATGAAAAGGAGGAATAAGGATGGAAGAGATGAGTTCAGACGTGTATCTAGGGAATAGGGATGACAGAGATGAGTTCGGACGTGATTTTAAGTGTAAGGGAGTGAATGGAGTGAAATGCATGGAATTGACCATGAAGCGAAGGGAATTGACCATGAAATGCAAGGAATTGACCGTGAAGTGAAGGGAATTGACCGTGAAATAAATTGTATTGACTGTGAAGTGAAGGGGAATCGTCAGAATTGACCGTGAAATGCATGGAATTGACCGTGAAATGAAGGGAATTGACCGTGAAATGCATGGAATTGATTGCGAAGTGAAGGAAATTGACTGTGAAATGAATTGAATTGACCGTGAAGTGAAGGGGAATCGCTGGAATTGACCGTGAAATGAAGGGAATTGACCGTGAAATGCACAGAATTGACTGTGAAGTGAAGGGAATTAACCGTGAAATGAATTGAATTGACTGTGAAGTGAAGGGGAATTGTTGGAATTGATCGTGAAATGCATGGAATTGACCGTGAAATGAAGGGAATTGACCATGAAATGCATAGAATTGACCGTGAAATGAATTGAATTGACTGTGAAGTGAAGGGTGTAAGTGCTATATTTTATATCCCTGTTTGTTGTCAAATTTGTGGTGCCAAAATCACTGTTATATATCTTGCATAAGTGAAGCTCTCTCAAAGATCAACATTCATGAACAAGCTAAGCTCACAAGTACAAAGATCAAACTTGAATGCAAGAACTACTCACAAGACATGACTCAAGCGTCAAGACTTCAAGAAGAGTATAAGGCAGTTCATAAAGAACTCAAGACATATACAAGGCGGTTCATAAAGAATTCAAGACACTTTCAAGATTGAGCTACATCAAGACTTTAAGGCTCATACTTCAAGGTCACTAGTTCCTAATATTTCAATGTCCTTACTTCATGGTTGAGGTTTGACTGACCTTAGGTTGACCTTAGAAGTAGGTCACTTTGGATACATAAATCAAATGTTTATTTTACATAAGTTTGGTCAGTTCTTCGACTAGTCCTAGGCCTTCTTCGACTAGTCCTAGAGATGCTTCGATCAGTCTAAGAAAATCTTCAATCAGTCGTAAGTTTGTTACAAAAATCGGATAAATTCTGTTAGTCTTCGACCAGTCCAGGGATCTGTTCGACCGGTCGAAGGAACAGTGTCGACTGGTTCTTCGACCAGTCGTAATTCTTTGACACAAAGTCCAGCGATAAATTCACAAGGTCTTCGACCAATCGAAGGTGACCTACGACCAGTCGAAGGAGGTCTTCGACCAGTCGTAGAACGGTCAAAGCTTATCGCGCCCAATTTTTTTCAAATTTGTTATTTCTTCGACTAGTCGAAGGGTTCCTTAGACCAGTCGAAGATGCGATCTTCTCACTTATAAATAGAGCACGAATCTCAGAAGAAATCATCGAATTAATTAATCCATTCAAGCCAATCTTCGTCAAACTTCTGAGAGATATTTCTGTGCTCCATCTAAGCTAAGTGTGCTTATTTAATATTCTCTTTCCTTAGCTTTATTTAATTGATTTTGTTTCTGCTATTCCAATCTAATTTGATAAGAGGAATCGCTATTCCCTTTCTTTGGAATCAAAATCAATTAAGGCAAGCCCTACTTGGTTAAATTTAAAATCTATTAGAATTAGAACCATTGTAATTGAGTACTGGACATTGAACTTGGACATTCAATCATCTACTCTGACTTGGTTCTACCAGGCTGCTACATCGAAGGAGATATTCAGGTATTTTACATTTAATTGTAAATTCCTTTCTGTTTTGGTTTCTTTCAAGATTTGCCAGAAAAATCTTGTTGTATTGGTTATCTGAGGAGAGCCAGGAAAACTCAGAAGTGGGGTTTTTTTTTTTTTGTAAGCCCACAGACAAAGACACAATTTGTAAAGGTTTTTGGTGAACCTGGGAAAACCTATTTTGTTAGTGAACGCTAATATCCCCTGTGTGAGGATATTAGGAGTGGAGTAGCATTTTGTGTGGCTGTTGTTTAACAGTTGGTGAACACACAGGCGAACCACTATAATCCCTAGTGTTATGGTTGAATGTTTTACATTTCTAATATTTAATTATTCTTTTATGGGATGTATGAATGTGGTGAATGTTGTAATCATTTAATTCAAGCTTTGTGAGAATTTTGTAATAATTTAGAATTTACTTTCTGCTATTCCTTTATCTACTTGAATTTAAATTTCCTTTAAAGTTGTTCCAGCAAGGTTGCCCTGCCATTTTTATGGTGTATGGCTGTCCCTAGAACAATACATTTGTGATTACAATTTATTTCAATTCAGCTTGCATTTATTTCCTTATTCCTCTTTGGTTTAAGATTTGATACAAAGATCTTTCTAGAAATAAGGTTGTCCTACCATAAACTCTAGTTTTTGGTGAAAGGTTGTCTTTAGAACAACATTTGTATCAACCTCTAAAGATTTAATTTTTGAGGTTGTTTTACTTTCTTGCATTGTAATTTAATTTGGCTATCATATTCTTCTTAATTCCGCTGTTATAAGTTTTATTTGGCATTGTCCTATTCACCCCCCCTCTAGGACATATAGCTAGGCCTTTTCAAGTGGTATCAGATCCTAATAGCTCGTTCTTATTGCTATTTATTTGGATTTATTTCCCGAGCTAACGATCTAAGCTATTTAAAAAGATGTCAAATTTTGATAGCCTTTCAGTCACGAGACCTCCACCATTTGATGGCTCCAACTATGCTTATTGGAAAGCCAGAATGAGGATCTTCCTCAAGTCAATGGATGAAAATGTGTGGCAAGTCACAGTGACTGAATGGAAACCTCCTGTCATGGAAGTTACTGGGGTTGATGGTTCAAGATCTATGAAAGTCACACCATATTACTAATGGACCACTCTTCAGAAAAGTGAGAGTAATGCTAATGCTAAAGCACTAAATGCAATTACTTGCGCACTATCACCGGATGAGTTCGAAAGAATCATTTCCTGTGATACTGCAAAGCAAGCTTGGGATATATTAGAAATGACACACGAGGGTACTACAATTGTCAAAAAATCTAAAGTCCAACTCCTCACAACCAGATTTGAAGAAATTCATATGGAGGAAAATGAAATGTTTATGGACTTTTACACTAGATTGAATGACATTGTAAACTCAATGTGGGGTCTTGGCGATAAAATCCCAGAAAGTAAAGTGTGTGTAAATATATTACGCTCACTTCCTGAACGGTTCAATTCTAAAGTAACCGCGATCCAGGAACTTCGTGATACGGATAATATAAGGGTAGAAGAACTAGTTGGTTCTCTACAAACCTACGAGTTAAACTTTAAAGCTCCTAAAGGTAAATCTATTGCTCTAAAATCTTCTAAATATAATTCAGAAGAAAAATCTGATTCAGAAGATGATATGGCTCTTTTAGCAAAAAATTTTACAAGATTTTCAAAAGCAAGAAAAGGGTTGATTTTCAAAAATCAAATGATAAAAAGAAGTTTAGACCTAAATTTTGAAAATCTTTGAAAGATAGTCAATGTTACAACCGTCAAGAATATGGGCATTTAGCAAATAGATGTCCTAAAAAGGACAAACCCAAGAAGAAGGGTATATTGGCTACATGGGATGAATCATCTGATTCTGAAGCTTCTTCTGAATCAGAAGATTCTGAAACTGAGTTGAGCAATGAGGTTAAAGCTCTTATGACTCTAGCCAAATTCACATTTTCAGATAATGACTCAACAAGTGAAGAAAATCTGAGTAGTGAATGTGAAAATGAAGATGATCTTCAAGATGCTTATAATGCCCTATATAAGGAAAGTTGTAAAATTGCTGTCAAACTTAAACTTCAAAAAGAAAAGTTTTCTAAACTCAAAGAATGTTTTGAATCGCTTGTCTTAAAAAAATCACAAATTTCAGATTGTTTTGAAAAATCAAAATGCGATTTGGAATTCAAGAACTCCCTAATTACTGATTTGAAATCTGAAATTGAGAAACTCAAAACTGAAGTATCTTCTCTTCTGAGTCTAAAGGACACATGGAAATATGCCCAAGGAGATCCAAAGTTAGAAAAACTTTTATCCGGATCAAGAAAATGTGGCGATCTATCCGGGTTGGGATATGATAAAAATCTACCTCCTAAACAAAAGTATACTCCTCCTATGTTTGTTAAAGGAGAGTCCTCAAACTCAAAAGGGAAAAGTACTTATCAAGATTTTTCTAGAAATTCAAAAACTTTTCAAAAACCTAGAAGCAGCCATGTCAACTTTAATCAGAAACGAAATCCACTAGCTGAAAAGATAGTTGATTTACTCAAGGAGCTCTTAAAATCTAACTCTATAGGTCATTCTTACAACTATAAACATAAGATGACCAATTATGTTCATAAACCTAAAACAGTTATGAAATGGGTTCCAAAAGTCACCTGCTTGGTTGCTCACATTGCTTTCAAAGCAACAACTTATTCAAAATGGTACCTAGACAGTGGATGCTTCAGGCATACGACAGGGGACAAAGCTTTATTCACAGATCTGAAAGATATGACTGATGGTTCAGTCACATTTGGTGATGGTAGCAACTGCAAGATTATAGGCCAAGGTACGGTTTAACTTTTTAATCTTCCTGTGTTTAAAAATGTTTTATATGTTGAAGGCTTAAAACATAACTTGCTTAGTATATCTCAAATATGTGATAATAACCATAGTGTTCGGTTTTCTAATCAAAGCTGTGAAATACTAAACAATAAGGGTTCTATAATATTAACTGTACGTAGAACATCTGAAAACTGCTATATTATTAGCGAATCCAGCTCATCTAATCAAACATGTCACATGGTCCATACAGACGAGACTGATTTATGACACAAACGTCTTGGACATGTACATTATCGAAATTTATATAGATTGAGCAAACGAGAACTTATAAGAGGTCTACCCAAACTTCAGAAATTAGATAAAATATGTGGTGAGTGCCAGATAGGCAAACAAACAAGGAACTCACACAAAAAGGTGAATTCAAATACCACATCAAGACCACTTGAACTCCTCCACATAGATCTGATAGGACCTACCAGAACGGAAAGTTGTGGTGGGAAAAAGTATATCTTGGTAATAGTTGATGACTTTACCAGATTTACATGGGTAGTCTTCTTAAGGGATAAATCTGAAACCCTTGAAGAAGTAAGTAAAGTTCTCAGAAGGATTCAAACTGAAAAATGTTCTCAAATCAGTAAGATTCGTAGTGATCATGGATCTGAATTCGAGAATAGCAATTTTGAGAAGTTCTGTACCGACCAAGGAATATTACATGAATTCTCTGCTCCCAAAACTCCACAACAAAATGGAATTGTTGAAAGAAAGAATAGAGTACTTCAAGAAATGGCTAATGTCATGTTGAATAGCATGAAGCTTTCTAAAAATCTTTGGGCTGAAGCAGTCAACACAGTTTGCTATATTATTAACCGAGTCTACACTAGCAAAGATAATAATAAAACGGCTTACGAATTGTGGTTCAATAAAAAGCCTACTGTTAAATACTTTCGAGTTTTTGGCAGCAAATGCTATATTTTACGTGATCATGAAAATTTGGAAAATTTGATACAAAGAGTGATGAAGGGATTTTTCTAGGATATTTCTTAAACAGTCGTGCTTATCGGGTTCTGAACAAAAGGACTGGTGTGATTCAAGAATCCATCAATGTTATCATTGATGATCACTTAAATAAGCCTATCTCTAATTCAGATAATGATGAAGTTTTAATCATTGATAAACCCGATACTTCATCAAATCAGACTGAATCTGAATTGAGGACTGTTAAAGATCATCCAACCACTCAAATTCTTGGAAACCCTCTCATTGGTGTTCGCACCCGTAGACAACTTGAGGGTTTATGTAATTATGTATGTTTTACATCCCAATAGAACCATCCAATGTAAAAGAAGCTCTTACTGATGAGAACTGGATTGTTGCGATGCAAGAAGAACTTAACCAATTCGTAAGAAATGATGTTTGGTATCTCGTACCAAGACTTAAAGATAAACACATCATTGGAACAAAATGGATTTTCAAAAATAAGTCTGACGAATGTGGAAATATAATTAGAAACAAGGCTAGACTAGTGGTACAAGGTTATACTCAAATTGAAGGAATTGATTTCGATGAAACTTTTGCACCAGTAGCTCGTCTTGAATCTATCAGACTATTTATATCCATTGCATGTTTTAGAAAGATAAAGATCTATCAGATGGATGTGAAAAGTGCTTTTCTAAATGGCAATTTACATGAAGAAGTCTATGTTGAACAACCAATGAGTTTTGAAGATCCCAAAAATACTGATCATGTGTATCAGCTTAAAAAGGCACTTTATGGATTAAAACAAGCACCTAGGGCATGGTATGAGAAACTAACAAAATTTCTTTTAAGTCACAATTTTCAAATGGGATCTGTTGATAAAACTCTATTTGTTAAAAAACATAATGATCATATCTTAATAGTACAGATTTATGTTGATGATATCATCTATGGTTCAACTTGTACTAACTTGACTACTGAGTTTGCAGACTTGATGAAATCACAGTTTGAAATGAGCATGGTTGGGGAATTGACTTATTTCCTTAGTTTGCAAGTTAAGCAGCAACCTGAAGGAATATTCATCTCTCAATCTAAGTATGCTTTGAATCTAATCAAGAGATTTGGATTTGAGAATGGCAAGAATTTCGATACTCCTATGAGTACTACACTGAAACTCTCAAAAGACTATAATGGAAAAAATGTTGATTCAAAACTTTATCGGAGTATGATTGGTAGTTTGTTATATTTAACTGCTAGTAGACCTGATATTTCTCTAAGTGTTGGTATTTGCGCAAGATATCAATCTGATCCTAAAGAATCACACTTGATTGCTGTCAAGCGAATCGTTAGATATGTCGCAAGTACTGTAAATCTCGGTATCTGGTATCCTCATGAGACTAGTGTCCAATTAGCTGGGTACTCGGATGCTGACTGGGCTAGTAATCTAGATGATAGAAAATCAACCAGTGGTGGTTGTTTTTACATTGGAAATTGTCTAGTTTCCTGGTTTAGTAAGAAACAAAATTCTATATCACTTTCAACAGCTGAAGCTGAGTATATCGCAGCTGGTAATGCATGTACACAGCTTGTTTGGATGCAACGAATGCTGAGTGATTATGGAATTAAAAAGGATTCTATGTTATTGCATTGTGATAATTCCAGTGCAATAAATATTTCAAAAAATCCTATTCAGCATTCTCGTACTAAGCACATTGACATTAGATTTCATTATATTAGGGAATTGGTAGAAGAAAAAGTTATATCGCTGGAATATATTCCTACTGAAGATTAGAGAGCTGATATTTTCACAAAACCTCTGGATAAAATTAGGTTTAATAAGATGAAATTTGATCTTGGCATGTGTATTTTAAAATGATTATTTATGCCTACATGTATCTTAGTGTATATATTTGCTAGGTTTAATTTCATTTTCTTTCAAAATTGCAAGAAATATGTTTTTGGGACTTCCTTCGACCTGTCGTGAGTGTACTCGACCAGTCGTCCTACGACCGGTCGTAGATACCTACGACCAGTCGTAGATCTCAGAAATCACTTAAATTTGGGGATTTTTGCTTTCTTCCTCATTTCCTTTTTTCTCTCAAAGGAGCTGAGCGTTGACTTGTCGAACCCACCATTTTTGTTCTTCAAGGTTAGTGTTCCATTTACGTTTTTATTGCAAATCAGTGTCTAGATTACTATCGTGTTTATCTTGAAGCTTTCTATTTTTGATTTCATTGAGATTTGGGGTTTGATTTTTGAAAAATCTGTTTTGAAGAAACCCTCTTCTCAATCCTTTGCAACTTCTAAATTTCTTGATATCCTTGTTACAAATGGCTTCTAGAGGTAAAAAATCTACTTCCCGTGGTCCTACTTCCTCCAGATTGACAAAACGTCATCTTCTTGAGCCTACAAATGATCATTCTTATGTTATAGACCTTAGAGCTCGTAATGTGATTGTTAAACATCCTGTTGATGTTAATCATATTGCACCTTTTGGTATCCTACCTTTGCTTGAAGCTGTAGGTTGGGCTAACTTATTGCATTGGGGTGGGCCTGCATACCGGTCCATTGCTCAATCCATGTTTACATGCATAAGTGACTTCTCACTAGATAGTTTTAACTTTTAAAATATCTACTAGTGAAGGGCCATTTGAAATTGATCGACATTTAATTTCAGCCCTTATGGAGATTCCTGTAAATGATGAGGGTATTCCTATTCATAACCTAACTGATAAACCCTCAATTTCTGAAAAACGTATGCTCACTAGAGATTTGTGTAACATGGATGTTCAATGGACACGAAAAGGGAATGCGCCTCCCGCAAGGTTTTTGTTACCCAAATACAGAGTGCTCCACAGAATCTTTGTGTTTAATCTGTATCCTCGGTCAGGTAATAAAACTGACTTGACCTCATTTATGGTACGTATTATTCATGCTATTTCCAGTGGTACTCAGATTTGTCTCCCATCCTTAATCTGTCATTTCCTTCTTCAGTTTAGACTCCATCCTGGTCATAGTGACATCCCTTTTGGTTATTTAATGACTGTATTAGCCACACATATGTTGGTTGATATGCCTGTTAATGAAGCACCTATTCATCATCTGATTTTCAACAACACTAATCTCAATAAGATGAAGTTGGAATTACTTCCTGAACAAGGTGGTAATGGTGGTGGTGGTGGTCATGAAGAAGCAGGGGATGACATTAATATGGATGATATCTTTGAGGAACTGGATTCTGATTCGACAAATGATCCAGATTTTGTACCATCTGATTTTCATGCACGTCTGAGTGCTTTGGAGGGTAAAGTTGAGAATTTGAATGAAAAGTTAGAAAACATGTCTGTTACTCGTGATTCTCAATTCAAGTACATGCGGAAATATCTTCGGCGATTAAACAAAGGCATGCACCAACTTGATCCCTCAATTCCTGCTCCGTCTTCTAGTTCTAATTCTGACTAGTCTTTATGGGATTTTCTGGTCTGTAATAACCTTATAATTTAGCACTTGGTTGACTGAATTTTAGTTAGATACTATTACTGCTTTATGCTGGATATTTATGAAGCTATGCAGAGTATCTCTTTATCTGTTTTGTTATAATCTCATAACTCCTCATGTTTACTCTCATATATTCCTTTATTTAGTTCTCCTTTATTGTTGTTTCCTTTGTCATATAGTGACAAAAAGGGGGAGAATGGTTTGTTCTTAACTTGACAATGTGATTGTGAGAGGTGAAAGTTCTTAACTTGACAATGTGATTGTAGTAGCATTGGTTATGTTACTCTGGGGGAGTTTGAATGTTGCATATTGAATATTGAAGCAACTGGTATTTTATATCTTGGACTTTATGTTTATGTTTATCTTGGTTATGTGTTTTGTCACTAATTTGACAAAGGGGGAGATTGTAAGTGCTATATTTTATATCCCTGTTTGTTGTCAAATTTGTGGTGCCAAAATCACTGTTATGTATCTTGCATAAGTGAAGCTCTCTCAAAGATCAACATTCATGAACAAGCTAAGCTCACAAGTACAAAGATCAAACTTGAATGCAAGAACTACTCACAAGACATGACTCAAGCGTCAAGACTTCAAGAAGAGTATAAGGTAGTTCATAAAGAACTCAAGACATATACAAGACAGTTCATAAAGAATTTAAGACACTTTCAAGATTGAGCTACATCAAGACTTCAAGGCTCATACTTCAAGGTCACTAGTTCCTAATATTTCAATGTCCTTACTTCATGGTTGAGGTTTGACTGACCTTAGGTTGACCTTAGAAGTAGGTCACTTTGGATACATAAATCAAATGTTTATTTTACATAAGTTTGGTCAGTTCTTCGACTAGTCCTAGGCCTTCTTCGACTAGTCCTAGAGATGCTTCGACCAGTCTAAGAAAATCCTCAATCAGTCGTAAGTTTGTTACAAAAATCGGATAAATTCTATTAGTCTTCAACTAGTCCAGGGATCTGTTCGACCGGTCGAAGGAACAGTGTCGACTGGTTCTTCGACCAGTCGTAATTCTTCGACACAAAGTCCAGCGATAAATTCACAAGGTCTTCGACCAGTCGAAGGTGACCTACGACCAGTCGAAGGAGGTCTTCGACCAGTCATAGTACGGTCAAAGCTTATCGCGCCCGATTTTTTTCAAATTTGTTATTTCTTCGACTAGTCGAAGGGTTCCTTAGACCAGTCGAAGATGCGATCTGCTCACCTATAAATAGAGCACGAATCTCAGAAGAAATCATCGAATTAATTAATCCGTTCAAGCCAATCTTCGTTAAACTTCTGAGAGATATTTCTGTGCTCCATCTAAGCTAAGTGTGCTTATTTAATATTCTCTTTCCTTAGCTTTATTTAATTGATTTTGTTTCTGCTATTCCAATCTAATTTGATAAGAGGAATCGCTATTCCCTTTCTTTGGAATCAAAATCAATTAAGGCAAGCCCTACTTGGTTAAATTTAAAATCTATTAGAATTAGAACCATTGTAATTGAGTACTGGACATTGAACTTGGACATTCAATCATCTACTCTGACTTGGTTCTACCAGGCTGCTACATCGAAGGAAATATTCAGGTATTTTACATTTAATTGTAAATTTCTTTCTGTTTTGGTTTCTTTCAAGATTTGCCAGAAAAATCTTGTTGTATTGGTTATCTGAGGAGAGCCAGGAAAACTCAGAAGTGGGGGTTTTTTTTTTGTGTAAGCCCACAGACAAAGACACAATTTGTAAAGGTTTTTGGTGAACCTGGGAAAACCTATTTTGTTAGTGAACGCTAATATCCCCTGTGTGAGGATATTAGGAGTGGAGTAGCATTTTGTGTGGCTGTTGTTTAACAGTTGGTGAATACACAGGCGAACCACTATAATCCCTAGTGTTATGGTTGAATGTTTTACATTTCTAATCTTTAATTATTCTTTTATGGGATGTATGAATGTGGTGAATGTTGTAATCATTTAATTCAAGCTTTGTGAGAATTTTGTAATAATTTAGAATTTACTTTCTGCTATTCCTTTATCTACTTGAATTTAAATTTCCTTTAAAGTTGTTCCAGCAAGGTTGCCCTGCCATTTTTATGGTGTATGGCTGTCCCTAGAACAATACATTTGTGATTACAATTTATTTCAATTCAGCTTGTATTTATTTCCTTATTCCTCTTTGGTTTAAGATTTGATACAAAGATCTTTCTAGAAATAAGGTTGTCCTACCATAAATTCTGGTTTTTGGTGAAAGGTTGTCCTTAGAACAACATTTGTATCAACCTCTAAAGATTTAATTTTTGAGGTTGTTTTACTTTCTTGCATTGTAATTTAATTTGGCTATCATATTCTTCTTAATTCCGCTATTATAAGTTTTATTTGGCATTGTCCTATTCATCCCCCCCCCCCCTCTAGGACATATAGCTAGGCCTTTTCAAAGGGGAATCGTTGAAATTGACCGTGAAATGCATGGAATTGACTGTGAAATGAAGGGAATTGACCATGAAATGCACGGAATTGATCATGAAGTGAAGGGAATTGACGGTGAAATGAATTGAATTGACCGTGAAGTGAAGGGGAATTGCTGGAATTGACCGTGAAATGAAGGGAATTGATCGTGAAATGCATGAAGTTGACCGTGAAGTGAAGGGAATTGACTGTGAAATGAATTGAATTGACCGTGAAGTGAAGGGGAATCGCTGGAATTGACCGTTAAAGGAAGGGAATTGATCGTGAAATGCACGGAATTGACCGTGAAGTGAAGGGAATTGACCGTGAAATGAATTGAACTGACTGTGAAGTGAAGGGGAATCGTCGGAATTGACCATGAAATGCATGGAATTGACCGTGAAATGAAGGGAATTAACCGTGAAATGCATGGAATTGACCGTGAAGTGAAGGGAATTGACCGTGAAGTGAAGGGAAATTGTCGGAATTGACCGTGAAATGAAGGGAATTGATCGTGAAATGCACATTATTGACCGTGAAGTGAAGGGAATTGACCTTGAAATGAATTGAATTGACCGTGAAGTGAAGGGGAATCGCCGGAATTGATCGTGAAATGCATGGAATTGACTGTGAAATGAAGGTAATTGACTGTGAAATGCACGGAATTAACCGTAAAGTGAAGTGAATTGACTGTGAAATGAATTGAATTGACCGTGAAGTGAAGGGGAATAGCCGGAATTGACCATGAAATGCATGGAATTGACCGTGAAATGAAGGGAATTGATCGTGAAATGCACGAAATTGACTATGAATTGAAGGGAATTGACTGTGAAATGAATTGAATTGACCGTGAAGTGAAGGGGAATCGCTGGAATTGACCGTGAAATGCATGGAATTGACCGTGAAATGAAGGGAATTGACTGTGAAATGCACGGAATTGACTGTGAAGTGAAGGGAATTGACTGTGAAATGAATTGAATTGATCGTGAAGTGAAGGGGTATCGCCAAAATTAACTGTGAAATGCATGGAATTAACCGTCAAATGAAGGGAATTAACCGTGAAATGCACGGAATTGACTGTGAAGTGAAGGGGAAACGCCGGAATTGACCGTGAAATGCATGGAATTGACCGTGAAATGAAGGGAATTGACCATAAAATGCACGGAATTGACTGTGAAGTGAAGGGAATTGACCGTGAAATGAATTGAATTGACCGTGAAGTGAAGGGTAATCGCCAGAATTGACCGTGAAAGGCATGGAATTGACCGTGAAATGAAAGGAATTTACCGTGAAATGCACAGAATTAACCGTGAAGTGAAGGGAATTGACCGTGAAATGAATTGAATTAACCGTGAAGTGAAAGGGGAATCACCGAAATTGACCGTGAATTAGATGGAATTGACTTTGAAATGAAGGGAATTGACCGTGAAATGCACGGAATTGACTGTGAAGTGAAGGGAATTGGCCGTGAAATGCATGAAATTGACCGTGAAGTGAAGTGGAATCGTCGGGATTGACCGTGAAATGCATGAAATTGATCGCAAAGTAAATGAAATGAATGAAATTGACTGCGAACTGATTGAAATTGACTGCGAAGTGAATGAAATGGATTTTTGACCATCGACCTAATGGAATCTTGGAAAATGACCAGGTTGGTTGGCTAAAGCAGCTTCTCCTACCCCAAAGTCATTTAGGGTATGTCAAGTAACTAATTTTGGTTTAGAAGATATTCTCGTTAAATGAATAAAGAAAGAAATGAAAAAAAAAAGAGAGAATTTTTTTTTATATATGCTTATATATACATATTTATATAAATATGTATTAGATCAAAATGTAGGTAGAATAAAGTTGTCCATGTAAAAAAAAAAAAAGTGCACAGATTGCCGTGGCACTATGGTTATGGCTACGGTTATAATCCGTAGCCATAGGGAGCCCCAGCTTTTAAAATTAAAAAAGTTGAAAAAGCAAGGGCATTTTCGACCTGAGAAATGGGGCCGTACAGCTAGGGCTTATTTTTAGAAGTTAAAAAGCAAGTGGGCTTTAAAAGGTTGGTGGGCCATATATGGGTTGTACAGTAAAATTTCTCTTTTTTTTTTTTTTTTTCATTTGTCTGCACTGTAACTTGTACTGCTCATAGCTATACAGGGACACCGAGTAGTCCAATCAATAGATCCAAACCTAATGGTAGGACTATAACAAAATCTGCCCTGCTGTGCAAAAAATTAAATGTTGTATAGCTGTAAATTCAATCAAACTGTGCTGCATGTCTAACGAAGGCCCCCACATGTGTAAGCAACGACCTGAGTCTAGAGCTGTACACGAGCAGAGTTAGCTCGGTAGCTCGCTCGACTCACTCGAAAAAGCTCGACTCGACTCAGATTATAGCTGAGTTCGAACCGAGTCGAGCTGATTTTTGGAGCTCAAAATGAGTTCGAGCTTAGTTCGATCTTGCCCCAGCTCGACTCGACTCGACTCGAATACTGCTCGAACTCGACTCAACTTGGTACAGGGTATATATACCCTTAAAAAAACCCTACCCTATCCGTTTTCAAAAAACATCCCGCCTGGCGCCCACAAGAACCCTAGACCCTAACCCTCTCTTCTTGCCTCTCTGTCAGTCCGGTGAAGCTCCTCCCTCTCTCTCTCTCTACTCTCTCCCTCATCCTCCCTTACCCCGCACGGTGGCACTGACACACGACCATCTTCCTCCCTCTCTTCCTCCCTCTCTATTAGTCCGACGAAGCTCCTCCCCCCCTCTCTCTACTCTCTCCCTCATCCTCCCTTACCAGCACAGCCGCACCGACGTATGACTGTCCGATCTCCCTATTCTCTCCCTCCTCTAGTCCGGTCTCCTGCAACTGCTCGGTCGTCCCTACCACTGTTGCAACAAGCCAGTCAGTAAGGCCCTATCCTTTTGTTGTATGAATTGATTTATGATAAAGAAATTTGTATGATTTGGGCGTATTTTATTGTTAAAGAAATCTGTATGATTTGGGCATATTTTATTGTTAAAGAAATCTGTATTGTTAAAGAAACTCGACTTGAAAACTCAGCTCGAAAACTCGGTTCGAACTCTTCTCGAACTTAGCCGAACAGAGCACGAGCTGCTGTTCCGAGCTCGAAGGCCGAGCCGAGATGAGCACGAGCTGAGACTCAAGCAGTCCGAGTCGAGCACGAGCTGGGCAAAGCTCGGCTCGGCTCGGCTCATGTACACCTCTACCTGAGTCTAGGAGCATAAGATGGGGACGTGTGACTCAGAAGTTTTGATTGAATTGCTGATATCTAGCGCATCAAGATGGATAAATCGGAGATGGGATCGAATTCAACTCTCCTCTCAACTACCAATCTGCGCTCCATTCATGTGACTTGGGAAAGATTAGGGGTTAGACTCCTGAATGAATTCTTTTTAACTTGTGACAATAAATGTGAGTCCACCACTTTAAAGACTTTTTTTTTTTTTTTTAATTATTAGGATTTAGGTTTGTATACCTCTCAAATGAATAAAATGTACAAATAAATAGAATAAGACTAAACAATTGTCAACTTTATTGATAATAAATGGTCTGTTACAATCGATAAAGTAATAATAAACCGGATAAATAAATGAAAGCAAAACTAAACTAAGATAAATACCTAAGTGACGCAGGGATGAACGTGATGAGGTCGATCATCGTCTTCCTCAAGGACAACTACTCCGAATCCACGGAGCTTCTTTAGACTCCTCACAGAGACTTCTCAAATCCACGAGGAAAAATTAAGAAAAATAGAAACTGACGATGCAACTAGAGCAGAAGCCCTAGCTACAACATCAGATTCCAAAGAAGCTTCTATGATCAAGATCTTGCCTATAGATGACTTTAACCAAAATAGGAAAACTCACATGATGAAAATAGTCCTAAAATTGATATAGAGGATGAAGTAGACACATTCATAATAGGCAAATCAGATAACAAAGTCACTTCTCCTCATGAACCTCAACCATAAAATAACTTGCCATTCATTAAGGATCATCCCATTAATCAAATCATTGGAGATCTTACTGATGGTGTGAAAACTCGATGCCAGCTTGAAGGTATTTTTAGTCATCTGTGTTTCACTTCTAAAATTGAGTTCAAAAATGTTATAGAAGCTCTTCAAGATGATTTTTGGATTGCAACTATGCAAGATGAGCTCCAACAATTTGAAAGGAATGAAGTGTGGCAACTATTCCCAGGCCACTTGTTACTAACATCATCGGAATAAAGTGGATATTCAAAAACAAGTCCGATGAATCTGGGAATGTAGTAAGAAATAAAGTAAGACTCGTAGCACAAGGCTACTCTCAAATTGAGGGCATTGATTTTGATGAGACATTTGCCCTTGTAGCTTGCCTCGAGTCTATAAGAATTCTCATGTCTGTTCCCTGTGCGTTGAAATTTAAATTATTCCAAATGGATGTCAAGAGCGCCTTCCTCAATGGTGTACTTGAGGAAGAAGTATTCATCGAACAACTAAAAGGATTTCTGGATCCTAAGTATGCTCAACTTGTATACAAATTAAGCAAAGAACTTTATGGACTAAAACAAGCACCCCGAGCATGGTATAAGCGTTTGACACAATTTTTGCTAGATCACCATTTTTGTAGGGGGAATGTTGATAAAACACTATTTACTCAAAAGACTGGGAATATCTTGCTCATTACCCAAATTTATGTAGATGACATAGTCTTTGGATCCACATGTGAAGATGTTGCTCATAAATTTGCCGAATTGATGAAATCCAAATTCGAGATGAGCATGGTTGTTGAGCTGAATTTCTTTCTAGGATTACAAGTGAAATAATTGGCAAATGGTATCTTTGTATGTCAGTCCAAATATGCAAAAGATTTGATTAAAAGATTTGGACTTGACTCTAGCCGCACTCAGAATACTCCTATGAGCACCACTCTCAAACTTTCTAAAGACGTCAATGGGAAGAGTGTGGGTCAGCACTTGTATTGTAGTATGATAGGCACCTTACTCTACGTAACTCAGCCTGACATTGCTTTTAGCATTGGTGTATGCGTTAGATTTCAGGCCGATCCTAAAGAATCACACATATCCGTGGTAAAAAGGATTATACGATTTGTGGCTGGGACTGCTGATTTTGGCTTATGGTACCCATTTGACACATCTACCATAATTGCTGGTACTCAGATGCCAATTGGGCCGAGAATATTGATGATTGCAAGTCCACAAGTGGCGGTTGTTTCTATATCAGAAACTGTCTTGTATCATAGCATAATAAAAGGTAAAACTCAATCTCACTGTCTACTGCTGAAGCTGAATACATTGCAGCCCGTAGTTGTTGCGCACAGCTTCTATGGATGAAGCAAATGTTAATGGATTATAGCATTACACAATCTACAATGACATTATTTTGTGATAATACAAGTGCCATCAATATCTCAAGAAATCCATTTCAACATTCTCAAACAAAGCACATAAATATCCGACATCACTTTATACATGAACTTGTCGAGGAAAATATTATCATGCTAGAACATGTGCTTACTGAGAAACAATTAACTGATATATTAACCAAATCGCTGGATGCCAACAGATTTAGGGACCTCCAAAAATCTATTGGAGTTTGTGCGATTTAACATTACTTAAGGGCCCACTGTGTTTAACTACCATATTTGAGGAATCTTAGCCTCAATATTATTTTTGAACATATATGTATATTCAATTTTGATCCATGAGCTTTACCCGTCTTTTTGGACATACATGTTATCCATTTTGTTTTTTTTTTTTTTTAATGTACAAAATACATATGAAAGATATTTACTTGTACATCACTCTGGAAATACTTGTAAAGACATTTTAAGTACCTTTGGTAGCACCGAATTGACTATCGGTGGTATCAAAATCGGGCAGGCCTGCCTATATAAGTCGGTTCTCCAAAAGGCCCCTTTTTTACCTAACTTTTTTGTCAGTTTCCCATAACCTTCGGCTACAAGTTTTCCTACTAAAATCAACCATTTCTAAGGCATTCCTCAGGTATTTTCCTTTCATCTATTCATTTCTTCATAGGATTTTCTTCTTTTTGCTCCACCCGTGTCGTCCCTACTCCATTCCCTTATGGAAGGTCAAGGTTATTCTCCTCCAAGGGAGGAACGCACCAAAAAGAAACATGATCAGGGAGAATCGTCTGACACCAAGACCAAACTATGTGCCCCAAAAAGAGGTCAAAATATTCGTCAAAATACTCGACCCGCTGGTCCCTAAGGAGATCCCTCACCTCCTCCAAGTCCCATCTCGGCCAGTTTTGCTTCTTGAAAAATCATATGCGAAAGGAATGTCAATGCCTCATGTCTAGAACCATATAATGTCTATGACATTCTTCACAACCGTGGTTGGGATCCCATTTTATCACTCGGAGGGGAAGTTGATGTCAATATAGTCAAAACCCTTTTGTCTCATTGTACACAACTTGAAGATCATGACTCCCTTGCCATTATAGTCAACTATCGTGGGAGAATTTCTTCTATTATCCTTGCCTGAATAACTTCCTTGATTAAAATTCCTATCTGCTTGGAACAACCATCTGAGCTCGATATGACCAATGGTGAAAATGCATTGTCTGGATCTAATTTCTTTACAATGGTTAAAATATTGAATGGAGCAAAGGAAATGCTCTTCGTGCTACTGCAACGTCCAATGACTATCACATTCTATATCTAATATTCGTGTCCAATGTATATCCTCGGTCGGATAATTATATAGAACTTACCCCATTCATGGTCGAAACCCTATATAAACTTAGAACGAGCGAACCCATGTGTCTTCCCACCATGATATTCCATGAAATTGTGTTGGCCTTTGAGTCAAATATTAGTGGCATACCATTTGGGTGGTTGCTCTATCGGTTGGCTAACCAGTTTGGGATAAAGGGAAACGAGGGCGAAGTTTTCACCGCCCTCAATGTCACAGCTCTCAGCATTACAAGAATGCAACTTTCAGCTAGGCATGGGATGAGACCTCAATCTGAGGCTGATGCACCTTCAGCAGCAGTTCCTGCATTTACCAAAGATGATGTAGTTTCACATCCTGCTCCTTCTGCCTCCTTAGAGGAAACTCTCAGCACTCTCTGAGAGCAACGAAAGGAGATCATTGAACTCCAGTCTCAATTGGAAAAGATAGTTCATTTTATTCAAAAGACTATGCAACACATTGCCACTCATCTGTCCTGTCGTCAGGATGATTCCGTGGAGGCTATGGAGCCAAGCCATTCTTAACTCCACTAATCCTATGAATGTGCTATGAAAACTTGTTGTGTGATTGTTTAAACTGACCCATGTAGACTATGATTTTGTTCTTTACTTAGGCTCTGATTTCTGGATAATTATGCCCTCAGGAGTTTGTTTATTTATTTTTGGATGATGGATTACTCTACCCAAGCTTGGGGTAGTAATTTTGATGAATTTCTGATGATATCCATTATGCTCATGTTTGAGTCTCCTTCATGGTTATATATTGCTTCTGACGTGGGTTTATCACATAATGTTTATATATTTCCTACTATTCCATTCTAACTTTACGTGATTTACATGTTCTCTCTCTCTCTCCCTCTCTCTCTCTCTCTCTCTCTGCATTGAATTTAATCATATATTGGCTTGCTTCTTAGTAAATTCTTTGCCAATAACTAACAAAAAGGGGGAGAAGAAACCTATCCACCCACCAAAACACTCCGTTGTTTTTTGCAGAATACAAGTTGATCATGGAAGAAACTATGGGGGAGCAACATATCTATGTTACATATCTTGTCTTATGTTTGAGTTGTAATTTGGTACATGATATGTAATCTTTTATTGTTTTGGTAGGTCATGGTATGAATCATGATAGTGTCCTAGGATAGGTTGTTTTTGTCACGTAATTGACAAAGGGGAAGATCGTTAGTGCACTTATGTAACACCTCGTACTTTTCAGTACTCAGATGTTATAATTTAAATCAAATTTGGCATGAACACACACAACCTAAACATACGCAACGCTTGATTACTCACGATCCACCCTTGATTGACCCCTTACTTTTCAGTACTCGAGTGTTACCATAAAAACCTAACCTAATATAAACACAAGTCTATCCTACTTAGATATTCAATTTCGCTAGCCTAGATCTAATCATTGGGAATGATTGCCACCCATAGATCTAACCATCTAACTGTCTAATTACAAATCAAAGCTAGACTCCCACCTAGATAAGATTTAAGACAATTAGAACCAATGAGAATAGATTTTAGGACAATTTTTTTAGTAGGACTTCAAGATCCAGTCATCAAATTATCAATTAATCAAGAGGTTTGATATTGATGGTTAGAATTAGACCTCACATCATTCAATAAATAGTCTGACCATTAAAGCTAGTCTTTAGATTCATCTAATTGCTTTAAAGGACTCCTGGACCACAAAGAATAGATTCTAAAATAATCTAGTGGTTTAAACTCATAATTGTTCATTGAATCAGGTTGTAGGGTTGCCAAATCTACTTTAAACTAGACTACGAACCCTGATGACCCTTGACGAGCAAATAAAATGCAATCTGGCCATCGGATCAATAAGAATCTACAATTAGAAGGCTAAAATCCAAACGTTTGGCCCACCTAAACGTTGGATTTGCTGGAAAATGGGACCGATGACCTATTAGGAGTAGTAGAGCGGAATGAACGGAGTAGATTTCATGAAACATCACCACGGACCCCACCTTTATCCTGGGTGTACACAGGAGGGTATACAACCGCGGCACACTGAATTCAAGTTTGGGTCAAACCAGGTTTGACTCAAGCTCACTCGAAAAAGAAGATTTTCCTCTCTTTCTCTCGCATTTCTCGCCAGCATATGGACAGCGTCCATCATCCAAAATTTGGCCCACCGTCTATGATCACTTGTGTGATCTGAACCGTCTATCATGTGTGGGTGGCGATTTAGACAAAACCCAAGTGAACTTCACACGTTCAATCTCACATGAAATCGCACGATCATGGGCGCAATAGCACGGTGTGCGGCGTTTTGCCAAAAACGAAAATTCTACCTTTCTCCCTATCATGTTGGCAATCCATCTGCATGCTTCTCCCCTCATCTTAATCCTTCATTTTCATCCAATCCTAGCCCTCCATGTTAGGGCTTCCTTTTGTAATTAGAGTGGCGGAAAGAATCTCGCCTTGTTACGAGCCGATGTGCTGATAGGATCACAACCACTCGTTCTCCTTTTAGAAACATTCTGGGGTCATCTAGAACATTAGATTTAGGGCGACACATTTCTTCCTTAGCAACAGGAGTGAGATCTCGTGAGATCTTGCCATTTTGAGAGTTACCGAGTCGAGAGAGGAAATAAACCAAACCGTTGGCATTTGGCTGATCCCTGTCCAAAATATGGACCCCACACTAATCACTAGTCAAATCTAAACCATCCATATGCCTCAGATCTAGAGATCAGCCCTCCGATGAGATTTTGCCATGATCAGCCACACCTTCTTCACCAACCGGCTGCTGAAACCCATCACCTTACATGGGACCCTGATCATTGATCTGAGTGGTCCATTGGAAGTCAGGAACCCAAAAGCTCATCCGTAATGTTAGAATCTCTCCATACAATCAGTGGACATGATCATCTTCTCAAAACTCTTACGAGTTAAAACGCTAACCTGTAACTAATGTTACTAATCCACCGATTAGTTGGGATAGAAGGATCTAGAAACCGAATAATATAACCTATAAAAGGCTGCCTTTTAGGGCAACCAATACTAAAAATAGAAATTGGAAAGAGAGGAGAGTGATTGCACCGTTTCGACTCCTACACCTAGTCGAGTCGACTCGGCTCGAGTTGTTGTAAATCGGGCTGAGTCAACATCCCATTCAGGCTTCCCATCAGAGAAGAGAAAGAGGATGAAGAAGAAACAAAAGAAAGGGCAAGGATAAAAGAGAAAGGAAGAGAATCGAGAGGAAAGAGAAGACTGAGTGCGAGTCCTACGACACCGAGCGACTCACCTGACTGAGTTAGCGTCTGGTTGAGTTCGGAAATCGCTGATCTTACAGCAAGAAGGGAGTGGAAGAAAGAAGAAAGAAGAAGGATTCGGAGAAAGAAAGAGACAGAAGATCGGAGCGAAGGGAAGTGCGATGCTTCATTTTCCCTTTTGCTACACTAAGTTGGGTTGTGACTCGGTCCAAGTCATATGTTTGGACTCGAGTTTGGGCCAAGTTTGGACCGATTCCAGACCTATTCAAGTTGAGTTTAAAGCTAGAGAAAGAGAGTGAAGAAAGAGAGAGAGAGAGAGAGAGAGAGAGAGAGAGAGAGAGAGAGAGAGAGAAGAAAGTAGAGGAAGGAGATGGGGAGACTTGTCGCCTTCTGAGTCGAACCGGGTTTGACTCGACAACTTTCTAAGTTCTACCAAGTCAATAACCATGTGGGCCTATTCTAGTTACTCTAGGATGCGGATTGGGTAGGGCTTCAAGCTTAGAACCTGTAAGGTCTATATTCTAGTCTGTATCGTTCCTTAGACTCCTGCGATCCTCCCTTTCGAATTTCGGCAACCCGTGACCTGTAATCGACATTTGCACACGACCCTAAGTCGCATCCTGTAGATTTGAGTTGACTCGACCCTAGACTTGTACCATTGCAATCGCGCCATCGCCGCGGTTCCAACGCCACGACTTGCGTACCAATGCGATACCCAGGCCAGTAGTTGTGGGCCCACGTTTATTTCGAGGAAAACGCCACGCATTGTAAATTCTAAGAGAATCTATACCCACCTTTCAAATCAATCAATCAAGTACACATCCCATCTCTAGCCCATGCTTTCTTTCTCCCTAAGACAAGCAACCTACCTAAGTCAACCCTCATGTCACTCACACCCATCACTCCATCCCATCTCCCTTACAACCACCCTCTCTCTCTCTCTCTCTCTCTCTCTCTCTCTCTCTCTCTCTCTCTCTTTCTCTACCCATTTTCTAAGCAACCAAAGAGGGTGGATGTCCAAGCATTCCCAAAGAGAGAAAGAGCCAAGTGTGGCCCACTTCCTACCCCCTTAATCTCTCATCTTCACCCTTCAATCTTCACCATCCTCCATCAAAGTTGAAGCCAAGGAGCTTAGTATTCCAAGGAGCCTAGAAGAAGTGTAACCGGTGGGTGTTTTATAGGATTAGATTGAGTTTTTATTGATGGACAAAGTGGGGCCTACCGATTGATGGTATGGATCTCACTTTGGACCCTAGGTGAGGCCGATGGCCCACTGTGATTCATATGATCATCCCATGATAGGGCCATTCTCCATGGACCCCATCATGATGTTTATTTTTCCCCTTTATGAAAAGGTCATCTAGACCTTGCATTTTAGGTGGAAAAGGGATCACCACCGTTGATTTTTATGATTTAGGGCCCACATGATTTGGGACCCATTTTGATGTATGTATTTACATGTGGTGGAGCCCCTCCCCTCCATCACTCACTCTCTCTCTCTCTCTCTCTCTCTCTATCTCTCTATCTCTCTCTTCCCTATTTGCGGCCCACCATGATGCAAGTATTTTATTCACGCTGTCCATTTACTGGACCACACTGCTGTCCCAAAGCGGGGCCCACCTCGTTGCCATTTACTGGACTGGCCCGGACCATAGAGAAAACACAAATATCTTCTTGATTTTCAATAGGTGGGCCACACATGCGTGGGCCCCACCTTAATTTATGTAGTATCCATACTGTCTGTGTGGTGGGGCCACTGCAGGAGTGGGCCCCGGTCTACTGTGGCCCAACAGATGTTGCTGGCAAAGTCCAGCCGGTCAGCAAGCCCTGAATGAAGGAAAACAGAAATACCAACTTGATCCAAACTCTGGTGGGCCACACCACGTGGACCCACCTTGATGTATGAGTTGTATCTCCATCGTCCAACAAGGATGGTGGAACACACCTTTATGTGTGTGTTGCTCCCACACCGTCCAGCAAGGGACGGTGCTGGGGCACACCTTATGCATTGTTTCATCTCCACCATCCATCTGTGGGACGGTGGAGCCCACTGATGTATGTGTGTTATCCACACCGTCCAGTTACATGGGACGGCGGGTCATCCAGACCATCCAGATCATGGGGCCTGCCATGATGTATGTGTTTTATACAAGCCGATGGGCCACCACGTGGACCCAGCTTGATGTATTATCCACACCGTCCATTGAGGCCTCCTAGGCCATGGGCCTGGGAATGAGGCAGATGCAAATTTCAGGTGGAGCACAACGTGCTGAGACCACCATGATGTATGTGTTTCATATCCATGTCATTCGTTCATTTTTGTTGGACGCATGGCTCACCTGCTGTACACGCAGGGCCCACCTGTTGTATGAACAGGGCCCACCTGCTGTATGCACCGGGCCCACCTAAACTGTTTACGCCCACCTTGATGTGTGTTGTAAGCACACTGTCCATCCGTTTTTCCTGGACTATAGGGCTGGTCTGTGAGACCCACCTTAATGTATATGTTGTACACGCTACCCACCGATTTTACTGAATCATGGGCTGCCCCATAAGGCCCAATATGATGCATATGAGGCTCTTGTATGAGGCCCAATTGTGATGAGTGATTCCACCATGATGTATGTGTTATATTCACACCGTTCATCCATTTCTCTAAGGCCGTGGGCCCCATTGCCTTGAGAGGCCCACCCTGATTTATTGGTTATATGCCTACCATAGGGTTGCCTTATGAGGCCCATCATGATGTATGTGTTACATACACGATGTCCATCCATTTCCCCGATTTGTATAAGGGTCGTGAGCCCCATAGAGAGTTAGATTCAAATCTCAAGTGGACCACACACTAGGAGACAATAGTCGTTAAATGTCCACCGTTGAAATCCTCCCTAGGGTCCGTTGTTAAGCCATTACCTTAGGAGCAATGATGGTTAAATGTCTATGTTGTAATCTCCCTAAGGCCATTGTTAGGCCCATTCTCATCTCCTCTTATTGGGCTTACCCCAAACCGTTGGGCCTCCATTGATGATTGTATTACCCACCTTCCCTTATTAGGCTATCCCAATCCATTGGGCCCCCATTGATGCTAGTGATACTCATCTTTCCCTTGTTGGGCTATCCCAATCCGTTGGGCCCTCATTTAATGATGGTGTTTTTCACCATACCTTGTAGGATTATCCAAACCTTGGAGCCCACCTTGTATTCATACCGGGCCTTCCATAAGAGATGTGGCCCACCTAGATACATGTGATTACCCAAAGTTTAGTGTCTATACCCAAGGCTCACTTAGATGTTGAGCGAACTGCCCAACTCGTTTGGAAGGACACATAGTCCTAGATGTATGGACCCCCACCAAAGCCTACCTTGTGTATATATCAGGCTTCCCGTAGAAAAACCTAGTTCATTCATGATATAGTGATTGAGAAAGCCCACTTTTTCGCCCTATTAGCTCACCCTGTGAACTCACCTTGTTGTATACCCACTTCACTCCCCACGAGAGATATATCTTACCCTTATATCCCATTTGGTAAGACCCCATGACATGTACATATCATCCACACCGCCCATCTCCCTGTTGAGGCAAGTGTGAGGTCTATCCTTGACATTAGTACATCATCATCCCTTGCCGTAGATGGAAGAATATGTGGTATCAAATTTGGTATATCCACTGTGTGGAGACTACCTGGATACATGGGTTAGATCCATCACCCTTTTAGTGGACCCCGCCTTGGATATATGTTATGTTAGTACCTCGAGTAGGTTATGATAGTCTAACATGGACCATTCCATATAGACTCCTATACGTCTAGTGGGGCGTATCGTTCAGCCCCTATTCTTGTAAGTGACATACCGGTTAAGGTCGATCATCGCCTGCTATATCTAATAATCATGCTAATGTACTTAGTCTAGTAGGACACACTGAGAACATGCTTAGTATTACATCATGATACACGTTCATACGCATCATTCGTATGCCTGTTGTAAGGAATGTTTGATTATAGCATTGCCGTTGGATTGAGTTATTTAGGGGACTCCTTGCGAGACGGGGTTTCTCCACATGATATACGCGCAGGTTGACGCATGAATGGATGGTATCACTCATGCATCTCACATTTTGTGTTACATGATCACTTTGCGCCCTAGTGACATCACGGCTGTGGCCTCCACAGGCATATATCGTGGATGGCTAAATGGGATACCGAAAATGTTTAGTTCTAGCACTTTGGCAAGTTCGATGTCCTTAGCTGAAAGTCCCTAAACCCCTTGGTACTAAGGATGCTCTAACGTCTAGACCGAGTGGATACATGAGCGCCCAAGTGGCGAATACCAGTAGGCGGTGTCTCCCACTGTGTCGTGGTCGGTTATGAAGGGGGTGTGACCTTATTCGCCCGAGTGAGGGGGCTGTAAGCTAGGTTGAGTTTGACTAGCTTGCAAATGGGTCCGTTATGATGAGCCGAGTAGGTATTGACAGACTACTAGCCAGGCGGGCAGTGAGGTCTTTTCCACTCGCTGGGTTATGTGGCTAGGGAGGTGGCAGCCAGTGTGGAGTGTACTAGACCCCGGTGATATTTCAGAGATGTTCGGTACTGATATGTGGACTTACTGAGTAGGAATTACGTACTCAACATTTGACTCATTCATTCATTCATTCACTATCCACTCGGGCTGGTGGTGCGCAACTAAATCATTACGAGAACCTTCGCAATGGCCATGATTTTGGTTGGGTACGCGACCAACCTGAGATCAGGAGTTTACCACGTTGAGTCTAGCTATCCAAATTTAGGTATGAGACTGGTTTGGATAGAAGTCCCTTGTGATGGACCCCACAGCTTGCGATACCACACACTATCATCCCGACTACACACTCCAATTTTGTCATCTCTTATGCATTACATCCTCTGCATATGACAGTTAGTTACTATGTTTCTGCATTGCATAGCTTAGCTACGGCTGGCGGTATTCATGAACTTGTCAGGATTTGCATATTGCATTGCTCCCTCAGTATATGACATTGCCTTATTACGTCTTTGCATCGCATAACTTGGATAAGGTTGATGGTATTTATGGACTTGCCAGTATTTCTGCATACTCTGATAATTATATGTTTGACACATGCATCGCACACACATACACCACCCTCTATGCTTCTTGTAAGCTTATGCACGACCGTTGCGTGCAGGTGACGTTAGGTTGCAGTAGCATTGAGGTAGGAGTGTGGAGGTTGAGCTTTGTGGAGATTTTATTATATGCATGTATTTCCTTTCAACATTGTAATTAACCATTTATATTAGTGGATATGTGATGATGATGTTGCTCTTGTGATTTGGGTACACTTATCGTTATGCTCCTTTACAAAAAAAAAATCACATTGAAAATCCTCATTGTAGGATCCCAGGATCGGAATCTGGCATATGGGTACCGGGAGCCAAGAATGGGATACTACGGAGGCTGTCGGCGTCGGATTCGACAATCGGGAATTCTGTGAGCCTAGTTTTTGAGTTTGGGGCATGACAGAACCAGTGTATCAACAAGGGTTTACATCACTGGTTGAACTCGATTTTAAAACGAGTTTGATTCGTTTTAGAGCTGCCAAGTTGACTCAGTGAGTTGACCCACTGTTACAGCGATCTGACCCAGGCATGGGTCGAGTCTCAGTCCACCTTGGCCAGCATTGTTGCAGGAAAAGCCGGGAGTTGAGCCACAAAGGAGCCGAGCTCGAGTTGAATCCAAGTTGAAATGAGTTAAAGTCGGGTTGGAGAATTCGACTCAGTTTAATTCAAAGTTGAGTCGCATCACGACTCACATAAGTAAGTTGATGTATAAAGTTATTATTTAAAATTCTTATTGATTATGTTGTAGATTATTAATTTAGATTTTGAATCTTTTATAATTAATTACCTTGATTAGTCCTCAATGAAGTTGTGTTATTATTTAGGAATCGATGTACATTGAGTCACGTCAACTCTGTATTATCTACGCTGAATCATATTCAATTGAAGTTTAATTAAATCAGCTAAATCAAAAGAGTAGATCTCTAATGGTCTTATGTAAGAATTTTGGTGTGAATGCTGGGCTCATCTAAGTCTAGGATGAAGCTCACACCTAAATTCGATTCCCAATACAAGTTAATGTGCAACATCTCAATTTAATAGAGGAATTTGTCTAACCTTAGGACTGGGACTTGAATTTCAAACGGGTATGAAAATCCTAGCAACTCTAGATTGGAATCTGCATACTAAGGTGAGGATCACCCTTCAAGCCCTTCTACATCACGATAGTTAACATTGTTTAATTATATTCATTTATTTATCTTATTGATTTCTTAATATAATATCATATAGAAATGATGATAAATGTTAGTTCTAATTGAGTAATTCTTTATAAATTTGATGATTGAATTAAATTCAATGATCAGACATGCTATAGATCGCGAATATCCCTATTTTGATTTTAAACGTACATTTTGCATGTGTGGATACTATTAACATTGTATGTGTCTGGTTTTACTACTTGTGATGATATGACAGTGTTTATTGATGTCCTCGAACTAGTGGCCATTCTGTCTAATAAATTAAATCGAAGTTTATTGTGGACTTACCATCTAATGAATTGTTATGCCTTTATGGCTTTTGGGGTCAATCCCTTTCATAGTATCCTTGAATGAATTATTTTCCCTTTGTGGCTTCGATTGGCTAGTTTTCCTATGTGGCTTGATTGTATGTTTTCCCTTTGTGACTTTGATGGAATAATCGCCCTAAGTGGTTTTTATGAATTATTTTCGTACAACCTTATGATGGTAAGTTCCACTTGTTTAATTAGGACGACCTATTAGTTAAAGAGGTTACCCTTAAAACATTATATTTGTTAGTCTCATGAGCCAGGGATGGTAGAATGGGACACTATGCCCTAACTGTCAGCCTATGCTGGGTGATAAACCCCCAACAGTGACCTTTGAGATTTCTTTAAATGGTTGTTTGAAATTGAAATGATAATGGTTGGGCTAATCATGTATCTTCATGGCATATGGACTTTACCGGGTGGTTGATACAAGATGCAGGGTTTTCTTGGGTCACTACGGGTTGTACCGTAAAGTATTTTACCTAGTGATCCTAAGTTGTCGATTGCGTCCATTCGACTACCATGAGCTGTCCGTTTCATATGGGCTTTTCTGGGTGTTTAGTTATCCTTGGACGTACATAGAGTACTCTTCCAGGAAGCCAATCCACCTTGGGTGTCCTCGTTACATGGCCTTTTCCGGGTGACTAGTTCTCCTTATGGCGTACCTTTATGTACTTTTCTGGGAGGCTAGTTTTCCTTGGGTGATCTTTTTGCCAGCTGGATGTGCATCCTCAGGTCTGTGAGCATGTGCATGCATCCATGTATTTAAACAAAATTATTTTCATGGAATTTATTTAATGAATGCGTATTTGATGAACCTTATCTGATTACTATGATAATCATTGTGAAATATTTATTATATACTGTTCTTGACAACTATGTTTAACTATTTTGATGATACGATAAATCTTAGGGGTTATAGCTCACTAAGATAGCCATTGATGCTATCAAACCGTATTCAGTGTGCAGGATACGTGGATGATGTATGAGTTGACTCTGGTGCATCGTATGGAGAGATCGATGACTATGCGGCTCTAATTCCTAGTTTTATTATTTGGTTGTTATATCTTTAGTTATGAGACATTGATTTGTATAAGTTTTCGGGCAACCACACGATTATTTGATTATGTATATTTGGACTCCCTCTTATACTAGATTTGCTTCTATTCTGCTACAATTACTAGCTCTAATAAAGTAAAAAAAATGTACGTGAAAGTTAAGCCACCGTTAAAGGTTAACACTCGGGTTTTCGAAAATGAGTAGTGTACTCGGGTTTCAGGAACTGGGGTGTTAGAATTTATTTGCACACATGTTTGTCAATCACGTGACTAGTTTTGTCAAGTAGTCAGATGAGTCCTTTGCAAATGAAGACCGACGACGCAACTGGAGCAGAAGCCCGAGCTATAACGTCAGATTCCAAAGAAGCTTCTACGATCAGGATCTTACCTATAAATGACTTTAACCCAAATAGGAAAACTCACTGAAGTCATCTATGCAATCCAATTCCAAGTTCATACTTTCCATCCTTTTAGTCTTCGCTTTAGGAAGTTCCAAGTTGTTGAATGATTTAATGGACAAAGAATTAAAACAGGAAAATCTGTCCACATTTAGTAGGAAAAGGTGCCACCGAACGTCACCTTTGGTATTACCAAAAGTGTCCAAAATAGTCCAACAGCTTTCGAAGAATATTCGATGCCACTGATTGTAAATTTGGTACCACCGACTCTTACCGATGAACAACTTTCAGTACCACCGAAAGAAACAAAAATCATCCAATAAACTTCAGGATCTAATTCGGTACCACCAAGCGATAATTCGTTACTACCGACTATGTTTCGGTACTACCGAAGGTTCACTAGGTAGCACCAATAACTAGCCGTTATAGATCTGTTAGGCCATTTTCTTTATAAATATAGGACCTAGAACTTTGTGGAAAGTGTGGATTTAGGCATTTAAGAGTCCCTATATTGTTCTAAGCTCTAATCACTCATCCTAGACTCTATCCACATGAGATTCATGTTCTTTTCATTATGATTCATCATCTCAATGAGCATTTAAAGCTCACTTTAATGAAGAACATGATCTCAAGCCTTCACTAGAGTATTGAGACCAAACCTATAGGTATATGCTTAGTCTCAACCATACTCTAGTACATCCATCAGTTGAATCTCTTAGGAATTCCATTCATAACCTTTATTAGAGATTCAACCAACTCCCATTACCTTGGTTACCTTAATAAGAACATCATATACAAGGTTCTTAATCGTGAAGCTGACACAACAGGAAAACTACAGCATAGCGATCGAGAGAGCATCGAGAAGCTGATTTAAGCACGGAAGAGCGAAGATCAAACAACTCAAGACAAGCTACAAGAGAGGACTTATTCCGACAAGTAAGTGTCATTATTAAACTCCAAAAGTTTAGTCTCTATCCTCGTGTAAGATTGAGGCTAAGAGTTTGCTATCAACAAACTCGTGTAGGTGCCTTGTGTGGGACCTTGGCCGGTAGGCTTAAACGTAGGTGCCTTGTGTGGGATCTTGGCCGGTGGGCTTAAACGGAGGTGCCTTGTGTGGGACCTTGGACGGTGGCCTAAACATAGGTTCCTAGTGTGGGACCTTGGTCGTGGGGCCTAAACATAGGTTCTTAGTGTAGGACCTTTACTCGTGTGAAGAGCATAAATTATTGAGTCCTTTGTGTAGGGCTGTAAGGGTTAATGGTGAACCTGCTTTAAAACTATTCATAGTGAAATCCGACACACCCTAGGAGAGAGCGCGGTTGTTGGGAGTGGAGTAGGTAAGTAGCCGAACCACTATACATGCCTGTGTTTGGAATCGATATTTATGCATCTATTTTATTATACTTATGTGTTTGAATGCTTAAAAATATATACATGATTAGATGTCTACCAAGGATTGACAGGTACAATATTTCATACACACATGTTCACTATGCTATAGGCTAGTCACTTAATCTGCTTATCTTGAATAGCCTATGTGATTGGTGTTCAGAACCCCAAGTGTAGGGTCGCGATGTAGTAATAATCTCGGTAAGACCGAGGTCGAATCCACAAGGACTAATCTCATGTGTATTCTGAAAGTAACTAGAATCAAAACTAGAAGAATATCTAAATCTAAATTGAGAATAAAAGGAAGTAATTATGAAGTATTTAATTAGAAACTTAATAATTCAAAGGTGGGAACTAGGGTTTCCAGGGATCCACTTGCAGCTATTAGGATATTTGTTGAGGGTCAAATATTGCATATTAGACCCCATTTATTACTTGGTTTTACGAACATGATAATGCTTAATGTTCTATTTTAATCATGTCTGTGTTGTAAGGTGAATTTAGGAGCTTGGATTGAAAGGGGCACTAAAAGCATAAATTTGATGCTTAAAAATCACTAAGGTAAGGGACGGATCTTAGGAGACCGAGATTGAAGAATTCACATGCCAAAGTTCTGAGGAAACCAGGTGAATGAAGATACGGAAGCCTGAAAATAATCTTGAATGCAAGATCATAGGGTTTCGACCATCTGTTTGGCACGAAACCTTATATCCGGCCTGACGATCATAAAGTAACCGTACACATAAAATTGCAGCCCCTGGATCTTTGTGGAAGTGGTACAATGGAAAGATTAGCCATAAATCACTGATTTGGGGCCCACCTAATCTCTGGATATGCCTCAATTTTGGACTCAACTCCTTTAGTTTATATGGAAAAATGAATGGACGGCGTGGATTCAATTGAAGACATCTCTGTGGACCCCACCCGTGACGCCTGTGCACAAACTGCACATACACTTGCAGTGCATAGGACAACAACAATCGGTCAAAGTCAGTTTGACCCGACAAATCCAACTCCAAGAGAGATTGTCTCTCTCCTCTTTCATAGCATGCAGACGTCCGTCCACTGGGAGGTGTTGTGGCCCACAACCATCATCCGGATGGATGATCCGAGCCGACCAATGTGTCCAGGAGATGATTTCGACTAAAACCATAGTGCTCTTGTGCAACCATGCATAAGAATAAGCTCGCAACGAAGAGGGAAGGTGACACGTAGTTGGTTAGTGGTGTGGCCCACTAAGAACTCAGATCCAACTCAAATCTTAAACAATGGCCTAAACTGACCCTACAGAGCCAATGAATGACTCTGATCTCCCAGAAAATCATTGTGAGTGGGCCCTATAGACACCAACAAAGGACGCAGAACCGGATCCGTTCGCAACCGACGTACGTTGGGATGTTGTGGCCCACCACCTTTGACCGGATGGCAAATCCAAACTGTCCAGATGGAAGCCAAGCCAAAACCAACCGTCCCAGAGAATACTTTTCAAAAAGACCTAAAGAGAGGACTGCTGACCAGTTCACCATTTTTCAAACACAAGCATATTCACGATTTTCTCTTGCTACGCAGGAAGTTTCCAAATCTATTGCTGCATAAGATTACACAACCGACCAACCCCAGCCGACCTACAATAGGGCTATAAAAGGAAAGAAAGAGAGAGAACGAGGGTGGACGTGAGGAGCAAGAGAGAGAGGAGTGTGGAGCGGACGGGCGACCAAGAGCTTTCCTTTTCCTTCTTCCTTAGTTGCTTCTTCCTTTGATTTTTTTTTTTTTTTTTAGTTCAATCATAACTATGATTGGCTAAACCTCTTAGCTAGGGCTAAGAGGTGAAGCTTGTAGCGTGATGGGGTGTTTTCTACAGTTTTGATTCATGTTTACGTTGAACTAACTTTGATTCTAGTTTGATTATAAGGAATACTCATAGTTTTTAATGGTTTGTTGTGACTTGAATTACAATGAATCTGTGATGACTTTGGGTATGATCTTTTCATTATTGAAATTATGAATTGAGAAAATCCTGTTGTTCACCATCGTCTCATGGGCATGGTTTTGTGATGGAATCACTTCTAGTTCTCATACCTCTCATCCATTGAGAACTAGATCAAAGGAAGTTCAGAATTGATTTTCCATGAATTATCTTCCAATTGGATGAAGATGGGACTCTAAATCCAATTGTGTTTGTGAATCAAGTGTAGATCTCCCTGATCTCTACAAGTGGATCCTTGGAAGCCCTAGTTTCCCACCTTTGAATTTTACAAAGTTTTAGTTAAATAGTTTACAATTATTCTCTTAAATTCTCCAGATTAGATTACATCTTCTTCTAGTTCTAGTTCTAGTCACTTTCAGAATACGTACAAGGTTCAGTCCCTGTGAATTCGACCTCGGTCTTACTAAGATTATTACTACATCGCGACCCTACACTTGGGGTTGTGATCAAGTTTTTGGCGCCGTTGCTGGGGACTAACGGTTACATTTTTATGAGATTAACTAGTTTTAGAATTAGGTTAAGATTAGGGTTTTCTAATTTTAGGTTTAGGTTTTTCTGTTTGATTTTTAGAAACTAACCTAACTTTCCTGTTTTGTAGGATCCTGATATAGACTTTCTAAATTGGTAATTTCTTTCTAATTTTTCTACTTTTCTATTTTTAGGATTAGGGTTTATTTTTTATTTTTAGAAACATTCCTTTTTTAGAAACTAGTTTACTTTGTATTTTTATTTTTAGAAACTTTCTAATTTTAGAATTCCTATTTTAGAAAATGACTTGTTTTGTTTTGTAGGACCTAACTTAGGAACTTCCAATTTGGTAACTTCTTTCTAATTCCCTCTTTCTTTATATTTCTAGATTTCTATTTCCTTTCTTTCATTTAGGTTTAGGTTAGAATCTGAGATTGAGGAGTGAGAGTGTTTCATGCCCAAGTGGGTTCGTGACAACACTCGACGTCTTTTGAGTGAAGGAGGATTGGTTGAGGGGTTAACTATCCATCGTAGGATTAGACACCACTCGAGATCCTCAGAGTTAATTGAAGTGATGGCTACAAATCAACCAGTACACCAACAACCTCAACCTAGGGTTGAGGAAGTCCAGGCTGAGAATGAGGTGCATTAAGCACCCCCGCCTCGTACTTTACGAGATTATTTACAACCAGCGGGGGTAAGCACACCCTCATGCATGGTTTTTCAGAAAATACAGGACATATGGATATCAAGCCAGGGATGATCCAACTCCTTCCAAAATTTCATGGGCTTGAATCTGAAAATCCGTATCTACACTTGAAAGAGTTTGATGAAATCATAGCCACTATATTTTCCTAACGTGTCTGACGACACGGTCAGGCTGAAACTCTTTCCTTTTTCTTTGAAAGAGAAAGCGAAGACATGGTTACATTCACTACGTTCTCGATCTATTGGTAGATGGAATGACATGATAAGGAAGTTCATAAAGAAAAATTTCCTATACCATAAGATGAACACTCTTAAAAAGTCGATCATGAACTTCGCCCAAAAGGAAGACGAAACATTCTTCTAATGTTGGGAGCAGTTCAAGGATCTTGTCAGTTCATGCCCACAACTGGTTTTGAAATATGGCGCATCACAAACTTTTTCTATGATGGACTGACTTCTCCCATGCACCAATTAGTCGAGACGATGTGTAAGACCTATAGCCTTAGTAGCTGTTTTGTTCCGTTGGGCCCCACGGTCCTACTGGTAGAATTTTGGTGACCTGCGACCTACAGTTTGCATTTACGATGATCCTTAAGTCCCATCATATAAACCCGACCCCGATCAACCCGAGACTAGCACCATAGCGTCCGCATCGATGCCAAGGTTCCAACGCCGCATCTCGTGCAACAATCCAAGCAATACATCAAAAGTTGTAGGCCATGCATCTTTTAAGCCGTTGATCATGATCATGGACCCACCTTGTGCTAAACACAAATCCCTAGGTGATGACATCACCCTATCCATCATAGCTAGAGCCTAGCCTACCCTAACCTCTAGCTAGCCTTGCCTAGCTAGCCTAGGTTTTCTTTTCTACAGAGGCATGCTATCTCTCTCTCCCATGTCATCATTTCTTTTTCTTCCCTAAGCACATCATTACCCCACAAACCATCATTGTTTTTCTAGAAACTGCCCCTCCCTCTCTCTGTCTCCCTTATTCTTCCTTCCTTCCATAGCAAGCACCCCTTGGACATCCCACCTGTCCTCCATTCTCTAGGCCTCTTTCTCTTCAATCCCTCTCAATCCACCCATTACAACCCCATCTCCACCATTGAAAACCTTTCCTTGGAGCTAGAAGGTCATTGTGTTGAAGAAAAGAAGAAGGATCTTGAGGTGGGTGATCTTGTAGTTAGGATTTTCTGATTTTCTTGATTCCATAGATGCTCTTTCCCTCTTCTTCCATCTTAGAAGCATGTGGGGCCCATCAAATGATGGTGGAGGCCCCCATGTCTTTTGGGTGTGGCTAATGGCCCACCACTTTGTGCATGCATGATCCATACTTGAGGCCATCCTCCGTGGACACCATCATGGTTTTCTCTCTTATGTTTAAGGATCCTTGGGTCATCTCGACCCTTGATCCTTGGTGGAGATGGCATTTCCACCATAGATCTTGAGTAGGAAGAGTTATACTCATGTAGATCCATGTAAATCATGAAATAGTGAATGTGTGTGGTTGTGTGATAAGGGGAAGGGCCTCAATGTGGCAGAGCCTCTTCCCTTGTGGTCGGATCCTTTTTATTTATTTGTTTATCCCTTTATTTTTGATGTGTGTGGCTCACCTTGTGACCTAAAAACATCCAGACCGTCTAAGGAGAGTGGACGCCCATGACAGTCCACTTTATGGATGCTAGTGCCCAAATTGCCTCAAAATGGGCACATGCAAAGAGTTTTTAGTGGTAGGAAGGGTCTAGATATTTGTGGGGCCCACTGAGGTGGTCCATATCACAATTTTTATAAGGTGATTTCACCTTTTAATACTGTTTATATTTAATTTATTTCAGCTATATGTTGCTATCCAAAATTTTTGGACAGATTTTTTGGGCTGTCTTGAGCTTAGACTTTGGAATGTTTTAAGGGGTGTTTGATCCCCATTAATAGGATATTCTTGGAGGTGTGGAGCCCACCTAGATGTATGCCAAGTTTCACCTCCGTCTGACCTCATTTGGGCATCTAAAAGAGTGGGCCAAGAGGGTTGGATAGTCCAGATTTTTTTGGATAGTCCAGCAATACTATCTGATGAAAACTTAAATTCATAAATTTTTCTAGAAGGGTTATGCCACTTTTCTAGACCCCACCTTGATGTACACATGTTAGGGGATCTTGGGCCCCTATTTTCCAAATTTTTGGAGGTCATGAACCCACTCTAATAGAGTGCACAAGATGAGGATAGCAATATGTAGTAGCAGAATATTTTTTTTTTTCAGAAAACCTTGCTGTCCATTATGTCATTGTAGAAGTTTTTGGGCCCCAATCCATTGTTCATTATGACCATCTTATTGGGGCCCACCTCTGATGTTTTAGGGCCCACCAGGCCAAAAATTTTGGGGGCAACCATGCTGGGCCAGTAGCCCTGTTGGACGTCTCAGCTGGGTTGATGTCTAGCATGGGCTGGCCGTCCCTAGCTCTTTAGCCCACCATGATGATGTGTTTCATCCAGCCGTCCCCCCATTTGGTGTGGCTCACGTGGGAGTGTCCACCGTTGGTGGACGTCCACTGTGGAACCCACCTTAATGTATGTGGAGCCCACCTTAATGTATGTATGGTCCAGGCCATCCAGGCCTTGGACTGCCTAACCATGGGGATGCCCACTGTCTTGGGCTGCTGCTGGACTTGCAGTCCAGCAGCAGGCCCACTTGATTTTTTTTATGATGTATACACACTCTCCATCTGGTGGGGCCCCCCTGTGAGTATTGCTGGCCTTCATGAGATTATTTTCCACATTGACCAATTTTTGGACTTCAGTAGGTCCAGAAGTTGGGTGGGTTGAAAGTCAAGCAAGGGACCTTAAATGTACATTGTTGTGGCTGAAATTTTATTAGATGTGGGGCCCACCATATTGAGAAACTTGTGTATATGTTGCATGCTTATATTTTTAGAATTTTTGGGCTTAATTAGTGTATTTTGGGTCACCTTTAGTGATTATATGAGGACCCTAACTTAGATCAGATTTTTGGGATATCCAGCGGGCCCAGATTGGGCCGGGATGTCCCGGCTTGGCCCAACCATGTGTATGGGCTATTTTTCACCATTTTGCTGGACTTGTGGGCTGAGATAAGGGTGAAATTGGGCCCTTGATTGCCCACTTATATTACCAATTCTTGGGCTGATGCTGTGAAGCCCGTTTTACCCAATTTAGACTTGACTTTGGGCTATGTACTTGTGTTCATGGGCTGCCCACCAAGTCCAACTTAATGCATGGATTCGGTGGCTATTGAGATTTGGACCTTGATTCCATTCTTTTGGCCCATATTATTGTATTTAGATTGGACCATTTTTCTTATGACCCATTATGTGGGATATATGAATGTGGCTACCTATTTTTACCTTAAATGTGGGCCTTGGGCCTTGTATCTATATAGTTTATTGTTGGAATGCCTTTTGGGGAAATGGTGGTTAAATGTCCCCATTATGGACCCTTCTAGGCCCATTTCTATCTAAGAGTGGTTGAATGATTACCTTAGACTCTTGTTAGGCACATCTATATCATTTAGGCCCATATCTTTATCTACTTAGTCTTGTGGGCTACCCCAAACTATTGGGCCCCCACTAGTAGTATGTCTCTTTCACATTTTGAGGAATTGTCTAAGTGTCTAACTTAATCTTGATAGAAGGAGAGTACACCATTGTCACATGTCGTACCTAATTACATTCATGATTCATCCACATGCATCATATGTATGCTTGGAGCATGGTATGATTGATCATGACTTATGCCGTTGGGCAGATTATTTTATGGGACTCCATGGGTAATGGAGTTTCCCCTCTTGAGTGCGCTAGATACGCAGGGTCAATACATGTTTGATTGGTGTGGTTCATGCATCTGACATTATCATAGCACGTTGTTATCTGTCCTAGCTTCATCAGGGCCGTAGCCTCCACAGACATATCATGGATGGTCGAGTTTTGAACACCAAAAATGTTGTTTGAGCACTTAGGGCACATATGATGTCCTTGAGTGAAAGTCCCAGAACCTTCGTGGTACATGGAAACGCTCCAACGCCGAGACCGAGTAGAAAACATGAGCGTTGATGCCTACTACCATGAGGTTGCGTCTCCCACTGTGTCGTGGTTAGGTGGAAAGGAGTGTAGCCTTACCCGCCTGAGTGAGGGGGCAATAGCTAGGTTGAGTCTGACCAGCTCGTAAATGGGTCCGCTACCATCGAGCCTGTTGGTGATTGGTTTTCTATAGGCGGGTAGTGAGGTTTCTTACTCTCGTTGGGTTGTGCAACAATCCATCTATAGTGTATTTGACCCCGGTGGATTCCCCAGAGTAGAACTATACTGACATGTTGGATTGATATGAGGATGAGTTTGATCATATTGCATATTGCACAAGACATTGGCTCTATAAGCCCTGCATTGCATTGTTAGCCTTGGGAAGACTGTCAATATCCCTGCATTACATTTCATAGCCTTGTTATGGTTGGCAGTGTTTATGGTTCTTATCGCATATCCTTCACACTCCGTCATTGCATTCACGGCGTTTATCCTACACACACTTACACCACCCTCTAAGCTTTTTATAAGCTTATGCACGATTGATGCGTGTATGTGATCCCAAGCCAGCGAGTGGAGCAGGAGCAGAGGCCAGTCGTTGATCTTCTTGTTATCATTGTATTTCTGTAACATCTTGAAAAAATCCGTATAAAGACCCGAGTACCACCTCAGGCAGAACCACCTAAGGACCGTGTCCTGTCGTAACTTAGACGAAAATTAATTAAGTACTAAACTAAATAATCAGTGGATTTAGTTTGGGCCATTAGTTCCACAAACGAGATGGCCTAAAACCATTAATTCCACTGACTCAACATCACTTAAAGACCCAGGAGAAATCCCAAGAACCTATCGCTCTCGGAAGTACATGGAAACTCCGTATCGGACTGAGACTGCACGTTGAGAGTCTGATGACCGCGAGACTATAGGATTATTTCTCTCCTACTGGGCTTGACAACCATCGTGGGAATCAAGCCTAGATGGTGTCCAGAAACGTACAACTTGAGCCCTGAGTGAAGTGTGTGAGAAACGCAAATATCTTTAAAAAATGTAATGAGACTTAAGTGAATTGGGCCATTCGCTCACATGCAAAATTGAGGATTTCAGACCGTCAGTTACTGACCAAACTTCTCCCATGGGAAAAAGAAATTTCCTTGCACATATCCATATAACTGTAGCCTCGATCGAGTAAGTATGACCGTTGATCTGACACGGGTTGTCCACAGTCGATCGACTTATCCGATCGCACCGAAATCATGTCCTGACATAGATCCATTACCATAGAGCATACCCTATAACGTAATTGAGTAGTGGGCCTCCCAGTGAGCCCTGTTTGTCAAAAACGGTTGCCCAAAGGGTATAACCCATGTATATAGTGGCCCTGGGGCCATTTGCATCACTTCCGGACTTATATATAGCCCTTATATCACCCCACCTCTCTCATATACGAATTTCCCCAAAACCATAAGGGGGAGAGAGAGGGGGAGAGAGGAGAGAGAGAGAGAGAGAGAGAGAGAGAGAGAGAGAGAGAAGAAGAAGAAGAAGAAGAAGAAGAAGAAGAAGAAGAAGAAGAAGAGAAAAGAGGAAGGAGAGAAGAAAACTTTTTGGGAGATCATTACAGTGATTCTCTCCCACGACTCCATGCACCGAATCACCTTCCCGTTACGCTACACACTCAGTTTCGGCTACAATTTTGGGTAAGAAACCCTAACCCTAATCTTGTTATAGAGATCCAGGTTGATTATTTGTCAAACTAGCTAACCGTTTACGTTATTTAAGTGCCCGATGTTCTGTTTCGGGAATGTAGAATTCGAACCGAGTCCGAATCGAGTATTCCGATGAAAGGTGCCAACTATAAACGTTTAGGTTATGATTATCAATGCTTTCAATATTAACTAATGATTTATGTCTGACTTGATTGCTGTCATATTGTCTTTGATACGCCGCTTTCGATATAATATACATGTGTGAACTATGTTGAATAAAATATGCCTCTCATGTGTTTGTTGAAATGTTTGAATGAACATGTAAATATGATTCGTGCTTGCCATAACTACTAATTTAGGATTCATCGTTGTCATATGCATGCTGACCTCTCTGTATAAGGATTTGCTAAAATACACGTTGTAACTAACCTAGTCTATATATTTGATGAAGTGTAGTCTAAGTGTTTGATGAATTGTCTGAATGAGAAATTGTTGATGATTTGTATTTATTAAGAGTATTAAGATAGGATTCTTAAGTACCATATTCATATGTATAGTTTCTTTCATGAAATCATATCTGTCGCTACGTAATTTATAGATAAAAATGCAAGTGTTTGGTGACATGTTCAATGTGTTTGGTAAAATGCTCAAATGAGGAATTCATTTGAATTATTTGTTAAATGCTGAAGTGATTGTCACATGCGTTTACTTACTGCATCTGAGTAAGATTGGGGCTACAACATAGCCCAGACAATCGGTAATAGTCCTTGTTCGGGTGGCCGAATTAGTCTCACCACATTGGATAACTTGACGAATCCGGGTTGCATGACGATTGTCGACAGTGGTTAGGCCACAAGGGGTGCTTATGCACTCCATGTCGATTAAGTCAGCGAGTGCCCGTACCAATCGAACTTGCCTATCGATCAGATTGGCCTACTGTATGTTTACCATGTATGGACACCACTACTTGAATCTAAGGTACCCCTTTCCAATGTAAAGGCCTACTATAACCATGGTACCACGATCCGCTATGACTCATGAGCCGGGCATGGTGGTATGGGACACCGTGTTCGAGTTGTCGGCCTACACTGGGGCGATGAGCCTCCCCATAGTGACCAGTGAACAATTAAGACTCGTGAGTTGGGCATGGTAGTATGGGATACCGTGTTCATGCTGTCGGCCTACACTGAGGTGACGAGTCTCCCCGTAGTGACTGCGAGTATAAACTTTTGAATTTGCCTATCGACTGCTTTTCATTAGGAGTGATGCCCTACAACTTGCATATCGTATGTGATTAGCTAGGATTGCCGACCCTAGATGGATCCTTTGGTTCGG
>JAJHSJ010000012.1:33882120-34125732 GCA_021015155.1 Magnolia officinalis
TGGAACCAAGAGGGTTTAGGGACTTTCACCCAGGGATATCTATAGCACCCCATGTAGAACAGATTTTCGGTGTCCCATCTGGCCATCCACGAAATACCTGTGGAGGCTACGACCCTGATGTCACTAGGGCGTACAATGCAAGATGCATGAGCCATACAATCCAGCCATGCATCAATCACGCGCATACCGTGCGCTCATGTGAGATAACCTCTGCCTATCAGGAAGTCTCATAACAATTTGCCTAATGACATATGCAATGGTCAACCACATCTCATAACAAACATGCAGATGATGCGTATGGGCATGTAATTATGATGCTATGCAGTCACATACTCATAATCGGTATCAAAACCGGTATCAATAATCGGCCTCGACCATGTGGACATTTAACCAACATTGCCCCCAAGGAATGGCTCACACAAGCCAAACATATATATATGGGCCCACGGCCTCACACAAAGGCCTAATATACAACACAATGGGCCTTACTTAAGGGCCATATATAACACAACAGTGGGCCCTGCTCATGGGCTTTAAATACATGGCATGTGGGACCCTACACATGGGTCTCGAATACAACAATGGGTCATACATCATGGGTCTAATACATATCACAATGGGCCTTGCCCATAGGCTACGAATACATCACAGTGGCCCCAACTACGGGTCGCATATACATCATATAGGTCGCGACATCGGCCTCGGCCTTAACAATCGAATTGACACTCGGAATCGGCCTCGACAATCGGAATCAGCCTCGATACTTGGTTTTCGACAACGGAATCGACTTAGATACTCGGTCTTCGACAGATCAGAATCGGCCTCAATACTTAGCCTCAACAATCAAAATCGGCATATACAATCAGCCTCGACAAATCGAAATCATCGGAATTGGCCTTGATACTCGAAATTGGTCGATATCGAATCGGCAAATCGGTCACGTCAATCGGAATCGGCAATCGGTCACGACAATCGCACCGATCGACAATCAGAATCGGCAAATCGGTCACGTTAATCGGAATCGACAAGTGGTCAAGATAATCAGAATCAGCAATCGGTCATGACATTAGCACTGATCGATAGTCGAAATCGGCAAATCAGTCACGTCAATCGGAATCGGCAATCGTTTAAGGCAATCAGAATCGATCGATAATCAGCATCGGCAAATCAGTCACATCATCGGAACCCGCAATCGGTGACATCAATCGGAATCGGCAATCGGTCATGACAATCGCACCGATCAATAATCAGAATCGGCAAATTGGTCACGTCAATCGAAATCAATAGTCGACCTAACCAAAAGCCTAAGGGAAGGTCACATGAGGACTTTCAACCGTCATTGCCCAGCAATGTGGACATTCAACCAACATTGCTCCCAAGGAGTGGCCTCACACAAAGTCCTAATACACATCATACGGGCCTCACTCATGGACCGCATATACATCACAACGGGCCTCGGTACATGGGCATAAATACATCACATCGGGCCCCAACACATGGACCGGGTATACACCATATTCGGCCTCAAACATGGGCCTCAAATACATCAAGTGGGCCGCACCAACGGGCCTCGCACAAATGGGCCACAAATACATCAAGTGGGCCACATCGCATGGACCTACTACACATCACTATGAGCCTCATCACAATGGGCCTTGCCCATGGGCCTGAGATTCAAGCAGGTGGGCCTCATCATATAGGCCTCAGATACAAGGCAGGTGGGCCTAGCCACATGGGCCTCGATTATACATCATGATGAGCCTCATGGATGGGCTGCACCAAGGGGCCCCAAGTGGGCTTGGACCACACACCAAAAATCATTTCAACAGTTGTAGTGTAATATGTGTACACGATTATTGCAATTGGTGGGGTCCACTTGAACTAGAGATCTAACTCATTCTTTTACTCGTGCCACAAAACGGTCTCTCCAATGGCTGGATGGTATGGATACAGCACATGCATCATGGTGGGTCACACCGTTAGATGGACGGTGTAGGTGAAACACATCACGGTGGGGTCAACAGTCCTACGTGGACAATGAGGATACAACACTCACATTATGGCGAAGGGTCCACGTCCACCAACGAACGGCGTGGATGCAAGTACATCAGGGTGGTACCACATGCGAGCAATGGACGGCGTAGGGATCACACGTACAAGTGGGGTCCACGTCCCATGAGCGGATGGAATGGATAAGACACGTACATCCATGTGACCCACCGTCCAAGCAATGGACGATGACGACAAAACAGATGGACGGAAGAAATACATGGTGTAGTGGTTTGCACACGCAGCACCGTCCAGATGGACGGTGCAGATCACATTTATCATGGTGGCCCCAACACACACCACACACACTATATATATATTATATATATATATTAATATATATATATTATATATATATATATATATAATATATATATATATATATATATATATATATATATAAAGACAAACATCTGGTGGGTCCTACGTGGGGCCACCTCACATTTATGTTATATATATTATATTATATTATACTACACTTACATGTTATCTTATTATTATTATTATTTTTTTTTATTAAAAAACAACTAACGTCCTTGGACGTATGCAGGTGGGCCCTGCACCGATGGACGGCTCAGATAAAACACCTATATCATGGTGGGTCACTCTGTCCCACGTGTCACGTGCAACATGCTCAGCACGTGCAGCACCGTTGGACGGTGCAGGTATACACATCATGGTGGAGTCCACACGGACGGCTGGATGATGTACATCATCATGGTGGCCCCTTCTGCCAAATGGATTGGACGTTGAATATAACACGTACCTCATATGTGGCCCCACATAAACTTGATGACGTCATGTATGGGACCCACAGAGCTTGCTGGATGGACGATTTGGATGTAACACATACATAAGCGGGGTCCACATCACCGCCTCTGACAGGTGGACGGAGTGGTTATACAGTACAAACGCAAGGTGGGTCCCACCGTCCAGCAAACTGGACGGTGAGGATGAAACCCACGGGACTTGGGACGTACAGAAGCTATATAGCTGGTATGAGGCTCACCAACCAACTCGTTTCCAAGGTGGGTCCCACGTGGGCCACCACATATACATAAGATATAATATAATATTATTTTATTATTTCTCTCTGTTTTTTTTTTTTTAAAAGAACAACGTCCAGAAGGTTGGACGTCCATCCAACGGACGGTCTGGATACAACACCACATCAAGGTGGGATCCAGTGATGAACGGCTGGATGAAACATGATATGATGTGGGTCCCACTGTCCCAGCTGCTGGACGGTGAGTACACCACATGTACCAGGTGGATCTCACCGTCCAAACAGTGTACGGTGCAGACAACAAATACCCATGGTCAGATCTACTCACTGACTGACGTCCAGGGCAGCAGCCCGTGCCTGCTGCGTGGGTCCCACCGTCCAAGCAAGGGACGGTGAGGATTCAGCATACTATCAAGGTGGGTCCACACACATGTGGGTCATCAGCTACTGCACCAGGTTGATATTGTGCATCCTCGTCCAGGCCTCACCACATGGACGGTGCAGGTTAAAACATGTATATCACAGCAGGCCTGCTGGCCCTGGATGGCCAGCATGAATAACATGTACATCAAGTGGGCCACACACACATCAGGTGGGCCACACACATCAGGAGAGAGGAGAGAGAAAGAAGCACCCACCTTATATCTTCTTGGTCTTTTTCTTCCATCAATGCATGATAAAGCTCCAAGGGACGCATTTCAACGGTGGAGATGATCATTGGAGGGTGAGATGGGAGGTAGGAGGTGGGCCACACTTACTCTCCATGGAAGCCATGGACGATTGCTCCATGGGAGTTGCTTGAGAAAAAGAAAATAAGAGAGAAATGAGAGAGAGAGAGAGTGAGAGAGAGAGAGGATGGGATGTGAGTGATGGATAGTGTACTTGATGGGTGGAGAGAGAGAGTGACTTGATGTGTGTTGGGAATGGGTAAGTGTGTGACTTGGGTAGGTTGATTGTGATGATGATGTGTCATTGATGTGATTGATGATTGTTGCTCGATTGTTGTAATGTTTTCTAGGGATTGCAACGCCCGGCATTTATTCTCAAACTGGACGCGGGCCCACATCTCCTGGCCCGGGTATCGCCTCGGCGCGCGAGTCGCGACACATCGAAACCGCGGCGCGAGGCGCGGTCGATAAGGTCCAGTCTTAGGTTGAGTCGACTCGGGTTGACGGCGTGTGAATCAGGGTTGCGCGCAAACGCTGGTTAAGGTCGAAGGTTGCCGAAATTCGACCGGGAAGACCGCGGAAGCTATGGAACGGTACGGGCTAGGATACGGGTCTTACAGTGGAGCCCACCTTGATGTATGCCTTAGCCCAAGCCGTCCAGTCCTTGGATCACCCAGGCCCATGGGACGTCCATTGCAGTTGGGCTGCTACTGGACTACAAGTCCAGCAGTAAGCCCACTTGATTTGTGTGTCAAATCCTCTTCCTCCATCTGGTGGGGGCCCCCTATGAGTAATGTTGGCCCTTATGCGATTAATTCCCAGATATATATATATATATTGTATATTATATTATTTATTATTATTATTATTATTATTATTATTATTATTAAAACGACCAGCGTCCAGGAAGGGATGGACGGCCTAGATGCAAGACGCATCCATCATGTGGGTCACACCGTCCAAGAGGCTGGACGGTGTGAAAAAATCATATGCATCATGGTGGCCCTACGTCTAGTGGGCCACACATTTGGATCAAGCTGATTTTTATGTTTCCCTTCATCTAGGGCCTATAAAAAGGCAGCAGCAAGGTGGCCTCACTATCGGACGGTCAGGATCATCTTGCATCGTGGTGGGCCACAAGGCATCATAAAGAGAGAGAGAGAGAGAGAGAGAAACGTGAAAGGTAGGGACCCTACCACTATTGGGCCCTCCCTTATACAATGCATACATCAAGTGGATCCCATAACAAGTGGGCCCTTAAAACAAAAATCAACGGTGGATCACCTATCGATCAGCCTTCTTCTTTATCTCCTTGAACTCCTAGGCTCCTTGGCTTCGATCTTGATGGAGGATGATGAAGATTGGACGGCTAAGATGAGAATTGGGGTAGGGAAGTGGGCCACACTTGGGTTGGGCTTGGGAAGCTTGGACGTTGGATGCTCTCCTTAGGAGCTTGAGAGTGAAGAGAGAAAAGAGAGAGAGAGAGAGAGAGAGAGAGAGAGAGAGAGAGAGAGAGAGAGTGATGGAATGAAAATGGATGGAGTAATGGGTGGAGTGATGGAGTTGTAAGAAAGGGATGGGTGGAGAGAGAGAGAGTTGACTTTAGGAATGGGAGAGAGATGGGTTGCTTGTACTTGACTTGTACTTGTGATAGGATGTGCACTTTGATTGATTGATGTGATATTTCGTAGAGATTCTCTCAGAATTCGCAATGCGCGGCGTTTCTTCGGAATGTACGCAGGCCCACAACTCCTAGCCTGGGTATCGCATCGGTGTGCAAGACACGGCGTTGGAACCGCGGCGATAGCGTGGTCGCTAGGATACAAGTTTTGAGTCGAGTCGACATAGATATACAGGATGCGATTTAGGGTTGCACGCAAACGCTGATTACAGGTCGCGGGTTGCCGAAATTCGACCGGGAGGACTGTGGAAGCCTACGGAATGGTATGGAATATGATACGAGCCTTACAGATCACTCTTTAGAAAAATTAGAGTAGTGTCAATGCCAAAGCTTTAAATGCAATTACTTGTGCACTATCACCAGATGAGTTCAAAAGAATTATATCTTGTGATACTGCAAAACAAGCCTATATATCTTAGAAATGAGACACGAGGGTACGACTATTGTAAAAAAGTCAAAACTTCAAATCCTCATCATTAGGTTGGAGGAAATACGTATGGAAGAAAGTGAATCATTCATGGACTTCTATATTAAACTGAATGACATAGTCAACTCTATGTGAGGTCTTGGAGATAGCATCCCAGAAAGTAAAGTTTGTGCAAAGATACTGCGCTCACTTCCTGAGAGGTTCAATTCTAAGGTTGCAGCCATTTAGGAACTTCGAGACACTGGATAATATGAGGGTGGAAAAGCGTATCGGTTGTCACGCCCCAAACTCGGAGACCGGGCTCATAAAATTCTCGATCACCGAATCTAGTACCGACAGCCTCTGTAGAACCCCATTCTTAGCTCTCGGCGCCCATTCGAGAGGTTCCGATCCTGAGATGTTATGAGGAGGATTTTCAACATCAGTTTAATTCATAATAAGCATAACCAAAGGCATAACCCACAAACAATAACCAAAAACTCCATCACATTTCCACTACGTTCAAAATTTATAAGTACAAAGAGCATAAGGGAAATACAATGATGATAGAAAAAAGCTCCAAGATGATCTGCCACGAGCTTTAGCCTTAGCGTTGTTGCAATCCAACGTCACCTGCACGCAACGGTCGTGCATAAGCTTATGGAAAGCTTAGAGGGTGGTGAAAGTGTGTGCGCAATGTAGTAATACAATTATGCAATATCAGAATAATGCGGAATATGATTATGAATTGGTCGTAATAAGGCTATGCAATGCAAGGCATAAATGATGTCAACCATACCAAGGCCATGCGATGCGAGATGCAACTCAAGCATACAGATCCTCATCTAAGTCCACATGTCAATACAACTCAAATCTGGAATATAACTGGGGTCTAGTACACTCCAAGCCATATTGTCGCCCCATCCCACGCAACAAGGTGAGTGGAAGAGACCACACTATCCGTCTGCCAATATCGGGCCCGACTAGTCGATAACGGACCTATTCCTTGAGCTGGTCAAACTCAGCCTAGCTTTGCCCCTTCCTCTCAGGCGGGTAAGGTCGCACCCCCTTCCAATCGACCACGACACAGTGGAAAGGACAGCCCTCTGGTGATAGACACTCGACGCTCATGCACCCACTCAGTTTAGACGTTGGAGCAACCTCCTGGTACCATAAGGGTTTAGAGACTTTCCCCCAGGGATATTTATAGCACCCCATGTAGAATAAGATTTTTGGTATTTAATCCTGCCAACCACAATATGCTTGTGGAGGCTATGGCCCTGATGTCGCTAGGGTGTACAGTATACATGTCACACAATGTGAAATGCATGAGTCACGTAATCCAGTTATACAGCAATCATGCGCGTACCGCGAGCTCATGTGGGTATCTTCCCTTACTAGGGAGTCCCATAATAATCTGCCTAATGGCTTGTGCTATAATCAATCACTCATCTCATCACAAGCATGTAGATGATGCGCATGGGCATATATCATGATGGTATGTTGTCACATACCCGTAATCGACATGAATAATTGGCGTCGGCCTCGATAATCGGCACCAATAATCAACATCAATAATCAGCATTGATAATTGGCGTCGGCCTCGATAATCGACACCGATAATCAGCATCGATAATCGGCACTGGCAATCTGCATATAAATAAGGCGGGTCCATAGATGAACAACCGATCATCTATAGTATAAGGATTGACACTCGATCGTGGTTATATCAAATCCAATAGCACGGAGTCATCAGTCTATGGCGAATGGGGCCCACTTATCTGGGTTAACCCACAAGAGAATTATGATAATGGGCCTAACAAGGCCTAAGGGAAGGTCACAATGTGGACATCCAATCATCATTGCCCATCAATGTGAACATCTAACCAACATTGCTCCCAAGGAGTGGTCTACATAGGGCTAAACATATAGTGGGCCCATGGCCTCATGTACAATCACGATGGTCCTCATTTACGTCACATAGGCCTCGTCATATGGGCCAACATACATTACATCGGGCCTCGAATACACAACAGGTGGGCCTCGTACTTGGGCCTCAAACATATCATATGGGCCTCGAATACATCACAATGAGCCTCTTATGGCAAGTGGGACATATCACATGGGCCGCATTATATGGGCCGCACCAACAGGCTTCATGTATATCAAATAAACGCACCAATGGGCCTCATGTATATCAAATCGGGCCCACCCTTATGTATTTTTGAGATCCGACCTATTCATAAGTTAACATAGAGATAAATGAAGTGAAAACAAATATCAGCTTAATTGGAAACTGTTGTGGCCCTTAGAAATTTGAACGGTGGACGTCACTGTCCACTTATTATTGCAAATGGTGGGGGTCCACTTGAACTTTAGATCTGACTCATTCTTCTACTCATGCCAGAAAATGATCTCACAAATGATTGGATGGTTTGTAGACAACACATGTGTTTCAAACAAGAAACAAATGCATTTCGTTTGGGGAAATTTTATTCATTTGATTGATTACCAGAAGAAGACAAGAAAGACAATCATTTTATTTATGTGTTCTAAGTTCTTTTACATCCTATGCTCCTTTAATTCCAAGATAGAATATAAACGAATTACATTATGAAACAAATATTTGATTATATCAAGTGTCATGTTGAAAGCCATTGTGAACTGAAGAGAGCCTTTGTGCGTTAAGCCCTTTGTGCGTTGGAGGCTTTACACGTTGGAACCCTTTGTGCGTTGGAGCCTTTATGTGTTAGAACCCTTTGTGCGTTGGAACCCTTTGTGCACTGGGACCTTTGTGTGCTGAAGGCCTTTGTGCGCAAAGGGTGTTGTGCGCTGCACAAATGCTGTTCCGCACAACGGACAGTGGGCTCTACCTTCTTCTCTCTTCGATCCACTCCTCTCCAATCAATTACTAATGACCCATTTAGCGGGGTTGAGAGGTATTTATAGCCCTCTCATACATGTGAATATGCCACGTAAGCACTGTGTGCTCCTTTGTGCGGACTTTGTTGTGCGCTCCTCCTTTGTGCGCACTGCTTTTGTGAGATCGTCCGTTGTGCGGGCACCTTTGTGTGGAATCTTTAGTGCAGACCTCCTTTGCACGATCGTCTGTCCTTCAATATCTATCCTCACATAGCATTTTTTGCATAACAGTTTGCACACAATGATTCTTCTATTCTATTTTTTGTGCCTCAACAGATGCCCCCTTGATCTTGCATTTTTGTTCTTTTCCACCTACAAAATAATTATGTAGGATCAATAATAATTTTTCTGTAAGCACTTGACCACCCTTACTGTGTGCATATTTTCTCTGTTGTGCGTTGACCAATCTACGCACAACAAATTCCGCAGAACAGTTTGTGCGCAACAATCATCGCACAACACCCGGGTTGTTGCCTATAAATACAGGACTTTTCTGCATTTTCACCATCTTTCTCCTCTACTATGCATTGTTTCTTTGCGTCAAGTTTATACCTTTGTGCACTAACCCCATTGTGCGCCGCACAACAGTTGTTCCGCACAAAACCTTTGCTCACAATAGCCCATTCCGCACAATAGCTCTGCACACCGTACCTCTTCTGTACTTGGTTAAAAATCCAGAGCACAACAGGTAGCGCTCAATGACCTTGCGCACAACACTTCGCGCACCTCACTTTACGCACAATAGTTTGCGCGCAATAGCTCTGCGCACAACACTTTGTGCACTTCATTTTGCGCATAATAGCTATTTCGCACAACAGCCTCTGCACAATGCCTTGCGCACAGTGACTTATGCTAATGAATTTTAGACTTCAAATTTATTTATTCTTTCTTCTCAGCGCTCTATGATACTTTTATTTCACCTTAATGAATTTTCTTCCTTCTGTATACGTTTCAAATGGCTAGCTCGAAAAGACCTCTTGCTTCCCCAAGTACCGCGGGACCATCTGACCCACAATCTGCGGAAACCATACTTAGAAAAGACCTCGTTCTAGCGAGAACTATAGCTCCTTCTTCAAAGAGCCGACTCCTGTCACTGGGAATTTTACTGATCATATTCAACGCTTATCAGAGCATATCCGCATGGCCATAATTATGAAAGAGATAGAAGGACCACCCCTCTTAGGACAAGAATCTGATTGGGACGATTGATTGAAATACACGACCAACTATTGCATTGATGACACCTGTCCTTCTGCTGCAGAGGCTTCCCCTTCCCCATCCGTTCCGAAACGACCAAGAAAGAAGAGCAAAGACGAAGCTTTCCAGGAAAGATTCGAGAACATAACCGAAGACACTTTCAGAATGCTTAGGATTCAGTCAAGCTGGCTACCGAAGCAATCAAATTTCTCAACCCGTACAAAGATGAGACCATCGCTCTTCCTCTACAACTTCAGCGTCACCGATCCATTCTTCAAAGCGAGCTAACAAACTATATGACACAGAACAAGCTTTTATATGTCTCCAATTGGGTGATCAAGGAGCCACAAATTCTCGAGGGCTATGTCATAGATAAAGGCTTAAGCCAAAAGACCGGGCAAATACGATACATGCGCTTCGTCATACCGTGTTATGACCCTCACTCCTTATATCATACCCATTTCTTCGAGACGATTCAACAACGCTTTCGTCATCGCGATTCTTTGTGGGGGAAAGATGAATTCAGGACACGAGGTCTTTGGACCGTTCATCCATATTACAGTGCTTGGACTAAAGTGATTTTGGAGAAACATAGAGACGTCCTTACCGCAGCAAGGCTGTATCATGTCATAGAAGCCACTTTAGACTTCTTTAAAAAAGATACGATGATCTATAAAGGCTTTCTGAAGTATTGGTCTTCTACTATGAATTCTTTCCATCTTCCAGTAGGGGAAGTGAGTATTACTTTATGGGATTTATATAGGATGGCTGGCCTGCCCATCTTTGGATCCTTTCTTAATGAATATATTCCTTCAAACCAAGAGTTTGCCTACGTCGCGCCCAATAGAGTGCCCAAAATTACAACGACAACCATCAAGCTCTTTCAGGAAATATTTTACTTCGCTGATGTTCACAAGATCTTTCCCCTTCAATGGCTAGCCCATTTTTCCCGCTACTTAGTGTAAGCATTTTAACATTCTCCTTCCCTTTCAAGCAATGCTTTTCTATAAACGTGAATTGCTCACTGACCTTTTCTTCCCCTTCTCTTTCTCTCATTTTTTTAGGTTCCCCGGCAGTCACTGTGCTGAGCTAGAAGCTCACCTCAAGAAAATAAGGGGCCCGGTCAAATTCACCGCCAAAACTAAACTAGCTGCTTTTGTGGCTTATTGGTTAAGCTTAGTCGTGCTTCCTAGTTTAAAAAGTTCAGACTCTATTCGGCTGACTTTATTTGTAGCAGTGGGTGCAATGGTAGAAGGTAGAAAGAGATATTCCCTGGCTTCTCCTATCTTATGTTCATTATACAGAGCTTTTGGTCATGTCGCGGTGCATTACTCAAGCCCGGCGCTAGGTGTTTCATTTGCTTTCACTCTATGACATTACTTCTCTGGATGGCTCGACATCTATTTCCCCTGGACATACAACGATCTGGAGAAGGCTTATGTTCATCCTGATCATCTGCCCTTGTGGCATTTTCTGAAACAGAAAATGATAAGGGGTACGAATGGATAGTGGATAAAATCGATAATATGGAATCCATCGACTTCTTTCCTTTTTACTTAGATTATCAGGCCGAAGACAGAGACGTGGAGGATAACCAAGACTTGGACCCTATTGAAAGGACTTTCTTTCTCTGCATTCGTTCTTGCAGTCTTCTATTATAAGAAGGGCTAGAGTTTTGGCGAGAACCATATTACCCAAGTCGATTCGCTTGACAGTTTGGGTATGATCAGGCCATGCCCCAAGCAAGTGAGGAAGTCACCAGAACGATGAAGAGTTACGAAGTTGGTCCTTACAACTGGGCTCTGATAAGGAAGCAGCTCCTGAATAGAAATTTTGGCTCTCGATTTGTCCTTCCAAGGTATAATCACAAAGTAACATCTTCATATACCTGGATGCGATGGTAGAGCCATCATTACTATCTAGTACGTAATTTCTTCTCAGTGGATCACCCTACCTGGGTTCCTTCCCCACGTTTGAGGAATTACAGACCGAAACAAGGGATCGGATACTTTTACGAGAAAGATCAAGCCACCGTCCTAGCGCAACTTCGTCTAAAAATTTCTATAGAAGAGCCTATCAGAGAGATAAAGCCCCCGAACACTCTTGAAGGCTGGATTGCTTTTGGTTCCCCTTTGGACCCAATAAATCGGAGAGAAAGATTGGCCAGTCCTCACAATGAATTTGAAATTGCAAGGGGTATTCTGCCTTCCCCTACTCCCGTAGGGGAAAATCAACCTACCAGTCCTGCTCCTATTATTCCTCCGGCTACAGAACCTGTCACTCCTGCAACTTCTCAGCCTGTCGAACATGCACTGCCACGATTGTTCCTATCGTGGATCTCACAGAAACTACAGCCAATCGTTCTACTGCCAGAACTTCTCCAGCTATACGTCAAATTGTCATTACTACTTTCCCCATGACCCGCTCTCGTGCTAAGTCACTGTCTCCTACGGTTTTGGCACAACCAATTCCTTCTCCCTCCCGAGGTGCACGTCTTCTTCCTGTAAAGACTACTTATAAAGGAAAACAAACTGTATCGAAGGAAGACAGCTCGTCAGAATATTCTACAAACACTACAAGCGAAGATACGTCTTCTCCCACAAGTCTTACTAATGAAGATGATACTTTGCTAGATGCAGATACTGATGCTGAGATAAATGTTGGGGAAGAGAGCGATGTTGAAGTTAGGTCTTCTCTTCCTAAGGCTCCAACTACTCATCCTGATACTTCCCATCCCATTTTGGAGACTTCTCTGGATAATGAAGAACAACTTGATTATGGGGAATACGGTGGTTCTCCTGGCGTGAATATCTTTCTTTCTTTTGATGCTTCGTATTTCCCTTGTATCGTGGATGTTACTGAGATGGCTGCTCGTGGAATGTCAACTTCAAGGGATGCGGAGGCTCAACTATCCGATATTCAGGCAATGATGGGGAACATACTTCTTCTTCTTGGTCCAGAAGAAGCTTTGTCATCAGTCCCTCAAACATTTGATGCCCCCGCTCAGATCAACAAATCCCCTCCTACACACCCTTCTCCCATTCAGCCGGTAGCTCAGAGCCTGGAATTTCTTTCTGATCCAGTTGATGTCCCCACTCCAAGTACTCTCGACTCAAGCAGCATGGGAGCTCAGAAACTTTCTTTCAATGCCGTTATGACCACGGAAGTCCCCAGTTCTACAGCACCCGTAACTCATTCTGTTCCAGTTATCTCCACTGTTGTTCTTATTCCAGGTATATATTTTCTTTTTATATCAGTATTGAATACGCATATGTTTTCTTTTAAACTTATATTTCCCTCTTGTCTTTTAGTTTCAGTCGTGTCATCTCCCAGTGGATCTGAAGGATCGAACTCAATGACGGCAGCCTTCGATAAATTCTCCTTGGAAAAGGTGCCACGTCTTATGTTGGGGCTTTTCAAGAATGTGATTTCTGTCATTGTTGGTAAAACTTTTAAAGATCCAACTCAATGGCCCTTTTTGGATAGTGCTCTAGCAGTTCTTACTCACTCAGCTCGCCTGACACATGTGGATGTTCAGCCTCTTTACACTTCCTTATCATAATTTTATGACTCCATGAGGAACTTAGAAGTAGCGCGGAGTATGGTCATTGCTCCCGAGATTCTAAATCGTTGGAAGGAATTGACGCTTCTTAAGGAGAAGCTCTCTCAGGCGGATGATGTTCTTGTTAACTATAATACTGTTAATCAGTCTCTCCATGAGAAATTGAAGGTTTCCGACAAAAATAAGGCAAACATTGGTGATCAAATTACTTTTCTTGAGAAGGAGATCCTATTACTCAAGAGTCAGTGGGAAGCGGAAGACGCAACTATTTGTCAGATCAGAGCGAAACTTGAAACTGTACAACCTGAATGGACAAGGAGTGGAGAAGCTGCTGCTTCTTTGAAATCTGAACTAGTTGGTGCTCCTGATCAGGCCATCATGATCCTTGAAACTGAGAGTACAACTGTTGTTTCACAATCTCAATTGAAAGAATAGTTGCAGCATTACTTAGAGATTTTGAACATAACTGAAGATTTGTAGGCATTGTATGTAAACATTCTTTTTGTGCTATGATGTATAAATAACTTGTAAAATTTTATCAGAGTTATTTCAAAACATTTTGCTCTTCCATAAATTTCTACATTATAAATCATTCTAAGCATATTTATTCGTGTAGTTATCTTGGTATGATATTTCATAGAAGCACTATTAACAAAATCACCACATATTATGATTGTTAGTATGGGGTTTCCCTGTGTGATATGTTTTGATAGGCAGTGATAGATTTCAGTTTAGTTAGATAGTCATACACAGTTTAAGCTCTTGAGTAGTTGGAGTAATCACGGCCGTGATTGGGATTTACGCACAGGGATGGCCACAGTAACTCTCTTGAGTTTGCGGGGCTTTACCACGCTATCTTAGGTACCAAATCCAAGGTCGTCAGTCCATCAATGAGTAGGTTTATGCCCTTCCTCATGAGTTAATACCGAAATCAAACCAAGGATCTGGGTTTTCTTCGTCTGTGAGTTCGGACCCATTCCTGGGAGGGTATTTTCGTCCTCATCCATGACGCTGTCAGAAAGCTCACAAACGGCATTGGTCTCACGCGTGACTGACCATTTTACAACTTTTTAGCCTTTTAGGGCTTTTAGTCGCTGGCTTTGTCCGCTGCCCGCATGGGTATGCACATGATGGCCTTCACGGGCTTTTTAGGGCCACTGCCTTCTCACTGCTACCCGAATGGCGAAAGTGATAGGTCTTATGCATAGTTGGTCATGTAAGGCTTGACTAGGCTGCCTTAAGAAGTAAGTTGTCATTGTTGTCATCAACTTTATATGTGGCTGGCTGCGTAGTCTATTCCACTGCTAGTAAATCAATAATTGATATTTTGTCGTTGCTAACGATGTCCTAAGAACATTTGTATTATGTTTAACATAGTGTATCAGCTTGGCGATGGTAGCAATTTTGATAAAATAAGCATATGTGAGCGATTGATGACGACAGCGACAGTTGTTAATCTTGGTGATAATCATCGACGTTCAGCGAATCTAGCGATAATCATCGACGCTTGGCGATAATCAATGCTTGATAGCAATCATCAATACTTCAGCGATAAAGTTTGCACTTTTTATTCATTCTCATGAGAGGGAGTACATGACTTTGTCATTCGCAGCTCTTTTGCTCATGAAGATAGAATATAAGATTGTGCCTATAAAGGCTATTTCATCATTTCATCTTTTCATCTGTGATTGCCCCCTTTTGATATAGAAGAATTATCTTGATAATCTTCTAAATCAAAATTTCTCCTGCTGTCAGGAGTAATATTTCTTGATGAAGCGAGCATTGATCGGTATACTGATGCCTCGTCCATCTTGAACTATTATTCTGTACGCTCCATTGGAGTAAACTTTAGTTATTACGTACGGTCCGTCCCATTTAGGGTCAAACTTGCTCCCTGTTCTTTGAGTGACTACTATTGCCCTTTTCAACGTCAAAACCAAATCCCCTTTTTTGAAAGATGGTGTTTAACATTTTTATCGAAGGCAGCAGAAACTCTGGCTTGATATAATTGTAAGCTCTGCTGAGTTGCTAGCCTTTTTTCATCAAGCAAATCCAATTCTTTCAGCTGTATCTTTGCATTTTTATCATCTGTAATTAATTGATGCACTGCTACCCTTAGTGAAGTGACTTGTATCTCGATCGGCATGATAGCCTCCACACCATAAACTAGTGAATACGGGGTAGCCTGTGTCGCTGTATAATGCGTTGTTCTATAGGCCCATAGAGCTTCCTGTAGTTTTTCATCCCAGTCACGCTTATTCCCGCTCATCGTTTTCTTCAGTATTTTTACAATCGTCTTATTGAATGTTTCAGCCAACCATTGGCTAGTAGATAATAGGGTGTTGAGAATGACTGATGAATCTCAAATTTTTGACATAACTTCTCCATTCCCCCGTTCTTGAAAGGAGTGTCATTATCAGTAATGATTCTCTTAGGGATACCATGATGATATATTACCGCATGCCGAATGAAATTAACAACATCTTTCTCTTTAACACTCCGTAGTGCAACCGCTTCCGTCCATTTGGAGAAATAGTCTATTACTGCTAATATATATTGTTTTCCTTTAGAAGACGGTGGATTTATGGGGCCAATGACATCAAGTCCCCATGTGGCAAAAGGCCAAGAAGTAGCTGACTGATGAAGGTCTTCAGGAGGGACATGTATGATGTCTCCGTGGATTTGACACTCATGGCACCGTTTCACATAATCTATCACATCTTTAAACATTGTCGGCTAGTAATATCCCATCCGGTGCACTCGGTGGAACAAATTCCCCCGACTTGATGGGCCCCGCATTCCCTAGAATGTGCCTCGCGTATCACTTGGCTTGCTTCTTCTTTGTTTAGGCATCACAATAACATTTCATTATAAGATCTTTTGTATAATTCCTCATTGCACAAAATGAATCTTTTTACTCTCTGCTTAATTTGTGATTTCACTTCTGGATCGTCCAGCAAGATGTTGTATTTGAGATAGTCGACGAAAGGCTGACGCCAATCATCTATTATCACTTCTAAGCATGATACGGGTAGGGCTTCCTTTGTTTCACCAATCACCTCTACAGAAGGCAAGAATCTCCGTTTTTCGATTGTTACTTGTAGGGGGCTTCGATCTAGGTAAGACAGTGCTGCTGCTAGACTGGCCAGAGCATCGGCCTTCGCATTCTCATTTCGTGGTATATACTTGACTTCGACGTTCAAAAATTTCTCCAATAAATGTTGTGCTCTTCGACAGTATGGCAAAAATTCCGGTTTCCTTGTTTCAAATTTCTTCGCCACCTGATTTATGACTAGCTTAAATCCTCGTAAATCTGTAGGTGTTTTATTCTTAGATCGCTGGCTATCTCCATCCTGATGATAAAGGCATTATATTCGGTTTCGTTATTCATACACGTCATACCTAACGTGAAAGAATAAGGCAACATATCACCCTGTGGGGTAATGAATACTACTCCGGTACCTGCCCCCGTCGCCCGAGCTACCTCATCAAAGAACATTTGCCATGCTTTAGGTAATTCTGTCATTATGACTTGTTCGTCTGGGAATTCATAAAAAATGGCTTCACAACTTGTCACAGGATGAATCGCTAGAAAATCTACCACTGCTTGTCCTTTTACTGATTCGTCGGCTTGTACGTGATCGCATACTCTGACAATAGTAACATCCACTTTGCCAACCTTCCTAACAACATCGGCCTTGTCATAAAAAACTTAATGGGGTCTGCTCGAGATATCAAAGTTATGTCATGGGACAAACAATAGTGTGTTAATTTCTGAACTACAAACACCAGTGTCAGGCATATTTTTTCGATAGGCGTATAGTTGCATTCTGCACCGATCAATGTTCGACTTAAATAATAAAGTGTTGTTTCATTCCCATCTTCATTCACTTATGCCAGCAGGGCTCCTGGTGAATTCTCAGCTACTGATATATACAAAATAGGGGCATTCCTTTCACGGGGTTGTTAATATTGGAGGTTGTTTCAACAATTCTTTTATCGAATCGAAGGCATTCTGGCAGGATTTATCCCATATAAATTTTGTTCCTTTCTTCATCAGATGAGAAAACGGCTAGCATCTTCCTGTTAAGTTTGAGATAAAGTGGCGGATATATGCTAACTTGCCCTGCAAGCTTTTTAGCACTTTCAATGTTTTCGGAGGAGGCATATCTTAGATAACTCTAACTTTCTTTGGGTATATTTCGATACCCTTGTGTCTTACCACGAAACCAAGGAATTTTTCCGATGACACTCCAAAGGCACATTCAGTCGGGTTCATCTTCAACTGTTTCTTTCTAATTCAGCGGAAGACCAACGCCAAATGTTCACGATGCTCCTCATGATGATTTGACCTGACCACCAAGTCGTCCATGTAACACTCAACATGCTTATGCATTATGTCTTGAAATATATTCTACATTGCCCTCTAATACGTTGCTCCTGCATTCTTGAGGTCGAACGGCATGACCTTATAACAATATATCCCTAATGGAGTTCTAAAAGTTGTCGCCTCCTCATCTTCAGGCATCATTCGTATTTGATTGTAGCCGGCATAGCCATCCATAAAGGACATGACAACATACTGCGTGGTACTGTCAATTAACATTTCAGTTATCGGCAACGGGAAATCATCTTTTGAACATGCTTCATTCAAATCTCTGAAGTCGATGCAAACCCTAATCTGCCCATTCTTTTTCTTTACTGGGACTATATTTGATATCCACTTGGGATATTTAACTTCTCTGATGAATTCCACCTTTATCAGTTTGCTTATTTCTTCTTCTATCTTAGGAACCAGATCTGGGTGAAATCGTCTCTATGTTTGCTGATTGGGTCTTTTGTCTTTAGAGATATTCAATCGATACATCGCAACTGTCGGCTCTAGACCTGACATTTCCGTATATGTCTAGGAAAAGACATCTTTATTTTCCTTTAAGAGACTAACGTAATGATCGGCTTCTTCTTCTGATAAACTGGCACTTATGAAAGTATTCCGCGATTTTTCCTCTATCCCCAAAGTTATCTCTTTCAAGTTGTCAATCGTCGGTTGCCCTTTGTCCTCCATTTGTTTTGGAGCTGTCTCTAGCTTGCTGATTATATCAAGGTCCATTTCTACTATTTGGTCGGCTGTCACCATATTCACGGAAGATTCTACCCCCAGTCCTCAGAATTTTTCTCGCTTCTTTTGATTGGTCCCAACTGGAATCTGAATTCCTTTTCCATAATTTAAACCAACGGGTTCTTCGTGGTCATAGCCCATTTTCTTCATGATTTTTTTACTTACAAAACTATATCTTTCTAGCTCTTTTGGTATTAAGGTTCCATTTCCCACCCCACTGTTGACTGTTTCATCTTGTTTTATTTCTGATTGAGCATAGAATTCGATCGGTTTTGGATACCTTGCACTGGGTTTAACACAAAACCTTTTCAGAATGAGGGGAAACAGCCTACTCCTCTCAGCATATGGGAGTGGTACTATATAATTTGATTGCGGAATCTCCAACTGTTCAGGCAATAGCAACGTTAGCAGCGGTTGCCCTGGCTGTCGTAGATGTTTCGGAATAAAATAGAACTTCTTCTTTGCTTTCTCTGTTACAGGCGATTTCGTTCCCCTTTCTTTCACCATTTCCATGCAAGTGTTTTCTTGGTTTTTGTTCTCGTCGTTCTCTTTCTCTTCCTTGCTGGTGAATGTGTCATAATAACTCACGTCTGCAAAGAAAGCTTCAGCTTCTGTATATGGTCTCGCATTGGCTAAAACTTTATGTTGTACCCCATCTTTGCAGTATTTGAAACACTAGTGCAAGGTAAAAGGTATGATGCCATACTGATGCATTCACGGTCTTCCTAGAATGAGATTATATGTAGTCACTACATTTATAACATGGCAGACGACATTCATAGTTAACTCTCCTATCCCCAATGTTATCTTGATCTTCTCAAGCGCACGTTGTCCGTCTTGATTAAACCGTGTATCATCATTCCACTAGGGCATAGGTTCGAGCATCGATAACCCAATTTACTTAGCATTGTTAATGACAACAGGTTTACAGTGGACCCATTATCGAGCATTATCCATTTTACTTATTTACCACGAATATGACCCATTACATCAATGGCCTATTATGTTCCTCATCACAGAGATAACCGGCAGACAATCTTCTCGTTTCTAACTTTCTAATTCAGTCAACAACACTTCCCTTATACTTTCATCTGATAATGCTTTAATTAGGCTTTGTCGAGAGTTTTCTGACAACTTCAGAGCGTCGTAAACACTCAATAGGGCCGAAATGTCTTTCAAGTGACTTATAATGTCACAAGTCACTTTCCCTGTCTCCTTTCCTTTTTCCTTTTCACCGTTGTTATCGTTGTTGTCGTGACTCTTGACTACTTTCATCTTTGCTTTTCATTTTTTGAACTTGGTGGGCTAGCCACCTTCTTCCCTGATCGCAAGGTAGTTACGACAACTTTCCTTGTTGTATTCTGATCATTCACCCTTGTCCTCTCTTGACAATCTTCTCGTAAGGTGAGTAAATTTGTTGTTGCTCTTCTATCCCTTTCTTTCTCTTTTCCGACTATTATTTCACCCTTGTTTATCATCCTTTGTATAATACACTTCAGTGTATAACAATTCTCTGTCGGATGCCCTACTAGGCGGTGATAATGACAGAAGTCTCTTTCCTTTGTTTTAGATGCCTCCTCGGGATGTTTTGATAACGGTAACGCAATTGTTCTAGCTTTTAGCAATTGGTTCATCATGGGGAGTACGTCCTCCTTTTCGAATGCGAAACCCTCGTGAGAATTCAACGATCAGGGTCTCTTGTCGTAAAACCTCCCTTTGGGGCGACTCGGCTCTTCTTTCCTTTCCGTCCTTTTGCCTTTCACTTCCCTTGATTCCTAGTTCCTTTTTTCGTGATCAACTTTTGAGGTCCTCTTCTAACCATTTCATAATTGAATGCTGGCATCTTCCGAATCATTAATTCTAGAGCATGCACTTTTGTAGCCAAGTCGCGGAAGGTTCTGATATCTGTGCTGGTGAGACCAAATGCTATTCCGGTTTCCATGGAGTTTAGGCACATCTTCACCTATTCTTTCTCTTTCGGTAATTGCCTGCAAGAAGCTCCCAAGTCTTCCATCTGTCTATAAATTTTTCTACTGGCTCTCCTTCTCTCTGCCACACTAAAGCTAGTTCCGTGATACTGACATCGCGTTTTAATGAGAAGAAATTTGACATGAACGCGTCTTGCATCTGTTCCCATGTTCTTATTGACCCAGGCGTTAGGCTAGCATACCACCTGAATGCTTTATTTGTTAGAGAAGACCCAAATAATCGGAGACAGTATTGGGGTACTGTGGAGAAATTCCCCATGCTGGTGATGAAGTGCATCAGGTGTTCTTCTGGCGATCCATCCTCGTTGAACTTCTGAAAGTCTGGATGTTTAAAATTGTTCAGGAAACGGATATCCTCCACCTCTCTCGGGTATTGCATTTGATATTTGAATCTTCCTGTGCCCTCACGTTCTCTTTCCGACCTAACTGCTTCTTCAATGACCTATCGTACTTCTTCCTGTGTCACTATTCTTGTCGTGGGGACAGATCCATGTGACCCAGTCCTCGGTATCTGCGACCCTTCAGGGTGTTGCTCTCTTTCATTCACATCTTCAGTTACTGGGGGTGCTGCCATTCAGGCAACAATGTGTGTGAGGGTTGCTAAGGCTTCTCTGAGATTTCTGCATTCTTCCATTAGTACTCTTTGTGCTTTCGCCATTTCATTTACACAGTCCTCTGTAGTTGGCGTATTTTCCTAATTGGTTCTGGCCATGTGTACTATGGCTTTTCCACCCTTTGATAAAGCTGTGAACGGAGTGGGATAAGAATACGTTGACGTGATAGGGCTCACGAAAAGAGGGGAGAAGGGGGTTTCATTCAACTTCTTTGTGCTCCCGTTGTCACTGATCGATCGGGGTGAAACAGACACCGGTGAACCTATTAGTAGTGCTTTTCCCTTTTGTTCTTTCGTCCATCTGGCTCTCGGGGTCATTAAAGCCAGGAAGTCATGCGATGTTAGCTGTGGGACTGTTCGCTTGGGGTATACGTAGGAGGGGCGAGTTCAGGATTTTTTTTGGCGGCATTTCATGTCACCGGCCCCATAACTCTTCTCAATGGCGAGTTTGTTCTTGTTGTAGTTGCATGCTGGGCCTTTATCCTTTTGTGAGTGAAGACGATCCATTTGTCCCTTTCTCCTTGTGCCACTGGCAAAGCAATCACGACCGTAACAGCCGCCCCTGATTCTATTCACTTGTTTGCTACCTCTTTACCCTTACTAAGTCCAGATCGTTTATCAGCATATTCCACAACAAATCTTGTCGTGGTGAAGTAGAAAACTGTATTTCCTTGAACTATTGTCATTGATTGGTTGGTTGTAATATTCTTCTTCTCCTGTCGTTCATATGCATGAAGTAAAGGAAAATTAGTACTTATATTAAATCATATTCTATTTTGGAGATGAAAGGTAGAATGTTCTCGTTGAGAGTCGCCATTTTGGCGCCTTAAAGATGCCAAACAGTTGTGATTATCTCCCTTGTAATTCTTAGGTTAATGTTCAAATGAATATAAAAAGTTCCCCAGCAGAGTCGCCATTTTGTTTCAAACAAGAAAGAAATGCATTTCGTTTGGGGAAATTTTATTCATTTGATTGATTACCAGAAGAAGACAAGAAAGACAATCATTTTATTTATGTGTTCTAAGTTCTTTTACATCCTATGCTCCTTTGATTCCAAGATAGAATATAAGCAAATTGCATTATGAAACAAATATTTGATTATATCAAGTATCATGCTGAAAGCCATTGTGAACTGAAGAGAGCCTTTGTGCGTTAAGCCGTTTGTGCGCTAGAGGCTTTGTACGCTGGAACCCTTTGTGCGCTGGAGCCTTTGTGCACTAGAACCCTTTGTGCGCTGGAACCCTTTGTGCACTGGGACCTTTGTGCGCTGAAGGCCTTTGTGCGCAGAGGGTGTTGTGCGCCGCATAAAGGCTGTTCCACATAACGGACAGTGGGCTCTACCTTCTTCTCTCCTCGGTCCACTCCTCTCCAATCAATTACTAATGACCCATTTAGAGGGGTCGAGGAGTATTTATAGCCCTCTTACATGTGTGAATATGCCACTTAAGCACTGTGCGCTCCTTCTTTGTGCAGACTTTGTTGTGCTCTCCTCTGTGCGCACTACTTTTATGCGACCATCCATTGTGCGGGCACCTTTGTGCAAAATCTTTAGTGCGGACCTCCTTTGCACGATCATCTATCCTTCAATATCTATCCCCGTACAGCGTTCTACACACAACAATTTGCGCACAACAGTTTGCACACAACGATTCTTCTATTCTATTTTTTATGCCTCAACAACTTGCATCATGGTGGGTCCCATAGATAAACGGTGTAGATGGAACAGATGGGACCCATGGAGCTTGCTGTCGTCTGTACAGCAGACAGCGGTGGGATCCACATAGCTGGACGGTGTGGGTTACACCCACACGTACAGCAGGTGCAGACCTGCTGACATCAATAGGGCAACCGTATAGCTGTTGTACTTGTAGCTATGTTCCTTTTTAAAAGAAGCAGAGGTGGGTCCCACGTAGGGCCCACCACAACATTTACATTACATATTAAATATATAATATTATATTACATTATAATATATCATATCATATATTATATTATATATTAATATAATGTAATATATTAATATATTTACAACGTCCAGGCCGTCCAGGGCCTGGACGGTCGCATACATCAAAGGTAACCCCACATGTGGGGTGGATTCCACCGTCCAAGGACAGTGGACACCCCACACACATCACGGTGTGGCCCATCAAAATGGGTGAACGACATGAGTGGGTCCCACGGACCCCACTGTCCGTTCACACCTCACTGTTAACCACCCCCACCATCAGTCACACCTCACTATCAGCACACACTCCACCGTCAGTCACACCTCACTGTTGAAACGAGGTATCTTTCACTTAGTCTACCACTAGAGCTATGGATCTGGGTGTGGATAAATACATCAAGGAGGGCCCCACACACATTTGTGGGGTGGGCCACGTCCTTGATGGACAGTTGGGATGACATACAAACATCATGGTGTGTCCCACATGGATGGGGTCCACCGGTAGATGGCATGGATGTAAATATCATGGTGGGCCACACACCTCATCATCATCATTACCATTCAAAAAGGAAAAGAGAGAGAGAGAAAGAGAAAAAAAAGGAGATCGGATGGTGATGGAGGGACCCTGCCACTATGGGCCCTCCATGGTTACAATACATACATAAAAAATGGGTCCCATACAAGTGGGCCTTCTAATAGAAAATCAACAGTGGATCACCCACCTATTGGCCTCCTTCTTGGTCCGATGGAACACCGAACTCCTTAGCTTTGATTTCAACGGAAGATGATGAAGTTTTGATGGTTAAGATGGAGATCAGAGGGGAGGAAGTGGGCCACATTAGAGCTTCTCCATGAGAGCTTAGGAAGCTCATACGTTGGAGATTGTTTTGCTTGGCAGTGAAGAGAGAAATGAGAGGGAGAGAGAAGTGATGGGTGAAAATGGATGGGAAGGGTGATAGGTGTAAGGAAGGGATGGGTGGAGAGAGAAAGAGAGAGTTGACTTTGGGAATGGGAAAGGGATGGGTTGCTTGTACTTGTGGTATAGTGTGTACTTGATTGATTGATTGATTGATGGGATAGGTCATAGAGATTCTCTTAGAATTGCAAATGTGCGGTGTTTTCCTCGAACTGAACGTGGGCCCACATCTTCTAGCCCGAGTATCTGATCGGTGCGCGAGTCGTGGCGTTGGAGCTGTGGCGATGGTGCGGTCACTAGGATACAAATTTCGAGTCGAGCCACAGACCTCATTCATGCTTCTCCTCATCTGCAGGTCAAACCGGTCCACATTTGTCACCTTAGCCCTATGGCGGGTTGGACCTACTTCTCAACCTGGCCTCATTAGTGGGAGTCAAATCCATAGCCCATGTATCCACCCAGCCCAACAATAAGGCATCCCTAGCTACCATCGGGGTGTAGGGACTTTCAACCCAAAGGGCACACTATCCCCTACTATTTCCACATTTCCAGTGTCCCTTGAGTCAATGTCATCATCCATATCATAATCCGATGGTAGACTACTTAATACGGTCAAGCTATGGTGTGGTAAAGAATCGGGATACTAATTCTCATCCACTACACCAAAATTGTGAAATTGGAACGCCTATGGTTTTGCTTTAAAAACAGTTTTAAGCCGTTTCTAATTTGAAATGTTTCTAAACCGTTTTCAAATTTGTACCTGCTTTAACAACCAACATTGCTATTTTCACTGTTTTTCTGGTGTGTCCCACCGAAGTTTTGGATCCTCTTAATTTTAAGGAATTTGTTCTATTGTTATATTTTAAAATAGATGGACGGAGTGGATTTGATTAAGAGCTTTTTCGTAGATCCCACATGGCCACAATGGCACAGTAATATCTATGTGCCCCAGCCCACCGAATCCATTTTCTTTTTCTTTTTTTCCTTTTTTTTTAACACCAAAGATGCCCTAACCCTCATTCTCTCTCTCACTCTCGTTGTTTTTGCTGCCTAACCTCTCGATTTCCCGCATTCACGGCACAAATACTCCCTCTGGACGTTTCGCTATCTAATATCTCAATCTCTCTCATTTAGACATTTCTCCCCCTCAAAAAACCCTAAAACCGTAAGATTCAGCGGCGACGAAGGAAGGATGCCTCCGAAGTTCGACCCATCTCAGGTGGTGGATGTGTACGTCCGCGTCATAGGAGGAGAAGTAGACGCAGCGAGCTCACTCGCCTCGAAGATCAGGTCGTTAGGGCTGTCCCCTAAACAGATCTATAGCAGGAGATCATTGATGGGGATGTTGAGGTCCTGACAGAGTGAGGTGGCTTCTTTGATCTCCTCTCAATTTCTCTATCTTTTTTTCTTTTCCATCGAGATTTTGTTTTTAGGAGGTGTTTGGAGGGATTTTGGTATTTGATTTGGAATTCTGAAAAATTGAGATCTTAATGTTTGTTATTATCATTTTTTAAAAATGCATATAATTTTAGGGTCCACAAACACATTCTGACTGTAAAAAAAAAAAAACAAATTTTAAAAAAAATTAAAAGAAGAAGAAGAAGAAGAAGAAGAAGAAAAGTACTCCATATAGAAAATGAATTAGAGATGGAGAGGTTCTCTATTTGTGTACAAGTGCACATCTCAACTTTGCAAGGGTGTACATGGTTTTTCAATTCTAACACTTAAGAGGTTCGTAGTTCTGTAAACCAGACTGCTGATTAGTTGTCCCTCATTGATAGACAATTCCTCGGTAATCTTCTACAGTGAAGAAAAGATATCAGCCTCCAATATTATGACCACTTTCAGTTGAATGTGAAGAGCTGTTGGGAAGCATATGGAGAAAAGATATCACTTCTTGATAAACCTAGTTTGGATTTGTGGAAAGCGTGGGGAAAAGATACTGTTTTCAAGAAAGAAAACATCATTACCCACTTTTGCTCATTAACAAAATTTTCTTAGGAAATTTGGATTTGTTTCCAAATAAGTTGGAAAAATAATATATTTCACTTCATCCGTTCATTGTTCATAATACATTTGGGCCAATTCAAAACCCCATAGGCCACACCATATGGAACAACATTAAATCAGCCTACAAGGTTGAATGAATGCATCATATGCAGCTACCATTGCTAGGTTTCTCTGCTAGAAAATTTTTGAAAAAAAAAAAAAAAAAAAAGAACCAATTTTAGACCTCCTTGGGAATTTTAGGGCCCGTTTGGTTACCATCAAAGTTCTGTTTCGATAGGCTATTTTGGACACATCTATTCAGCTAAGGGATTTCTGGATGTGGCTTATATAGATAGATTATTCTGTCGTGACAACTATTGTTTTTCAAACTCCCTAGATCTAGATGGATGGACAAGCATATGTGGCTCTTCTAAACATTGGCACATTGACATGTGGAAATGCAAAGTAAATGTGGATTGATACTGGCATGCGTGCACGTGGGTTGCTTTAAGATGCATGGTGGCATGTGTGTATTGCTTGAAGATACATGGTCACACATGGCATATGTACATGTGGGCATTGGCACATGTGGGGCGCATGAAAGTGGGATTTGGCACATATGGGGTGTTTGAAGATGGGCGTCTCATTTATGGCACATTGGCACGTGTGGCACATGTGCCACGCATGCGTGTAAAAGTTAGCTACTCTTTCATGTGCCTTATGGAATAATGCTAAAACCAATTTATTACCTTGTACAAGGTACCAACTACTTTTTTAGATATCATTTGTTTTTATTGGAATTAGCTGACCCCATTTAGTTGGGTTAGGGCTTATATGATGTTGATTTGTATTTATTAGAATTGGTGTTAATGATTGTTTACAAGTGATGGACATGTGCCACTATCTGCATGGCTATCCTAATGGAATATTTTATGTAGCCAAACAGGATCTCATCCTTGTTATGTCTTCAATTAATTACGGTTTCAGTGCCTTCCATATTCCATTTAATAGTTATGGTCTGAGAATTGGATGGTTGAAATGAAAAAGGCCTTTATGTTACATGCACAGAGGTCCATTTATAGGATGATTAGGACAATGATACTAATGGGCCTAGACTTTTGCACTGTCATCTATCAATAGTAGGGTCTACCAATTTGATTATTCCAATAGCTAAGGGTCACCCTATTCATGGGGGTACTGAGGAATACAGACAATGCTGAAGGTTGGAGGTTGCTTGGAATAACACATGCAGAAAATGATGATGATCAACAAGTGATTTCTTTTTCCCAGCATTTTCAGCATCAAATTCAGGGAAGTTCTTTCATTTTCTGTGGAATTTGAATGCAAATGTTTGTGTGTGAGCTATGTATGTTCTCTTACCACACTTTTTGTTGTTAAACACCATTCTTAGGATTGTGACGAACCACTATGTTAAATCCAGCCATTGTGATGCTTGGTGCAATTATGTATTCTAAAATCTTGCATAAAAAACAGAACTTTCAAAATCTTGGTTCATGATAACTCTAGAAATGGTACTGAATGGTCCAATTTTGTTTGCATGTCTGTGTGCTTGTGCATGCTCATTTTGTTTACTTTCTGATGCTTCAAAGTTGCTAATGGGTGCATTTTTTGTCTAGTTATTTTGCCTTACCTTGTGTTGTTGTTTTTCTTAGACTATCAGTGGTCCTAGAATTACAAGAATTTTAGTAAAAGAGAAACTATTGTCTATTGAGATGCTCCTTTTGTCTTTTGCAGCTGTAAACCTTCCCATCATGAAATGGGTTACAGATTCATAAAGTTGTCCATATTGTGTGTATTATTCATGATCATCTTCATAGGAATGGTGAAATTTGGACATTAATGATGTTTCTTTCTGAGTTGGCACTACACCAAAATCATTGATTAAGAACGGATTAATTTTTGGTTTAGGAACAACCAGTGTTTTCAGTAGCATGCGTAGCGTAGCAGTAGCATACGCCTACGCAGCGTAGCGTAACAAAATCGCTACGTAGCGTAGCAGGTAGCGTATATCCCCTTTAGCGTGCGCTACAGGGGTCGTAGCGTACGCTACGACTTCATAGCGTGTAGCGCAGGTAGCGTGCGCTACCTGTAATTTTGGGGAGAGCATCGTAAATGCCAAAAAATAAAATATAAAATATAAAAAAAAATTGTAAGAAGGTGATTTCGGTACCTGTAAAAGAGGTATGCCTGATCGGAAGAAGAATTCGGTGGGCCTTGATCAACAACAGTTGAGTTTCGATCTTTTGCAGGTACAAAAAAACCTCCCCTTTTTCTTTTTTTCTTCGAATGGATGAAAATTTTCAAAGTCAACGAGAATTCCGTCGAATAATCTGCGATCTCTCGGGAATTTTGGTTCAATTCAGAGATTTGGGTTCGAAATGGAAACCCTCAGATTGGGATTTGGGTTCCAGATAGAAACGAGAAACCCTATTCCCCTTTCGAAAATGGCATCGGACCCTTTTTTCAGGCGCGGATTAGCTACTGACAGGTTTAATAGCTAGACTCGCTACTGAAGTGATGTCACCAAGTTCCGTGGGCCCCACCATGATGTATGTTTTGTATCCACACCTTCCATCCATTTGTAGATATCATTTTAGGACAATATCCAAAGAATGAGTTAAATCCAAAGCTTCAGTGGACCCTAGCACAGAAAACAATGAGGACAGTGACGCCCACCATTAAAAACTTCTAAAGACCACAAAAGTTTTAGATCAACTGATATTTGTATTTTCCCTTATTTCGTGTTTTTTGGAACATTTGAACAGGTTGGATTTCAAGTAAACATTATGGTGGGCCTTAGGATAGTTTCAATGGTGGGAATCACTTTCCCTACTGTTTTCAGTGGTGGGGTCCACTACGGCTTTTTATCTGCCTCATTCTTTGGTTCATGCCCTAAAATGATATCTCAAAATGGATGGACGGTGCGGATACAACACATACATCGTAATGGGGCCCACGGAACTTGGTGACATCACTTTAGTAGCCCACTCGCTCCTCAACCTCTCAGTATCTAATCCGCGTCCTTTATTTTGGGGACGCTACTCATGTTACAATCGTGAGTCGCAGCGTCATGGGCCCCATTATGATTTAATGTATTTTATCTACTTCGTCCATCTATTTTGGACACTCATTTTATGGAATGAGCTAAAAAAATGAGTTAGATCCACATTTCAGGTGGACCACACCACAAGAAACAATGTGATTGAACATTTGCCATTAAATTTTTTTAAGGCCCATTGTTCTTTTTTTTTTTTTTTGAATTTTTTTCGATGTGGAGACAAAGTAACTTGGTATTTTCAGTTTTTTTTTTCCTGATTTTTTCCCTTTTAAAATGTCAGTTAATATCGGTTTTATGTTCTTTATACTTGTATTGTACTTAATGCTCTTAACTTTGGGAATTTTATTTTGAAGAATGTGACATTTATATATTTTTCTTTTTTCTTACTATTTAATATTTATATATATATATATATATATAATTTTAAAAAAATAGAAGTATTGTGTAGCTTACGCTACGCTATTTCGCTACACACTACGGAAGGTTAAACGATACGCAACATGCTACTGCTATTTAAAACACTGGTAACAGCCTATGGATTCCTTTGCAGAATCTCATTGACGCATGCACTGAGAGTCCAGGAGAACTGCTTAGATCGAATTTTGGCAAAGAAGTTGTATATTAGGTGATTCATTTGTTTTCCAGTACATGGTTGATGCATTTCATATACTCGTGATTCTACTTTTGTCCTTGAAATTTTGCCTATTGTGGTGTTACATTTGTATTTAATTTCTCACAATTTTGCTTATGATTCAACTTTTATCCTTGAATTTTCACCATTCAATTTATAATCTCTCTAGCTAGTGAAAGAATTGTCTGCCCCATAATTTATCTCCCAGAATTTGTACTATTTTTTGACTATTCAGAAGAAGAGATGGAAAGGGGCCTTTTGAATAGGAATCAGGTAAGGCATGTGTATCTTTCTGTTTTTAGATTTTCTAATTACCATACACCCTTTGACACTGTTTCTTTCTTTTTTCCATTTACTTAAAAAATAATAATAATAATTATGGTTCATGAAGGGAAGAGTTGATGATAACATTGAGACAATCAAGAAGCGGTTTAAAGTTTTTACAGAATCCAGTTTACCTGTAATTGAGTATTACAGCTCCAAAGGGAAGGTTTGGAAGGTAATTTGTTTCTGTTTTTATGTTTCCTCTATAGAAAGTCATGAAGGTTCTGATGTGATAATGTTAATCATTGGCATTTTGGTCTACTTCTCCAAAAAAAAAAAAAAAAACTATTCCTGCATTTTACCAGTGACTTTTATGCATTAAAATCAGGGTCCCACAGAAGTCTAGAGACAACATCATATATCATAGCTGTTTTTTCCTTTGTTTTAGTCATCCAAATTAGAAAGGTTAAGCATACCAACTTTCATGAGCATTCTCCAATGAAACATTACCACATGGCATTTCTTGCATGAGACATCGATCTTCTATAACTTTTGAGTGTATCTAGATTCCCTGTCAAGTTTCTTCTAGGCTCACATGAAAATTGTTAGTAGATTGATTTGATACAATGATTGATGGTCATCTTTAACTTCTTGAGTGTGTGTACATGTGAATGCACATGGACGCTATTTGCAACAGCTAATTGCTGTTACTTTTGGTCAGATTGATGCTGGAAAGCCTATTGAAGAGGTCTTCGAGGCTGTCAAAAGCGTTTTCTCTTCAGCTGTAAAGAACGTAAGGCACCTCTTGGCAGTTCAGTGTTGTTAATCATTACTTGTGTGATAAATGCAAAAGAGAAAAAGAGATACACATGGATACTATTTGGACAACCAACTGCACAATGTATGTTAAGTTATATAGATAACACATGGATGAGTTAGCCTATCTCGCGTTTTGGATCAGCTGGATGCCCTCATATCTGCTAATTTTGTTGTTATATTCTGATTAACATATCATGGCCCCACGTCGTTATATCATGTAGTTATGGGCCAATAGAGTGCCTAGCAGCATGGCGGATTGGATATTCATGATATTTTAATCACTCCTTTGTGGATAGGCTATATCCCAAAAGACATGAGGATTGTTATATTTTAATCTCTTAGATGCATGTCGGCTTGCATTTGTTTGGTTCCTTATTGACATTGTTATCTTGATTTAACTGGATTGTTTACCTGTCTCGCATAACCTTGTTTTACCTATTTTGAATTCTTACATGTTATCAATGAGTCGGAAGAATATAGAGTTGCCATGGTGTGTAAATGGTAATTTAATTTAGTTTTAACTGTCATGGGTGTTGTTTTAAAATGTATTCTGGTTTTTTCATGTTGGCCTTGGAACTTGCACTGTTTTCTACTAACAATGCATCTTTCACGTTATATTTTCATTTCATTCTTCTTTACTTTTTTTTCCTTCCTTTTTTTGTGATGGGGAAGGTTTTTTTTTTTTAAGGTAAAAACGTCCTTTGCAAAATGTGAACTGATTAGGTGTGTGTATTTGAGTCCGCTTTCTAAAGGGAGGGGTATTTGAGTTTGTGATGATTGAGTGGAAGATTGACTCTTTTTAATTAAATTTTCATTGGGTTTTGCTGTCTACAATGTGCCAAGGAAATTTTCTAGAGGGAGTCTTAGAGGGTTTTCTTGAACCAATTCTTTTTAACACCCTTTTGACTTCATTCCTATATATGTTGACTGGTTTGATTTTTGGATGGCCTTCATTTTTGCTAATGCCGATTTTAATGATGTTTTGATTGGTTTCAATTGCAGGGAGTTGTCGTAGTGATTGCCTTCTTTGTTTCTGTTGTATTCCATGAGGTGTGTTGATGCCTTTTTTACCTCTTGTCAAGCATCCATTAATTCATACATGCAATTTGAATGCACGGACATATTTTTTTTAAATGGTAATAACACTGAACTGTGGTTTCCACTTGTGCCAAATCAGAACATGAGCTCACTCTACATGTCATCAGATAGACGATCATACAACTCCTCTTTTTGGAGATGTATGTTCCTGGCAAAGTTGTCTAATATTTGTGTAGGAAGGAGATCTGGACACTAGGGCTTTGATGGATAGAGCTGTGAGTAGTAGGGAATAAGATGCATATGCATCTATTTGCATGTATGAGACACTAGATATTGCTTTATAGAGCTATATTTCTTTTGTTCTTTTGTTTAAAATTTTTTGTATGTTTCCAAATCTATATTTTTTATAAAAGGATCGGATGAAATATTTTGTTATTCTATTCTTCATTTTATTGTGTTTGTGGAGCAATTGGAGATGCCTACCAGAAGTTTGATGAAATTCCTCATAGAAGAGATACATAAGTAGGAACTTAAGGCATAAGTAACTTATCATCCAAACGTGCCCCTAGTGGCTCACCTATCAATAAGAGTTTTTATAGATGTAAATGATCAAAGATGCTCATCAGGTACAGCCCATTGTATAACTACCCTGGCACAAAGTACGGGCTACTCTTATAATGTGATGGACCACCATGCACATTGAGTGCGGGCCGTCCACAAATGCTTATAGTCATGAATGTGCAATTTGGCCATAAATGCTAAGCCATTTGCAATTTCGTTGCATCAAATATGATTGCTTTATTTTTTCATTTGATTTCATTTTGACTTGATTCATGATTTTTCTTGCTCAGTTTTAATAATTCATTACTTTGAAGCATTGCTGGAAATTTTTGTTATTGTCAATGTGGTGGCCTGTGTGCCTAGTTTAAGGATTTAGTTTATGGATCTTAGACCCTTCATTTGGATTTAAGAATAACCAATCATCCTATTTTTCTTGTGAGTTTAAGATCGATGGATTTGAGTTGAAATGTATATGATTGTGCCATCATACTGTGAAAAGCCTGATTCACTTACTGTATTTCTTGATTTTGACATCCTGACATTGTGTGAAAGTTTCTGGATTTTCTCTGTATTTCTTGAAGTTCAGCACAGTAGGTAACCTGATCTGATTGAACTCATTCTTGCATAAACATTCTCCCCATTGCTTTGCTTTTCCTATTTGTCATGACAAGTGAAATATTTTGTGTTTAATTTGCTCAACTGTTCTGGATTTTGGGTGCATTGAGGAGAGGTGTAGATGTGAATGATTGAACTATTGCATTCGTGACGGGTGCTGAAGGATGGACTTGCAACTTTACACGTTCCCTATGCATATGGATTTGCAATTATCTTGCTCACTGTTATTGTGAAGGTGGCTACATTGCCTTTGACAAAGAAGCAGGTGAATGACTCCACTGCCACTCTAATATATAGAAAAGCAAATGTTGACCTCTATTTCTTAAACATGTTAAATATAATGTTTTTAGTGTAGATTGACTATGAAATACTGGAAGGAGTGTATCTTCTTATTTGCAAGACATCTCATGCATGAACAGTTTTTAAGAATTGGTTTTAGCTTTTTTTTCTTTTTTGCTTTTTTAATTCATTTGTACTGACTGGATTTTAGTGGGTGGGTTTCTTAGTAGCATTGGACTCTTTATATTTGTAATTATTGTCAAAAACCTATCTTGATATTTTCACATCATTCTATAAATGGATTTTAAATAATCATTGTGGGACCCGACCCGAGTTCACATGTGTGCATGTGTGTGTGAGTATGCATTTGGTTCATCATGGTCTCGCGGTCCTACCGGTCGAATCCCCGTGACCCACGACCCTCGGATAGTGTATGCGGTCATCCTTGAGTCCTGTCAAACCCGACTCGGATCGACCCGAGACCTATGCTACTTTGTTCGCATCGTCGTTGCGGTTCCGATGACATGTCTTGTGCATCCATCCGATGTATAAATCATAAGCTATGTACATTTCATTTTATGGCCCTTGATCTTAATCATATGGCCCCACTCCCTTTTTACACAAGTTCCAACACACACACACACACCACCTAAACCTCTATAGCTTACACTACCAACACTACACACACCACCCAAACCTATCCTACCCTAGCAACTTTGGTTTCTCCTCCCTAGTTAATCATAGCATTCTCTTATCAAGGCAAGATTTCTTCTCTTTTCTATATATATATAAAAAAATGATTGCCTCATAGCTACAACTCTCTCTCCCTCTCTCTTTCTTCTCATTCTCTCTATCTCTCCCTCTCCTCTCCCTCTTGCAAGCTTCCAATGTCCCATCCAATTGCAATATTCCAGCCCCTCATCTCCCATTTCTCTCCCCATCCATCCATCAAAATCACATCTCAACCCTTCATCTTGCTTCCTTGGACCCTTAGAAGCTTGGAGTGGAGTTTTGATAGAGATTTTAAAGTGGGTAACTATGATCTTGCTTATCTAATTTTCTACTTTTAAATCATCTTATTTCTTTTGTGTGGATCGTATGGGGACCACCAATCTATGGTGGGGATCCCATTTGACCCCATGGATGTGGCCTTTTGGCCCATCCTACATGCATATCATGAAACATGATGGGGTCATTCTCCATGGACCCCATCATGATGTATTGTATCATCCACCTTATTTCAAGGGCATCTAGACCCTAGAAGTCAAGTTGGGATGGCATCCCAACCACCCATTCCAGTCATAGATCATGCATGCATTAGTTTAATGTTGTATGTTCAAGTAACATTGTTGTATAGTTGAGATTGACTCTTAGGAGGGCTCATTAGTGGCGGGGCCCTACCCCCATGGCCGGATGCTTTTTTTTTTCTTCTCTTTTCTCTGATGTGTGGATGATGATGTGTGTGTGGCCCACTTAGTGGGCCTAGGATGTCCACAAAAAAAATAAAATAAAATCCAGCAAGGTGGGACGCCCTTACTACCCAACTCCATGATCCTTGACACCTTAATCAATGCATGCAAGTATCTTAGTCTTAGTTTGTGATCTGGACATATGTGGGGCCCACTAAGGAAGGCCACACACCCGTTTTATGGCTGAGATTATTGAGATATAGGCTGATGTGTCCAGCCATGTATTGTTGTCCAAAAATCTGGACTGTTGCATGGACTGTCATGTTCAATGTTTGGTATGGATTTTTGGATCATGATTTTCATTATTTTCTTTATAATTATGGGGTGTAATAAGGAGTGGACCCCACCTTGAGGTGTGGTGGGTCACACCTCAGATGGCCCATGAAATGGTACCCAAAAAGGGAGGCCCATAGGGGTGGGCGGTCCACCTTGTTGGGTTGTCCAGCCCACATGTATGGAGGGAAAACATACACTTCAGCCTGGTTACTAAGGAGTGGGCCACTTTTGTGGACCCCACCTTACTGTATTTTATGAAAAAAATACTAAACCTCCATTTTCCCCCTCCTGGATGAAGTTTGGGCCCACCTTATTGGGTAAACAATGCATGGACAACAACATCTCTTCATGGATAGATTGTAATTCCTAATTTAATTAAAATACTTATGAGTATTCAAAAATTATAAAAATTTTTAAAGAGGTGGTCCAGTCATGGTAGGACTCACCTAAAAAATTTTGGGGCCAATGGACACCTATACACACCATGGTGGTGGCTCGGCCGGCCCACTATAATATGGTGTCCAGATTAGTCCGATTTTCAGGACAGATTGATTTCTTTAAATGAATTAAAATATTTTTAGATGTCAAAAAATTCTGAAATTTTGTGGAGATGTGGTCCACACAAGGTAGGACTCACATAAAAATTTTAGGGCCAATAGACCCCTGTTCCCACCGTGGAAATGGCCGGACTGGCCCACCATGTTGGGACGTCCAGGTCAGTCTGATTTTCTTTACAAACTGTTTTATTTAAATTAATTAAAATACTTAGGAATATTCAAAAATTCTGAAATTTTATGGGGGTGTGACCCACCCATGGAAGTGTCATCTTACAAAATTTTAGACCCAATGGACATTCAAGCTGACCGTGGTACGGCGTGGAATGTCCCACTGGCAGGGACGCCCAGGCTACGGCGTCCAGCCTTGGCAGGCCATCCAACCTGCTCTGTGGGCCCACCTAGACGTGTTGTATTCACACCGTTCATCTAGTGGGGCCCACTTTAATATGTGTGTATCACCATGGGTCAGTAACCCATTTAGATTAAATAAATTTATGGAGTCCAGCAGGCCCAGGAAATGGGTGGGCTAGAATTCCAGCAAGGGGCCCAAATTTTGCGGCATGGTTGACCTTTTCGAAGCTAATGTGGCCCACTAGATTTAAGCGAGTGTTGCATACACTCTTTGCCTTTTCCTTAAAAAATTTTGGGATTAATTAGTGCCCCTTAAGGCCCACCTTTATGGTGATATTGTGGGCTAGCCTTAACCAAATTTTTTATTGGTAATTGTAGGCCCAATGGGCTGGAACCCTTTTGATAGGCCCAGTGGATCCTTGGGTTGTATTCTCCATGGTATTCTATTGGACTAGTGGGCTGGAATGTATGAGGGGTTGGGCCCTTGGTTGCCCACCAAAACAACTAAATTCTTGGACTAGGTTGTAAGGCCCAACTTGCTTATCTTGAATACGATTCTCGCCCATGTGTTGGAGTAATGGGCTGTCACTATGCCCACCACAATGTATGGACTTGGTGGCCCTTATGTTTGGGCCCTAACCTTCCTTATGGGCCCATATTATTGCATGTAGATTTGGCAGTATATTGCCCCTATTGGACCTATGAATTACGTGTAGCTTTGGGCCACTTTATCGAGGCCTAACATGTGATGTATCTGTATGTATATAGCTACCCATCTCTTTCTTATGGTGATGCTGGGGCCACGGGCCTTGATCCTTGATAGATTATTATTAGGCCACCTTCAGGGGATAATGGTGGTTGAATGCCCACCTTGATGTGCCCCTCTAGGCCCTTGTTAGGCCCATCCTTGCTTCTATAGGTGGTTAAAGGTCCACCATAGACCATTGCTTGGCCCATTCTTATTATTTAGGCCAATGCCATTATCTATCTAGTCTCGTGGGCTACCCACTAGAGGTTTTGTTCCTTTTAGGAAACTGTCTAAGTACATATACCCTACTGGTTAAGAGGGGAGAATATCTTCATCGCATTGGTATTTTATTCACCTTCATAGCCCACTCCCATACGCATCATATGCATGCTTGGCTGAGATGCGAATTGGTCATGGTTATGCCATTGGGCAGGATATTGTGAGGCTTGGAGTTTTCCCCTCTTAGCACGTTGGATGTTTTGGTATGATGCATGACTATTTGTGTGATTCATGCATCTGACATTGCATAGTATGATCGACATTCGCCCTCGCTTGATCAGGGCCTTACCTCCACAGGAATATTTATGAGTGGCTGGACGTGTGGACACTGAAAATGATGTGTAAGCATACCGGGTGCATAGGATGCCCATGGGTGAAATTCTCAAAACTTCCATGGTACTAAGGATCAAGTCCAATGTTACGACCGGGGTGAAAACATGAGCGTACCAGGGCCTTACACCTGTAGGCCACGACTCCCACTGTCGTGTATTCTGTTGGATAGGGATGTGGCCTTATCCGCCTGTGAGGGAGGGCATTATTAGGTTGAGTCTGACCAGCTCGTGAAATGGGTCTGATACCGTCAAACCTTGTTGGTGATTGGTTGTCCACATGCAGGTAGTGAGGTCTCTTACGCTCGTTTGACTGTGTGGGGTCTGTAGAGCTGCAATTATTCAGCAGTGTAATGGACCCCAGTGATTTCCTTATGACTGTAAATGTATCTGATATGTGGATTGGATATGAGCACTGGCATTACTTGCATAGCATTAGCATTGGCTGTATAAGCCCCTTCATGCATTGCCTTAGTATGACGCCCAGTACTCATTGCACCGTATTCATGATAAGCCTTGGTAAGGCTAGTGATATTCTCATGGAGCATGTTTCCCTTCCTGTACCTCCTTCTATTCTTCTGCGCACTATTGTCACACACTTACACTACCCTCTAAGCTTCTATACGCTTATGCACAATTGATGCATGAAGGAGACTTTATGCACGCGTCGTAACTGCAGAGCGTGGAGTTGAGTTGAGCTTGAGGACCCAGTGTTGTTGAGCTTCCTTTCTCTTATTTTCTATTATCTTATGTATGTCCTTTTGGACCTTATGAAAGCCTGTAAAAGTTTAAATTCTTAGTGAATTTTGCGATGTGTGCCCCTTGTTATTTTCAGATGTACTTACTGTGATCATGGGTATGCTCATATTTGAAATGATTATTATAGAAATCCTCCTTGTAGGATCCTAGGATCGGAGCCTACCTCAGGAGCTGAGAATCGGGTACTATAGAGGCTGTTGTGGCCAGAACCGGCCATCGGGTTCCTTGTGAGTCCGGTTACCGAGCCTGGGGCGTGAAAATCATCATGGTGAACCCTGCAAATTTAAGGGTGCCCGTCTCTCTCCCAACAGTTTCCTTCATTATAGCCCACTTAAATAATAGGTTAGCTTGATTTTTTGGCCCTATGGCTCTAAGCCTAACGTGAGATTACACATTTAGTGTTGTAATCTAATGGAACCTTTAGTTGTCATGTTATTGTGATAGGTGTCCATGATGGGCTTTTCAAATTGGGTTGGTGTTTTCCAATGCTAGGCCAACCAGAACTTGGGTCTGAACCCAAGTTGCAGTCCTAGACCAAGCATGTACCTGGGCCCAACACTTCTTCTTTACTTTGTAATGGGTGTCACTGCTAGCTAACTATCATGATAATAAAAAATCTGCATATTTACAAATAGCTTTGAAACTGAAATTGACTCTTTTGGGTCTGTGTATCTTCTTTCAATATGCTTTAGTCTACTTGATTTATTTGATGATATAGATATACCAATGCAGAGAAAATCTTTTTTTTTTCTTTTTTGGTAAATTGAAATTCATTACATGCCCACTTTATCAGTTATAATATCTGGACTGCAACATTTCGGGATGCAGGGGGAACTTGGTACAAATGTTATATCAGTTGTGTCAATTGCTGCTTGTAAAGCTGGTGCTGCTGAAAAGGAGGCAAGGTTTTTTTATCTAGTTATTGCCAAGCTGACTTGTTTTTAAAGCCATGTCCTAGGTGATTTTTTCCTGTGTTTCAATTTTCATTTGCTTCAATGTTTCTAGTATTTTTTATACTATTGCTCTTAAAAATTTTTACTACTTTTTTATGAAATACAACTAGGAGCAATTTCTGGCCCCTAAGCAGAATCCTCTCCCCAAAGTTAAGAGCCAAACTTAATGGAAAAGGAAGAAGAGGATGAAGTGAGAGCCACCCTAAGACACCATGTGCATCCCCTGTTTTGGGTCAGTTTTTTTTTTTTTTTTTCTTTTATATATGGCTGACCTTAGACTGTACAGGTTTTTTTCTTTTTCTTTTTCTTTTTCTTTTATATATGAGCACATCTCACTTTACATATGCATGTGGCTCATTCGATGAGTGGATTGGCTTCAGTCAGGGCACTTACATAGTGCAGTCAGCCTAGACCCAGATCTCACACCAATGTTTCTACGCTCACACATGTAATTTGTTGCATAGGGATGAAAATGCAATAAACGTTCAACCTTCAAATGATTCTAGTTTTAATTTCTACATGCCAATTTCACTTACCTTTTATCTACGCAGGGACCTGCAAAAGCCTACCAACTGTGATATGCCAAAATGACAATTTGAATGCTATTTGAAATGCTTATAGATTCCTACTAACTGTCCATGCTCTGCATTGAAGTCATGCTCTTACTATTATCATTATCAAATTCTTTTTTTACAAACATCATGTCAGACTTCTTTCTTACTCTATTCCAATTTTCTGTTTGATTTTTTATGTCCAAAGATACAAGTTCATCGACAAAAGAATTCCATTGATGCATTGCTTGCCAAATAGGTCGTCCTTGCACCCCAAATGACAACTAAGGTGAAAGGCCTTTTAAAAGGACTGAAATATATTTCACAAATATTCGGTATGTGATTTGCAATTTTAAAAGGTCTTTTTTACTATTTTTTCAATGCTTCTTTTTGTAATTTTTGGGAATTTAATCTTTTAAGCATGGCTGGTCCCCCCCCCCCCCCCCCCCCCCCCCCCCCCGAAATCAGCTTGGGTTTTGTGGTTTTCTCTATTTTCTTTTGTTTTGGATTTTCTTTTGGTATTGGATTTTTTCTTTTAACTTATCTAATTTATTTTCTGTTTTTTCAGGGTTGTAATTGGCAATGATGCTTGTAAGAATGAAGCCACTATTCGAGTAACCTGGAATACCGTTTGGTTGTGTTGGGAATTTGAATCAGAAGAGAGAAATATTCAGTGTTTCTGTTTGTTGATTTTCCAAAAAGTTGTTTATATATAGGGTGCATTTGGTTGCACCAAATATAATGAAATTTCTTGATGTTTTGCACTAAACTAGACTGATTAATAATGAAATATTATGAAATTTCATGATATTTAGTGCACCCAAACACATCGTTACAGATTTTTTGTAGTTCTATGTATTAGAAAACTTATTAAAATGATACTAAATGGGATGTTTTGTTTTTAGGTTGACAGTGTAAAGAAGCATGGGATTCTACTAGAAGTAGTTTAGTTTCTAATTGATCTGAAACTCCATGAAGCGTGCGCATTGCAGTAAAATCCCTCCAAATCATAAATATCCATTAGGATTTCGAAGAAAAAAAATAAAGAAGAAGAAGAGAAAGTAGGAAACATTTTCTTTCTTAAAGGAGACAGTTTCATGGTTTTAACACATAGATTAGGGATTGGTAGAGGATTATTGGACATTGGAAAGAAAAGGTATTGTTTTAATTCATTGGAGCCTTGGTTTTTCAATTGCTAAGTTTTTCTTACTTCTATTTTTCATGGCTATATACTTGCCAATTTGCTTTTTGTTTTAGCAGTCTACTACGAACACTGTGCCCAGGTGATCTTATACACTCTTTTAATGTCTGAAAGGTGTGTCTGACATGGTTACTTCTCATACAACATTTCTTATTATGGTGTTTCTTTCTAAATTTAGTTTAGAGTGGTATTATTTAAGTTAGTTCATAATAGATATATCTGATTGACATGCTTTTGTCTGTTGCATCTTCTATTGTAGAATCAAACACGTGCAAAGGTTGTTTCCACCTCAATGTCTTCAAGCTATTCCTGGACCTAACTTTATAGGGGCGACTGTCTTTCTCGTCTCTAGTCGGTGGGTTTCTCATCTCCGACCGTACAGTGGATGAACTACTGCATGATAATTACATCAACCGGACAATCATGACTAACCCCACGATTGGTTATTATGTGTTCTGTTAGATGCTTAAAAGTTTGTTTTTATTATCCCACTTATTTTTGTTTTCTTTTTTGTTTTTTTGTCCTTCTCGATATCAAGGTTTTGTATTGTGGTTTGAACAGCTTGCAAAATCAATAGATATATCTGTTGAGATGCTTTTATTTGTTGGCAAGTAATCATTCAGAAGGGTTTAAAATTGTTCTTAAAATTTCATCCTAAAATCTAACCGTTGGCAACATTAAAAAGGGTTTAAAACCGTTTCTAAAATTTTGTTCCTAAAATCTGACCGTTGGCACTAGAACAATTTAAAACCGTTCCTAAAATTCCGTCTCTAAAATTTGAAAAGGTACACAAAACGGTTCTGAACCGTTCCTATTTTTTTGCAAAACCTCATTTACGAACGGTTTTAAACCATTCCTGAAGCATTTAAGAACGGTTTAAAACCGTTCCTAAATAATGATTTTGGTGTAGTGATCATATGTATCATGCCATGAAATGCATGGTAATGCTACATGACAAGTGACTCAAGGATAGCCAAGAACTCAAGGCATGACGCTATACAAGATGCAAGATTAATAAAGAGTCATGTACCTATAAGGTAGCCAATCCTTACATGGTGTTGCTAACTTTTGGCCTCATAGCTTTGTACTTTCGACAAGGAAATGCTCCTCTACTTGCTTGATTATCACTGATCCAATTGTAGTCCTTATAGTTTCTAAACTAGTGTATTTGTTCATGATTTTAGTTATTACTCCTCTCTACCAACCAACCTTCTTTCTCATATATAAACACCCTACTAATTTAATTGAATACCACGTGATTTGATCTCTACATAGTTTTGGGTGGTTTACTTAGGTGCCTAGAACGACTTTTCAAGATCTCCATGATATTAGGCGTCGAGTTCCAACCATTTTGGGTGACCCTAAGTCTAATGCACATTGAAGTCCTCATGATGGACTTATATGGGTTTTGATATGAGCTTTGTGTAGGAGAAAATATAGTTATTGAGTGACCCAAGTCTAGGCCACATCATCATGGTGATTTGGATGGTTGTTCCGGCCCTAACTAAATTTCCAAACTCGTAGCTTACTTCAATTTAAGATTGCCATTTTTTATTTTCTTTTTAAATGTAAGGTTTACTTAAATGATCGATCCATACATTTCTAGGCCCCAAGGGATGAATAGTTGAATATACAATGTAGGCATCTAGGCAAGCTCTAGGAAGGTTTTAATGGTACGCATTTAACCAGCATTATTTCCTATGGATCAATGTTTTAATGGCACGCATTTAATCAGCATTATTTCCTATGGAGCAGTTCACATGAAATTTGAATCTGAGTCAATTCTTGGGACATGGCCCACCTGATGGAAAGCGTGTCTTTGTATACACCAAGCTGAGGTCCACTGTGGGCCCCTATTTAAAACATTTGAAGGACAAATAAATATTATGGTAGGTCGTAGGAAGCTGCTAATGGTGGTCGTTTCATTTTATCGGCTATCAATAGTGCGGTCCGCTTGAGTTTTAAGCCTGCCTCATTTTTGGGCCCATGGCCTAAAGCGGCTTAGAAAACATGATAGACGGTGTGGATCACGCACCACAGCAAGGTGTGTCCATGGCGGGCCCCATAGCTCAAATTGAGAAAATAAGGAAGAGATATTCCTCTCTAGACAAACCTAAAGAGGATGTCATACTCTTTAGTGTCACTGGACGTAAAATGAACAATGTGGAGGGCCCTGACAAGTACTCAGTGGTAGGTGTTCAATCAATCAATCTCTGGGTCCTTACTCTTACTCGGGTGGTAGACTCCCTGGAGTTTCAACACCCGGTCAAGGGTTCGTGTACCCATGGTGGTGAAATCCCACGGCATGAGTGTGTGGGGTGCGTGTGCGTATGGCGTCAGTGTGTGGGGTGTGTATGCGTGTCTAAAAATTTTTTTTTTAAAAAAAGGGGTTCAATCTCCACTGTTTGGCATGATGTGCCCACCAAAGCCTCGGATCTGCCCCGATCTTAGGCCCGTGTACTAAAATGATCTGCTAGAGTAGTTGGATGGAAGACATGTAAGGAACACGCATCAGGGTGGAACCCATGGTGGGCCCCACCTGTTGTGTGTTTAGGTGCCAACATGTTGTTGCATGTTGCATGTAGCACGTTGACTGCATGTGTTGTTGTTTTCTTTTTCTTTTTTTATATTTTATTATTATTATGTTTTCTTTAACAGGTTGGATAGGCAAGTGAAGGAAGGTTTCAACGGTAGGCGTTGTTCATTATGGTGTGGCCCGCCTAAGCTGTCAATCATTTTTTTTTCTTTTTTTTTAGCTCATTCCTTAAAAATGATCGGACATAATATATGGATGGTGTAGATATTGCACGTACAGGGTATGGGGACTGTTAATGTAAAATTTTGGTCCACCATTTTTAGACCTTCAAATACCTACACAGGAAGAAGAAAAAGGAGACCTTGACTAGAGCAGGGGACCCTCTAATGCCAAAGTCAGGCTAGGAATCTGGGTCTGGTAGTATCGAGGGATTGTGAGTGAGAGATTCTGCGTACCTTTCACTATTAGAGATGCTTCTATTTATAGTTTAAGAGAGATGGTAACGTAGAGGAGATCTCCCTACGATACCATCTCTCGAGATCATTGACGAAGATCTCGAGATCCCGAGCGTGTCGCGGATATCCTCTGAAATCTTTAGAGAAGATCTCAGGCGGATCTTTCTTAGATAATATATGATTATTCGAAATCAGCGGAGATGTGCAGTATGAGGCCGAGGTGGTCTTGGCCGACCTAACCTGAGGGTAGTCTGTCGTCCTGACCTGGGGTATTATGCTGACCTGACTTGAAGGTAGTATGCCGACCCAACCTGGGGGTATTATACCGACCTGACCTGAGGGTATTCTGTCGACCTGAATTCTCTGGTGAGCCCTGACCCTTCTCTCAGTGTCGTGTAGATTACTGTAACATCCCGAAAAATCGAGGGTCGAGTAGTAACTCAACTCTCGAGTTTCCAGAATATCACTTATGCAACATAGATAATGATGATTGAATGTTGTCTGTATTAGTGCATTGAACATGAGTGAGATTAAGCCAAAACAGCATATCATACTCCAGAGACAGTTAAATTGCAAGCGGAAGACTGTGATAGATAGATAACATATATAAACTATGGTGAGTCTCCAGAGTGTGATAATGTTACCAGGTTAAATAATTACAAGTACAGTTCTAAAATATACCAAATGTGAGGAAGTGTAATGTCTTCTATCCCAAGTACCGTAGCCCCGTCAATACAATACCAGGTCTTCATAGACCTGTCAGAGATTACATGTAGGAGAACTCCTCCTCAACATCATAGTAGTAGTTTGGCTCTGCTTCATAAGCATCGCCATCACCTGAAATCAGACAATGTCTGGTGGGTGTTCGAAACACCATCCCGTAACGTGGGAGTGAGTAGCTAACTCAGTGGAACTATAAAGCATAGGTTAACATGTTATCGACTCAGTCAAACAGTAATGATAAAGCAGTACAATCAAACACTCTTAACTACTCTTATTAATGAAAGTATGCATGCAATCATGATGTATGCCCTCACTGACATACTCCCTCATGCGACACCATCTCACGCTCATGGCATGCTTTCATCCCTCAGTGCTCCACATCTTCCAGGCACATGCAATGCATGATGAGCATGATTACCGAGTTTTTAATTAGTCCATTTCAAACAGCAGGATTGGGAAACTAAGGTACCTCCCTTGTATCATTCCCAAACATGATCCATTATAGGGTCGTCAGTCCTAGTTAATATCAACGATGGTGTATTTTCTAGGTCACTGCAGAGGCTGCCAGGGCTGTTACGCACAAAGGTTACACACTCCCCCATCACCCCTTAAACGATTCATCACAATACAGAAACAGGCCTAGTTCGTACTCTATATACCGCGGTAAACCTTAAGGCGCACTGCGATTTCAGAGTATGCTCGAGGTCACTACAAAGGGCTGTCAGGGCTGTTATGCACAAAGGTTGCACCGCTCCCCCATCACCTTATCAATGTAGGCCGACAGCACGAATATAGTGTCTCATACCACCATAATCGGCTCACGAGTTTGGTTGCTCACTGGTCACTACGGGGAGGCACGTGGCCCCAGCATAGGCCGACATCTCGACCACGGTGTCCCATACCACCATGCCCGGCTCATGAGTCTTAGCGGATCGAGGTACCATGGTTAACGGGATTCTCACTGGTAAGTTTGGTACCCTAGGTTCAAGCATTAGCGACCAAACATGGTGAACATACATAAGACACACGGGTTACTTGACGTGCTCAGCTAACACGAGCGCACAACAAGTTAAACGACAAGAAGTGCATAAGCACTTCGCGTGGCCAACCACTATCGCCAACCGAAGTGCGACTCGAGTTCGTCGAACACATCTCATGTGGCAAATGAATCACAACCACGAATTCAATTCTGGTACCGATTATCTGGACTATGGACATAGTCCCAAACTCAATCAATTCTCATTCATAGCATGTGGAGTAAAGCATGATAAACAAAGTAATCTCAGCATGCTAATAGGCATGTTATAAAGCATGTTATAAAGCATGATATAAAGCATGTTGTAAAGCACTACATCAATAGGAATACAAACACATATATTGCAAGTAAGCGGTTTAAGTAAACAACCTCATGGAGGTAATCATACATGTCCCTAGGGTAGTTGAGAATCCCATCTCAACACCCTCCTAAGGCATCAACATCCAAACACTTACTCACTCAAGCATTTCCACAAACATTTAACATACACTATTTTAACATACATAGTATATGTTAACAAACATGTATTAGGCCGAGTCCATCCGCCAAGTAAGTATTTTATGTACACATAATATATTTATACAACAATTAATCATGGCAAACACATCACTAAAATATACATGTATACTGTACTTCTTACAATACAGTATTTCTACATACATAGTGTAATTAGTAAAACATGTATTTAGGCGAATCCTTTCGCCATATAAGTATTTTATCCATATATCGTATATCCATACAACAAATAAACATGTCTAACACATTTCCAAAAAATATATGTATACGGTATTTTCTACGAATACCTAGAATATGTAAAATTCCATATTCTTCATCTTTAATCGAAACAGAAAACGGAAAGCACTTTATACATGTGCAATTGCATGAAGATCATGAATCTATCATTATCTGACATTGAAAGCGTTGAAAACCATAACCAATACGCCTAAAGTCCGCACCTTTTGTCGTAGAATCGTAACGGAGTCGATAGGTTTGCTAAGCTTCCGTATTCGGCAGTTTGGCAACCTATAGAACGAAATAGGTTAGCTATTTCATAACCTACAACCACCCAAGCCCCAAATCAGATTAGGGTTAGGGTTTCTTACCTAGAAACGGAGTCGGATTCGCCGGGAAAGCGACGAGAATAGAGTGGTGAAGCACGTATAGCGGCAGGGAAGAGTGGCAGGGAGATTTTCTCACTGCTCCCACACTTTCTCTCTCTTTACTCTCTTCTCTCTCTAGGGTTTCTCCCAAATTCATATGGCTGCCATGAGAGAGGGTTTAAGGTCCTTATATAGTCTAAAAACTCACCGAAATAGACTCCAGGTCAAAGTATACTTAGGTTGTAACCAAAACGGGTCAGTTTCAGCTCAACGGAGGACTTCTGGCGGGCCTCCTTGAGCCAAAGGTCGGACTTAAGCTCACTAACGCTAGATCTACGTTCTATTAAGTTTTCGTTTCAGTGGGATTTCCAGATCACACGTGGCGGACCAATTTCAGTTCAACGGTCAGCGGATCTCGATCGGAGATTCCAAGAACATGTAAATGTGTATGAAATTTCTCCTGATCCGAGGGTGTAATTTGATCTGATTCTGACGGTGTGGTTGCTTAAAACTAATCCGCAAGCGAGAGGTGCCAGATTACTATTCAAGATATTTTATTTTGAATTAATTTTGCATTTCTCACACTCTTCACTCCGAGCTCAAGCGAATAGTGCTGGGACACTATCTGGATTTGATTTCCGAGATGGTTGTCAAGCCCAGCAAGGCGGTCCTAGTTCCTTAACTTCGTGTTAATCGGACTTCCGACGTGCGGTTCAGATCCAATACGGAGTTTCGAGATACTCCCGAGAGCAGCCGGGTAATGAGATTGATCCTAGATTTTAGGGTAACCTAGCGTCAATGATTCTACAAGTTTTGGGTCTTGGAGATCGTATTTAAAGTGATTGGTGTTAATTTCACAGGCACTCTAGTTTAACACTAGCTAAATCTCGCTTAATTTCTAAAGGATTTAGTCCTGTAAGATTTCTGTTTGAGGTGGTACCTGGGCCTTTGTAGTTTGTATATAAAGTGATCTGAGTTATAGTACTTAGCTAGTTTAAGTTAGTGTCTAGGATGAAAGTACTTAGAAAGATTGAAGAGCAAGGTGGTGAAGGATGGGATTTATGAAAGAAATGGGTTCAGAAGCGATTTTAGCCTTTGGGACTGAGTTTTGACAAGTTGATAGGGTGTTAGGATCGACCCATTGCCTAAGGACGTCTAATCCCAGGTTGGCAAAAATCCGGGATGTTACAATCTGCCCCCTTAAAACAAAATTTCGTCCCCGAAATTGACTAAGGGTAATAAGGGAAGATTTCTATTATTTCATTTGCCTAAGACTTATTGATTATAAGTTTCTACGCGTGGTAGGGTATATACCAGCTGGTTCATTTTAGTCTACCCCCCTTAAAACTTAATTCTTTATCCATTTCTCATACCCTGATGGTTTGCTACCATTTATTTCTTTACCTATTTAGAGTCTCGACGACAATTCCCAATAATTTAGAGTAAGATAGCTGTTTTCATTGTTTGACCAACACGGAGAGGCAGTAATAATGGGCTCGATCTCGATACATCGATCATCTACCGGGCTAGGGTAGGAAGCTCATCGTATCCCTTCCGACTCCTGGTGGATCCTAGTCATCCGCTTGTCTGTAGAGAGTCCATCGGTAATCACCCAGGATTGGGAATTGGGTCAAGCCGCGAAAACTTTGCAGTTGTAGATGTCAGTAACTCCGTAGTCCGATCACTCTAAAAACACAGGGATTGTCAATCATTGAAAGGTTCAAATTGTCTATTTCTAAGGTTGCCCTTTAGGTCTCAATCTAAGAGAGTCCTTATTATTATCTATGTCCAAGGAAATGGTGAACCAAATCTTACTAGATCATCCTAAAACGGTTTCTCATAGTAGGATAGGCTAGGGCTTCTATAATGTTCATATTCAACGAGCACCGTTTCGATCCTGGGCCAGTGGGGTAGGGTCCACCATGTTTCCGCTGCGCCACCCAGATCAAAGAGGTGTATTAGGTGACCTAACTAGATTAGGCTCATAATGTTCTATCCCCCTTAAAATTTTATTTTCACCCTCAAGGCTCAAGAGCTATGTCCTGATCCGTATGTCGGAACAAGGTGTAATTTAAGACTTATCCTTGACATGAAATGGGAAATACATTAGTCTGACTTTCATCGACGATGTGTACTATGGCATTAATACCTATGGTTACAGAAGGGAGCTGAGCGAGGACCCATTCCTTCGTTAAATTCCCTTAGTACTCATAGGCTTCTTTAACAACTCTTAAGAGGCTTGTTTGATTAGTAACTAGTCACGCTCAGAGGAAACTTCTATATCCCTTGGATTTAATGTTTGGTCAAATCAATACACCCCTTAGAATCGCCTTCTTAAGGACTTAGTACAATCAGGAACACAGAGTAGAGAAACTATCTATAAGCGAGGTATTCGCGGTTTGAATCGAATTCTCAATCCTGGTTGTGACTAATGAACTCTATTCTCTGATCAAGCAGAAGGTCGGGATCAACTAGAATTAAGAACTGATACGATACATTTTCTGTCCTCATGAGGCAGAAGATCTATGTATCCGGCTCAGACCCACTATACAACTTTCCTTCCGTGTTGGCCGAACCACTTACAATCAAAAGTTTATAACTTCGCCTTTAAAAAGTATTAGGAGTATATAGCCGATAGAGACTTTGTCTTTTAGGCCCAAGGAATTACCCAAATGGGCAACAAATAGTTAGGAATTAGGTCCTAAGTCGCATGCCATGTTGGCATACATATTATGTTTATGAACATAGAAAGATAGCATGCCTATTAAGCTAGACATGATTAAATAGGATAAGTCTGGGCCGTGATAAAACCCTTTGGTAGAATTAGGCATCTTGCCTCAAACTCACACCTGTCCCTGCAATCAACCACAATACCCATCATATTTAGCTCCCTTCTGTAACCATAGGTATTAATGTCATAGTACACATCGTCGATGAAAGTCAGACTAATGTATTTCCCATTTCATGTCAAGGATAAGTCTTAAATTACACCTTGTTCCGACATACGAATCAGGACATAGCTCTTGAGCCTTGAGGGTGAACCTTAGGACCCTCTTAGTTGGAATGAGCATGTGTAATGCTCGAGTATAGTTAAATTTAAGTTCAGGCAACTCAATTTTACTTAGACAACATTTGACCCTAAGCAATAAACAATTTCTTATATTAGAAAGGGTATAAAATCATCTAGTGTATAAGCATAGATTTTGGATTACAACCAGTGGATTATCGCTACTCCTACATTAAGACTAGACTATTGGTTAGGCTAAGGAAAGTAAAAGACTAATTAATTAGGCTAAGCCAATTGAATGATAGACCTAGTTAGTCGGCTTAAGTTGGTTGGAGCGAGGACCCATTCCTTCGTTAAATCCCCTTTGTACTCATTACATATTTGTGGATTTTCTACACGGTCAGGCCTGTCGAAGTCTAGGAGCACCGCTCTAAGTCCAAAACTCCAAGGGTCTATTTGGCCAGTGGTCTTAAGTTGTATTAAATGGGACTGTATTGCTAATCCTACTTCAAGATTGGGAATGACATGCTTGGTAGGACGGTGGGTGGGGATTAAAATTATTGGTATAAGCTTTGGAAAATGAGCCTAGTGTTGGAAAGTGTGAGATGGGATTTCCAAATCCCAGGGTAATGAATTTCTAAGTGTAATTTGAAAGGAAACCCGGGATATACTTTTCATTGCATACATTCCAAACATGGCATTGGCAAACATGGGATACAACCAATCTAGGGGCCATACCTTACACATACATGTATTATTACCTTTACAATTCCATCCACCTAACTCACCTAATGCAGTTTGGCCGAACGGACCCTAAACATCCTCAAACATAAAAACATTCTACCAACAACTACACCCATCTACATGAAATCATAAACACCCTAAGACGGTAACCCATGAAAACTACAAGACAACAGTATGGATGACTAGACATCCGAGAAAATGGCCGCCACGAACTCGAAGAAGGCCAAGGAAAATGAAGAAATGAGAGAGACAGGGCTGGAGCTACTGGTTCTCCACGGATTGGAGCCTCAACAGGGGTTGTAGAGGTCCAAGTGACAGAGAATGAAGAAGGTAAAAGGGAGAAATGGGATAGGTTAGAAGGCTACATGATTTGGAGTCACAAATGGGGCATGTAAGAGCCCAAATGAGAGAGAACGGAGAGGTTGAACGTTGGCTATGGGAGAAAACTGTGATGGTGTGCGTGTTTGGCCAGGGAATGACGAAATGGGTGGATGAAAGGGAGATTTGAACGAGAAATCAGCAACTTGGAAGTGAAAAGAGAGTTTGGGGGGTGATTTGTGAAGGAGGTATGACATAGGGGGAGTTTTAGTGAACGGCCCATACACCAGGGAGGTCCCAAGACCCCCAAACTCGGTCGGCCCGAGTCGCGGGCCCGGCCCAGTAAAAAAGGTGGCGAGGCCTCGCCGACCTGGCGAGGGCCTCGCCGACAATTTGTTCAGAAATCGAGGGGGGGCCCATGGAAGTGGTCCTCCTGTCCCCCAGGCCCCAGAAAACCTTGGGTCCCACCCTGGATCCCTCTGGAAGTGCTCCGTTTGGCCCCCTGACCCCGATTCGCTCCATTTCAGGTAGTTTCGGAATAATCGGACGTAACTTGCAATCAGGAATGAGTTATCTGACGTAAAATATATGAATTTGGGGTAGAACGAGCTAATGAAGCCAACCAATCCCACTATATCGGGTTGCGTAGCCCAGAATTGTGAGAAAACCCTCCGATTGATGGTCATTTCCCCGCTTCAATTTTGTTTTGCTAAAAATAGTAGTTTTAGTTTAATTACTCTTCATCGGTCGAGCTTTAGGAGTTACGCCCATCATGCAAAGGACTTAGAATAATTAGGAAAACGGTTTGGTGAAGCCAAATAGGACACTTATTATTTTCGGCCGAAAACCTTGCGCACTTAGTAGACATCACGACCTTATAGTAAGTCGCGAATTCTAGGGGTTTTAGTCGTAGTTTGTCTCTGATTTCCTTCCCATTACTTGGTATCCCTATTTAAAGGGTTGTGAACTCATTTTTAGTCATTCATTAATCAATTTTGAATTTATTAGAATTTATTTCTATTTTCTGCTTTCTTTCCTCGTGGATTTGAGAAGTCTCTGTGAGGAGTCCAGAGAAGCTCCGAGGATTCGGAGTAGTTATCCTCATCACGTTTATCCCGTATTCTACCTATTTTCAACGGTTGGGGTGAGGTGGATTGTAATCTAGAATCATCTATAGACGACCTAGAAGTGATTTGGGATCGACTCGTGCGATCAGGATCGAGTACGAACCCGATCAAAACGCCCATTTTCGATGAACTTCGCCAAATGGCGAAATCGGGATACCTGTAATTGTTTCTACGTTTCGTCGCTCCCTCCTAAGTCAAAGTGCATCAGTGTGCGTCGTGTGACTATAACCCAGGTCCAGTTTAATCCAAATCATGCTTTGATACCATCTATAACATCCTGAAAAATCGAGGGTCGAGTAGTAACTTAACTCTCGAGTTTCCAGAATATCACTTATGCAACATAGATAATGATGATTGAATGTTGTCTGTATTAGTGCATTAAACATGAGTGAGATTAAGCCAAAATAGCATATCATACTCTAGAGACAGTTAAATTACAAGTGGAAGACTGTGATAGATAGATAACATATATAAACTATGGTGAGTCTCCAGAGTGTGATAATGTTAACAGGTTAAATAATTACAAGTACAGTTCTAAAATATATCAAATGTGAGGAAGTGTAATGTCTTCTATCCTAAGTACCATAGCCCCGTCAATACAATACCAGGTCTTCATAGACCTGTCAAAGATTACATGTAGGAGAACTCCTCCTCAACGTCATAGTAGTAGTTCGGCTCTGCTTCATAAGCATCGCCATCACCTGAAATCAGACAATGTCTGGTGGGTGTTCGAAACACCATCCCGTAACGTGGGAGTGAGTAGCTAACTCAGTGGAACAATAAAGCATAGGTTAACATGTTATCGACTCAGTCAAGCAGTAATGATAAAGCAGTACAATCAAACACTCCTAACTACTCTTATTAATGCACGTATGGATGCAGTCATGATGTATGCCCTCACTGACATACTCCCTCATGCGACACCATCTCACGCTCGCGGCATGCTTTCATCCCTCAGTGCTCCACATCTTCCAAGCACATGCAATGCATGATGAGCATGATTACCGAGTTTTTAATTAGTCCATTTCAAATAGCAGGATAGGAAAACTAAGGTACCTCCCTTGTATCATTCCCAAACATGATCCATTCTAGGGTCGTCAGTCCTAGTTAATATCAGACGATGGTGTATATTCTAGGTCACTGCAGAGGCTGCCAAGGCTGTTACGCACAAAGGTTACACACTCCCCCATCACCCCTTAAACGATTCATCACAATACAGAAACAGGCCTAGTTCATACTCTATATACTGCGGCAAACCCTAAGGCGCACTGCGATTTCAGAGTATGCTCGAGGTTACTACAAAGGGCTGTCAGGGCTGTTACGCACAAAGGTTATACCGTTCCCCCATCACCTTATCAATGTAGGCCGACAGCACGAATATAGTGTCTCATAACACCATAATCGGCTCACGAGTTTGGTTGCTCACTGGTCACTACGGGGAGGCACGTGGCCCCAGCGTAGGCCGACAGCTCGACCACGGTGTCCCATACCACCATGCTCGGCTCATGAGTCTTAGCGGATCGAGGTACCATGGTTAACGGAATTCTCACTGGTAAGTTTGGTACCCTAGGTTCAAGCATTAGCGACCAAACATGGTGAACATACATAAGACACACGGGTTACTTGACGTACTCAGCTAGCACGAGCGCACAACAAGTTAAACGACAAGAAGTGCATAAGCACTTCGCGTGGCCAACCACTATCGCCAACCGAAGTGCGACTCGAGTTCGTCGAACACATCTCATGTGGCAAATGAATCACAACCACGAATTCAATTCTGGTACCGATTGTCTGGACTATGGACATAGTCCCAAACTCAATCAATTCCCATCCATAGCATGTGGAGTAAAGCATGATAAATAAAGTAATCTCAGCATGCTAATAGGCATGTTATAAAGCATGTTATAAAGCATGATATAAAGCATGTTGTAAAGCACTACATCAATAGGAATACAAACACATATATTGCAAGTAAGCGGTTTAAGTAAACAACCTCATGGAGGTAATCATACATGTCCCTAGGGCAGTTGAGAATTCCATCTCAACACCCTCCTAAGGCATCAACATCCAAATACTTACTCACTCAAGCATTTCCACAAACATTTAACATACACTATTTCAACATACATAGTGTATGTTAACAAACATGTATTAGGGCGAGTCCATCCGCCAAGTAAGTATTTTATGCACACATAATATATTTATACAACAATTAATCATGGCAAACACATCACTAAAATATACATGTATACTGTACTTTTTACAATACAGTATTTCTACATACATAGTGTATATTAGTAAAACATGTATTTAGGCGAATCCTTTCACCATATAAGTATTTTATCCATATATCGTATATCCATACAACAAATAAACATGTCTAACACATTTCCAAAAAATATATGTATGCGGTATTTTCTACGAATACCTAGAATATGTAAAATTCCATATTCTTCATCTTTAATCGAAACAAAAAACGGAAAGCGCTTTATACATGAACAATTGCATGCAGATCATGAATCTATCATTATCTGACATTGAAAGTGTTGAAAACTATAACCTATACACCTAAAGTCCGCACCTTTTGTCGTAGAATCGTAACGGAGTCGATAGGTTTGCTAAGCTTCCGTATTCGGCAGTTTGGCAACCTATAGAACGAAATAGGTTAGCTATTTCATAACCTACAACCACCCAAGCCCCAAATCAGATTAGGGTTAGGGTTTCTTACCTAGAAACGGAGTCGGATTCGCCAGGAAAGCGACGAGAATGGAGTGGTGAAGCACATATAGCGGCAGGGAAGAGTGGCAGGGAGATTCTCCCACTGCTCCCACACTTTCTCTCTCTTTTCTCTCTTTTCTCTCTAGGGTTTCTCCCAAATTCGTATGGCTACCTGAGAGAGGGTTTAAGGTCCTTATATAGTCTAAAAACTCACCGAAATAGACTCCAGGTGAAAGTATACTTAGGTTGTCACCAAAATGGGTCAGTTTCAGCTCAACGGAGGACTTCTGCCGGGCCTCTTTGAGCCAAAGGTCGGACTTAAGCTCACTAACGCTAGATCTACGTTCTATTAAGTTTTCGTTTCAGTGGAATTTTCAGATCACGCATGGCGGACCAATTTCAGTTCAACGGTCAGCGGATCTCGATCGGAGATTCCGAGTACATGTAAATGTGTATGAAATTTCTCCTGATTCGAGGGTGTAATTTGATCTGATTCTGACGGTCTGGTTGCTTAAAACTGATCCGCAAGTGAGAGGTGCCAGATTACTATTCAAGATATTTTATTTTGAATTAATTTCGCATTTCTCACACTCTTCACTCCGAGCTCAAGCGAATAGCGCTGAGACACTATCTGGATTTGATTTTCGAGATGGTTGTTAAGCCCAGCAAGGCGGTCCTAGTTCCTTAACTTCATGTTAATCGGACTTCTGACGTACGGTCCAGATCCAATACAGAGTTTCGAGATGCTCCCGAGAGCAGCCGGGTAATGAGATTGATCCTAGATTTTAGGGTAACCTAGCGTCAATGATTCTACAAGTTTTGGGTCTTGCAGATCGTATTTAAAGTGATTGGTGCTAATTTCATAGGCACTCTAGTTTAACACTAGCTAAATCTCGCTTAATTTCTAAAGGATTTAGTCCTGTAAGATTTCTGTCTGAGGTGGTACCTGCGCCTTTGTAGTTTGTATATAAAGTGATCCGAGTTATACTACTTAGCTAGTTTAAGTTAGTGTCTAGGATGAAAGTACTTAGAAAGATTGAAAAGCAAGGTGGTGAAGGATGGGATTTGTGAAAGAAATGGGTTCACAAGCGATTTTAGCCTTTGGGACTGAGTTTTGACAAGTTGATAAGGTGTTAGGATCGACTCATTGCCTAAGGACGTCTAATCCCAGGTTGGCAAAAATCTGGGATGTTACAATTACTGACCTGCCGACCTGCCCTTATACTTCGTGTTTAGGGCAGTGAGGCTGAACTCCTTTCGTTAGTAGAATTCGGATGACATATATTGTGGGGGGTCGAGCTCAAGAGTCTAAGGTGCTCTTGGCCAACCTGGATACTCAGATGAGCTTTAAGCCTCCCCTTATTGCTGGGTAAATGGCCAACCTGCCTCAAGAGTCTGAGGTAGTCTTGGCCGACCTAAATACTTAGATGAGATTCGAGCCTCCCCTTATCATTGGGTAGATGGTCGACCTGCTGACCTGCCAACTTACCTTCATATGTAGTAGGTGACCAACCTCTCTTCCTTGGTCATTGAGGAGCTTATTGGTCATGACCGGTGCTGACGACATCGTGTCTCACAAAAATGTCTGAGGTGACCTCTTCTCTTTAGCTAGTCCATTTTTACCCTAACAGTAAGCCCCCCTACTTATGAGCTCATGCAACGAGCTTGGGAAGTAAGTTGGTTTTGGTGAGGTCGGACATTTTAGTAGAGTAGGAGTGTTAGGGTGAGCTCTTGAGCTCTTCCTTTTATTAAGGGAATTCTGCTTTTGTCGAACAGATGGGTTAGTTGCAATGACCCCTTCATGAGGGTCCGAACAATTTATATAGGAGGATTATTTTTTTTTACACTAAGAGATCCTCATTGTAGATCGTCCGATCTGAGTGGCGTTACCAATTAGTGTCCGACACCCCTTCATGAGGGTCCGAGCAATTTATATATGAGGATTATTTTCTTTTACACTAAGAGATCCTCATTGTAGATCGTCCGATCTGAGTGGCGTTACCAATATTTAGTGTCCGACCTCTTCTTTAAGGGTCGGATGACTGGCAAGGGCTGTTTTTCCCTTACACTAAGGGAAGTCCTCGTAGTCAATTTTTCAGCTCAGATAGTCAAAATTTGAAAGAAGTTCTCTTCCCAAGGTCTTTTATTGTAGAAATCGTCAAAAGTAGAAAGCACGACGGTAGTGTCGCGAGTACTTTTTTTCCTTTTATAAAGGGAGGTCACCCTTGTTGAGTAGGTCAGTCAGCCGACGCGCTCCTAGTCGAAGGATTTCTTGAGTCCTCAGGAGTAAGTCGGTCAATATTCCATGGGCGAGGTAAGAGTCCCTAAGGTTGAGAGGGTCCTGGATAGTTACATGGCCAAGATGGATCAGAAAAGGCCTAGTCAATGACAGAAGTGATCCAGACCATCGGACCTTAAATAAGGTGTATCTTGCAATCCAGAATGAGTTATTGGACGTAAAATATATGATTTTGGGGTAGAACGAGCTACTTTAGCCACCCAACCCCGTTATGCCAGGTTACCAAAGTCGGATTTATGAAATACCACCAGATTAATGGTTGTTTCCCTATTTTAATTCCGTTTTTACTATAAATAAATAGTAAGTTTTAGTTTGATTATAACTCTTCATCCGTTGGGCTTTAGGAGTTGCGCCCAATGCAAAAAGAGCTTAGAAAAATTAACAGAACAGCTTGGTGAAGCCAAATGGGACACTTACTATTTTTGGCCAAAAACCTTGCGCACTAGTAAACATCACGACCGTCTATAAATGGTAAGTTTACTATTTATAGTAAGTCGTGAATTCTAGGAGTTTTAATCGTATTTTGATTATGATTGCTTTACCATTTCTTGGTATCCCTATTTAAAGGGTTGTGAACTCGTTTTTTTCATTCATCAAAAATTTTTGAATTTGTTAGAATTTATTTCTATTTTCTTGTTTTCTTTCCTCGTGGATTCAAGAAGTCTCTGTGAGGAGTCTAGAGAAGTTCCGTGGATTCGGAATAGTTATCCTCTTGAGGAAGACTGTGCTTGACCTCACATCCTCCCCTACGTCAGTCCCCCATGCCTTCTAGTTGATACATCCCTCAGTATTTAATATCAAGGTCAGAGTTGGCCGATGAGTCTTATCACCGAGCTTGGTTAATTGGTTCATCTCGGTCGTCAGGTTTCCTTGATTAGCTCGGCTTCTATTGAGGTTGGCACTTGGGCATGGTAGGCTTGTCTAATGTCTTTGATCTGCTCTCGAATTTTCCTGAGCTCTCAAATATTTCATATTTAGGTTTTCATCTTTTTCTAGTTCTTCTTCTAGTTACTTCTAGAAAACACATGAGATTAGTCCTTGTGGATTCGACCTCGGTCTCACCGAGATTATTACTACATCACAGCCCTACACTTGGGGTTGTGAACAAGTTTTTGGCACCGTTGCCAGGAACTAACAGTTGCTTTTTTCTGAAATTAGCTAGTTTTAGAATTAGGTTAAGATTAGGGTTTTTATATTTTCTATTTTTAGATTAGGGTTTGTTTTCTATTTTTAGAAACTTTCTAATTCTAGGATTTCTTTTATTTTTAGGAACTAACTTACTTTCTAATTCTAGGTTTAGAACTTTCCTAATTAGTTTTTAGAAACTTTCTATTTTCTATTTTTAGAAACATTCCTTTTTAGAAATTAACTCATCTTTCTATTTTTGTTTTTAGAAATTGACTTATTTTGTTTTGCAAGATCTTAACTTAGGAACTTCTAATTTGGTAACTTCTTTCCAACTCCCTCCCTCTTTCTATTTCTAGACTTCTATTTCCTTTCCCTCTTTTAAGTTTATGTTAGAATATGAAATTGAGGGCTGAGAGTGTTTCATGCCTAAGTGGGTCTGTGACAACACTCGACGTGTCACGCACCAAACTCGGAAACTAGGTTTACAAAATTCCCGATCGCCGAATTCGGTGCCGACAGCCTCCATAGTACCTCATTCTCGGCTCCCAGCGTCCATACACCAGGTTCTGATCCTGGGATCCTTCAAGGAAGATTTTCTAACGTACATTTATCTCGTAAGAAGCATAACCACTAGTTTACCCAAATCACAAAGGCAACATCATCATCACATATCCACTAATATAAACATTTGAATATAATGATGAAAGAGAAATATATATGTCAAAAATCAGAGCTCCAGAAGACCGCTGCATGCTCCAAGCTCAATGCTGTTGCAACCTAACATCACCTGCACGCATCTATCGTGCATAAGCTTATAGAAAGCTTAGAGGGTGGTGTAAGTGTGTGCAAAAGGTAAGTGTCAAGTATTCAATACAATGTCATAATCATATAATATCGAAAATACTAGCAAGATCATAAATCATAAGATATTAAAATACACAATACAGATTAGTTATGTATATGAGGAGTCATAAAGAGCTAAATATCAGATGTCGAGAATACAATGTAATATACAATTCCTGATGAGTTCACGAATACCGTCAGCCGTATCTAGGCCATATAAATGTAGAAACATAGTAACCCAAACTGTAAGACCCGTATCCTAGCCCATACCATTCCGTAGGCTTCTGCGGTCCTTCCCATCGAATTTCTTACACACCCATACATGTCAAGTACATACCCATCATCCATCACTCACTCCCCATTACTCCATCCCATCTTCTCTCTCTCTCTCTCTTTCTCTTATTTCTCCCTTCTCTTCCAAGCAACCCCAAGCTCCTACGTATGAACCTCTCAAGCTCTCATGGAGAAGCTCTAGTGTGGCCCACTTCCTACCCTCTCATCTCCCATCTCAACCATCAAAATTTCATCATCTTCCATTAAAGAAGAAGCCAAGAAGCCAAGGAAGCCTAGGGAACAAGAAGAAGACGATGGGCGATCTTGGATCTACATCTTTGTCATTTTAGTTTATTTTAGTTTTGTGATTTAAGGGCCCACATGTAGTGGGACCCACCTTGATCTATTCTTTGTATCAAAGAGGGGCCCATAGTGGCGAGGCCCCTCCATCACCGCCGATCTCTCTCTCTCTCTCTCTCTCTCTCTCTCTCTCTCTTTATGTGATGGATTGTGGCCCACCTTGATGCATGATATTATCCACGCCATCCATCATCCAGATAGTGGAAATCCCACCCCGATGTAGGATTCATACCGTCCAGTGATCAGGCTTGGACGGAGGTAAAAACAAATATCACTTGATCCAATATGTGTGGCCCACTGGACGTGGGACAACCATGATGTAAGTGTTTCATCCACTGTCCAATCCTTGGACGGTGGAAAAACCTCCTATAGACGTACCCCTGTCCAACCCATCCAGGGCTTGGATGCTAATCCATTTTTAAAAAATATATAATATAATAAAATAAAATATAAATATATATTATAATAATATATACAATACATATATGTATATCAGGTGTGAGCCACGTGTGTAGAGCCTCACCATGATATATGTGTTTAACTAATGTCGTTCACCTATTTGCGTGGGACCCACCCCACACGTGTGACACGTGTGAGGGTGGGGCCCACCAGAGGCCATTTGATGTATGTATTTTGTCCAGCTGTCCATCTGGACGCTGGACGTGCAACACATTTCAAAAAAATAATAATAATAAAATATATTATATATATTATATGTAACATATATATATATATATATGTATTAATATAATATGTGGTGGGCCCCACGTGGGGATCCACCTGATTGGGAAAAGGGATTGGCTGACGTATCAGACACCATTTTGTTCTAAGGATCCCACGTTGTATGGGTTCATCTACACCGTCCACTGCGTGGACCCCATCATGATGCATGTATTTTATCCTGCCCGTCCATCATCAGGATGTGGACCCCACTATGGCAGCGTGTGGGGCCCACCTTAACCTGATGTGTTTCATCCACACCGTCCAACCATTTGGCAAGCCCATTTTAAGGATTAAGACTAAACTAAGGCATATTCAATCTTTGGTGGGCCACCACGTGGACACCACCATGATGTATTATTTCATCCACACCATCCAGATTATGCTGGACGGTGCTGGACAATGTTTGGACGATACTGTCCAATGTTTAGACGTGCTGCCTAATGTTTGGATGGTGCAGATTTACATAGACAATGTTTGGACAATGTTGATCATCATTAGTGGGCCATGTGCCCCATGGAATGATAGTGTACATGGTACACATGTTACACCTACAACTATTGAAATGATTTTTGGTGTGGTCCAAGCCCACTTGAGGCCCATTGGTGCGGCCCATCCATGAGGCCCATCATGATGTATTTTGGTCCATGTGCGGGGCCCACCTGTTTGTATTGTTAGGCCTGTGTAGCGTGGCCCATATGATGTATTCGAGGCCTAGATATGTGTCCCATTTGATGCATATGAGGCCCAAGCAGTGCGGCCCACTTATTGTATATGTAACGCCTAAAAATTGGGGGTCGAGCAAAGCTCAGCTCCCGAGTTCCAACGCATCACTTATGCAACACAGATAATGATGATTATGATGAGAGCATGGAAACATGAATGAGATTATACCAAAACAGCATATCATATTCCAGAGACAGTTAAATTTGCAAGGGGAAGACTATGATAGATATATAAAATATATAAACTATGGTGAGTCTCCAGAGTATGATAATGTTACTAGGTTAATTCATTACAAGTACAATTCCAAAATATACCAAATGTGTAAGGTCCCCTAGTCAACATCCCAGAAAGCCTCGTCGATCAGGACACGACTCACAGGAACCCGCCTGAAAACTGCATAAAGGAGAAATCCTTCTCATCTTCACAAAAGTCTGGCTCTGCCTCAGGAGTAGCGTCGCCATCTGCAATCAAACAAAGTCTGGTGGGTGTCCAGAACACCATCCCGTAATGTGGGAGTGAGTGATCAACTCAGTGGAATAATAAAGCAGAGGTTAACATGTTATCAATTCAATCAAGCAGTAATGATAAAGTAGTACAATCAAACAATCTTAATTACTCTTATTAATGCAATGATGAAATATAGTCATGATGCATGCCCTCACCAACATACTCCCTCGTGCGACACCATCTTACGTCCACGGTATGCTTCATCCCTCAGTGCTCTACATCTTCCAGGCACATACAGTGCTATGGTATGAGCATGATTAACGAGTTGTTATTAGTCCTTTTCATACAGCAGTATTGGGAAACTAAGGTACCTCCCTTATATCATTCCCAAACAATGATCTATTCTAGGGTCGTCGGTCCTAGATAATCTCATACGATGATGCGGTTCTAGGTCGCTGTAAAGGGCTGCCAAGGGCTGTTACATGCACTCGTTGCACCGCTCCCCCATCACCTTATCAATACTGGCCTATTTTATACTCTATTTACTACGGGAAAGCTCGTCACCTCACTGTAGATTCAGAGTATGCTCGAGGTCACTACACTGGGTATGGTCAGGGCTATCAGGGTTGTTACACGGAATCGTTGCACCACTCCCCCATCACCCATCAAAACAGTGTAGGCTGGCAGCTCGAATACAGTGTCTCATACCACCGTATTCGGCTCATGAGTCTGGGTTACTCACTGGTCACTATGGGGTGGCACATCGCCCCAGCGTAGGCCGACAACTCGAACACGGTATCCCATACCACCATGCTCGGCTCATGAGTCTTAGCGGATCTAGGTACCAAGGTTAACGGGGTTGCACTGGTAAGTTTGGTACCTTAGGTTCAAGCAGTGGCGTCCAAACATGGTGAACATACATTAAACAGATCGGGTTACTTGACGAGCTCAGCTAGCTTGAGTGCACGACAAGTTGGGCGACATGAAGTGCATAAGCCCTTCGTGTGGCCAACTACTATCGCCAACCGAAGTACGACTCGGGTTCGTCAAACACATCTCACGTGGCGAAGGAATCTCAGCCACGAATTCACTCCCGTTACCGATTGTCTGGACTATACAATATCTCCAATCTCATTCAATTGCAACATAATATCCTAAAAGACAGTTAAAGCAGTAATGATCAAGATTTCAAATCATATAATCAAAAGTTCGATATTGTCCGCTTAGGGCTGTCAGGGCTTGTTACACGAAATCGTTACACCACTCCCCCATCACCCTTCACGGCTTTTATGGAATACAACTTAAACATGTGAAGTAGTCAGTGCAGAGTTAAATAAATAAGTAATTCAAACATATTAACAAGCATGTTATAAAACACACCGTAATAGGAAATCCAAACACATACATTTCATAAACCAGTAAGTGATTAAACTAAACAACTTACATTAAGGAAATCATTCACCTCACTAAGGTAGTTGAGAATCCTATCTCAATACCTACACAAGGCACTACTAGATTAAGTACATACCAATACAAGCATTTTCACAAACACTTAGACTACACATTCCAACATACTATAATATACTAGTTAAAACACAAGTCGTAGCGAATCCTTTCACAAAGGATTACCACATGAACCACGATCATGCATACACGACCAATAGTCATGGAAAGCATAAATCATAGTTCCATATTCATTTGAACATTTCTACAAACACTTAGGCTACAACTAGTACATACATGACGTATGTTAATATAGCAGGTGTTAGGCTAATCCGTTCACCTAGAAGTTGATACACATGTATCTAGTATACCTAGACAACAATTAATCAAGGCAAGCACAAATCCTTATTTCATACGTATACGGTGTTTTCTACAAATAAGAGGAATACAGTATATTCAACATAGTTAACGTATAACCGAAAAATGAAACGGACAGCACTTTGTACATGTGCAATAGCATCGAGATCATGAATCTATCATTATCTGACATTGAAAGCATTGAAAACCACAACCTATACGTCTAAAGTCCGCACCTTTTGTTGGTAAGCTTAAACCGAAACCAGTTTGAACCCAACGCCTTTGACTACAGCACAACGACAACCTGAATCATGAAACAGGTCAGCTATTCCATCACCTACACTCTTGAAAAATCTAAAATAGCTTAGGTTAGGTTTTGTTACCTATGAACGAAGCCGGAATCGCCGAAAAAGCGATTAGATCATGATGATTAATCACGTAGGATAGCAGGGTAGAGTATCAGGAATAATCTCTCACTTATCTCACACTTTCTCTCTCTTTTCTCTCTTCTCTCTCCTAGGTTTTTCTCAAATTCGTATGGGATGAGAGAGTGAGGGTTTAAGGTCCTTATATAGGCCCAAAACTCACTAAATTAGACCCAGGGCCAAGGTATGCTTAGGTTATGTCCAAATACGAACAGTTTCCTCTCAACGGAGCACTTCTGGAAGCCCCCCTTGAGCCAAAGGTTGGACTTAAGCTCACAGACATTGGATCTAGGTCGAGTTACGTTTTCGGTCCGATCGGATTTACAGATCGCCCGTGGCGGACCAGTTTCAGTTCAACGGTCACTGAGACTTGATCAGGGCCACAAGCACACTGCCATGTGTATGAAATTTCTCCTGATCGGAGGGTGTATTTGGGTCAGATTCTGACGGTCTGATTGCTTATATTTGGCCTGCAAGCGACAAGTCTCAGATTACTTAAAATTGGACTTTATTTCTAATTAATTTCACGTTCCTCACACTCTTCACTCCGGGCTCAAGCGAATAGCACTGGGACACTATCTGAATTTGATTTCTGAGATAGTTGTCAAGCCCAGCAAGGCGGTCTTAACCGTTTAACTTCGCGTTAATCAGACTTTCGATGTGCGGTCCAGATTTGATACGGAGTTTCGTGATGCTCCCGAGAGCAGCCGGATAATGAGATTGATCCGAGATTTTAGGGTAACCTAGCGTCAATGATTTTACAAGTTTTGAGTCTTACAGATCGTATTTAAAGTTATTGGTGCTAATTTCACAGGTACTATAGTTTAACACTAGCTAATTCTCGCCTAATTTCTAAAGGATTTAGTCCTGAGTGATTTCTGTCTGAGGTGGTACTTTGTCCTTTGTAGTTTGTATATAAAGTGATCCAAGTTATTAATACTCAACTAAAGCACGCCCTAATGATAACAGAAGAAGGTCCTAGGGCAGGAGAGGCTAATGTTCCAAATAGCTTATTCGTTTTGTGGGGTTCCAATAGGGTAATGATTAAAAGTCCATTTTATTTCTGTATTTACTAGTTATAGTAATTTATAGTTTAAGTATTGTTCTTCATGACCTAAACCTTAAGATTAGTGTCTAATGTAAAAGCACTTAGAAAGATTTAAAGAATGAGGTGGTGAAAGGTGAGATTTGTCCAGGAAAAGGGTTAAAAAGCGATTTTAGATTGTGGGATTGAGTTCTGACAAGTTAATAAGGCGTTAGGATCAACCCATTGCCTAAGGACGTCTAATTCCAGGTTGGCAAAAATCTGGGATGTTACAGTATATAAGGCCCACGTATGAGGCCCATGGTGATGCATTTACGGCCCATTTGATGAGGCCCATTGCGATAGCTTGGAGGCCCATGGGAGGTGGCCCATTGTAATATATCTGAGGCCCATGGGCACGGCCCATTGAGATGTATCTGAGGCCCATGGGCATGGCTCATTGTGATACGTTTGAGGCCCTTGTATGAAGCCCAACGCGATATATGAGAGGCCCATGAATGAGGCCCAATGTGATGTATGTGTGGCCATTACGTTGTATATGAATCCCTTATGTAGGCCACTCCTTGGGAACAATGTTAGTTAGATGTCCACGTTGATGGGCAATGATGGTTAGATGTCCTCATTGTGACCTTCCCGTAGGCCTTGTTAGGCCCATTCGCACAATTCTCTAAGTGGGTTAACCCAAATAAGTGGGCCCCATTCGTCATAGACGGAGGGCTCCGTGCCATCAGATTTGATATAACCACGGTCGTGGGCCAATCTTTATATTATGGTTGATCAGCCGTCCATCTATGGACCCGGCCTTGTTTATATGTCGATTGTCGAGGCTAATTATCGAGGCCGATTTCGATTGTCGAGGCCAATTATTAAGGCCAATTCTGCTTCCGATTATCGATTCCGATTCCGATTGTCGAGGCCGATTGTTGAGGTCGATTTCGATTTCGATTATCGAGGCTAATTTCGATTGTTGAGGTCGATTCCGATTCAGATTGTGAGGCCAATTCTAATTATGGTGGCTGATTGTTAAGGCCGAATTTGATTTCGATTGTCGAGGCCGATTATCGAGGTCGAGGCCAATTATTGAGGCCGATTATCGAGGCCGATTATTAAGGCTGATTTCGATTCTGATTACTGATTCCAATTCTGATTATCGAAGCCAATTCAGATTTCGATTATTGAGGCCGATTCTGATTGTCAAGGTCGATTGTTGAGGTTGATTCCGATTCCAATAGTCGAGGCTGATTCTGATTATTGAGGCCGATTATCGATTTTCGATTCTGATTGTTGAGGCTGATTCCGATTCCGAATGTCGAGGCCGATTCTAATTCTGATTATCGAGGCTGATTCTGATTGTCGAGGCCGATTGTTGAGGCCGATTCCTATTCCGATTATCGATTCTGATTCCGATTGTCGAGGTCGATTCCGATTTCGATTGCGATCGTCGAGGCCGATTCCGATTCCAATTATCGAGGTCGATTGTCGAGGCCCAATGTGATGTATATGCGGTCCGTATTTGAGACCCATTGTGATGTGCATTCAACCCGTATTTAAGGCCCAATGTGATGTATATGCAGCCCATATTTGAGGCCCATTATGATGTGTATTCAGCCCGTGTTTAAGGCCCAATGTGATGTATATGAGGCCTATGTGATGGGGCCCATTGTGATGCATTTGAGGGCCAGGAGATGGAGCCCATTGTGTTGTATGTTAGGATCATGTGAAAGGCCCATCGTGATGTCTATTAAGCTCTTGAGTGAGGCCCATGGTGTTGTATATTTGGCCCTTGTGTGAGGCCATGGGTCCACTATATGTTTGGCTCTATGTGGGCCATTCCTTAAGGGCATTGTTGGTTAAATGTCCACATTATCAAGGTCGATTGTCGATGCTGATTATTGATACCGATTATGAGTATGTGATAGCATAACATCATGATACATGCCCATACGCATCATCTGCATGTTTGTTACGAGATATGATTGACCATTGCATATGCCATAGTGCCGATTGTTTATGGGACTCCCTGATAGGCAGAGTTGCCCCACATGAGCGCGCGGTACGCACAGGTTTGGTGCATAACTGGATGGTATGACTCATACATCTCACATTTTATGATATGACCACCGTATGCCCTAGCGACATCAGGGTCGTAGCCTCCACCGGCATATCATGGATGGCCAGATGGGACACCAGAAATCTGTTCTACATGGGGTGCTATAGATATCCCTGGGTGAAAGTCTCACAACCCTCTTGGTTCTAGAGGTTGCTCTAACGTCTAGACCGAGTGGATGCATGAGCACATAAGGGCCATATACCGTTAGGCTGCATCTTCTACTGTGTCGTGGTCGATTGGAAGGGGGTACAGCCTTACCTGCCCAAGAGGAGGGGGCAATGCTAAGCTGAGTCTGACCAGATCGAGGAATGGGTCCGCTATCGACTAGTCGGGCCCGATATTGGTAGGCGAATAGTCTTTTCCACCCACCTTGTTACACGCAATGGGGCGGCAATCTGGTTTAGAGTGTAATAGACCCCAGTGATTCCCTAAAGAGAAACCATATTGATATGTGGACTTATTGAGCAGGAATTGCATACTCATTCATTCATTCATTCACTATCCACTCCGGCTGGTGGTGCGCAATTATTTGTTATATGTACCTTCACATGGCCAGAATTTCGGTTAGGCCCATGACTAACCTAAGATTAGGAGTTTACCACATTGAGTCTGACTATCCAAATTTAGGTATAGGACTAGTTTGGATAGAAGTCCCTTGTAATGAACCCCATAGCCTGCGATACTACGTACTATCATCCCGACCTCACACTCTAGCGTGGTCATTTCATTCTCATCACATATTGCATCTGCAGGCATACGACATTTTGGGTAGTTACGTTTTCTGTACTTATATGGCCTAAACAGACATAGCGGGATTTACATATTGCATTGTACCCTCAGCATATGATATTTGGCTCTTTATGACTCCTCATTTGCGTAGTTGATCTGTATTGCGTACTATGATGTTGTATGACTCATGGACTTGTCAGTATTTTCGCTTACTTTGTTATCGTATGATTCATGATCTTGCCAATATTTTCGACGTTGTATGATTATGACATTGCATTGAATACTTGGCACTTATCTTGTGCACACTCTTTCACCACCCTCTAAGCTTTCTATAAGCTTATGTACGATAGATACGTGCAGGTCTTGTTAGGTTGCAGCAGCGTTGAGCTTGGAGCGTGCAGCTGTCTTCTGGAGCTTTGATTTTTGATATATGTATTTCCCTTTCAGCACTGTATTCAACTGTTTATATTAGTTGATATGTGATGATGATGTTGCCTTTGTGATTTGGGTAAACTTGTGGTTATGCTTATTACGAGTTAAATGTACATTGAAAAATCCTCCTTTTAGGATCCCAGGATCGAAATCTGGCGTATGGACGTTGGGAGCCAAGAATGGGGTACTACGGAGGCTATCGACACCGGATTTGGTGATCAAAAATTTTGTGAGCCCAATTTTTGAGTTTGGGACATGGCATAAACTGTCATATGCCGTGGATATAATGTAGTATGCAGTGTGAATGGAATGACCATGCTAATGTGTGAAGTCGGGATGATAGTACCTAGTATCGCAGGCTACGGGGTTCTCCACAAGGGACTTCTATCCAAACCAGTCTCATACCTAAATTTGGATAGATTGACTCAATGTGGTAAACTCCTGACCTCAGGTTGGCCGCGCATCCCAACTGAAATCCTGACCATTGCGAAGATACACATATCAATTAGTTGCGCACCACCAGCCCGAGTGGATAGTGAATGAATGAATGAATGAGAATGCAACTTTTGCTCAATAAGTCCACATATCAGTACCGTACATCTCTAGGATCATCACTGGGGTCTAGTACACTCTAAATGCAATCACCGCCCACTGTACGCGTAACCATGCAAGTGGAAGAGACCTCACTATCTGCCTGGCCAATAGTCAGCCAATATCTACCCGACACATTGATAGCGGACCCATTTACGAGCTGGTTAAACACAGCCTAGCTATGCCCCCTACCCTTGGGCGGGTAAGGCCACACCCCTTCCCAACCGACCACAACACAGTGAGAGACGCGGCCTACTGGTATTCGGCACTCGGGCGCTTATGTATCCACTCGGTCTAGACGTTGTGGCATCTCCTGGCCACGAAGGTTCAAGGATTTTCACCTAGGGACATCTATGACTCCCCAATGCTAGTAACAGATTTTCGGTGTCCCATCTGGCCATCCACGACATGCCTGTGGAGGCTATGGCCCTGATGTCGCTAGGGCGTATAGTAATCACAACACACAATGCAAGATACATGAGTCATACGATCCAGTCATGCATCAATCCTGCGCATACCGTGCGCTCATGTGAGACAATCTTCACCTATCAAGGAGTCTCATAACAACCTGCCTAATAACATATGCAATGGTCAATCACATCTCATAACAAACATGTAGATAATGCGTTAGGGCATATATCATGATGTTATGCTGTCACATACTCAAGTCGGTATCGCTAACCAGCATCGATAATCGGCATTGATAATCAGCCTAACAAAGGGCCTAAGGGAAGGTCACAATAAGGACATTTAACCATCATTGCTCATCAATATGGACATTTAACCAACATTATTCCCAAGGAGTGGCCCACATAAAGACATAGTGGGCCCATGGCCTCACACAATGGCCCAATATACATCACCATGGGCCTCTTTCAAGGGCCTAATACACATCATGATGGGCCTCACTTATGGGCTACATATGCATCACATTGGGCCTCGCTCATGGACCTCATGTACATCACAATGGGCCGCTATACATGGGCCCCAAATATGTCAAATGGGCCGCAATATATGGGCTGAAAAATACATCTCATTAGGCGTTACCAAATGGGACGAAAATACATCATAAAGGGCCTTGCCAAATGGGCCAGAAATACATCACAATGGGCGTCATCATATGGGCTAGAAATATATCACAATGGGCCATGTCCCACGGCCTAATACACACCACAATGGGCCTCATCACATGGGCCACAATTGCATCAAGGTGGGTCTTAACGGATGGGCCACAAATACATCAGGATGGGCCTCATGGATGGCCGCACCAATGGGCCTCAAGTGAGAACTTGGGTTACACCAAAAATCATTTCAATAGTTGCAAGTGTAACATTTGTATCACTATACACTATCATTCTATGGGGCACATGGCTCTCTAATGATGATCAGCACTGCCAAACATTGTCTATGTAAATTAGCACTGTCCAAACATTGGACATGTAAATCAGCACTGTCCAAACATAGTCCACTTAAATCAGCACTGTCCAAACATTGGACATGTAAATCAGCACTGTCCAAACATAGTCCATGTAAATCATCACTATCCAAACATTGGACATGTAAATCAGCACTATCCAAACATTGTCCAGCACCGTCAGCACCTATCCAATTGCTGGATAGCGTGTACAATACACGTACATCATGGTCAGGCCCACACAGATGGGCGGTGTGGATCAAAAGATACATTACGGTAGTCCACAACACCGTCCATACGATCAGTACCTGTCCAAACATTGGACAGCGTGGATGTAATACATAGATCACGATGGATCTCACACGTGCAGCAAGTGGAGTCCACAGCTGGATGGAGTGAATATAGAATAAATACATCATGGTGGTGTACCATCAGATGGATGGTTAGATAAAACATGTCCCAAGGTGGGTCCCACGTAGGCCCACCATATAATATTATATGTTATAATATATATATATATATATATTATCATTATTATTATTATATTATTATTATTATTATTTTAAAGATGTAGCGCCCAGGCTCACCAAATCAGACCGGAGCCCACCATATAAATGATCTTGGAAAAAAAAAGGATGGACAGTGTTGTTAAAACACATACGTCACAGGGGTCCCACCGTCCTAACATATGGATGGTGTGGATATAGAATAAATCCATTAGGGCGGGTCCCACCCACACGTGTGCCACACGTGTGGAATGGGCCCCCACGAGTCCAGCAATGGAGGACGGCAGGGAGAAGATGCATACATCAAGGTGGTCCCACGCCTACTGTCCAGATGTACGGTGTGGGATGAAAACATACATCGTGGTGGTCTACACAGCATCGTCAGATGGACGGTACAGACAACACATCACGTGGGTTTGTACAACAAATAAACGATGTGGATGTTGCACACATGCAGCGAGTAAGGGCCACAAATGGATGGACGGTTGGATATAATGCACACCTCATGATCAGCCCACCGTCCAGAAGTCTAGACGGTGTGGATCTGAACCATACATCATGGTGGTCCTCACAGCACTCTCCAGATGGACGATGCAGATAAATACATCACAGTGAGCTCCAATTAGATGGACGGTCGGTTTGGATCAAAGGGACCCACAAAACTTGTTACTCGTCAACACAGCAGCTAATAGCTGGTGTGGGCATTCTAGCCAATCCAATCCTCATCAGGTGGGTCCCACGTCCAAAATGGATTGACAGGGTGTATTAAAACTCAAACATCATGGTGTGGTGGATCTCCACTGTCCAGCATCATGGTGGGCCACACATCAAAAAGAGAGAGAGAGAGAGAGAGAGAGAGAGAGAGAGAAATAGAGAAAAAGAGAGAGAAATTGATGAAGGGAGGGACCCCACCACTATGGGCCCTCCCTATACTATGCATACATCAAGATGGGTCCCAAATCATGTGGACCCTACATCAAAATCAAATGCTATGGACACCCACCTTTGATCTCCTCTTCCTTTTTCCACCAACGCGTTCTAGAGCTCCAAGGGATGCGATTCAATGGTTGAGATAATCTTTGGAGAGTGGGATTAGGTGGTAGGAAGGTGAGCCACACTAGCTCTCTCCCATGGAGCTTGGACGTTGGGTTGCTTGGTAGTGAAGAATGAAAGAGGGAGGGAGAGAGGAGATGGGATAGAGTGATGGATGGGAGAGAGGGATGGGTGAAGTGATGGAAAGTTTGACTTTTGGGGTTGCTTTTGTACTTGGGGATGGGATAGAGTAATGGGTTGAGTGATGGGTGTACTTTTGACAAGTGAGGTGATTGATGTGATGTTTTCTCTTGAAATTACAAAGCGCGGTGTTTTCCTCGAACTAACGCGGGCCCACATCTCCTGGCCGGGGTATCGCCTCAGTCGCGAGACGCAGTGACGGCGCGGTCGCAATGATACAAGTCTCGGGCCGAGCCGACTCAGATCGACAGGATTCAACTCAAAGTTGTGTACAAATGCCGATTACAAGTCACGGGTTACCAAAATTCAATCGGGAGGACCGTGGAAGCCTATAGAACAGTACGGTCTAAGATACAAGTCTCACACGACGTCTTTTGAGTGAAGGAGGATTGGTTGAGGGGTTATCTATCCATCACAGGATTAGACACCACTCGAGATCCTCAAAGTTAATTGAGGTTATAGCTGCAAATCAACCGGTCAATGAACCGGGAAGACAACCTCAACCTAGGGTTGAGGAAGTCCAGGATAAAAATGAGGTGCATCAAACCCCCCCGCCTCGTACTTTGTGAGATTATTTACAACCGGCAGGGGTGAGCACACCCTCATGCATGATTTTTCCAAAAAATACGGGACATATGGATATTAAGCCAAGGGTGATCTAACTCCTTCCAAAATTTCATGGACTTGAATCTGAAAATTCATATTTGCACTTGAAAGAGTTTGATGAAATCATAGTCACTTTATATTTTCCTAACATGTCTGAGGACACGGTCAGACTGAAACTCTTTCCCTTTTCTTTGAAAGAGAAAGCTAAGACATGGTTGCATTCACTACGTCCCAGATCTATTAGCACATGGAATGAGATGATAAGGGAGTTCATAAAGAAATTTTTTCCACATCATAAAACGAACACCCTTAGAAAGTCAATCATGAACTTTGCCCAAAAGGAGGATGAAACATTCTTCCAATGTTGGGAGTGGTTCAAAGATCTTGTCAGTTCATGCCCACAACACGGTTTTGAAATGTGGCGCATTACACACTTTTTCTATGATGGACTGACATCTTCCATGCGCTAATTGGTTGAGACAATGTGCAATGGAGAATTCATGAATAAAAATGTCGATGATGTGTGGGACTACTTGGACATACTTGCTGAAAACGCACAATCATGGGACACTTACCCAAAATCAAGCACCACTTTTATGTCCACTCAATCAAAGGAGGGGCGGATTATACCTTCTGAAAGAGGATGATGATATCAATGCCAAAGTGTCTAATCTCATAAGGAAATTCGAGGCCATGGAATTAAAGAAGGATAAGGTTAAGGAAACTGTTTGCGGTATTTGTGCTTGTAACGTTCACACAACTGAAAATTGTCCAACAATACCTGCCTTTTAAGAGGTGTTGAATGAACAATCTAATGCCATGAATAATTACCAAAGACCTTTCAATGGACCTACCTCCAATACATACAATGCCAGTTGCAGAAATCATCCAAACTTTAGTTGGAGGAATGGACAAACTGCTACTCCTCAAGGTTTTTTCATTCAAATTCCAAATCAAGTGAAACCTCAAAAGGATTCGATTCTAAAACATATTCAAAACCAAGAGCTTATCACTCAGGGTATATTACAAACCCTTCAAGACATTTCAAAGGCCATACAAGGGCGTGAGACAAAAAATTTAATTGGGGAAAAAGGGATTCTTCCAGCCTAACCTTTCCCCAATCATAAACTGCAATACGAAATAAGTGATCCAAGCTCTTCAAATCAAATGGAGCAAGCTAAGTCTATCACCACTCTTAGGAGTGAAAGATAATTGACAAATCTATTCCGGTAAGGCCTGAAAAGCCTAAGGACCCGGAAGAGGACAACAATGATAGACCTAGCATTGCTCCACAAGAATTGGAACCAGAACTTCAAGGCAAGCCGATTGCCCCATTCCCCCAACAGTTGATTGCACCAAAACCTCTCTCTAACTCTCAAGACATCTAGAGGTGTTGAAACAAGTGAAGATCAATATTCCTCTACTTGATGTCATAAAACAAATACCTTCATATGTCAAATTTCTGAAAGACTTGTGTACGACCAAAAGAGGGCAAAGTATCAAAAAGAAAATCTTTTTAACAAAAAAAGTGAGTGTCATCCTAAAGCAAGATGTGCCACAAAAGTACAAAGATCCCAGTAGCCCAACCATTTCTTGCGTAATTGGGAACTACCAGATTGAGCACACACTTCTTGACTTAGAAGCAAGTGTAAATCTAATTCCTTACTCGGTCTACAAACAATTAGGTTTGGGTGAATTGAAACCCACCCTAACCACATTACAACTTACTGACTGCTCAGTTTGTGTACCGAGAGGGGTAATTGAGGATGTGTTGGTCCAGGTTTACAGATTCTATTACCTGGTAGATTTTATCGTCCTAGATACGGAACCCATCAGTAACATGAGCACTCAAATTCCCGTCATTCTTGGTCGTCCATTCTGTAACGCCCTGAAAATCGGGGGTCGAGCATAAACTCAACTCCCGAGTTCCAGAACATCACTTATGCAACAAAATGAATGATGATTGGATGTTGACAGTATTCGTGCGTTGAACATGAGTAAGATTAAGCCAAAACAGCATATCATACTCCAGAGACAGTTAAATTTGCAAGCGGAAGACTGTGATAGATAGATAAAATAGATAACCTATGATGAGTCTCCAGAGTGTGATAACATTACCAGGTTAAATAAATATAAGTGTAGTTCTAGAATATACCAAATGTGAGGAAGTGTAATGCCTCCTATCCCATGTACCATAGCCCCGTCAATACAATATCAGGTCTTCATTGACCTGCCAGAGAGATACAGATAGGAGAACTCCTCCACATCATAGAAGTCCGGCTCTGCTTCATAAGCATCGCCATCACCTGAAACTCAACAAATCTGGTGGGTGTTCGGAACACCGTCCCGTAACGTGGGAGTGAGTGATCAACTCAGTGGAACAGTAAAGCATAGGTTAACATGTTATCAATTCAATCAAGCAGTAATGATAAAGCAGTACAAATCAAACATTTCTAACTACTCTTGTTAAGTGCGAAAATGAAATGACATGATGCTGTATGCCCTTGCCAAACCACCCTCAAGCGACATCATCTTACGTTCGCGAATGCTTACTCCCTCAGTGCGCCACATCTACAAAGCACATGCGGTGCGATGATGCTCATGATTACCAAATTTTTATTAGTCCATTTCAAACAGCAGTATTGGGAAACTAAGGTACCTCCCTTGTATCATTCCCAAACATGATCCATTCTAGGGTCGTCAATCCTAGTTATTCTCATACGATGTTATGGTTTGAGAAGCGTAGTGAAGGCATCGCAAAGGGCTCATCACCCGTCAGCGCGGATACAGATCTCACCATATGCGGCTCAATTGCTGGCCGTCAGCTCGAGTACAGGTCTCACCGTACTCGGCTCAATCACTAGCCGTCAGCTCGAGTACAGGTCTCACCGTACTCGGCTCAACTCACACTCTAGTTGCTATGAAAGACTCGTCGCCAATCACAGACCCTTGGAGTGTACTCGATAATACTACGGAGGACTCGTCGCCCGTCAGCACGAGCACAGATCTCACCGTACTCGGCTCTCGCCGAGGTATCGACAGCTCGAATACAGTGTCCCATACCACCATATTCGGCTCACGAGTTGATTGCGCAATGGTCACTACGGGGAGGCACATGGCCCCAGCGTAGGCCGACAGCTCGACCACGGTGTCCCATACCACCATGCCCGGCTCATGCGTCTTAGCGGATCGAGGTACCATGGTTAAAAAGGGGTTTCACTGGTAAGTTTGGTACCCTAGGTTCAAGCAGTAGCGTCCAAACAGGGTGAACATGCATAAGGCAGATCGGGTTACTTGACGAGCTCGACTAGCACGATCGCCCGTTGAGCTGCACGACATGAAGTGCATAAACAACTTCGTGTGGCCTAGCCACTGCCGACAGGCAACGCACGACTCGAGTTCGTCGAACACATCCCACGTGGCAAATGAATCTCAGCCACGAGTTCAATCTCGTTACCGATTGCCTGGACTATAATCATAGCCCCAAACACAATCAATTACAGAGATATAAAGCAGTAATGGATCAGGATTCAAATCATACAATCAGTCTGGTATTATCCGTTTAGGGCTGTCAGGGCTGTTGCACGCACTCGTTGCCCCGCTCCCCCATCACCCATGACGGATCATACAACATAAATATAAATTTAAACATATGCATTACATAGTTAAAATCATAAAACAGTTGAGCATGTTATGAAGCACAACACAAGCATGAGTTTGTACATGTTCAAATCCTAATCACACAACTATCAAAGGAGATCATACACATAGTGAAAAGAGGTTGAGAATCATATCTCAACACCCTCATATATTACAATCTGCCAACTACTACACATTCAGACATTTCAAGAAACACTTAAATAAACATACATCAACATACATGACATATGTCGATCACATAGGCATTAGGCCAAATCCTTTCACTAGGGAGTTGCCCCAATCATAACACGCGTACACCCACGACGGATAGTCATGGCAAGCAGGAATCCAAGTTCCATATCCATTCCGTCATTTCCACAAACACTTGGGCCACACATTTTAGCATATATAGTGTATAATGGCCGTGGCGTGATTTAGGGCAAATCCTTTCGTCAAAGGGGTATCGCCAATATAACAATCATGAATCCATGACAATTAGTCATGGCGAGCATGAATGAGAATTCTATACTCATTCAGCCATTTTCACAAACACTTAGAATACACTATTCCAACATACATAGTGTATGTTAGCAAACATGTATTAGGGCTATTCTTTTGCTACGCGGTTATTTTATCCGCGTATACCGTATTCATACAACAATTAATCATGACAATTACATTTCCAAAATCCGCACGTATGCGGAATTTCTAGAATGCGCAATTTCAACATACATGACATTTACACATGAACATGTATTTTTGCGATCCCTTTCGCCAAACTAGCATTTTATCCACACATGATATAATCAAACATTAAATAAATATGTCAAACATTTTCCCAAGAAAAATACGTATACGGTATTTCTACGTATATCTAGAGTATGTGAAAATCCATATTCTTTATCGCTAATCGAAACAGGAAATGGAAAGCACTTTGTACATGTGCATTTGCATGCAGATCATGAATCTATCATTATCTGACATTGAAAGCGTTGAAAAACGTAACTTATACGCTTAAAGTCCTCACCTTTTGTCTTAAAATCGTAACGGAGTTGATAGGTTTGCTAAGCTTCCGTATTCGGCAGTTTGGCAACCTAGAGAACGAAATAGGTTAGCTATCTCATAACCTACAACCACCCAAGCCCCAAATCAGATTAGGGTTAGGGTTTTCTTACCTAGAAACGACGCCGGAAACGCCGGGAAAATGTCTGGAAAGGGGCGGTGCAGCCCGTGTGGTGGCAGGGAATGACGGCTGGGAGATTCTCCCACTTCTCCCTCACTTTCTCTCTCTTTTCCCTCTCTCAATTCCAAATTCGTATGGCTGCCATGAGAGAGGGTTTAAGGTCCTTATATAGTCTCAAAACTCACCGAAATAGACTCCTGTTCAAAGGTTACTGCTAATATAGGTATTTCGTCACTTTTCCAGCTCAAAAGAGAGGTTCTGGTGGCCCTCCTTGAGCCAAACGTCAGACTTAAGTTCACAGACACCGGATCTACATTCTATTAAGTTTTCATTTCAGGGATTTCCAGATCACGCGTGGCGGACCAGTTTCAGTTCAACGGTCAGTGGATCTCGATCGGAGATTCTGAGTACATGTAAATGTGTATGAAATTTCTCCTGATCCGAGGGTGTAATTTGGTCTGATTCTGACGGTCAGGTTGCTTAATACTGATGCGCAAGCGAAAGGTGCCAGATCACTATTCCAGATATTTTATTTTCAAAAGGAATAGTGTTTTTCACACACCCTCGCTCCGGATCGAAACGAATGGCGTGAGACATCAGCTGGACCTGATTTTTGAGATGATTGTCAAGCCCAGTGAGGCGGTCCTAGTTCCTTAGCTTCGTGTTAATCGGACTTCCGATGTGCGATCTAACCTAATACGAAGTTTCGTTTCATTCCCGAGAGCAGCCGGGAAATGAGTTTGGTTCTAAACTTTAGGGTAACCTAGAGTCACTTGTTTTGCAAGTTTTGAGTCTTGCAGATCGTATTTAAAGCGATCCCAACAGATTTCATGGCTAAACGAGTTTTGCACTTAGTTAACTTTGTTAAATTTCTAAAAGATTTAATCCTAATTGTTTTCTGGTTGAGATGGTACTTAGGCCTTTGTAGTTTGTATATAAAGTGATCCAAGTTTTTACTGCTTAGCTAGTTTAAGATAGTGTCTAGGGCGAAAGTGCTTTGAAAAATTGAAAGCACAAGGTAGTGAAGGGTGGGATTTGTGAAGAAAATGGTTTAAGACGGGATTTGAGGCTTTGAATTGAGCGTTTGAAAAGTTAATCAGGTGTTAAGATTGACTCAATGCCTAAGGATGTTTAATCCCAGGTTGGCAAAAATCCGGGATGTTACACATTCCTTGCCACTTCAAACGCAATCATTAATTGCAGGAATGGGGTCATGAGTATGTCTTTTAGGAATATGACATTAGAGTTGAATATCTTTGTCAACACAGGCAAACAGTTAGAGGATGATGACGATTTCCACGACATTAACATGATTGACTCTTTCATGGAAGATAGAACTTTGATGACCTTATCCTCTGACCCTCTAAAGACGTGCCTGACCCACTCGCATGATTTTGATGATGACATGATTAGGGAGATTGGGACCATGCTGGATACCACGCCAGTACTTGAAGTTAACCGATGGAGGCCACAATTTGAAGAATTGCTAATACCTCTACCGTCAAACCTCAAGGCACCAAAGCTTGACCTAAAACCTTTGACCTCTGATTTGAAATGTCTATTTAGGTCAAGATGAGACATACCCGGTGGTAATTTCTGCCCACCTTGAGTAAGAACAAGAGAGTATGCTCATCTCTACTCTCATTGAGCATAAGGGAGCCCTTGGATGGTCGATTGTGGACCTCGAGGGAATTGACCCTTCAATTTGTACTCATCGCATTTATCTTGAGGATAATGCGAAGACATCTCGGCAATCACAACGTAGATTAAATCCAAAAATGAAGGAAGTGGTTAAGGTCAAGGTTCTTAAACTATTGGATGTAGGTATCATATAACCAATATCCGATAGCCAATGGGTGAGTCCAATTCAGGTGGTTCCTAAGAAGTTCGGAATCACCAACATAGCCAATGCCAATAATGAACTCATGCTAACTAGAGTTACTACTGGTTGGAGAATATGCATTGACTACATAAAATTGAATACCGTCACAAGGAAAGACCACTTCCCTTTGCCCTTCATTGATCAAATCTTGAAAAGGCTAGCTTGTAAGACCGATATCCTAGTTCGTACTGTTCCGTCGACTTCCGCGATCCTTCCCGTCGAATTCCGACAACCTGCAACGTATAATCAGCGTTTGTGATCGACCCTAAGTCATATCCTTTAGATTTGAGTCGGCTTAATCCGAGACTGGTACCATTGCGACCGCACCGGCGCTGCAATTCCGACACCGCGTCTTATGCACCGATCCGATACCCTGACCAGAAGATGCGGGCCGGCGTTCCGTTCGAGAAAACACGGGTTGTTTGTAATTCCAAGAGAATCTCTACAACATGTCCCATCAATCAATCACTCAAATCAATCAATCAATCACCTCATGTCAAGTACACACACCCATGCTTTCTTTTTTCATAAGTTAAGCAACCACCATATGTGTTTTATTCACACCGTCCCCTGTACGGGACAGTGGAACCCACCTAGTGCATGTGTTCTCTCCACACCGTCCACGATAGTGGACGGTGAGCCCCACCATGATTTATGTGTCTTATCCGCACCGTCCACACCTGGAAGGTGGGACCCACCCCACGTGTGGGGCTGTGCGTGTGTGTGTGTGTATATATATATATATATTATTGTGTATATATATATATATATATATATATATATATTATATGTATATTATACATATATATATATATATATATATGATGGTGGGCCCTCATGTGGACCCCTACCATGATGCATGAGCTGCATCCAAACCGTCCATCCATTTGAAAGCTCATTTTTTTGCATGAGCTAAAGAATGAATCAGATCTATAGTTCAAGTGGACCCCACCTTGGTATATATATAAGGCCATAGGATTAGGCCCATCTTGATGTGTTGTGGCCCGTTGTTGGGGCCCACTTGAGTATATATATGAGGCCTAAATTGGTGTGGCCCATCTGATATACAAAAGGCCCATGTTACGAGGCCCATTGTGATGTATTAGGGCCCATGGGTTGAGGCCCATTGTGATGTATTAGGGCCCATGGGTTGAGGCCCATTATGATGTATTTGGGGCCATGGATTGAGGCCCATTGTGATGTATTTCCGACCCATTTGGCAAGGCCCATTGTGATGTGTTTCCGGCCCATATGTCGTGGCCCATTGTGATGTGTATTGGCCCATCGATGCGGCTCACATGATGTGTAAGAGGCCCATTGGTGCGGCCCATGGATGCAGTCCACTTGATGTATATGGGGTCCACTAGTGCGACCCATGTGAGGCCGACTCGATTTGTATAAGGCCTATATGAGGCGGCCCATTTGATGTATCTGAGGCCTATGGGTTGAGGCCTAATGAGATGTATATAGGTCCATTACAATTCGTGATTTTACCATGGTATATATAATGATGTTTATGGCGGGCCATGCCTTGGGAGCAATGTTGGTTTGATGTCCACATTGTAAGAATGATGTTGGTTAAATGTCCGCATCATGACTCTCCTTAGGGCCCGTTGATAGGCCCATACTTGTTGAGTATAGGCCGTCTAGGCCCATCTTCATTGTAAGGACAGTTCATCACTTTATAACATGCTTAGTGTAGCTCCATGATTCATGCCCATACGCATCATATGTATGCTTAATATGAGGAATGTTTGACCATTGCATATGTCATTAGGCAGATTGTTATGAGACTCCCTGATAAGTGGAGGTTATCTTACATAAGCGCACGGTATGCACAGGATTGATGCATGACTGGATTGTATGACTCATGCATCTTGCATTGGGAGTTATGATTACTATACGCCCTAGCAACATCAGGGTCGTAGTCTTCACAGGCATATCTTGGATGGATAAATGAGACACCAGAAATACTTAGCTCTAGCATTGTGGGCACTTAGGATGTCCTTGGGTGAAATTTTCAGAACCTTCGAGGCCAGGAGTAGCCCCAACGTCTATATCGAGTGGAACATGAGCGCCCGAGTGCCGAATACCAGAAAGGCCGCGTCTCCCACTGTGTCATGGTTAGTTGGGAGGTTGCAGCAGCGTTGATCTTGGAGCGTGTAGCTATCCTCAGGAGCTTTGATTTCGATATATGTATTTCCCTTTCAGCATTATATTCAAATGATTATATTAGTGGACATGTGATGATGTTGTTGCCTTTATGATTTGGGTATACTTGTGGTTATGCTCCATTACAAAAATAAAAAAAAAATAAAAAAAATTCATGCTGAAAATCTTCCTTGTAGGATCCCAGGATCGGAATCTGGCGTATAGGCGCTGGGATCCGAGAATGGGGTACTACAAAGGCTGTCGGCACCAGATTCGGCGATCGAGAATTTTGTGAGCCCATTTTCTGAGTTTGGGGCGTGACATAGCTGGTCACTCATACTATTGTTTCCTTGACGGGTATTCGGGCTACAACCAGATAGAGATAACCCCTAAAGATCAGAAAAAAACCATATTCACATGTCCCTTTGGCACCTTTTCTTACTGAAGGATGCCTTCGGACTGTGTAATACCCCCACCAATATTCAGCGATGTATGATGATTATTTTTTCTGACATGGTGGGGCAATATTTAGAGGTCTTCATGGATGACTTCTCAGTCTTTGGCAATCCTTCAGTAAATGTTTGAAATTTTTGAAAAATGTGCTAAAGCGATGTGAGGAAAAGAACTTGGTACTGAATTGGGAGAAGTGTCATTTCTTGGTTTGAAAGGGAATTATCCTTGGACACATCATATCGTCTAAGGGAATTGAGGTAGATAAGGCTAAAATTGATCTTATCTCTATCCTAACTCCACCCAAGAACATACGAGACGTGCAATCCTTCTTAGGACAGGCTAGTTTTTACAGGAGATTCATAAAGGACTTTAGTCACCTCTCTCATCCTTTATATAATCTACTTCAAAAGGATGAACCATTCAAGTGGACTGAACAATGCCAAGAAGCTTTTACTAAACTCAAGGGCAAGTCAACCACTGCATCTATCATTAAGCCACCCGATTGGAGCCTTCCTTTTGAACTTATGTGTGATGCATCTGACTATGCTCTTGGGGCGGTCCTAGGCTAGAGAAAAGACAAGAAGCCCTATGTTATACACTACGCAAGTAAAACCATGAATCTTGCCCAAGTGAACTACTCTACTACTGAAAAGGAACTCTTAGCCGTAGTGTTCGCTTTAGACAAATTTAGGTCATACTTGATCGGATCCAAAATCATCATTTACACAAATCATGCGGCGCTCAAGTATCTTCTTTCTAAGAATGATGCTAAGCCTCGCCTAATAAGATGGATCCTCCTACTCCAAGAATTTGATTTGGAAACAAAAGATAAAAATGGAGTAGAGAACATAGTGGCTGACCATCTTTCCCTTCTTAATCTCTCTGATTCTCTTAAGACGACACATATAAATGATATGTTCCCTGACGAATAATTGTTCAAAGTCTCCAATTCACCTTGGTTTGCTAATATTGCTAATTATCTTGTCATAGGTTTCACACCGACACATTGGACCGCGCAAGATAAGAAAAAACTCTACGCCGAGGTTCGTAAGTTTTTCTGGGATGATCCATATTTGTTTAAATATTATCCAGACCAAATATTAAGGAGATGTATGTCAGATAATGAACACCAAAGTGTCATCTCCTTCTGTCACTCTTAGGCCTGTGGTGGTAACTTTTCTACTAAAAAGACCACGGCCAAGATTCTGCAGTGTGGCTTTTACTGGCCCACTATGTTCGGGGACACTCATTAGTTTTGTAAAGCTTGTAAGCGTTGTCAGAAGTTGGGAGCATTGTCTTGTCAAAATATGATGCCTCTTAACCCCATTCGGATCATTGAAGCATTTGATTGCTGGGGCATTGATTTTATGGGACCATTCCCCCAATCTTTTAAAAATTTATATATTTTGCTTGTCGTAGACTATATCACTAAATGGGTCGAAGCGATTTTATGCCGGAACAATGACTATCAAACGATCATTAAATTCTTAAAAGAGAACATCTTTTCCCGGTTTGGAATGCCTCGAGCCATCATTAGTGATGGGGGCTCACATTTTTGTAATAGGCCTTTTACGAACTTAATGAAGAAATATGGCATCTCCCATAAAGTGAGCACTCCATAACACCCACAAACAAGTGGGCAAGCTGAGATTTTCAATAGGAAAATTAAACACATCTTAGAAAAGACAGCTAACCCTGACCATAAGGATTGGTTAATCCGATTGACCGATGCCTTATGGGCTTACCGTACCGCATTTAAGACCTCTATTGGAATGTCTCCCTTTACACTTGTTTATGGGAAGGCTTGCCACTTGCCTATGGAGTTGGAACACAGAGCCCATTGGGCGATCAAAAATTTGAATTTCAATCTGGACAACGCAGGGTCACTACGTAAACTTCAATTGAATGAACTCGAAGAAATCCGGAATGATGCGTACGAGAACTCAAGAATTTATAAGGACAGGATGAAGGTATTTTATAACCAATACATTCTTCAGAAATCATTCACACCAGGTCAAAAGGTCCTCTTGTACAATTCCCGGTTACATCTCTTTTCGAGTAAACTCCAATCTCGTTGGACCGGCCCTTTCACTATTACTAATTTTTATCCTCATAGGGCTATCAAGATTCGGAATCCAAACAATGGCAATGAGTTTAAAGTAAATAGACATCGATTAAAGCCATTTGTTGAGAAATTTGATTCAGAGGACATGTCCATACCTCTGAATAATCCTGTTTATCAAGATTGATCTCCTAGTCTGACGGAGGTGTAGTTAGGTTCATTGCTTTCTACCATTTTAGGATAGTCAGTTTTATGCTGCTTAGGATAGTTTGTTTCTGCCGTTTTAGGATTGTTTGCTTTTGGTTGATAAACTCTTGTGCTAACCCACTTTCACGTTGAGATCCTTTGGAAAAAGCTGTAAAATCTCTTCATCAGGTACTATCTTTCCATCATTTCTCTTTCAACTACGTTGTCTCTTTTTCAGATCATGCTTATTTCTTTTACATTGAGGATAATGTAGATTTTAGGTTGGGGATGGGAGATTAGTTATACTAATCAGTGTTTTCTCAGTTTTGAGCAAAATTTGCAAAATTTTTTAAAAAAATTCAATGTTTATCTATTTAGAAAGCGATAAGGTGTATATTTAAGATTGTTTTGAGTATAATGATATGATAGAAATTGAATTTTGAATTGTTAAAGTTGGAGAAACTAAGTAACTTATCACTTATGGTCCTTACATTCAATTAATTAAGAGTAAGTTCGAATATTATGTTATTCAAATTGTTTTCTGTGAATAGTACTAGATTTTTCGCTTGTTAGTATGGTGATCATTGAAAGATATTGAGAATCGAGTCTGGAGAATTTTATCCACCTTAAAAGAAGAAGAAAAAAAACAGTTAAAAAATACGTGATCGACAAAAAGGTCATAAAGAATGAAGAATGACAACATCTTTGAGGGGAATGAAAAATGTCTTTGAAAAGGATGTGATGTCTAAAGAAGAGGAATAAATACAAATGATCGTCGATATAAAATCAAAAAGTTGAAAAAGAAGGAAAAGGGGATAAGTTCGGAATCAGTACTTGAGTTTTCAACCAATCTTGAAGTGATGAGCATAACTAACATTACGAAAAGATAGTATTTTCACTGAGCATGTTGAAAAACTTGATATGCAAACTATACTCTGACTTAATGGATAAAGAACCTACTTGATTGATTGCTTATATAGTTCAGCTCTAGGTTTTCAAAATCTCAATTTCTCATCTTGAGTCTACTCATTCATACTTGATTACACAAAAGATTGTTTTCTTAAAAAGGTTTGAACATTGCACATTAAAGTTCATTTTTCACATACTTTACTTGGGATTAGCAAAATGCTGGTTGGGGATTGTGTTGAGGGTCAAATATTTAATTATTCGACCCAAGTTATTCCTTGGTTTTATGAACATGATAATGGTTAATGTTCTATTTTAATCATGTTTGTGGTGCAAAGTGAATTCAAGAGTTTGGATTAAAAAGGATGTTAAAAGCATGAATTTAATGCTCAAGAATTACCAAGACCAAGAATGAAGAATGCGCATACTGAAGATCCAAGAAAATCAAGTCAAGAATGAAAAAAATCAGAGTTTTGAAGTGAATTCGCATAATCCTTGACCAGTCCTGGCTTTAGCACGACTAGTCTTGCGTACACTTGACCGGTCCTGGACTCTGCTCGACCAATCGAGTTACCTCGACTCAAACTCCAGCAACTAAAATCACTAAAATTAGGTCATCCTCGACTAGTCGAAGGAAACCCTCGACCAGTCAAAGGTGACCCTCAACCAGTTGAGGGTTGTCCTTGACTAGTCCTGGGTTCGCAGCCAGCATACAAAGTGCGGAAATTTAAAGCAGTTTCCGAAAATTTCCAACTCAGTATGAAAGTCAGAGGCCTAAAACTATAAATAGGGGTCCTTAGGGCATCCCTAAGAATCATCTAAGGTTAGAGGAGTAGAGCAAAAGCATGGAGAAGCTGTTGCCAAGAGTTTTTCTTCCCTTTCCTTAGTAGTTTTTATGCTTTTCTTAAGAGATTCTAGTTCAATCATGTCTATGGTTGGCTAAACCTCTTAGCTAGGGCTAAGAGGTGAAGCTTGTAGCTTGATGGGATGTTTCTATTGCTTTGATTCATGTTTATATTGAACTCTCTTTGATTCTAGTTTGATTATAAGGAATACTTTCAGTTTTTAATGGTTTGTTGTGACTCAAATGACAATAGATTTGCAATAGCTTTGAGTATATTCTTTTCATGTATTGAGATTGTGAAATTAGGAAATCTTGTTGTTCTTCATCATCCCTTGGGCATGGTTGGATTATGGAATCATCCCTAACTTTCACAATTCTCCCAGATTGGTAATGGGATTAGTAAATCTTGTTGTTTACCTCGTCTCCTGGGCATGGTTTTGTGATGGAATCACTTCCAGTTCTCACACCTCTCATCCATTGAGAACTAGGTCAAAGGAAGTTCAGATTTGATTTTACTGTGATATCTTCCAATTGGATAGGATGGGACTCCGATTCCAATCATGTGACTTGAATCAAGCATAGATCTCCCTGATCTCTACAAGTGTATCCTTGGAAACCCTAGTTTCTCACCTTTGAATTTCTTAAGTTTTTCATTAAATCTCTCACAATTACTCTCAAATATTTCAGATTTAGGTTTTCATCTTTTTCTAGTTCTTCTTCTAGTCGCTTTCAGAAAACACATGAGATTAGTCCCTGTGGATTCGACCTCGGTTTCACCGAGATTATTATTACAACGCAACCCTACACTTGGGGTTGTGAACAAGTACTCACCTAATTAGATGATTGATCTTCCTTGGGATGATTGGATCACCTTAATTAATTGTAAGGGATGTTTTATCTTGGAATTAAGGGATTGTTAGAGGTTAGTCAGGGGGTGATTTAAAGGCTTAATATGGGCTGGAAAATACTTAAGGGAGGTAGGAAGTTTGGGCATTAAGTGTCAAAGTTTCAACCAGTTCACCTTTATATAGACATGGCTTAATTAATTTGATTAATCCTACCATCTATGAGGTTATGGCTCTCCTTGATTCATGGGTGACTGTCTCATGAAAATCACCTAATTATGGACTTTCTAGTTCATCATAAATGGCCTCCGTACTTTTTTTCTAGAAATATCTTAGTCATGTGGACATATCACATTTTTTTAAGGGATTGTGTAGTTGACTAGACCACACTTGCTTTATTAATTTAAGTGTTAGTTTTATATATCTTGTTTTAGAGCTTGATTAGAGGGTCTTAATGAAATTCTAGATGAAATTAAGAAAATCTAGAACTTAGTGAGGTGGCATGATCTCTTTAAATAATGGAAAACCTTTGACTTTTAAGAGCCTCTTTATTAGTTATTAGTTAAGTAAGTTTTCCCTCCGTTAAGTATGCTTTATGTAGGCTTATAGTGGGTATTTGTTTGATTAAAATATGCTAGGTGTCATAGCTCTCCTTAAGTCAAGGAACAACCTCGACTTTTAATTAATAAAGTAACCTACCTCATTAGTCTTATTAATAAAGTAGTTTTAATGAGACATGTGGTATGTTATCATAAAACTTAAGTTTATATTTAGATTAGACTAATCCTAATGGAATAGTTTCAAATATGAACTCATCCTTACCTCATGATGGTGTCATTCATATATATTTTCATGGATATTTGCACATGAAAATGTATCGGTTCTTCGCGCCATATCCTGTATTTAGGGTCACGTGCTCGTGAGTAGAAGTTACGGTCGGATTCGTCTCATCGGTGCGGCCATTATAAGTTTTGGGTATCTGCAGCTATGTTACGAAGGACGTATTCTCTAGGTGTTATTGCAGGTCACATTGGGTATTTGGACTGTACATGTAGGCATTATAGGGTTTTACTCTGAAAGATGAACCTAATTTACCAAGTGGTTGGAAAGGAAGTAGTGCACAAGACCGGTTGGTCGAACCTATAGGCTGGGTCAGGTATTACAAAAGTAAACTAAAAATAAATCTTCATTCAAACCAATATCAATGAATTGTTCAACAATCAAACCAAATATTTGAATCAAAGTAAATTAAAACGTTAAAAACTACTACAAGCTTCACCTCTTAGCCCTAGCTAAGAGATTTAACCAACCATAGACATGATTGAACTAAACTCAAAAGAAAATTATAAAAAATATGAAGAAGAACAAAAGGATTAGAGAAGGACTCCATAAAAGCTCCACAACTCCTTAATCTTTCTCCTCTATCCTAATTCGTATCGATGGCTTATAACACCCATTTATATATGAAGTCTCTGTCTCCCTTAGGTTGCACCAAATCTCCCTTCGGTGGCACCGAACATGGCTTCGTTCAGACCTAAGTGTCTAGCCGAATTTCATCTGATCATTCGGACCTAAGCGTCTAGTCGAATTTCATCTAAAAATCACAAGTTCTTGCTGGACTATCCTGTGTACATTCAGTAGGACCGAACCAACCTCAGGTGGGACCAAACAATCTGTGATTTTTGTTGATGTACTATGTGATTTTTTCAGCCTTTTCTCTCTTTTATACTTAGTTTTCTTAGATCTTTGGCACTTGAAATCTACATTAATCACCTCCAAATCTCTAAATCTTTACTTAATCATTATTTGAGCATTAAATCTTCTCTTTAATCCTTCTTTTCATCTTAGCTCTCATTCATCTCGCATAGTAAAGCATACATAACTAGATCAATTACATACATACATATGCTTATAAAAACCATGCATAATAAGGGGGAATATATAATATTTTACAGCCGACGCACCCCCCAACCAGCATTTTGCTGGTCTTGAGCAAAACATGCAAAAAACCAATCTTTAAAAACCAAACTTCAAACCTCCTTCTCAAAAACAATATTTTGGGCAATCATATACATATGTAAGTAGAATTCAAAGATACAATGATGAAATATTGTATGTTTAGAACCTAATATCACCAGTAATCTATTAAACTAAATTCTTTTTCATCAATCAATTAATAGAATGCATTCAAACATCAAGTTCTTAGTGTGCTCAGTGAATTCCAACTTATAATCTATAAAAGTTGGCCTTCTCTCCATAATGCCAACTATAATGATTACCTCAAAGTGATCAACTCAATACAAGATATTGATTTTGAACTCATCTCCTTTTTTACTTATTTTTCCAATTTTATTTTTATTTTTTCATCAATGGCTTTCACACTCTCTTCTTCTTCTTCTTCTTCTTTTTTTTCCTTTGTTTTTTTCATTTAGATACATACAATAGGTAACCATTTTTTAATCTACTCTTTTTTTAGCTAGTCTTTTTTCTTCTTTTCATACCAAGGTAAATAAGGATCTCCAGGCTTGGTTCCTAAAACTCTTGAGTAATAATCACGCTAAACACTAAGAATTCAAGTTAACTTTAAAGAACATGAGTCAGACGTGAATTGTGAACTAGACTCAATTGATGTTTAAATCTTCATATCAATCAATTTATTAAAAGAACTTGTTTAAAAATTTACTAATCAACTAAAATCTATTCTTTCAAAAATTACTTTATATCTCATCATCCTATACTCAAATATAATTAGATACACAGAATATCAATCTTAAAAAAAGATTTTTGAAATCTGAAAATTAAAAATTTTAAAAAATTTTGCTCTCAAAAACTTTTTTTAAAAAAATTGATTAAACCTCATCAAATCTCACCGCCAACCTAAAATCTACATTGACCTCAATGTAAAAAGATATACAATGCGTTATAACCTGAGACAACAAAATAAAAGAGGAATGAGTAAGAGAGAGTACCTGAAGAAGATCAATGTAAGGGCATGAAGCTGTCATCATCTAAAGAGGTTTTCACGAGATAAAAGCAAACTAAAACAAACCCAAACTATTCTAACCTAATCCTAATAAAGCAGTAAATGGATAGATAGATCTCCATCAGACTAAAAGATCAATCTTGATAGACATGATCTTTCATAGGGATGGATATATCCTCTAAATCGAAGTTCTTAGCGAATGGTTTAAGGTAGTGACCGTTCACTTTGAAAATGTTACCATTTGCTGGAATTTCTATCTCGACAGCCCCATGAGGATAAAAAATTTGACTTTAAAGGGGTCGGTCCAACGAGATCTCAATTTACCAAAAATAAGAGATGAATTCTCAAGTTATACAAAAGGACTTTCTGGTTTGGTTCAAAGTTTTTATGAAAAATGTTCTAGTCATAGAACACCTTCAACTCATCCTTGTATATCTGATATTTCTTGTAAGCCTTATTCCGGATTTCTTCAATTTCATTAAGTTATAACTTGTGTATGAGCCAGCTTTGTCAAATTGAAGTTCAAGTTTTTTTATAGCCCAATACGCCTTATGTTCCAACTCTACAAGAAATTGGCAAGCCTTCCCATAGTGTTTCGACCAGAAACGAAATGCATTTGATTTGGGGAATTTTCTTATTTAACATTGATAAAGATAGAACAAAGGGAACATTCATTAATTTCGTTTATATTGAGTTCATTACATCCTCCTAATCCTCTGATTCCAAGATAGAATCTCTTAACAAAGACAAGAATACATGAAGTCAAATATAATAAAAAAATGTAAATTTCGACAACATTTTGGAGCGTTTTTATCAAATCTCCAAGGGAGACGAGTTGTGCGGGTTTCCCCTACTGGGATCCCTTAGAAATATCCAAAATAACTCGATCATCTTCCAGAAAATTCAGCATGATAACTGCTCCAAGGATAACTCGCGGAGCTCATACAGGAGTTGCGCGGTCAGCAAGTTGCGCGAACCCGCGCAACTCGCTGTGAGTTGCGCGAACTCACTTCTTCCCTTTTCTCTGCCCCTAATACCTGTCAGAGAGACTGATCTCCTGAACATCCAATCTCTCAAATGAGAGGGTGAGGGGGTATTTATAGGCATTCACATGTGTGAACCCTCGATACCTGTGCCATGGACCCCATCTCGCATCATTAGTTCCTTTGACGAAACTTGCGCATCCCAGTGCAACTCCTGCGAGTTGCGCAGACTCGCGCAACTTAGGTCCTGCGCAACTTATTTTATCTCTCTCCCTCTATTCTTCCATGCCTTCCTCTTTCCTTGATCATTTTTTATGTCCAAACAGATGCCCCCTTAATCCAAAATTTGATTTCTCTGAATCAATTTGAAGGATCAAACTCTGTCATTATGAATTTGAGTTGCGCGGCTCTGCGTAACTTGCTCACCCGTGTAACTTTTTTGCCCGTACAACTCTCTGGCGGCGCCTTGACCTATAAATACCAACTCTCCCTAATCATTTCCATCTCACAATTTTCATCTTCCGGCGATTCCCCTTTTCCGCGCTACACTTCCGAGCAACTTGCCCGCACAAGTCATCCGCGCAACTCATCCGCACTTAGTGTAATGAATTCTTGCCTCGAAACTCTGCCGAAATATCTAACTTTTTCCAAACATAACCATTTTTCTCAAACTTTCCAATTATGGCTCGTACCAAGAGAACTTTTCGCATAGTAGATTCATCCACAAATCATCCCTCTCATGCTAGCCTTCCAAACTCTCCTCCAACTTCTGATCCATCACTAACTCCTGCAACTCAAGTAGCCCCTTCTTCTTCAGCCCAAGCAGTCGCTCCTTCTTCTCCGGTTCACGAAAGTCCACCACGAAAATGAGTATGGTAATTATGAAACGGCCCACATATATGAAGGAACCAATATTACCCGTCCTTGACATTTCTGACAGAGTTAAGTTGCTATCTTAGACAATATGTCAGGCAATTATCTCTGGAGCCATAACATCGCCTCCAAAGCAAGGCCGAGAAGTAGACTGGGAGACTTGGCTAAAATCCACAGCCAACCTGCGTACGGACATCACTCGATCCCCAGTAAGAGAAGACACACCGCCACCCACTCTCTCTCAAAAGAAGCGGAAGAAGTCAAAACAGTGGATACTTTAAGAAAAGATCCAAGAACACAAAAAGAAGAAAGTCCCAAACTCTTAGGACACAATAAAGGCTCGGGATGGCTTCATAAAATTCAACAGCCCTCTTAGGAACGAACTGATAACAATTCCCCTGAACATCCGACGACATTAGTCCATTCTTAAAAGCGAACCAACAGATCGAACCCTGCAAAGCCGTATGATGTATACTCTGAATTGGTCAATTCGAAAGCCCCGAATGTCAGAAGGCACTCTTTCAGAGAGAGGATCGAAACAACAAATTAGTGAAGTACATCATATGCAATTCCTAGTTCCATGTTATAACCCTCATGCACACTTCTCTAGGGTCTTTTACGAGACAGTACATCAACGTTTCAGAGAGAGAAGATCACTATGGGAATCTGGAGAATTTCGTACGCGAGGATTCCTGTCATCTCATAAATATTACACTGATTGGGCTAAGGCTATCCTTACCAAACAATCTACGACACTGATGCACATCAGTCTCTTTGGTGCTATTGAAGCAACTTCTGAGTATTTTTACAAGGATCACATATTTATAAGGGTTTCCTGAGCTATTGGTGTCCCACCACAAACTCCTTTCATCTTCCTTTGGGTGAAGTGAGCATTACCGTGTGGGATCTTCACAAGATGGTGGGTTTACCTGTGACAGGTCATTTTTATGATGAATACGTGCCTACCAATGAAGAATTTTCGCGTTTATCTTCTTCTAAAAGACCAGTGCTAGTATCAGATGCTACTGTTGAGCTTTTCAGGGAGATGTCCAAATTTCCCGACACCGGCAAAATCTCTCCTCTCCTCTAGCTAGCTCATTTTTCCCAAGAGCTACAGTATATTCCCTTCCTTTTCATTGTGATCGTCTTATATTCTTCAATCATCATCATCATTTTTTTTTGTTTGCTCATGACTTCCTTTCCCTGGCAGGTTTAAGAACAGTAATTTAGACGAGTTAAAAAATGCACGTCGCAAAATATGAAACCCATCAGAGTTTTCATCCAAGGGTGAATTGGCGGCTTTTTTACCGTACTAGCTAAGCACAGTGATCTTCCAAGTTCAAAATGGGCAGATGCCATTAGACCGTCCGTATTTATTGTTGCAGGCGGACTGGTGGAAGGACGAAGATATTCATTAGTGCCCTCTGTGCTTTGCTCATTGTACCGAGCCTTTGGGGACATTGCCACACATTGTCAAAATCCATCTGTTGGGACCAGTTCAGCGTTCACCTCGTGGCATTACTTTTCTGGGTGGCTGGGTATATATTTTCCATGAACATATGATGACCTAGAAAAAGCTTACATTCATCCATCCCAACTTCCTTTATGTCATTATCAGAGGAGAGTTAGGCCAAAACGGATGTATGAATGGGTCATTGATGTCATTAAATCAATGAATGCCATTGATTTTTACCAATTCTCATTCACCTAATATATTGTCGATCAGGCGAATCCTTTCACAAAGGAGTTGTCATACATACAACAAACATGTATTCTAGATTAATAGTCATGGCAAGCACAAATCATAATTGCAATTTCATTCAAACATTTCAACAAACACATGGAATGCATTATATATTCACATAGTTCACACACATGTATAATTTATCTAATATATCATAACTAAGATCATATGGAAGCAATTGAGTCAGACATAAATCATTGTTGACATTGAAAGCCTTGAAAATCATAACCTAAACGTTTATAGTCCGCATCTTTCGTCGGATTACTCATTTTGAACTCGGTTAGAACACTACGTCCCCGTCTACAGGACAACAGCTACTTAAATCACGAAATAGGTTAGCTATTTCGTTGATTCCTCTATTTGGATTCCTAAAATGAGATTAGGGTTAGGATTTCTTACCCAAATCAAAGTTAGAATCGCTCGTGTAGCGATGGTGGGGTGGTGATTCAATGCGTGGAACAATGGGAGTGAATCCTAGCAACGATCTTCCAAACTCACTCTCTTCTCCTCACTCTTTTCTCCTCTTTTCTCTCTTCTCTCACCTAGGGTTAGAGAAATCCGTATGGAATGGGAGTGAGGTAGTTTAAGGGCCTTATTTAGGCTCATAAGTGATGTCAATGGCCCCAGGGCCATGGTATACTTGGGTTATAGCCAAAGGGCACCTGTTCTTTACGAATGGGGCCCATTGGGAGGTCCATTACCTATCTTTGTCACATAGTAAGTTCTCTGACCATGGATTTAGAACAGGATATAATTTTGGTATGATCGGATTAGCGAATCGACTGTGGAGGACCCGTGTCAGTTCAACGGTCGTCGTCACTCGATCAGGGCCACAAGTATACCGATATGTGCAGGAAAATTTCCCTGATCCACAAGTATAGTTTGGTCAGAAACTGACGGTTTGAAACCTTCAATTTCACCCACAAGTGAACGGCCCAATTCACTTAAGTTTTGGTTCATTTTCTAAAGATATTCGCGTTTCTCACACACTTCACTCAAGGCTCAAGTTATGCGTTTCTGGATATTATTTGGGCTCGATTCCCGTGATGGTTGTCAAGCCCAATAAGACGGTCATAACCCTATAGTTTTGCAGAAATCAGACTTTCGACGTGCGATCTAGGTTCGATACGAAGTTTAATGTGCTCCCGAGAGCAACTAGGTTTTGAGATTCTCCCTAGGTTTTTAAGTAGTGCTGAGTTAGTGATTTTAATGGTTTTGGGTCTTACCATTCGTATAAATGCTTGTTCGAGCTAATTTCACTGATTAATTTAGTTTAGTACTTAATTAATTTTTGCCTAAATTTCTATAGAGTACGGTCCTTAGGGACTTTTACCTGAGGTGGTACTCGGGTCTTTGTACGGATTTTTTCAAGACATTACAATCTACCCCCCTTAAAAAAAAACTCATCCCCGAAATTAGTACCTTCTCGTACTCCTCAAGGATTTGAGGGTAGTTCTTACGGACCTCGATTTCTATTTTCCAAGTAGCCTCTTTCTCAGTGTGTGTGTGTCCATAATACTTTCACGAGCGGGATCACTTTACTGCGCAGCACTTGTTCCTTCCTATCAAGAATATGTGTTAGTCGTGTACATAGGTAACATCTTACTCAACTGTACTTGCTCCCATTTGATAATATGGGAAGGGTTAGGAACATATTTCTTCAACATCGATACGTGAAACACGTTATGCACACCAGCGAGTGGTGGGGGTAAGGCGAGACGGTATGCCACCACACCCACTCAGTCTAAAATCTGAAACGGGAAAATGAATCTTTACGTGAGCTTCCCTTTCTTGCCAAAATGGAGGACTCCCTTCATTGGGCAAACATTCAGGAATACATGGTCCCCAACTTTGAACTCTAGATGTCTTCGTCTTGTATCGGCGTAAATCTTCTATCTACTTTGGGCCGTAAGGAATCGACGCCTGATAATATCAATCTTCTCTGAGGTCGCCTGAACCAAATCTGAGCCAATCAGGCTCTTCTCGCCAACTTCTGCCCAACAATACGATGCTCAACATGAGCGCCCATACTAGGCTTCGTAGGGAGTCATGTCAATGCTCGCTTGGAAGCTGTTATTATAAGCGAACTCGGCATAGGGGAGGTAGTCATCCCAACTGTCCTTGAAATCAAGCACACGCTCGCAACATATCTTCTAATACCTGGTTCACCCGTTCTGTCTGCCCATCCGTCTGTGGGTGGAACGCAGTACTGAACTTCAATTTCACTGCCATTGCCTCATGGATTCAAGTCCAGAAAATGGACATAAATCGCATGTCCTGATCTAACACAATCTCCATAGGCACTCCATGCAGTCGTACAATCTCCTTGATGTACAGCTTGGTTAAATCATCTGCTTAGTTTGAAACCTTAATCGGGAGGAAGTGAGCCGATTTCGTCAATCGGTCCACAATCACCTAAATGGAGTCATGCCCCTTTCTCTTCTTCGGTAACACATAAATGAATTCCATGGATATGAAGTCCCATTTCCATTCAGCTATGGGCATGGGCTGAAGTAAACCAGGAGGTCGGCGATGCTCAGCCTTGACCTGCTGGCACATGAGACAACGTGACACATAATCTGTTATGTGGGCCTTCATATTGTCCCACCAGTATGAACGCTTCAAATCCCGATACATCTTGGTACTACCGGGATGCATTGCCAATCTTGAATTGTGTACGATCTCTAGAACCTCTCTCCTCAAGTTATGGAGGTTCGGGACGCATAGGCAGCCATGATACCTCGAACCTCCATCCAAGCCAACTCTCCACTCAGACTCTTCACTATCGCTTGCACACTCTTTCATCTTGACCAGCAGCTCATCTTCTTTCTGTGCCACAATGATCTATTTATCAATAAGTGGCTGCACGCGGAGGTGTGCAACGCTCTCGAACGGCTCCTCTACTATAAGCTTTTGCTCGAAGTCTCGAACAAACTCTACCATATTCCACTCTTCAATCATCAGTGGGGCCACAAATTTTATTATCTTCTTGTGGCTCAATGCATCAGCCATAAGGTTTACCTTTTCTGGATGGTAGGAGACCTCAAACTTGAAGTCTTTTAAGGTCTCCATCCAACGTCGTTGCCTCATATTCAGGTCTCTCTGCGTGAATATGTACTTGAGGCTCTTGTGGTCACAAAAGAGCTCGAACTCCTCTCCGTAGAGGTAATGTCTCCAGAGCTTTAATGAGAAGATAACTGCTGCCAATTCCAAGTCGTGCGTGGGGTAGTTTTCTTCATATTTCCTCAACTGTCACGACGCATAGGCAATTACTCTGTCCCTCTACATAAGGACACAACCCAAACCAATACGAGATGCTTTGGTGTATATAGTATATCTAACCCCTTACTGTAGCAATACTAACACGGGTGCGGACGTCAACTTGTCCTTCAATTCCTGAAAGATTGTTTATGCCTTCTCATTCTAGGCAAACTTAAGATCTTGTCGTGTGAACTGAGACAACAGTTTGGCTATCTTAAAAAAGTCTTTAATGAATCGGCGGTAGTAGCCATCAAGTCCCAGGAAACTCCTCATTTCTGTAATCGAACCGCGCTGCTCCCAGTCCTGAATTGCGGTCACCTTAGCAAGGTCCATGGCAATACCTTCCTTAGACACCACGTGTCCCAGAAACTTAACCTCTTCCTTCTAGAAGTCGCATTTCCGGTATTGAGTAAACACTGATTCTTCCTAAGAGTATCGAAGACTGCTCGCAGGTGCTCTTTGTGATCCTTTCCGCTCTTGGAGTATATCAAAATATCATCTATAAATACGATGACAAACCGGTACAGATATGGCCGAAACACCTGGTTCATGAGGTCCATGAACAGGCCGGTGCATTTGTAAGTCCAAACAACATCACAAAGAATTCATAGTGCCTAAAACTGGTTCTGAATGTTGTTTTTTGTACGTCTTCATCCCTAACGTGCAACTGATGATACCCAAACTGCAAATCGATTTTTGAGAAGTATTGTGCCCCTTTCAACTGGTCATACAGGTCATCTATCCTGGGCAGAGGATACTTGTTATTGACCATGACGTGATTCAATTTACGATAATCAATACACAACCGCAATGATCCGTCTTTCTTCTTCACAAACAATACAGGTGCTCCCCAAGGAGATACACTCAGTCGTATGAAACTGAATTCAACAGGTCGTCGATCTGTCTCCTCAATTCCTCTATTTCACATGGAGGCATGCGATAGGTCGGTAGAGAAATAGGTGTTGCACCAAGCACAAGGTCGATAGTAAAGTCGATCTCGCGCCGAGGAGGTAGTCTAGGTATCGTCCTGAACACGTCCATGAAATCTTGGACTACAGGCGTGTCCCCAAGTGTCGAACCATCAACGTTTTCCAACAAGGAAGCATAACAACTTATGTGGTAGGGCCAACTAAACTGAACTGGAAAAGTAAAGGTCGTGCCCTCAGGTGCACTGGCTGTCACCAATCTGGTATCACAATCAATCTCTGCCTTCATCTCGATGACCCAATCCATACCGAGGATGACATTGTAATGATATAGTGGGGCAACAATCAGGTCAACGAGTACTGTTCTGCTTCCTAAGTCTATCGAGCAATCCTTACAAATCTTGGTAATGTCTGAGAAGGTCCCTGTGGCGGTAAGGATTCTCACCCCCCCCCCCCTCATAAGAGTAGTTTCCAACACTAGTCGTTTGACTGCTACGCATGATATTATCGAAATATTGGACCTAGTGTCCACCAACAGGAAGACTGGTATACCTTGGATATGTGTTGTGACTTCGAAGGCTAAAGGCACTGCAATTGCTGCCTCAGAAGTTTCAGCTGCTAATGCATGTACACGGGCTTGCTGAGGTCAATTCGGTTGCGCTGCCATATGTCGTTGAGGCGGCCTATTTTAAGGTACATTTGGCCTGTAAAAAGGCTGTGCTGGCGGTGCTATCGTAGAAGTAGAACTACAATAGCTGGTGACAGCTGGCGGTTGATCTTCTGAGGCGGCGTGAAGTCGTTGTACCTCATCTTAGTAAAGCAATAAGTGTCTGTATGACCCATCCTCTTACAGTAGGTGCACCACAAATCTAATCGCCTCGACTAGGTCGGTGGAACCACAAGCCTGGGAGGTGAATCCACACATGACATCTTACCGAGGAATGGTCGGTTCGGCAAATTAGGTCGAGGCCTCAGGCCCATGGGCATACGTGTCAGAGACAGTCTGTCTCCCTCCTGCTCAGCTCGCGGGGACATGTTCACTAGCTCAGCATAGTTGGGAATGCTAGCGCAACACATCTTCGTGCGGATATCAGGCCGCAGACTCTCAAAAAATCACCGCATTCTCATCGGCTCGTCTACTAAGATCAAAGGGGCATATCTGGCCAGCTCCGTGAAGTGGTTCTCGTACTCAGTCACGGTCATTCCTCCTTGTCGGAGGCGAAGAAACTCACCCTCCTTTTTTAAAAGGCCGAGCTATATGTCTTAAAGGGGGGGTGAAAGGACTATGCCAAATTAAAAAATAACAATGGAATTAAATAATAAGATAACCAAATGAATTGCAAATAATCAAAGGAAGCAACAACCTCAAAGTTCCAGTATTGAGAGGTTGATACAAATGTTGTTTGAAGGACAACCTTACACCATAAAAACCAAGGGTTTATGGTAGGACAACCTTACTAGAACAATTTGTGTATCAAAAACTTAAATTGAAGAGGAATAAAAAGGAAATAGCAAGAAAGGAAATCTAAGCTATTACAACATTCCCCACAATGCTTAAATGTAAAGATTACAACATTCACATCCACAAATACATCCCACAATCTTGAATTAAAAAGAATAAAGAAAGGAAACTACAAAACACAAAGAATTATAGTGGTTCGCTAGTGTGTACACCAATTGTTAATCAACAGCCACACAATTACTCCACTCCTAATATCCTCACACAGTGGATATTAACGTTCATTATGAAAATAGGTTTTAAAAGGTTCACCTAAAACCCTCACAATTGTGTCTTTCAAGTGGGCGTACACAATTCGAAAAACCCCACGATATGAGTTTTCTAGATCACCTCAGATAAACAAAAATAAAGGAATTTACAAAAACTGTAAAATACCTGGATATTCTCTTTGATGCAGTCCGGAAGAACCAAGTTGGAGTAGAAGTTCAACGTAGAAGTTCAATGTCCAATACTCACTTATGAAATGGTTTTAGGTTCTAAATTGATTTTAGATTCAAAGTACCTTGGGCTAGCTTGATTTGATTTTGATTCCAAGAAATGGGAATACTTCAATCCCTCTTTCAAATAAAATTGGAATGTGGAAATTCATAATCAAATGCAAAGAAAGCTATTAAAAGAGAATATTAAATGAGCACAATATAGCTTAAAATAACTACTAACTTATCTCTCAAAGTGACGTATAGATTTAGCTTGAATTCAATGAAAATCTCTGAAATTCGTTGTCTATTTATAAGTGAAGAAATTGCGTTCATGACTGGTCCTGTGGACACTACGACTGGTCGTAGGACCAACTAATTTTTGAAATTTTGAGCGCGATCGGATAAAGCCGTTCCACGACTGGTCGTAGGCCCTCCACGACCGATCGAGAGACCTCGACGACTGGCCTGACCTGCCCACGACTAGTCGTGTGGAACCTGGAATAGTTGCTGGACTTTGAGTCGTAGCTGCAGGACTAGTCGTGAACGAGTCGAGCACTGTTCACACGACTGGTCGAGCAGTCTCTAGGACTGGTTGTGGCTTAACAAAAAATTTTGAAAATTTACAACAAACTTAGGATTGGTCGAGCCAGTGCTAGGACTAGTAAAACAGAGTCCAGGACTAGTCGAGAAATAGACCATTCACTTATAAAATGATGTAATTGAATTATGTATTCAAAATGACCTACCCTAAGGTAAATCTAAGGTCATTCATACCTTTATTCATGAAATATGAACATTGAAACTTCTTTTCTTTCGGTTGATAGTTGATCTTTGAAGTTCACGAAGCTTGTAATCATTACATGATGAAGCTTGAACTTGAAACCTTTTGAAGCTTCAATTTGAATCTTGAAATTGTAACTTTAAGAAGCTTGAATTTGAAACCTCTTTAATCTTGAGCTTGAGGTCCAAAGAAAAAGACTTTGTCTTGACTTGCAGCTTGATCTATGAATCTTGAACTTGTTGTTGTACTTGAACATGACCATGTAAACTTGCATTTCTTGAAGTAAAAATCTTTGTTCTAGAGTGATACATAGTCTTCATTATGAGTGATGCACAGTCTTCATTATGTAGGAGAGTTATACAAGACACAGATTCTAAGAGAGGTTTTAGCACTACAAAATTTGACAATTATAGGAGCTGGAGCCCATAGCAATTACACTTTTCATTACGGTAAGTGGGGGGGAAATACTTCCCATGGAAGCGAGTCTCAAATGCGTTCCACGTCCACACGTGTTCTACAGGAACTGTTTGTAGGATGTTGTCCCACCATAGACTAGCCTCCTTCTCGAACATATACGTAACCACCTCTACTTGCTCTGCCTCAGTGCAGTGCAGTTGCTTCAACATCTTAGAGATGCGATAACCAGTATTCGGCCTCCTTGGGTCTGTGAGTGGCCAGAAAAGTGGGAGGACGAAAATGCTAAAAGCACTCAAAAAGACCATTGGTATTCATATTTCCAGCAGGCTGCACAGGTGGTGTGGGCGGGACCATATTCATGTTCTGGGCAATGGCCCCCGCAATAATGGAAAAAAATTGTTGTTGCTGCTACATCAAAAACATCATCTGCTCCAACCTATCAAGAGGAGGAGCTAACTGAGATATGTATGGCGTCGACGTAGACGCATGGTTTTGTTTCGAAACTGGTGGTGCACAAGGTGTTGGCCCATTGGTGGGGCTAGTGGCCGGCTATGAATTAGGCATTGTGTCACTATCCGGGCCCAAGCTGGGGTCCGTATGGCTATTGCTTAGGGGAGGTACCCTGTCAATCAATCTGCCAAGTGCAAGACGTGTCATATTCCGAGTGGTTTTTGGAGGCATTCCCTATATACAACATAGGGTGCAATATGTGTGAGACTTAGAATAATATTACGTAATTTTTCAAACATTATACATACTCCAATTCAAAAGAGTTTCATGCATTCCATTTAACCAAAAATTATCACAATACATGAGATGTAATATTACATGAATCATGACAGAAGATGCATGTGAGCTAATCTAGTAAAAGTTTCACACCAACTACTCTACCATATAACTAAACCTACTAAGCTATTACATAGAAAACAAGAACAAAGCAAACCAAAAGACGACTGCAACATAAGTCTAGTCCTCTAACTCTGGCAAGGATGAAGGCGCACCCTTATCTTGCATACAACACAGGAGGGCCTTTAAGGTGCGCGACATTCTCCTGAATTTCTGTTTTATATAAGCCTAGTTCTCCCTGACCTCCTGTCTCAAGGCGGCCTGGTTCTCTTCAATCTGAGCCATGCGGGCTTCTAAGGTGGCCCGATCATGACAGTGCTCATGTGTAGCAGGAGGTTGTCCCCCATCAAAATCTCAAGACTCCTCTTCTTCCTCACTACTCTCCTCATCATTGCCTTCTTCATCATTTTCTTCCTCATTTTCACTTCCTTCATCCTCTTCACTTTCTTCTTCAGTTTCATCATCGGACTCATCCATCCTTGCTTGTCGCTGCCTGGGGCCTATGCCCATATTGTTAAGTGTCGTGTCACTGATGATATGGATCGAGACGTGATTATCATATGGAGTCGAAAGCCGAAGTTTCGAGCAATCTTACAAATAAGCCGACCGAAGGGAAGTGAGCATCACCTCGTGTAGATTGTGCGGTACCCAAAATCTGAGACAAGATGAATGTAGGTAGTCATAGCTTGTCTCCCTGACCAGCTCTGTATAAGAAATCTATCATAAGTCGAGTGCATTCCATGCGATTACTCCACCTAGGATATACGTTATACGTGAATATGTGGTGGAGTAGGCGGAAATCATTCGTCATTTTGGTCGATGTCAGGCTATTCCCTCACCTCCACCGCTCAAGCTGGCCGCAAAGGAAACGTGTGTGGTGATTTCTTTCTCATTCACTGACAAGGTTTTTCTCGCTAGCATACACAAGTTCATGCTCCATACTCATAATTCGAGCCACCATATCTACATTGACTATGGCCTCCTCTCTCCCCAAAGGGATAGTAAACTGAAGAAGCTCTAATAGTGGGTTCCGTATATGAGCGTAGAAGGCTCGTATGGAGTTTTCATTCGCATGAGTATTTCCCTCAAATATGGGACCCCATCCATTTTCCAGGAGCATGTCCATCACTAGGTACAACTCAAAAAGCCTTTCACTAACGTGTGCCTCAAAAATAACTTTACGATCGTGGAACTTACCGAGTCTGGTGCCCGGTGGTAGAGATCTCTCAATGGGGATCCGAGGATCAAGATCCCGTTTTGATCTTCTCTCTCGCTTGGCACTTGCGCTTGATTCGGCGCTCGTCTTCTTCCTCGAACGAGTTGGGCGGCTAGGCCCGGCTTCATCCATGGGCACCCTTCTCTTTCCCATGAGGGAAAGGAGCGTTGAAATGGAAAATATCGCGATGACAAGCTCAAAAAGAGCCATAAAACTGGAAGAACTTGAAGGATGAGATGGGTTTGTGGATTTGGAGGGCTATGAGACATAAAAGAGAGCTTTCGTGCTCAAATAAGTTTGAAATAGAGAGATGGAGAGTTGTAGGAAAGGGGTTTTGAGGAAAACGGTGGAGGATGGGTTTGTAATGTAGAAGAAAAAGAAGCTTTGTGTACGAAAGGGAGATTTGAAAGAAAAAGTTGGATTTTAGAGGGATGTTAGAGGTATGGGATCTTGGAATAGGGGAAATGAGGCAAAAGGGGGAGAAATAGAGTGTCCCCACACATGTGGGTGAGGGCGGCAGGCCCCCGGCTCCGGCGGCCCGCTGGAGGTCCCCTGGACTGTCAACAATGTCTCCACCTAGGGGCGGTGCCCCCCCCCCTCGGGGTGCCGATAAGGTGTGGGATACCCCCTGGGTCCCACTATAATTGACGGTTTGGGCTCCCACATCCTTGTGATGCATTTTCTCGGTCCATTTCGCACATATTCACGCTTTCTGGAGTGTTTCAAGTTTGGGATTCACCGACTAATAGTTTAAACCTATCGATTGACGATCTAAGAAGGAATTGAGGTCATTTCATATGATCTTAGACGCATACAGGTTACATTTCAATTGTCAGTTTTGCCCGTCGGTGAAACTTGGAACATACGATCGTTTCTATGTTTTATCACCCCCCTTAAGTCAAGTACGTTAGTGTGCATCGTGTTACCATAACCCAGGTCCAGTTTAATCCAAATCATGCTCTGATACCAACATGTAACGCCCTGGATTTCGAGGGTTGAGCAAAGCTCAACTCCCGAGACCCAACGCATCACTTATGCAACATAGATAATGATGTTTAAATGTTGTCCATATTAGTGCCTTAAACATGGGTGGGATTACACTAAACATGAGTGGGATTATACTAAAACAACATATCATACTCCAGAGATAATTAAATTAAGCAAGCGGAAGACTGAGATAAGTATATAAAGCATATAAGTGTTTCTTAATCCCCAGAGTATGAGTATGTTTCTAGGCTGAATATATACACGTATTGTTCTAAAACTTATAAAATATCAAGTGTAGTGTCCAATTAATCCATAACCCTGTAATCCCGGTGACGCAACTCTGGGTCTACACAGACCCGCCAGAGAGCTGCACATAGGAGAACTCCTCCTTGTCCAAGAAATCTGGCTCCGTCGCGTAAGCCACATCGTCATCTGCAACAAACTAGAGTCTGGTTGTTGTTTTAAAACACTGTCCCAGAGTGGGAGTGAGAGATCAACTCAGTGGTACTATAAGGGAAAGGTTAACATGTTATCAATTCGGTTAAGCAGTAATGATAAAGCAGTGCAACAATCATATCCTACGTACTCTTATTAATGCAAGAATGGTATGTTGTAATGATACATGCCCTCTCCTGCACTCCCTCAGTGACTTCATCTCACGGTCGCACATGATAAACTCCCTAAACGTGCACTTCCTCGCCAAAGCACATGCAATGCAGTGCATGGTCGTGTTAGCCAAGTGCTTAATTAGGCTTTTTTATACAGCAAATTCAAGAAGCTAAGGTACCTCCCTTTATATCATTAACCCAAGCGGGGATCCATTTAGGGTCGACAATCCTAGTTAGTCACATACGATAGGCAAGTTGTAGGGCATCACCCCTAGTGGTAACAGTGGATAGGTAAGTTCATGTGTTTATATTTGAGGTCACTACAGGAGGCTCATCACCTGAACATAGTCTGACAACTCGAATACAGTGTCTCATACCACCGTATTCGGTTCACGAGTTTAGGTTGCTCACTGGACACTACGGGGAGGTTCGTCACCCTAGCGTAGGCCGACAGCTTACCACGATGTCCCATACCACCATGCCCAGCTCATGAGTCTTAGCGGATCGTGGTACCATGGTTGAAACGGACTTTACATTGGTAAGTGGTACCTTAAATTCAAGTAGTAGCGTCCATACATGGTAAACACACAATAGGCCAATCAAGTTATTTGACAAGTTCGATTGGTAAAAGCACACGCTGAATTAATCGACATGGAGTGCATAAGCACTCCACGTGGCCTAACCACCATCGATAATCACCGAACGACTCGGATTCGTCGAACTTATCCAAGTTGGCGAAATTGGTGCAGCCACTCAATCAGGAACCTTTACCGATTGCCTGGACTATGTATTAGTCCCAATCATACTCAAATACAATAAGTATTCACGTGTGATAGTCAAGACAGCATTTAACAAATAATTCAAATATAGATCCCATTTGAGCATTTTAACAAACACATAGAGCATGTATTATACATACGCATTTCATCCATGAATAACGTGGTAGCAATTTAGATTACATGAAGGAAACTATAAATATTAATAAGGTAGTTGAGAATCCTATCTCAATGCCCTCATTAACTACAATTCATTAAGAAATTTCTCATTCAGACATTTTGTCAAACACTTAGACTACACATTTCTATATACGTGAAATAAATTAGTTATAGCATATATTATGGCAAATCCTTTCACAAAGGAGTTGTCATACATACAACAAACATGTATTCTAAATTAATAGTCATGGCAAGCACAAATCATAATTGTAATTTCATTCTAACATTTCAACAAACACATGAAATGCATTATATATTCACATAGTTCACACACATGTATAATTTATCGAATACATCATAACTAAGATCATATGGCAGCAATCAAGTCAGACATAAATCATCGTTGACATTGAAAGCCTTGAAAACCATAACCTAAACGTTTATAGTCAGCACCCTTCATCGGATTGCTCGTTTTGAACTCGGTTCGAACACTATGTCCCCATCTACAGGACAACGGCTACCTAAATCACAAAATAGGTTAGCTATTTCATCGATTCCTCTATTTGGATGCCTAAAATGAGATAAGGGTTAGGATTTCTTACCCAAATCGAAGTTGGAATCGCTCATGTAGTGATGGTGGGGCGGCGATTCAATGCGTAGAGCAGTGGGAGTGAATCCCAGCAACGATCTCCCAAACTCACTCTCTTCTCCTCACTCTTTTCTCCTCTTTTCTCTCTTCTCTCACCTAGGGTTAGAGAAATTTGTATGGAATGGGAGTGAGGTGATGTAAGGGCCTTATATACGCTTAGAAGTGATGTCAATGGCCCAAGGGCCATGGTATACTTGGGTTATAGCCAAAGGGCGCCTGTTCTTAACAAATGGGGCCCATCGAGAGGTCCATTACCTGTCTCTGTCATAGAGTAAGTTTCCTGACCATGGATCTAGGCCAGGATATGATTTTGGTATCATCAGATTAACGGATCGACCGTGGAGGACCCGTGTCAGTTCAACAGTTATCGTCACTCGATCATGGCCACAAGTATACCGATATGTGCAGGGAAATTTTCCTGATCCATGGGTATAATTTGGTCAGAAATTGACGGTCTGGAACCTTCAATTTCGCCCATAAGCAAACAGCCCAATTCACTTAAGTTTTGGTTCATTTTCTAAAGATATTCGCGTTTCTCACACACTTCGCTCAAGGCTCAAGTTGTGCGTTTTCGGATACTATTTGGGCTCGATTCCCTCGATGGTTGTCAAGCCCAATAAGACAGTCATAACCATATAGTTTCACGATCATCGGACTTTCGATGTGTGGTCCAGGTCCAATACGGAGTTTCAATGTGCTTCCAAGAGTAACTGGGTTTTGGGATTCTTCCTAGGTTTTTAAGTAATGTTGAGTTAGTGATTTTAATGGTTTTGGGTCTTGCCACTCGTATAAATAGTGGTTCGAGCTAATTCCACTGATTAATTTAGTTTAGTACTTAATTAATTTTTGCCTAAATTTCTACAGAGTATGGTCCTTAGGGACTTTTACCTGAGGTGGTACTCGGGTCTTTGTATGGATTTTTCTGAGACGTTACACCTATTCCAGCTCCTATGATTCCCGTTCACACCTCTGAAACGGCTGGGCCTTCAGAGCCTCAAGAAATACTTCCGTCCGTTTATCACAACCTTCTCATAGAGAATCCTCATCGCCTGTAACCTGGTCACAAACGCGAGCAAGATCTTCTGCCTCTCTTATGGCTACTGCTACAGAAAACCCAGCTTCTGCCAAAAAAAGGGAGTCCATATGTGTAACGCCCTGAAAATCAGGGGTCGAGCATAAACTCAACTCCCGAGTTCCAATGCATCACTTATGTAACATAATGAATGATGATTGAATGTTGTCTGTATTAGTACATTAAACATGAGTGAGATTAAGCCAAAACAGCATATCATACTCTAGAGACAAGTGAGATAGCAAGTGAAAGACTGTGATAGATGTATAAACTATATAAACTGTGGTGAGTCTCCAGAGTGTGATAATGTTACCAGGTTAACTATTTACAAGTACAATTCCAAAATATACCAAATTGAGGAAGTGTAATGTCTTCTATCCCAAATACCATAACCCCGTCAATGCAATTCCAGGTCTTCATAGACCTATCAGAGAGTTACATGTAGGAGAACTCCTCCTCAACATTATAGTAGTAGTCTGGCTCTGCTTCATAAGTATCGCCATCACCTGCAGCTAAGACAGTCTGGTTGGTGTTACAAGCACCGTTCCGTAACGTGGGAGTGAGTGATCAACTCAGTGGAACAATAAAGCATAGGTTAACATGTTATCAATTCAGTCAAGCAGTAATGATAAAGCAGTACAATCAACAATCTTAAGTACTCTTATTAATGCAAGTATGAAATGTTGTCATGATGCATGCCCTCACCGACATACTCCCTCATACGACACCATCTCACGTCTGTGGCACGCGTTCATTCCTCAGTGCTCCACATCTTCCAGGCACATGCAGTGCGATGATGAGCATGATTTTCGAGTTGTTATTAGTCCATTTCAAACAGCAGGATTGGGAAACTAAGGTACCTCCCTTGTATCATTCCCAAACATGATCCATTCTAGGGTCGTCAAACCTAGATAATCTCATACGATATGTGGTTCTAGGGCGTTGCAAAGGCTGTCAGGGCTATTACACGCAATTGTTACACCACTCCCCCATCACCTTTTTAATGGTTCATCACTAAATTGACACAGGCCTAGTTCATACTCTATTTACCGCGGCAAAACTCGTCGCCTCACCGCAAATTCAAAGTATGCTCGAGGTCACTACAAAGGGCCGTCAGGGCTGTTACAAGCATTCATTGCACCACTCCCCCATCACCTTATCAATGTAGGCCGACAACACGAATATAGTGTCCCATACCACCATAATCGGCTCACGAGTCTGGTTGCTCACTGGTCACTACGGGGAGGCACATGGCCCCGGCGTAGGCCGACAGATCGACCACGATGTCCCATACCACCATGCCGGGCTCATGAGTCTTAACGGATCGAGGTACCAAGGTTAACGGGGTTGCACTAGTAAGTTCGGTACCTTAGGTTCAAGCAGTAGTGTCCAAACATGGTGAACACACATTAGACAGATCCGGTTACTTGACGAGCTCGGCTAGCTCGAGCGCACGACAAGTTAAACGACACGAAGTGTATAAGCACTTCGCGTGGCCAACCACTATCGCCAACTGAAGTACGACTCGGGTTCGTCGAACACATCTCACGTGGCGAATGAATCTCAGCTACGCATTCATTTTCGTTTCCGATTGCCTGGAATATAATCATAGCCCCAAACACAATCAATCCTTTATTCAGAAGCATGTAGAGTAAAGCAGAATAAACAAAGTAATTCAAGCATGTTATAAAGCATGTTATAGAGCACAATATAAACAGGAAATACAAACACATATATTTCATAAGTAAGCGGTTAAATTAAACAAACAACATGGAGGGAATTGCGAAAAGTCTTGCAAAAATGAGATAAAGACTCACGCAAAGGAGAAATATTGAACCTAGCAATTCGTGCCACATTTTCTAGGGAAGATAGCACTATTTCTAAGTTAGACCATTGAGATGGGTCCTTAAAAATGTAAATGGCTACCGATATGGAGCTTCTCAATGAGGATAGTACTGGGGCAGAAATCTTTTCCAAGGATATGGTATTTGATATAGTGGCAACAAAATTCGAGCTTGTAGAGCCACTCGAGACAGCATGAACTATGAAATACAGGTAAAATGCATAAGTTAAAGGACATATATGTGTCTTGCAAGGAAGTTAATATAAAACAGGGGAATAAAGTGAAGTATACCGGCGATTACTGAAGTAGATGGAGCTAGAGTTGACGCTTTTATGGATGGCCTTTCCTCTAAGAGAGGTTCGGGTACATTCGAAGCCATGATTACAAAAGATGGAGCTCTAAGTTCAGTACTGGATGCCACAGTAGCTAGGGTCGTAACAGTAGCAGGCTCTGTTTGGAAAGTTATGCCAGTACTATTCTTGATGGGAAGTTTGGGAAGTTCTCTCTTCTTTTTAGCAGAACGCTTAGTGGAGCCAGAGGTGGGAAGAGTAACTTGAACCGTATCCACGGGAGCCGGAAGAATCTTTGGGGATGCCACAATATCAGTCGGAGGATTGGAAGGCACTGCATGTGGAAGGGGATAATAATTGCTACTAAAAAATATAGTTAAGTCAGCTATATCCTAGTAATCTCCGTAGTCCAGGGGTTCTTCTCCTTCATCAGCATCTCCAATAATGACTAGAGGAATGTCTATGGTGAAGTTCCTTGTCAACTCCAATAACTGACTCTGTCATTTTCGTCGATATTTACTTCTCCAGTAGTCATGCCGACTCTGCCGTCCTCGCCGATACTACTTCTCTAGTAGTCATGCCGACTCTATCATCCTCGCCAATGTCTACTTCTCCTTCTTCTATTTCTCTATGACTTCAACTTCTTTTGCGTCAGTATTCGATTCACTTTCTTCTCTTGATCCGCTGGAAGAGGTTGTCCGACTGGTAGAAGTGGAGCTACAAGAGATGAACTCTTCGTCTTCTTCCTCAGAGGACGATCGAGATGATGATGATCTCAAGTGAGATTCTTTGGTAACTGCTTGTTTCCCTTTTCATATTGTAACATCCCGGATTTTTGCCAATCTGGAATTAGATGTCCTTAGGCAATGGGTCACTCCTAACACCTTATTAACTTGTCAGAACTGAATCCCACAGTCTAAAATCGCTTCTTATCTCATCTCCTTCATAAATCTCACTTTCACTACCTTATCCTTCACAAAGTAACTAAGTGTTAAACTAGATTAGCTATGAAATCTGCTTGATCCACTTTAAATATGATCTGCAAGACCCAAAACTTGTAGAATCATTGACGCTAGGTTACCCTAAAATCTTGGATCAAGCTCATTACCCAGTTGCTCTCGGGAGCACATTGAAACCCCGTATCAGATCTGGACTGCACGTCGGAAGTTCGATTAACGTGAAGTTAAACGGTTAGGACCACCTTGTTGGGTTTGACAACCATCTCGAAAATCAAATCCAAATAGTGTCCCACGGCTATTCGCTTGAGCCCGGAGTGAAGAGTGTGAGAAAATGAGATTTTTTATTAAATTCAAAATGATTTAAGTAATCTGGCACGTGTCACTTACAGACAATTTATAAACAACTAGACCATCAGAATCTGACCAAAATACACCCTCGGATCAGGGGAAATTTCATATACATGTCCATGTACTTGAAATCTCTGATCGAGTTTCACTGACCGTTGAACTGAAACTGGTCCGTCACGTGCGATCTGGAAACCTGACTGGAATGAAACCTCAGCTGAACCTAGATCTAGTGTCTGTGAGCTTAAGTCCGATCGCACACAGAAAAGGGGCTGCCAGAAGTGCTCCGTTGGATCGAAACAGAGCCGCTTTGGACATAACCTAAGTGTACCTTGTTCCCGAGTCTATTTCCATGAGTTTCTAGCCTATATAAGGACCTTTAACCCTCACTCTCTCATTCCATACGAATTTGAGAAAACCTAGGAGAGAGAAGAGAGAAAAGAGAGAGAAAGTGTGGGAGATGTGGGAGAGTCTTCCTACTGCTCTACCCTGCCGCTATACGTGCTTAACTACTCCGATCTAATCGCTTTCCCGGCGATTCCGGCTTCGTTCTTAGGTAAGAAAACCCTAACCCTAACCTGTTTTGGGGTTTGAATTGATTTAAGTAGCGAAATAGCTAACGTATCCCGTGCTATAGGTTGATAAACTGCCGTATACTAAAGCGTTGAGATTCTATCGACTCCGTTACGATTCTACGACAAAAGGTGCGGAATTTAGACGTATAGGTTATAGTTTTCAACGATTTCAATGTCAGATAATGATAGATTCATGATCTGCATGCAATTGCACATGTACAAAGTGCCGTCTGTTTTCCGTTTCGGTTAAATATGAAGAATATGGAATTTTGTGTATTCTAAGTATTTGTAGAAAATACCGTATCCGTATAAATTTCGCTGATATGATTGTCATGAGTATTTGCTGTATATATATATGCTAGTTGTGGATGTATGACCTGTTTGGCGAAAGGATTCACCCTAATACACTTTTTGGCCAACATTGTTTATGTAGGCTAATGTGTGTAGTCTAAGTATTTGTTGAAATGTCTAAATAAATATGGATTTATGATTTATGCCTACCATATGTATTGAATGTAAGAACATGATTGATGTGTATGAGACGACTCCTTGATATGAGGATTTGTCTTATTCTATGTTGAAATCAACATACGTCATGTATGTTGGAGTGGCGTAGTTTAAGTGTTTGATAAAATACCTATGTGAAAAATAGTGTGACGAACTAAATTTAATTGTGGTGTTGAGATAGGATTCTCAGCTACCTAGCGATGTATATGATTTGTCCGCAATATGACTATCGCACCTGAAATTCTTACTCGACAACAGGAATTATTATAGTTTAAAGAAAAGGTTTCAAAAGTGGCAACATCAGTTTCTATTTATGATAAGGAGTTTCATTCTCTAGAGGAGCAAGTAAAGGTTATCAAGTATTCCTCGGTGACGATAACAGAGAAAATTGCAAACCTTAAGCAACAAATTCTGGATGTAGAGACTCAACAACGTAAAATAAATTCAAAGGCAAGTCAGCTTGAGGCTGATATTGAAATTAACAGACGGATAGTCGATCTAGAGCGGCTGGAAGTTTTAAGAGGGGAAGAGGTCATAAATTCTTTGGAGCAGGAGCTAACCGACGCTCTAGACCAGGCTAGGCTTATCATTGAAGCTGAAGTCGAAAGAGGAACCGCCGAAGTTCAACTGAGGGACGATCTACATCGTTACATGCTTGCTCTAGGGATTTCAGATGATATATGAACCTTCTCTTTTTTTTAATATTTATCATAGTTCATTTTCGCACTTGTTATCTCTTTTATTTGACATTATAGACAAACTTTGATGAGTCATACAAGCTTATTATAAACAAATATCATTTGAACATAATGACTAGACATCATTCTTAATCAGTCAATTTTCTTATGTCGTGTTTTATTATTAATCATACAGTGTTATCTATATGGTGTTATTTCGCATGGGCGGCGCTAAGTTTTGGTCCCAGCCAGTAGCACACATAGTTTAAGCTCATAAGTAGTTGGAGCTACCACAGTTTAGACTCATAAGTAGTTGGAGTTGGTCTTATGCGAATGGCTGTTGTAACTCTCTAGAGTTCACAGGGCTTATCGCGGCCGTGGAGTTCATAAACCGCAATCCATCAGAGGGGCCCAATGAAGCTACCGGGGTCGTGCACTCAATAGGATTTACGCATAGGGTTGGCCACAATAACTCTCTAGATTTCACGGGGTGCACAAGGCTACTGTGGGGTACCAAATCCAAGGCCGCCAGTCCATCGATGAGGGGTCTCCTACTTCAGAGACTTGTCATCTTGCTTCAGGGACCTACCCCCATGAGTTACTACTGAAATCAAACCAGGGATCTGGAGAGTTATCCTACTTCAGAAACTCACTTTTCTTTCGCCTGTAAGGTTAGACCCATTCACGAGGGGCACTCTCTGGCCGTCCTCGTGATGTTGCCTGAAGCTGTATAGACGGCATGAGTCTTACGTGACTGCTTCGTCAATTGCCCGCATGGGTGCACATGAGGCTCTCTACGGGCTTTTTAGGGTCACAGACTTCACTGCCGCCCGAGTAATATATATGTTGTCGATGATAGTAGGTCTTATGCATAGTTGGCCATTTAGGGCTTCGCTAGGCTGCCTTAAATGATAAGTTGTCGTTGTTGTCGTCAACTTTATATGTGGTTAGCCACATAGTTTTATTCCACCGCCAAAAAATAGTGAACCAATAATTAATATTTCGCCATTGCTGATAATGTTCTATCAACATTCATATTATATTTAAAATAATATATATCAGCCTGGCGATGATAGCAACTTTGATAAGAAAGACTTACATGAGTGGTAAATGATGAAGTGATAATCACCGATGTAATCATTGACGTAATCACCGGCGTAATCACCAGCGTAATCATTGGAGTAATCACTAGCATAATCATTGGCGTAATCATTAGCGTAATCACCAGCGTAATCATTGGCAAAATCATTTCATTCATTATTATTTTTACTACCTACTCTGCCCCCTTTTGGGTTTGAAAGGTATGTCTTCAATACCTTTTGTAACCAAAATCGTTGTCACTCTACAGGCTAGCTTGTTACTGACAAATCAGACATAGATGTTTTTATGGAAAATATTCCACACCTTCCTCCTCACTTCTTTTATCGGGGTATTCAGGCCGTAATACTCCGACTTTCCATTATCAGACATTCCGAATATAGATGTTCCTAAGCACCTCTTCTGATCAATAAACTGCCCCATTGATTCTTAGTTTTGGCCGTTGACAGAAAATAGATTTCCTACATCAGTCTCCCTAACCGGCATCACTGACGATCCTCCTACAGTTATCAGATTTGTTGTCGCCTTCCGTCGCCTCTCGTTGTCCTTTCTCAGAACAATTTCTCCTCGTCTTATCATTCTTTGCAGTATATTTTTCAGCGTGAGGCAGTCTTCTGTTTAATGTCTCAAGCAGCGATGATAGCAATAATATTTCCTTTCTTTTGTCATCGCAGCTTCTTTCAGGTACCTTAGTGGAGGCAATCTGATAGTTCCAGCGGCCAATAATTGTTCCATCATCGGCAATATATCCTCTTTTTCGAATGCGTACTCTTCATGTGAATCGTACGGCCGTCGTCGTTTATCATTCTTATAATCTCTTCGTCGGTCCGACCCTTCTCTTCCTTTTATTTCTTTCTTATCCCGGAACGTAGTTTTCCTTTTCTCCTGATCGACTGTATTCACCACTACCCTATTCAACCCTCTCCTTTCAGTTCTAGCTTGGAACGTGGGCATCTTGTTAGTCATCAGCTCCAATGCAAGTGCTTTGGTGGCCAAATCTCGAAAAGTCTTTATATTGGCACTAGTAAGTCCAAATGCGATCCCCGTATCCATGGAACTCAAGCACATTTTTACCTGTTCCCTCTCTTCAGGCAACTGATGACATGCTGCTCCTAAAGTTTTCCATCTACCGATAAATTTCCCACTAATTCATTTTCCCTTTGTCTTACGAACGCTAATTCTGTTATGTTAACATCACGATCTGACGAGAAGAAATTTGACATAAACGCATCCTGCATTTGTTCCCACGTTTGTATTGACTCCGGGGGTATACTTGAATACCAACAAAATGCTTTGTCCGTCAAGGAAGACCCGAATAGACGCAGGCAGTATTGGGGAATAACAGAGAAATTTCTCATAGATGTGATGAAATGCATCAAATGTTCATCAGGCGATCCATCTCCATTAAATTTCTGAAACTCGGGATGTTTAAAATTAGCATGAAAGGGTATGTCCTCCACTTCTTTTGGATATGGCGTTCGATACCGGAACCTTCCCGTACTATCATGCTCTCTCATGGCTTCCGCAACCACTTATCGCACTTCTTCCTATGTTATAACTCTCATCACAGGGACGGATCCATGAGACCCTGCTTGAGGAAGCTGGGAGCCTTCGGGCTATTGTTCCTATTCATTCGCAGTAGCCATCATCGGAGGTGATATTATTTGGGCTACGTTGTGTGCAAGAGTGGCCAGAGCTTCCCGCAGATTCTTACATTCGTCCATCAATGCCTTTTGTGCTCGAGCCATTTCAACTAACCTGTCCTCGGCGGTGGGTGGAGGGTTTTCACTTGTCCCAGCCATACATACTATGGCTTCTCCATTTCCTTGTGAAACTGCTGCCAGAATAGGGTGAGAATAAGACATTGTGAAAGGACTTATCGATAAGGTGTTCTACTTGACCTTGCCTTGCTTTCGCATAGTCCAACTGATTACGGCAAAAAACTTTGTGGTGATGCACAGATTGGTGAATCCCCCATACATGATTTACCCTTTTGTCTTCTAGTCCACTGAATTCTTACTATTGGTAGAGCCGGAAGTTCTTGGGGTGATGATGTAAATGAAACCTTTTCTGGATATATTGCTGGAGGGGCAAGTTCCGGGTTTTTCTTTGTTGCATTTCGTGTAACGGGCCCTCTAGTTCTCGGCATAGATGGGCTCATCCTAACTGCGACCCTTGATCTTCGACGCGTACTACTACCCATTCATTCTCATTTTCCTGTGTTACTGGGGAGACTGTTATGACTCCAACAGTGACTCCCAGTATATTATTCTTATTCTGTATCGGCTGTTTCTGCAGAGTGTGATGTTGATCTGATGCATACTCAACTACAAATCCCATTGGCTTGAAGTAGAAGGTTGTATTGCCTGCTGAGAGCGCTATATCTTCTAATATTCTGGAATTTGAATTTATATATATTCCTGTCAAACATCATGTGTAATGTCAGTTGATGTTTGTCCATATATGGATTCTATTTTGGAGATGAAAGGGAGGATGTTCCCACTGAGAGTCGCCATTTTGGCGTCTTATAAGATGTCAAACAATGATAAAATCTCCTAAGTTATCCTTAAATCGACATTAAATAAGAGAAGATCCCCAGTAGAGTCGTCATTTTGTTTCGACCAGAAACAAAATGCATTTGATTTGGGGAAATTTCTTATTTAACATTGATAAAGATAGAACAAAGGGAACATTCATCAATTTCATTTATTTTGAGTTCATTACATCCTCTTGATCCTTTGATTCTAAGATAGAATCTCTTAACAAAGACAAGAATACATGAAGTCAAATATAATTTTTAAAAAATGTAAATTTTGACAGCATTCCGGCGCGTTTTTATCAAATCTCCAAGGGAGACGAGTTGTGCGGGTTTCCCCTGCTGGGATCCCTTAGAAATATCCAAAATAACTCGATCATCTTCCAAAAAATTCAGCATGATAACTGCTCTAAGGATAACTCGCGAAGCTCATACGGGAGTTACGCGGTCAGCAAGTTGCGCGAACCCACGCAACTCGCTGTGAGTTGCACGAACTCGCTTCTTCCCTTTTCTCTGCCCCTAATACCTGTCAGAGAGACTGATCTCCTGAACATCCAATCCCTCAAATGAGAGGGTGAGGGGGTATTTATAGGCATTCACACATGTGAACCCTCGATACCTGTGCCATGGACCCTATCTCGCATCATTAGTTCCTTTGACGAAACTTGCACATCCCAGCGCAATTCCTACGAGTTGCGCGGACTCGCGCAACTTATATTCCGCGCAACTTAGGTCCTGCGTAACTTGTTTTATCTATTTCTCTCCCTTTATTCTTCCATACCTTTCTCTTTCCTTGATCATTTTTTATGTCCCAACACATAGATAAATCTATAGGTTGACATACCAATAGGGGTTTTGTACACCATATGGTAAGCCCACAACGCATCAGTTGTCAAAGTGATCAATCCTTGCAATCCAGGTCAATCATTTTTTTAAGAATTTATTTAATCACCCTATTTGATATTTCGACTTGGCCGCTCGTCTGAGGATGATAGGGGGTGTTCACTTTATGAGAAATACTATATTTCTTATTAATATTTTGAATGGTCTATTGTAAAAGTGAGATCCTTCATCACTTATGATGACTTAAGGTGTTCTGAATCTGGATAAAATATTTTCTTTTAAAACTTAATGATTGTGTGGTGGTTATTATTCCGGCACAGAATTTCCTCAACCCATTTAGAGACATAATCAATAATGAGAAGAATATAGAGATTTCTAAAAGATGGGGGGAATGGTCCCATGAAATCGATGCTCCAACGATCGAATGCTTCAATGATTAGAATGGGGTTAACGACATCATATTTTAACGGGATAATCCTCCCAATTTTTGACATCTCTCACATGCTTTGTAGAGTTTATTATTATCCTTGAACATAATGGGCCAATAAAAGTCACACTACAAAATTTTTATTATGGTCTTCTTAGCTAAAAAGTGACCACCACATGAATATATGAATGGCGAAAGGAGATGACACTATTTTTTTCGTGATCAGGCACACATCTCCTTATGATTTGATCTAAATAATATTTGAAAAGATAAGGATCATCCCAAAAGAACTTACATACCTCAGTAAGAAATTTTTTTCTTATCTTGCGCAGTCCATTGAGTAGGAATTGTACCTATTACAAGATAGTTGGCAACGTCAGCATACTAACATAATTGGGAGATTTTGAAGAGTTGTTCAGCAGGGAACACATAATTAATAGGCGTCGTCTCCATGGAATGGGATAGGACAAGCCAAGAGAGATAATGTAACAACCCAAATTTTGATAGTTAGTTGTGTACATTTGTCCATACAAATATGCTTCATAGGGAAAGTATTGAATGATTAGAAATACCATAAAATAGATATTCTCATTCGCGGTATTGGTAGAATTGTTGAATTTCGGGGACAAAATTCTCTTTAAGGGGGGTAGATTATAACACCCAATACTTTTCAGCACTCGAGTGTTACCTTCAAAATCTAATTAGTGCATATATGTGTTGGAACACACAAAATCTACTCTAGACACCATCGTTCAATAATCCATTAACACCCATCTCAACCGTCTAATCTTAGGTAGTGAGAACTCACAGTACAACCGTAAGATTTGAGATCAATCCGCCATTGATTGATCATTAGCTTCTCAATGTAGGATTACACCATCAATCATTATTCATCTCACAATCTAAATCTACCCGTTGAGGCATGTGATATCGTACCTAAACACCTCAAATCGATCTAAGTACAAAGATAAAGCAATCCCCTGATTTTATCCTAAACTAACAATCCTTCATCTTAACTATGGAATAAGGCCAATCATGCAATCGACCTCAAGATCATCCTATAAACTCGGCATCAATCTAACCATCAAAAACACTTTTCATACATAAATCAAGTCATCCATTTGATTAATTTCCAAGATGGACCATCATATCATCCTGGATTGAAGCGATATGATGGTAAACTATTAAATTGTAACTAATTAACTAAGAAAACCTTTGAACTGATGATCAAGGGATTTAGAATTGATCTGATTGTTGGATCCTCGAAAATCATTGGTAAGACACAAATTAAAGTGATGAGGCCCACCTACACTATGAATCTACCCCATCTTTCGTTTGATGGCCTAACAGACCATTCAGGACGAGTGGACGGAGCGGAATTTAGAGAGCATCACCATGGGCCCTACATTTATTGCGTGTGTACAAAACAGGGTGTACACTCATCGTCCACCAAACCGGGTCAAATTGCATTTGACCGAAGACCCAACGAAAGTGGAATTCTCCTCTTCTCCTTTCTATTTTCTCGCCGAGCAAGATTCAAATGGACAACCATCCATTATTTTGATTGTGACCCACCATTTACAACCAATCAAGAGATCCAAACCGTTCATCATGTGCAGACAAAAATTCTGACCAAACCCTAACTCATTTCACACGTTTTTGAGCTTTTATGTGTGCACAATTTCAAGCAGAAGCTATTGGTGCACAGTTGATGCTTTCCAAATGCAAAATTTTTAATTTATCTTGACAACTTGATGATTCATGCGATCATCCTCCTAACCATCCATTAAAGAGCATCTCAGCCCCTCGTGCTAGAACTTCATCTACGGTTGGAGGAAAAGGCAAAAGAGCTTATCTATCAAGAGAGTGGTTGCCCTAAAAACAATCAAAACCATCCATTACCCCTCCAGCCCATCTCATGCGTCAAAACAGACCTTTATAAAGAGCCTAAAAGCTTCTCTAGTTGTTGCTAGGGTTTTCTCAGTTGCCATTTGAATTTTCATTTGGCATTGCATGTTGAACCCAAACCCATTAAGAAAATGTTAATAACCGTCCATATTATGGGCCTCACAAGTTCCAGTAGACCCATATGGACGATCCTCAATTGTCGATTTGAAGAAGGAAGCATTGGAGTATGATGTGCCATTAACGGCCAGATCATCTTCCTCGTTTGATTAGCGATTATCCATCTTCATTAAAACTCAATTTTGTGACCATCTATTATTATTGGTAGGCCACAGATTGCATTGCATCATAACATATTATTCGAATATTAGAAGTTTTATGATTATCTTACCAAAATCCATTTACGCACAGATTAGCGGGATTGTGTAACTAATCTCGTGATTAGTTGTAGAACATTCTAGAGGGCATGATTTGGCTATAAATAGTGTCTTTCTGAATCTTTAGGGTCTTCGTGACCTTTTTTTTAAAAAAAAAAAGGGCGAGAGAGAAAGAAAGATAGAGGGAGAGACAGAGAGAGTCGTGTGGTGCGGCACCAAGGCCACTTTCACCCGGTCCGAGTTAACATCTGATCGTAGCTTTACTGGACATGTTGTAATAGAGAGAGAGAAAGAGAAGGAAAGGAAAGATAAAGAGAGGGTAGTGAGGGCATCAAGTTCTTGATTCACTGCGTCGAGTGGTTGCTATCAAGTCAGCTTCGACTGTTTTGGGTTAAATCAACTCACTAACTCGGTGAATTTTTATCAATATCGGGTTTTCTTGAGTACAACACCTTGTTAAATGAGGTTCCCCTGAAGATAAGAGATATCAAGCAGAGAAGAAGAAGATAATAAGAAGAGATTGCTACTAAGTCTACAAGAAAGAGTCGCTTCTGTTAAGAGAAGTCTTTAATCTGAAGTTTTTGAGGTCATTCGACCGGTCGTGGGACAGCCACGACTGGTCGTGGGAGACGCTCGACCAGTGGTAGGTTCGAGTCCTGGCACGACTCAAAGTACAGCGATATTGTGCTGTTTTCCTCTAAGGTCTACGACTAGTCGTAGTACGACCAGTCGTAGGAGAGCTACGACTAGTCGTAGGTTATGCAGATTCATTTCCTAATCCGATGTGGACTGTGGATTTTGGTGTCGCCTTTCGCAAGGGTGCGAAAGGGAAGTTTCTTAAACTATAAATAAGGGTCCCTAGGGTTATTCTAGGGTATGCTAAGGCTTTCTAAAGGTATTCTAAAGGGTTCTGGGGTTATCAAAGGGTGTAGCAAGGGTGAGATTCGAGGTTGTTCGAATCGGGTAAGTCCTCTCTCTTTGTAAATGATGCTTTCATAGTAGAATTATGTCGCTTTGTACCGTGGTTTTTTCTCGAAAGGGTTTTTCACGTTAAATCTGTGTGTTCTCTTGTATGCTTGGTGTCATTAGATTACTATCCTAGATCTAGATCTGTGTGATTCCGCAGGCCAAAAATCCCAACAAGTGGTATCAAAGCCAAAGTTCGGTTGGGGCACAGATCTGAATCTGAGGGACTAGTAATAATGGCGAGCACTAGGTATGAGATTAAGAAGTACTCAGGGAAAAATAATTTTGAGTTATGGAAGATCAAGATGATGAGTTCCTTAATCAAGTAAGGCGAAGATGGTACTCTTGAGGAGTGAAAGTCTACTATGAAAGATGATGAATGGAATACTCTTGATAAGAAGGCATTATCATCGATCCGTTTATGTCTCACGGATGAGGTTCTTTACAACGTCATGAGGGAGAAAACTGTGGCTAAGTTATGGGCGAAGTTAGAGGATGTTTATGTGAAGAATCCTCTGAAAATAGCCTGTAAGCGGTAGTGGTATAACTTCAAGATGGCAGAGGGTGAAAATCTGGAGGCTCACATTAGCAACTTTAATAAATTGGTTTGCAAATTGCTGGATGTGGAGGAAGTGATGAAAGATGAAGAACAGGCATGTATGTTGCTGAATTCTCTCCTGGCGTCTTTTGAGGCATTCAAGGACACTATGTGCAGCACGAACAAAACCTTGAGTGTCGATACCGTTATCTCGGCTCTTCAAGGGAAGGCTATGAGACAACTAAACAGCAACATGGGGACATCTTCTGATGCACTGTTTACAGTGGATAGTAATTTTGGACAAGGTATAGGTTCTTCAGGTTCTAGATCCAAATCTAAGGGCAAGGGCAAAGGAAAGGTAAAGTGCTGGAACTGTGGGAAGGAAGGACATGTGAAGAAGGATTGTGGAAATCTTAAACTGAAGAGAGAAGATTCTGAGGCTTCATATAGGGAGGCTAATGTTGCCACGTTAGATGGATCGAGTGGATGTGATGGTGATGTTTTATTTGTGTCTTCGTTAAGGCGGTCATACGATGATCGTAAGGACGAGTGGATGCTAGACACAGGGGCATCTTTTCACATGACTCCTCATCGGAGTTGGTTCACCAGCTACAGGGAGTGCGATGGTGGACAGGTGTTTATAGGCAATGGCTTTTCTTATAATGTTGTGGCTGTTGGTACGGTGCGCATCAGGATGTTTGATGGGGTGGAGCGTACCCTGACTGATTTAGGCACGTTCCTGATTTGAAGCAGAATCTGATTTCTCTTGGTGTACTTGAGGTAAAAGGATGTAAGTACACAGGTATTGATAGTGCTCTTAAAGTATCTAAGGGGGGCACGGGTAATCATGAAAGCGCAACGACTCGGTAACTTGTACAAGTTGATCAGGAGCACTTCAAAAGGTGGAGCTGCAGTGGATGTAGCGGATTCCACCTCTATACGTGTGTGGCATGTTGGGCATGGCCACATGAGCGGGCAGGGTAGGAAGGCTGAGACGTGCGGACAGGGATACAGAGCAGGTGGAGCAACCACCTATGAGAAGAATCACACAGCATGATCGCAGGATATCGGCGAGGTACATAGACGAGTCCAATATCACAGGGGATTCATCTTCTATTCAAATGGCTCTAGGTGAGCCTGATGCTGAGAAGTGGAAGGTGACTATGGGCGATATGATGGATTCATTGTACCAGACCGACATATGGGAGCGGGTGGAGCTTCCAGTGGGCCAGAGAGCGGTTGGATGCAGGTAAATCTTCAGGAGGATACAGCATAGATACAGGGCGAGGTTGGTAGCGAATGGTTATGCTTAGAGAGAGGGGATCGGCTTCTCAAAAATATTATTGTCGACGGTATAGCAGGTGTCTATTAGATCTGTAATTGGCGTTGGTTGGCCAATGTGATCTTGAACTGGAAAGATGGATGTGGAGTTTACACTTCTGTAAGGGAAAGTGAAGAGCAGATCTATATGAAGCAACCAGAGCAGTTCGAAGTTAAAGGGGCTGAGAAAAGACTTTGCAAGAGGTCATGGTTCGACCTGTCGCCTAGGCAGTGGTTTGATTCCTTCGTGGTGAGTCAGGAATTGATGACATGTAGATCGTCAATTATGACATGTCTGAAATCAGTGTACTGAAGACTCGATTAAGTGGGACATTCAGGATAAAGGATCAGAGGGCTGTAAAGATGGTTCTCGGCATTGAGACTGAAGGAGGAGTAAGCTTTGGTAATCACAAGAGGAATAGCTTGTGTGTAGGTATTGATCAAGTATGTGATGGGCCAAGTAAAGCTGGAGAGCGTTCCCTACGCATCTCTCCTCAAGTTTTCCTCAGGACATGTCCCAAAACAAATGAGGAAAAGCAGGATATCTCATGAACCTTATTCGAATGCGGTTGGCAGTGTATGTCATGGTCTGGATTAGACCGATTATTTCACAGGCAATTAGTGTTGTGAGCAAGTACTCCGGCAAGCAATATTGGGTAGCGGTGAGATGGTAAGAAGACTACATCTTTTTCTTTTAGGAAGACAGGAGCAAAGGTGGTTGGGCATGTAGATTTAGATCTAGCAGACATGATCAACAAGAATGTTCCTGCAAAGAAGTTCAAGTTTTGTGCAACTTCTCTGGGCTCAGCGATGGCAGAAAAGAAGGACGGAGTGTGCACGAGAAGCTATGATGTGATGCAGAGATAAGAGAAGAGGTCAAGGAGCTACACGGTTGAAAATTGAAGACTTGGTGGAGATTGTTAAGAGAAGCCTTTAATCTAAAGTTTTTGAGGTCGTTCGACCAGTCGTGGGACAACCACGACTGGTCGTGGGAGGCGCTCGACCAGTCGTAGGTTCGAGTCCTGGCACGACTCAAAGTACAGCGACATTGTGCTATTTTTTCTCCGAGGTCTACGACCAGTCGTAGGTGAGCTACGACTAGTCGTAGTAGGACTAGTCGTAGGAGAGCTACGACTAGTCGTAGGTAACGCAGATTCGTTTCCTAATCCGATGCGGACTGTGGATTTTGGTGTCGCCTTTCGTAAGGGTGCGAAAGGAAAGTTTCCTAAACTATAAATAGGGGTCCCTAGGGTTATTCTAGGGCATGTTAAGGCTTCCTAAAGGTATTCTAAAGGGTTCTGGGGTTATCAAAGGGTGTAGCAAGGGTGAGATTCGAGGTTGTTCGAATCGGGTAAGTCCTCTCTCTTTGTAATTGATGCTTTCATAGTGGAATTATGTCGCTTTGTGTCGTGGTTTTTTCCCGAAAGGATTTTTCACGTTAAATCTGTGTGTTCTCTTGTATGCTTGGTGCCATTAGATTGCTATCCTAGATCTAGATCTGTGTGATTCTGCAAGCCAAAAATCCCAACACCTCCAAGTCACGGTCTGAGTCAGGCAGAGTTTTGTACGATCCGGGTTGAGTTTTGCTAAGTCCAGTTGCTAGACATATCTAAGAGAGGAAGAAGAAGAGAGATCAGTTAAGGGGGGGGGGGAGAGAGAGAGAGAGAGAGAGAGAGAGAGAGAGAGAGAGAGAGAGAGAGGGTGGGTAGGGGTTGTGAGTCACCACTGAGTTGACCCGACAAGTTTTGCTGAGTCCAGCCCCATTCGGACCTAGTTTCGGGCACTCCATTCTAGCAAACAACGTGAGGGGGCCGTGCTAGGTTCAGTTACATCGAAACATAGGGTTTTAATTGGTTAGATGAGCTTGGACCAACCATTGAGTCTTGATCGGGTTGGCACCTTTTACCATTGCTAAATTGACTCAACAACAACCACTCGGTTGCAGGTACGAGAATCGAGATGTCATTAAACCGAGTCAACTAATGTGAGTCAACTTTTCTTCCCAAACTAGATTGTTTTAATTTACTATTATCATTGTTATTACTATAATTATTACGATTATTAAACATGATTAGTCATTAGTAGATTATTTATGCTAATAATAGTTATTATAAATAAAATTATAATTATTAAATATTATCATTGATAGTAGATTATACTATTTATTACCATCATAATGATTGTTATTGTCATGTTAGTTGATATTAATTATATCGTTAATGTTAATGATTATTTTATAATTATTAATATTATTAACATCATGATTAATTGTACATCAATTAAAGTTCAAATCCTAAAATCTAAGCCTAGATCTAAACACTAGGATGAAATCCTAAATCTAAATAATCCAAACACTAGGTTATGATCTTAACCAAAGATAGTGTGTAAAACTTGGATCTAACCGTAAAATTTCACATTTCATTATAGGATTTGATCCTAAGGGTGCATGCACCTTCTAGCAACATTAGTAGGTGGTTTGACTCATACGGTGATGACTTTTCTCCTTGGGCTTTCTGCTTTCATGTTATTCTAAGTGATAGTTTCAACTTTTAACTTTGACTTATAATTGTTAGCTTTATTTTATGCTTACCTATGTTAGTCATTGGAATAGATCCTCAAATCATATGCTCAACATTTATTTAGTATAAGGACTTACATGTTGCACATGAATATCTTCTCATACTTATGGATTGTTTATGAAGCTTGAATTGCCACATCAATTAGTGGGAAAATCAACTTATGAATGGAAATTCGGAATTGGAATATAAACTTGAATGATTGCAATCACCTATATAGAATGGTTCCTCGAACTAGTAGCTATTTTTTTGTAATGGATTTAGACAGCGTTGTGGTTGTCTAGATATTTTCATATTATCGTCAAGGTGAATGCGGTGAGTAGGGTCAATTCTCCTGAGGTCCACAATAGTCCATCCAATGGCTCCTTTATATTCTTTGAGTAGAAATCAAATACTCTCTTATTCCTCATCTAAGTAGGAAGAAATCACCACTATATATATCTCATTTTAACCCAAATAGGCATATTTAAGATTAGCAGGCAAAGGTTTTAGGTCAAGCTTTAATGCCTAAATACTAGACAGTAGAGGCTGTGAGTAGTTTGAGGTAATCTTTCAAATTCAGGCCTCCACCGGTCAGTTTCAATAACTAGCACCGCATCAAGCAAGGCATCCATCTCCCTAATCATGTCATCATCTAAATCAGCGGAGTGGGCTAAGCACATCTCTAAAGTGTTGAAGTATAAAATCAAAAGTGACTTATCTTCCGTAAGTGCTATTATGTTACGCACACATAGATTGTCAAATTTTGTAAGACAAAAGTGTTTCAAGGTCAGATCACAAGTATAGAATCACAACTACTCTACATGCCTGAAGATCAGCTCAAGATCAGCTTATGATCAAGTCAAGATCGACACATCTTCTCAAAGAAATTGACGCCTGTATTCAAGACAAAGTCAAGTCAAAGTTCAAGACAAGGTGACTCATGTATTTGCTAAAACACAGGTGGTATAAACCTAGAAAGACCTTAGGATTAGGTACTTTGAAAAATTCTCTATCATGGGATTTTGTAAGTGTTTTTTCTATGGAATTCGGACAGCCTAACTTCTAGTTTGTCCAACCTAACTTCTTCGGACATCCCAACTTCATGCCCGAGCAAAATAACTTCTGTTGAAATTTTGGCTAACCTAAGTTCTAGTTCGGCTAGCCTAACCTTGAAATTCTGCTTGCTCGAGAAAGTTCGGGTGAAATTCTAGCAACGTAATTTTTTAATTTTTGTGGGAATTTGGCTAGCCGAATTTGACCTTAGGCCAACCAAATTTTGGATAAATCTTATCTCGCACAATCTGAGTGCCATTGGAACAAATCTAGTGGACCCCGGCCAGCCGAAGCCAGTCCTAGGGCCCATTTGTTAAATCTGAAGTTGGAAGTCTGAATCTGATATTTGAATCTAAAGTCTGAATCTGAAGTCGAAAACCTAGTAGGGAATTGAGAACAACTTGTATGTTAACTAACGTTTGAAATGTTTGGAATATGTTAAGTTGACACATTTTTCCCTATGAAGCAATTACAATTGAATCCCTACATTAAAATCTTCATGGATTCAATCAAAATGTTTATTTACCAACCTGTTGATAAGGTTTAAAAATTAAAATTTAAAATTTTAAAATAAAAAAAAATTAAATTAAAATATAAATTTAAAAAAAAAAAAGCAAACACCGAAATGAAAAGACCACATAGATATCATCTTAATCTAAAGATTTTGTAACTTGCAGGAAATTTTTAATGGTCATTTACCACTTTTTCTTGTACTATATGTGGCCATCTAAGATTTGGATCTGCTTCGTTTTTTGTATCATGCACAAAAATGAGCTTTCAATATAGATGCATAGCAAGAATGTAGTCACATACATCACCGTGGGCCTCACAGTCAAGGTGTAACATCCCGGATTTTTGCCAACCTGGGATTAGACGTCCTTAGGCAATGGGTTGCTCCTAACACCTTATTAATTCGTCAGAACTGAACCCCACAATCTAAAATCGCTTCTGAACCCATTTCCTTCACAAATCCCACCCTTCACTACCTTGTTCTTTCAATTTTTCTAAGCACTTTCATCCTAGACACTATCCTAAACTAGCTAAGTAGTATACCTTGGATCACTTTATATACAAACTACAAAGGCCCAGGTACCACCTCAGACAGAAATCATACAGGACTAAATCCTTTAGAAATTAGGCGAGAATTAGCTAGTGTTAAACTAGAGTACCTGTGAAATTAGCACCAATCGCTTTAAATATGATCTGTAAGACCTAAAACTTGCAGAATCATTGATGCTAGGTTACCCTAAAATCTAGGATCAATCTCATTACCCGGCTGCTCTCGGGAGCATCTCGAAACTCCGTATCGGATCTGGACCGCACGTCGGAAGTCCGATTAACACGAAGTTAAGGAACTAGGACCGCCTCGCTGGGCTTGACAACCATCTCGGGAATCAAATCCAGATAGTGTCCCAGCGCTATTCGCTTGAGCTCGGAGTGAAGAGTGTGAGAAATGTGAAATTAATTCAAAATAAAATATCTTGAATAGTAATCTGGCACCACTCGCTTGCGGATCAGTATTAAGCAACCAGACCGTCAGAATCAGACCAAATTACACCCTCGGATCAGGAGAAATTTCATACACATTTACATGTACTCGGAATCTCCGATCGAGATCCGCTGACCGTTGAACTGAAACTGGTCCGCCACGCGTGATCTGGAAATCCCACTAAAATGAAAACTTAATAGAACGTAGATCCGGTGTCTGTGAGCTTAAGTCCGACCTTTGGCTCAAGGAGGCCCACCAGAAGTCCTCCGTTGAGCTGAAACAGATGCCTTTTGGACAAAACCCAAGTATACCTTGTTCCCAAGTCTATTTCGGTAAGTTTTTAGACTATATAAGGACCTTAGAACCCTCTCTCTCACAGCCATACGAATTTGAGATTTGAGAGAGAGAAAAGAGAGATAAAAGAGAGAAAGTGTGGGAGCTGTGGGGGAATCTCCCTGCCACTCTTCCCTGCTGCTATTCGGGCTCCACCGCCTGATTCTCATCGTTTTCCCGGCGTTTCCGGCATCATTTCTAGGTAAGAAACCCTAACCCTAATCTGTTTTGGGGTTTAGACAGTTGTAGGTTATGAAATAGCTAATCTATTTCGTTCTATAGGTTGCCAAACTGCCGAATACGAAAGCTTAGCAAACCTATTGGATTCGTTACGATTCTACGACAAAAGGTGCGGACTTTAGGTGTATAGGTTATGGTTTTCAACACTTTCAATGTCAGATAATGATAGATTCATGATCTACATGCAATTGCACATGTACAAAGTGTTTTCCGTTTTCTGTTTCAATTAAAGTTGTAGAATATGGAATTTTACATATTCTAGGTATTCGTAGAAAATACCGTATACGTATATTTTTTGGAAATGTGTTTGACATGTTTATTTATTGTATGGATATACGATATATGGATAAAATACTTATTTGGTGAAAAGATTTGCCTAAATACATGTTTTACTAATATGCACTATGTATGTAGAAATACTGTATTGTAAGAAGTACCGTTTACATGTATATTTTAGCGATGTGTTTGCCATGATTAATTGTTGTATAAATATATTATGTGTGCATAAAATACTTGCTTGGCATAAGGATTCGCCCTAATACATGTTTGTTAACATACACTATGTATGTTGAAATAGTGTATGTTAAGTGTTTGTGGAAATGTTAGAGTGAGTAAGTGTTTGGATGTAGATGCCTTAGGAGGGTGTTGAGATGGGATTCTCAACTACCCTAGCACCATGTATGATTACCTCCATGTGGTTGTTTACTCTAACCACTCACTTATGAATTATATGTGTTTGTATCCCTATTTGTATAGTGTTCTATAACATGCTTTACAACATGCTTTATATCATGCTTTATAACATGCCTTATGACATGCCTACTAGCATGCTTGAATTACTTTGTTTATCATGCTTTACTTCACATGCGATGGATGAGAATTGATTGAGTTTGGGACTATGTCCATAGTCCAGACAATCGGTACCAGATTTGAGATCGTGGTTGAGATTCATGTCGCCACGTGGGATGCGTTTGACGAACCAGAGTCGTACGTCAGTTGGCGACAGTGGTTAAGCCACGCGAAGTGCTTACGCACTTCATGTCGTTCAATTGATTGTGCGCTCGAGCTAGTCAGGCCCGTCAAGTACCTCGATGTGTCTAATGTATGTTCACCATGTTTGGTCGCTACTGCTTGAACCTAGGGTACCAAACTTACCAGTGGAATCCCCTTTAACCATGGTACCTCGATCCGCTAAGACTCATGAGCTGGGCATGGTGGTATGGGACACCGTGGTCGAGCTGTCAGCCTACGCTGAGGCCACGTGCCTCCCCGTAGTGACCAGTGAGCAACCAAACTCGTGAGCTGATTATGGTGGTATGGGACACTATATTCGTGCTGTCGGCCTACATTGATAAGGTGATGGGGGAGCGGTGCAACCTTTGTGCGTAACAGCCCTGGCAGACCTTTGTAGTGACCTCGAGCATACTCTGAAATCGCAGTGAGCCTTAGGGTTTGCCGCGGTATATAGAGTATGAACTATGCCGGTCTCTGTATTGTGATGAATCGTTTAAAGGGTGATGGGGGAGTGGTGTAACCTTTGTGCGTAAAGCCCTGGCAGCCTCTGCAGTGACCTAGAAAACACATCGTCGTCTGATATTAACTAGGACTGACGACCCTAGAATGGATCATGTTTGGGAATGATACAAGGGAGGTACTATAGTTTCTTAATCCTGCTGTTTGAAATGGACTAATTAAAAACTCGGTAATCATGCTCATCATGCATTGCATGTGCCTGAAAGATGTGGAGCACTATGGGATGAAAGCATGCCGCGAGCGTGAGATGGTGTCGCATGAGGGAGTATGTCGGTGAGGGCATCCATCATACCTGCATCCATACTTGCATTAATAAGAGTAGCTAGGAGTGTTTGATTTTACTGCTTTATCATTACTGCTTGACTGTGTTGATAACATGTTAACCTATGCTTTACTGTTCTACTGAGTTAGCTACTCACTCCCACGTTATGGGACGGTGTTGTACACACCAACCAGATTTGTTGAGTTTCAGGTGATGGCGATGCTTGTGAAGCAGAGCCGGACTACTTCTATGATGATAGGAGGAGTTCTCCTATCCGTATCTCTCTGGCAGGTCAATGAAGACCTGGTATTGTATTGACGGGGCTATGGTACTTGGGATAGGAGACATTACACTTCCTCACATTTGGTATATTTTAGAACTGTACTTGTAATTATTTAACCTGGTAATGTTATCACTCTGGAGACTCATAATAGTTTATATATTTTATCTATCTATCACAGTCTTCCGCTTGCAAATTTAACTGTCTCTGGAGTATGATATGTTGTTTTGGCTTAATCTCACTCATGTTCAATGCATGAATACAGTTAACATTCAATCATCATTCATTTTGTTGCATAAGTGATGTTCTGGAACTTGGGAGTTGAGTTTATGCTTGACCCCCGATTTTCAGGGCGTTATACAAGGTACCATGCACCTCGGTGGATCAAGATTGCACACTAACGATGTCGATAGCACCAAGATATTGGACGATATTGTGTGGCCCCCATCATAATGTATGTGTTTTATCCACGCCGTCCATCCATTTTTCCAAATCATTTTAGGGATTGACCCCAAAAATAAGGATGATCCAAATCTCATGTGGCTTAGAACTTTTTTGGCCCATTAATGGTCACTCACCACTATTTCCTACGATATAGCCTACTTTGTAATTGGATTTGCTTCATTTTTTGTATAATGCCCCATAATGATTTGAAAAAATGGGTGAACATAGTGGATATAGGATACATATATCAAGGTGGGCCCCATGGTTAGGGCCAAGGTAGGTGGCATGTGGCACATCACGCAATCCGCTAAACCCAACAATTGGATGCAGATTAGCTACTATCAGGTTGAGTAGAGAGACTCACTACTGAAGTGACGTCACCAAGTTTCGTGGGTCCCATCATGATGTATGTGTTACATCCACACCGTTCATCCATTTGGAGAAATCATACTAGGGCATGATCCAAAGAACGAGTCAAATCCAAAGATTGAGTGGACCCCACCACAGAAAACAGTGGGGAGAGTGACGCCCACCATTAAAAACTTCTAAGGGCCACAAAAGTTTTCGATTAAGCTGATATATTTTTTCCCTCATTTCATGTCCACGTTAACACATGAACAGGTTGGATCTCAAATAAATATCATGGTGGACCTTTGGAAGGTTTCAATGGTGGGCGTCACTCTCCCCACTATTCTCTATGGTGGGGCCCACTCCAGCTTTGGATCTGCCTCATTCTTTGATAATACCCTAGAATGATCTCTCCAAATGAATGGACGGTGTGGATACAACACATACATCATGGTGGGCCCACATAACTTGGTGACGTCACTTCAGTAGCAAGTCTCACTACTCAACCTGTCCGCTCCCCTAAATTCGAGTGGGATTGCATACTACCCCCACTCGCTAATCGGTATGGCTAGAGAGGATGTCCTGTCAAATAGCTCTATGGAGCATACCATGATGGATATGTTTTATCCACACCGTCCATTCATTTTTACATATCATTTTAAGGAAAATAACAAAAAAAATCAAGCCAAATCCAAGGCTTAAGTGGGCCACAATACAAGAAACAGTGGGAATTGGGTGCCTACCATAAAAAAAATAATTTCTTGGGGCCACATAAGCCTCTGATCAAACTGATTTTTGTGTTTTCCCTTCATCCAGGTTTGTGTGAACTTATGAAGAGGTTAGATGGCAAATAAACTTCACAATAAACCCTAAGAAGATTTTAACGGTAGTCATTGTCATGCCCCAAACTCAGAAACCGGGCTCATAAAATTTTTGATCGCCGAATCCGGCGCCGATAGCCTCTGTAGTACCCCATTCTCGGCTCCCAGCACCCACATACCAGGTTCCAATCCTAGGATCCTACAAGGAGGACTTTCATCATGAATTTATTCCATAATAAGCATAACCCATGAACAATAACCAGAACGTCATCACAAAATCCACTATGATTAAAAAAAAAAAAAAACTTTAAGTACAATGCGCAAAGGGAAATACAATAGATAACAAAAGACTCTGGAAGCTCAGCTGCACACTCCTGTTCCTGCTCAGCTACGACCTAGCATCACCTGCATGCATCAATCATGTATAAGCTTATAGAAAGCTTAGAGGGTGGTGAAAGTGTGTGCACAAGAGAGCAGTACAAGTATACAGTATCAGACTAATGCGGAAACATGCTAGTAAGTCCATGAATACTATCAGCTGTACCAAGGCTATGCAATGCAAGGCATGAATACTATCGGCCATACCAAGGTCATGCGATGCAAGGCATGAATGCTATCGGCCACACCAAGGTCGTGCGATGCAAGGCATGAATGCTATCAGCCACACCAAGGACATGCGATGCAAGATGCAACTCAAGCATACCAATCCTCATCAGAATCCATGTATCAATATAGCTCATCTCTGGGATATCACCAGGGTCTAATACAATATACACCAACTTGCCGCCCCATACTGGACTCACAACCATGCAAGTGAAAGAGACCTCACTTTTCGCCTGGCCAATAGTTAGCCAATATCTATCCGGCACATCAATAGCGGACCCATTTACGAGCTGGTCATACTCAGCCTAGCAATTGCCCCCTACCCTCTAGCGGGTAAGGCCACACCCCCTTCCAACTAACCATGACACAGTGGGAGACACGGCCTCCTGGTATTCGACCCTCATGCGCTCATACATCCACTCGGTCTAGGCATTGGAGCATCCTCCATGGTACCATAAGGATTTGGGGACTTTCACCCTGGGACATCCTTCACGCCCCTGTGCTTAACAAGAATTTTCGGTATCCAATCTTGTCATCCACGTTATATTTGCAGAGGCTACAGCGTCACTATGGCACACAGTACTCACAACACACAATGCAATATGCATGAGTCACACAATCTAGTCATACATCAATCCTGCGCATACCATGCGCTCATGTGAGACAACTCCGCCTATCAGGGAGTCCCATAAACAACCTATCCAATGGCATATGCAATGGTTAACCACATCTCATATCAAGCATGCAGATGATGCGTATGGGCATGTATCATGATGTTATGCTATCACATACTCATTATCGGTATCGATAATCGACCTATATACAAGGCGGGGTCCATAAATGGACAGCAGATCCATAACATGGGGGGTCAATCCTCAATTGTGGATATACCAAATTTGATAACACGGATCCCTCGGTCTACGGTGAGGATGAACTCTCCTCGTATCAAGGTTGGGCCTAAGTGGCTTACCTATATTCCTAAGGATCCGGAACGGGCTTCCTTCACCATACTATCATATGGCCCGCTAAATGCCCTTAGGAGCTCAAATAAGTCCTGGATGGACTCTAAGATTAAAAAGAAATAATCCTACAAGCAACCAATGGGGGCCCAACATTATGGGTTATCCCAATACGAATAGATGGATCATGCAAACATCAATGGGGCCCAATGATTTTGGTTAACCCACTTAGAGAATGACGAGAATGGGCCTAACAAAGGCCTAAGGGAAGGTCATGATGTGGAAATTTAACCATCATTGCCCATCAATGTGGACATTTAACCAACATTGCTCCCAAGGAGTGGCCTATGAAGAGCCAAATATATAATGGGCCCATGGCCTCACACAAGGGCCTTATATATAACATAATGGGCCTCACACAAGGGCCTGATATACATCACAATGGGCCTCAACATATGGGCTTAATATACATCATAATGGGCCTCACACATGGGCCTAATATACATCACAATGGGCCTCACACATGGGCCTAATATACATCACAATGGGCCTCACACATGGGCCTAATATACATCACAATGGGCCTCACACATGGGCCACAAATACATCATATTGGGCCTCACACAAGGGCCTTATATACTTCACAATGGGCCTCACCAAATGGGCCACATATTACAATGGGCCTCACTCATGGGCCACATATACATTATAATGGGCCTCATCACATGGGCCATATATACATCACAATGGGCCTCACTCATATGCCACATATACATCATAATGGGCCTCATCACATGGGCCATATATACATCACAATGGGCCTCACTCATGGGCCACATATACATCATAATGGGCCTCACATATGGGCCACACAAACATCATATTGGGCCGCACATATGGGCCACACAAACATCGAATTGGGCCGCACATATGGGCCCCGCAAACATCAAATTGGGCCTCATGTGGCAACCCATGGTTCAACCAAGATGGATGGGCAGCCATGAACAATATACATGTCAAGGTGGGCCATACACAAGATGAAACACGCACAGCATGGTGGGCCCACGCAGATGGGATCCACGTCCAGCTGGACTGGACGGCATGGATAAAACAGATACATTATGTGGGTCCCATGGACGGATAGAGTGGATAAAGCACATATATTACAGTGGGCCCCACCGTCCAGGGGGTCTGGACGGTGCAAATATACACATACTGCAAGGTGGGCCCCACCCATCCAGCAAATGGACGGTGTGGATAAGACCCATACATCATGGTCGGCCCCTCACAGCACCGTCCAAAGATGGATAGTGCGGATACAGAATACATACATCAAGGTGGGGCCCACCCGCTGCCAGGTGGACGGGCGGTATGGATACACACATACCTCATGGTCAGACCACAGAACTTGCTAACGTCAAACAGTAGTTGTCCGCTGTTGGACTGCTGGGCTGCGGGCCCAGCGTCCAGGAGATGGACGGTTGGGATATATCACATGCGTTGAGGTGGGTCCACATGTGTGGGACCCAACAATTTTGGATCAGCTGATATTTATGTTTTCTTTTCATCTGGGCTTGTCCGCTAGCTGAGCTACTGCTAGACGGTCCAGCATGGTGGGCCCAACACATGGATGGCATGGATATAATACATCATGGTGGGCCACACACACATATCATCATCATCATCAAAAAAAAAAGAAAGAGAGAGAAGAGAGAGAGAGAGAGAGAGAGAGAGAGAGCGGTGAGATGGAGGCCCCCCCCCCCCCAATACATGCATCAATACATGGATCCCATGCATGCATGGGCCCAACATTACAAAATAAAATAATTTAAAAAAAAAAAAAATCTGAGGTGGAGATACCATCCCCACCATGCAAATGAGGAGTCTAGATGACCCTTAAAGGCATGGATTAAAGAAAAACTCATCATGGTGGGGTCCATGGAGAATGGACCCACCATGGCTCATGCATGCAAGAAGATGGGCCAAAGGCCACATTTAGGGGATCATGGAGGATCTCCACCATGGATTGGTGGGCCCTTCAAGTCCACATGCAAGGAAAAGAAAGAGATCAAGGGTAGAGAGGAAGATCTAACCCTAGAGTGCACCCATCTTGATCTCCTACTTCCACCACTATGTTCTAGAGCGCCAAGGGATGAGATTCAACGATTGAGATGGGGTCTTGATGGTTGGATTAATGGGGAGAATGGGTGAGAGATGGCTGGACCTTTGGGGTTGCTTGGACGTCCCAAGCTCTAGCAATGGAGGGAGTGAGAGAGAATGGGAGGGAGAAAGGGAGAAAAGAGAGAGAAATGCAATGATTACATGTAAGACCATAATGACTTGTGTAAGTCATGGGGAAGAGAAAGAAATCATTATTTGTAAGAGGCATGGGTTAGGGTGACATCATCATACCCTAGGTAGGCTAGGGTGATGTCACCATCATGATTACATGCTAGGGAAAAGTGATATCTTGGATAGGTGGGTCCTGCAACGTGCGGTCCATGGTCATGATAATGCGCGGTCCACATCTTATGATCTAGGCATCGGATTGACGCACGAGACGTGACGGCGCGGTCGCAATGGTATAGGTCTCAGGTCGAGTCAACTCGGGTTTACAGGATGTGACTTAGGGTCACGTGCAAATGCAATGTACGGGTCACAGGTTGCCGAAATTCGATCAGAAGGTCCGCGGGATCCTACGGAACGGAATGGTCACTAGGACATGGGCCTGACAGTCATTCCATTGCCACTGCTTTCTATGGTGTGGTCGACTTTAAGTTTGGATGTGCCTCATTTTTTAGGATCGTGATCTAGGACGATATAGAAAAGTTGATGGGCGGTGTGGATTTAACACATAAATCATAGTGGGCCCAAAGAAGTGTCACACCTTAAAAGTTGGATTATGTTTTACGCAGCGGAGAAAGTGTTGGGCTATTTTGAAATTTTAAAAAAATACACGGAGCGCAGTCTCCATTCACCATTAAGCTAGACCTTCATTGCTGAAAAAATTCAGCCAAAATACACGGAGCGCTTTCCACGTTCCATGTTAACAAACAAAACTAAACGCCGATTGCTTTCCAATTCCACATTAAATCCAAATTTTCAGCGTTACCAAACAAGCCCTTAGGTTAGCCGAAGTTTCAACCTTTTTGCCTATAAATTGAGTCTTTCTCTCATTCTAAATGACAACGAAAAATTACTATAATCCTTCTGCAAGAGAGAGAGAAGATCAAGTCCTCGGCAAGCTATATGTTGGTATTTATGAATTTTAATTTATAACTTATTCAATTACCTTTTTCTCAAGATCTTTTAAGTCTTGTTCTGAGAGAATAATTTATACTCTTCTTTGAAATCTAAGAGAATTGAATCAAGTAACATTTGGGTTTTTCATTTCTAAAATCTATAGAATCCTAGACTCTTTCTATCTGATTAAACACTACGCCATCTACGTTCAAGAAAGAAGTCCTTCTGTTGCAAGCTTCTGCCACGTATTCGAATCTACATTTGAAGATAAGTATATTTACTGTATTTCGTTTTAGGTTTTTCTAAGATAGCTTGTGAAAATCTCAGTGAGGTTTTGTTTGAGATAGCTTATGAAAATCTCAATAGGGTTTTTATTGTGATAACCCGTGAAAATCACAAGGAACTATATTAGGTTGTTAAGATGACCCTGTGAAAACCTTATTATAGTGAAAGCTAAAATTACGAGGGTAGTAATTTTGGGAGTGGAGTAGGTACGGTTGTTTTAAGCACCGAACCACTATAACTCCTTGTGTCGTGTGTTGAATGCTCTATTCTTTTTGGTGATCGGATGTTATTTATTATTTCTTGTGGTGAATGTTGTAATCTCCTCTTGTTAGTTTAACAGATCGATTTTAAAGACATTCATGAAATAAGGTTATTCCTGCCTAATATTTTAAGTGAATGTTGTCCTACGAATTATTTGTAATCAAGGTTTCAATACTCAAGCGATTTAGATTTTTGTAATCTTTACATATTCTGCATTTATTTTGATTATTTGGTATTGTCCTATTCCCCCCCCCCCCCCCCCCCCCCCCCCCCCCCCCCCCCCCCCCCCCTCAAGGACATTGCTAGCTCTCCATTTCATCTTCCATGAATGAATCTATTAGGTTAATTTTGTGAACATCATCACATCCTCTTGTTGTTTGTACATGTTGAAGACATTCAGCTCAAGTGTCATATTCCCAAAGGTTAGTTTCATAATCACGTTCCTACGATTGATTATAGTGTTTAATGTGGCTAGGAATGGGCAGCCAATGATGAAAGCAATTTGAGTGCCAGCATCAATGATAGGTTGTATATCCAAAAAATAAAAATCTACTGGATAGTAGAATTTATCAATTTGGACAAGCACATTCTCTATCATCCCTCTCGGTATATGAATCAAATGATCAGCGAGTTGAAGTGTGGTCTTAATGGGTTTCAATTCACGTACGCTAAACTATTTGTAGATTAAGTATGGGATCAAATTCATGCTCGCTCCTAAATCAAGTAGTGCATACTTGATCTGGTGGTTCCCAATCATACATGAGATGTTGGGCTATCAGGATCTTTGTACTTCTGGGGCACATCTTGTTTGATGATGGCACTTTTTTTTGTCAAAAATATTTTTTTGGACATTGCGTCGTCTCTTATCCATACAAAGATCTTTCAGGAATTTGGCATACGACGAGATTTGTTTTATGGCACCCAACAAAGGGATTTAATTTTCACATGTTTTAGAACCTCTAAGATATCATGAGTGTTGGGCAGAGGTTTTAATGAGATCAACCGTTGTGGAAGTGGAGCCACCGGCTTGTATTCTTTTTCCAATTCTTTCTCATGTTTAGTGTCGCTAGGCCCATCATCTCTCTTACGTTCTTGCGAGTCTTTAGGCTTCTCACCCCTCGTCAGGATATTTTAGTCAATTATTTTTGCACTTCTAAGAGTGATAACAGACTTTGCTTGCTCCACATGCTGAGTCGAAGAGCTAGGGTCACTATCTCACATTGCGGTTTAGGTTAGATAGAGGTTGGGCTGGAAGAGTCTCATTCTCCCTAACAACTAGATGTGACTCCAATCTTTGAATGGACGTTTTAATGTCATGGAATGCTTTCAGAGTATTTTGATTGAGCTTCTCTTGATCGTGAATGAATTTTTAAACTAATTCCACTTAGATCCTTTTCTAAGTTCATAGTGGAATGAGGATCAAACGAAGAGACCCTTGAGGATTTTTTTTTTGCATTAGTCGTTGGTCCATTCCTCCAATTGTGGTTCCGATGGTTCCGCCAACTAGAGTTGAACATGTTTGAGATGGGAGCATGAAATGGCTTTGATAATTGTTTGTGGCATTAGATTTCTCATGTAACAACTCTAGGAATGCAAGAATCGTAGGACACTCTTGCGTCAAGTGTATGTTACTTGCTCAAATACTACAAATAATTTCAACGGTCTCCTCAGGTTTGACTGTTTCTACTCTCTTTAATTACATGGCTTCGACATTTCTTGTAAGATTGGCCACCCTAGTATTGATGTCGTCTTCTTCCCTTAAAATATTAATTCCCTCCTTCTTTTTGGACTGAGTTGACTTGGGATTGTTTGGCTTGGCTGAAGTATCCCATGATTGCCCATTTTCAGCTAACATATCAAAATAGTCTCATGCATCATCATGATCTTTGTTCATGAATTTCCCATTCCACATCATTTCTATGAATTGGTGCATGGGCAAAGTCAGTTCATCATAGAAAAAGCTTATGACCCGCCAAATTTCATAGCTATGATGTGGGCAAGCATTGAGAAGATCCTTAAATCTCTCCCATTATTGGAAGAAGGTTTCATCCTCTTTTTGCAAGAAGTTAATGATGACCCTTCTAAGGGTATTAGTCCTATGAACTGAGAAATTTTTTTTAAGGAACTCCCGGGTCATCTAAAAGCTCATAACCTAATTGAACTCGTTCTTAAGGAGTGAAGCTATGACTTGGCTTTCTCCTTCAATAAGAAAGGAAACAATTTTAGTCTAAGGGTGTCATCCGACACATTATTGAAGTATAAGGTCGCTACAATCTCATCAAACTCTTTGAGATGTAGATATGTACTCATAGAATCTAGTCTATAGAATTTCGGAAGTAGTTGGATCACTCCCAGTTATAAATTCACATTTCCCACATTATGTGGAAAGATCATTTAGGAAGTTATGCTTGCCCTAGCTGGTTGTAAGTAATCACATAGGGTTCTAGCTGGAGGACCATTGTGCACTTCATTTTCATCTTGTTGCTCGTCGACACAGTGATGAGGTTGATTCTCAACCATATTCTCGGTCAATTCAGAGGATCTTAGGTATTGTCTAATCCTGCAATGGATAGGGAATCCTTCAACTAATCCTCCTTCACTTAAGAGACGGAGAGTATTGTCACGAACCCACTTGGGCATGGATTACTCTCAAAAATTAATTCTAAAACCTACTTCTATTGAAATAAATAGCAAAATAAGAAATCTGAAATAACTAAAGCAAGAGGGTTGGAATGATAGTACCCGATTGATGATTCTAGGTTAGATTCTACAAAACATAAGAAACACAAGTAATGTTAGTATCTAAAAATATTAGAAAAACCTAATCAAGAAACACATAAAAAACCAATCCTAATCCTATACCAATTCTAATACTAAGGTATTTCAGAAAGACGTAATTGAAGTCTCTGGCAACGATGCCAAAAACTTGATCGAAACAAACCTCAACTACAAGGCTACGATGTAGTTTTACTCAGTGAGACCGAGGTCGAATCCCATAGGGACTTATATTTGTGCATTTTCTGGAACACTTTATAACAAGAATTAGAACTAAAACTAAATTATAAAATTGATTTTTAAGTAGTAATGATGTAATTGAGTATAGTAAAGAAGAAAATTAATAGAAACAAAGTACTAGAGTACCAGGGTTCCACTTATAGTCATTCTTAATGTTTAATTCAATTTATTTAATTAGATTACTTAACTGGAGTCGAAGTCTTATCCTATCCAGCCAAATAATAGAGTGGTTAAATCATCATTTATAAACCAAAATATATTTGAATTTCAATTGAATTGGTTCCCACATAAAACACCAAAGTATTGATTGTAAGTAATTCAAAGCATCTATCGTGCCCTTAGTTTACGATAGATTAATGAATAAATTTTATAATCAATCCCTTGCAAAATAGATAGGCAATCATTCTTAGCTTTTCTAAGCATCTGATGTACTTGGACTCAACAATGGATCAAAGTAAAATAAAAATAAATCTTCATTCAAACTAATATCAATGAATTATTCAACAATCAAACCAAATACTTAAATCAAAGTAAACTAAGGCGTTAAAACCCACTACAAGCTTCACCTCTTAGCCCTAGCTAAGAGATTTAGCTAACCATAGACATGATTGAAATAAACTCAAAAGAAAAACATAAAAAAAATAATAAGAACTGAAGGATTGGAGGACTCCGTAGAAGCTACATAACTCCCTGTTCTTTCTTCTTTACCCTAGTTCGTATCTAGGATGGCTTGAAATACTTTTTTTAATTAATCTGAAGTTTAAAATGGGTGTTGCTAACTAGTCTTGGGACACTTGTTATACTTGGATTGTCTGGGGATCTCAATACAACTGGATGGAGAGGGAAACGTGACGTACCTAATTCTACCATTAAAATAGCTTGAAGTTCAAGGTGACGTACCTAATTCTACCAATAAAATAGCTTGATGTTCAACAAAGAGGAGAATAGATGATCCTAATCTTCCTCTCCTCTCACGCCTGAATGCACGCCTATACAGATCCCTTGATGTGCAATAAAGCAATGTGAATGTAAACTGCCCTATTTTTGTAGAAGGAATCAGAAGTCCACCCATCATGCATCTCTACCCCTCACCCTCCAAGCTCCTCACAACACTAAACCGGATCAAGCCCAGGATCTTCTTGGAAATGGGAAGATCAAGGATAGGCGGCCAACTTCCTGGAGAGAGTGATGTGCATGGACCAGGTGAGTAGGGATGCAGCTCCATGGACTGCTAGCCGAGCCTGATTGGTGGTGGTATCACACCCTTCTCAAAGGAACCATACGTGACACTCTCGCATCATATGGATCCGTTCCAAAATCTGGACCTCCCCTTTCCTTTGACTAACGATACTTGAACCAGCTTGTCCGCGCGGCTTCAAAGCCCCTATTATATAAGGTGCACCTTGGATTGGCCTTTGATTAGATAGTCATAAGCATTTTGAAGCAAGCAAGCAACGACTTTGAAGCCAGCAAGCAAGCACACATGCAGGAGTGTGTCTGCATGTGTGCTTGTAGGCACACTCATTCATACATATACATACATGTATTTATGCGGGTGGACTTCTGATTCCTTGGTTACATATACATACATGTATGCGAGAACAATTCTATTGAACTCACCGATCGCACTCATTCATCCATCCAAACTGTTCATATCCATCATGCGGACACGTATGCCTTATGTGGCCCATCTTCGATTTAATGCTTACAGCACAATACCTTCACAAATTTTACTTGCTGGCTTTCCAGGTCTAGTTCTTGACAGCTTGCTCACACTAATTGCTGTTATTTTTAAATGATATTGTCATTTTTCAGTGATTTCACCTTTTACATTGTGAGTCACCAATTTAGTTGTTCTAAATGCCCTTGAAGAGCATCCTGGGCAAATATCATGTTGGGGTGGTAATGGGCCGCTATTGCCAGGGGCCTGAAAAGTCCCGTCCCTGAGTCCACAAGCTATCCTAGTAATGAAAAAACTTAAATTCTCTAAAAGGTTTTAAATTCGTTTGATCCAAGTATTCTTTAAAGCATCCTTCGTTCTTTTTGTACAGCAATAGCCAATAGCCCACTTGATGATTGAACCAGGTCATTGATTGTTGCTCGGCCCATCCAGGATATTGGGCTTGAACTTCACGCCCAACCCTGGCTCCCAGGCTCATTCCCGCCTCTAACATCATGGTAACAGTTAAGAATCTATTGACATCAACAACAAAAATCAAAATTCAAAAAAAAAAAAAAAAAAAAACACCAAACAAACAAATAAACAAACATCCACACATTAAAGAGATAAAAAGCCTTTATTATCTTACACTTGGGATGAGAAAAATCCCACCAGCCTGATAAACTTGATGAATCATCATCATCATCATTAAGGGCCCGTTTGGACGGGTGGATTGGAAGGGATTGAATGGTATTAGGGTGGATGGCATGGATTTCAAGGCAATGATGGTGTTGTTAGTGGATTGTCTTAAGATCCATGGGATTGCTATATCCCGGGATTGCTATATCGAGTCTGTTTGGCACGCCCGGCCAATCCCGAGATCAAACCTTCCCGTCCCTTCCAATCCCTCAAACCAAACACGTCCCAAGCAAATTTGAACGGATTAGGGTGGATTGGATGGAATTTAAAGGTAATGATGGTGTTGTCGGTGGATTGTCTTAAGATCCATGGGATTGCTATATCCTGGGATCAGATCACCCAGTCTATTTCCCGGGATTTAACTTCCAATCCCTTCCAATACCATCCAATCCCTTCCAATCCGCCTGGCCAAACGGGCCCTAATAGTAATAATAATGATGATGATGAATTATGTGATATTGGAAAAGGCATTTCCCCGAATACAGGATATTTGTATTATGAATTATAGGCATACAGGATATTTGTATTATGAATTATAGTCCTGATGTATTATAAGAGTACAATGATTACAAATTATGATATCACATAATGAAGTCTTATTACTCAAGTGTCAAATCAACAAGGAAAAATAATTTCAACTGCATAACCAAATTACAGTTGCAATGATTACAAATTCATCTTGTCTTGTATTACATCAGCATTTGCCAGCTGTATTACACGTGTTTCAACAAATGTAAAATCATAACAGCCATAATTCACAATCCACAGACACTAGCCATTACGTCAAAACTTCCCACACTAGAAGACCCTATCCACCAAATTTTCAACTTTCTTTTTAGTTGAAAGTGCACCATTGTTTTATATTTACTTTCTCGAGGGTCAATTTTAAGGCCAGCAATCAAAAGGCCACATTTTTCCACTCGAGAGTTTTTTTTTAAACTTTATTTTCCAGTCCATCTGGATCAGTGGCGTACAGGCCCCTCCTGTTAGAACCGAAGACCCAAAAAAACTGGGCAATGCCTCGGGTCAAGTATCGTATAATTCCTAAACAATAACAGACTCGATCATAGAAACGAAACTGCCCCTTAACATCCTGAAAACTTTTTATTTTACATAGGACTTCCATCTTCAACCGTGGATGTACAAGGAAATTGGACTCTCGAGGAAAGAATACTGCCACCAATGTACCCAGTCAGCTACGGCTTCTCCAATGCTTGGTGGGAGAATGAGAGAATAAAAGGAAATTCATTCACTGAGGAAAAAGAATGCTGGATTAGCGGAAACCAGGACCATCCCACATCCTATTATCGTTCCAAGTCCCATCTCTGAAGACCTCTTCAATCATATCCCACGCAGCCAAGGAATCAACACCTTTCTCTGGACTGGTAATAAACCCAGTGTCCCATACTATGGAATCACAAGGCTCCAAAACATATTCACCTTCGACCACATCTGTTAGACTCTCATTCATGAGATCGCTGTGCCATCTTTTATTATAGTCTGTATTGACTTGGTTCTCTTGCATCACTGCCCAATCAGCTGGGCCGGAGTTGGCTCCAGTTAGCTGACACTCGGAGGACGTGCTTGAGTCATCCTGCACATCGTGATCTTCCAAACCATTTCGCAGATTATCAGATGCCAGCTCAATGATGGGAATGGAATTGTTACCATACAGCCATTTGTCTGAACTTGATTTATCACCAGCATGTGCTTCAGAAACATCGTCAACCACTCCGTCATCATCTTCGCCAGCAACTTCACCATCTTCATCACCGTCATAATCATCGTCCCCAACCTCATCATCTTCACAGCAATCATACTCGCGGGCATCACCATTACATAAATCTTGATTCAGAGGAGACTCCACAATGGAATCTTCACCATCTTCCTCTGTTATGGCAAACTCCTCACCTTCATCGCTCCCATGCCACTCATCATCATCACTGTCAATATTCAATGAGTCCAATCTATTCTGCTCGGCCCTTCTTCGAAGCATAAAGACATTGAAATAGTAACTGACAAGGTCCTTCTTGGCCCTAGTAGGGAAGACGAGGGAGAGTCGATTCCAAAAATTCTTGCCTGAAGACAACGGATTGGAGAAGACAACTTCCTGAAATACACGTTCTTCCTCTTCGCTCCATTTCTGGCCCACATACTCTCCCATGTCATAGAATCCCAGCTCCACAAATCTCTCCTGCCCGAGCATCGCCCTTAGCTTTTCTCTTGCTTCTATCACATGCTGTCTCACACATCTAACAGAACCCTTGTCCAGGCAACTACAATCAGTCCTACCATTGCCAACATTACTGCCATTGTCAGCATGAGGCATTGGCATGATGCAAATGCCCATCAGGTTTTCATCATCATCCTCCATGAGTTGAGGGCAAGGAATTGGCAATGGCATCTTAGATGGTGGAAAAGCAACATCAGCATCTGAATCAGCACCTAATGCTGGAGCTGGTAAGTTCAAATAACCAGATCTATACTTAGCATCCTGTAAGCTCCATGCAGGAACATCTGCTTGATGATCAGGGCCCACAGAAACAGGCCTTCGGGAGGGATGATCTAGAAGTGATGAGTACGTCTCTTCAGACTGAATTAATACCCTTGGTGGACGGCCATGATCAGGGAAATGAGGGAAGCGAGAAATCTCTAATGCTGGCTCAGTTCTGGCTTCTTCTACACTAGTAACATCACTTGTGACCCATGACAAGCCAGAAAGATTGCCAAAAGCAATGCTCTCAAACTCCTTGTCACCAGGAACTGAAAGTTCAGTAGTGGTGGGACTTGCAACCCTCTCCTCACCCTGACATATATCCAAGCTTTCTTCACCTTCACCTAGTACACGAATTGCATCAGTTACTAACAGAAATAATCAATCACTGCTATCTACAGCCACAAGGGAGATATGCTAAGGCAATTCACACAAGGAGAGAACAAGGTTATTCACAGAAAATGTGCCAACATGATGCATGTGAGCAGGATCCAGGCCAGTCATCAAGTAGTCCCACCTTGAATGTGCTGTAGCCCTCAAATCAGGCAGGTCCACTCACCAGGTGGCTCAGACATGTAAATTGTATTTTTGCTGTTGATCATTTTCTTTTCCTTTTTTATCCTAACTGTCCATGACTCCATAGTTCTCATACATGTGCACTTGGTGAGCACCACACAATGAAGTGTGCCCAAATCTTGCTTATGCTTGCCAAATTGGCACAGGTGTATCAAATCACCTCTTCACTCCCCTTCTAATTGCCCTCGCATTTCTGGTGACAATTTTTTTTAAAGATATTTCTGGTGACAAAACTGTTTAACTACTTTACCCAAAGTATATTGTTTCTCAGGGACATCGAGAACAAATTCTGCAAAAGAAGGCAGGTGACCGCCATAATCTAGTCGTCTTGGATGCTTGTGAGAAAGTTGGCATGACTCATCATCACTGAAGGGTCGCTTGTTGTGCTCAAATACCATGCTTGACCTGCAAGACCAACCATTAAACCCGAGTTACCAGAGGCAAACTATCATAAATGCTACAATTTATGGCAGCAGCCATCCCACAGCTTGTAGGAACAAATATAAATTATTCAGTTGTTGCCATTCAAAAAATATTCAGTTAATGAATCTGAAAACAAACTAAGCAGAAGGAAGGATTCTTTGGCACTGTTGACTTGCTGCGATTAGGAAACAATTACTAAATGCATGAAGATGAGTTGGCCTTAAATCCAAAAGGAGATTGGGATTAACAGCCTGAATGGAACATTTATGAAACTTAAATGAAGGCATAATCCAGACAATCAATGTCGAAGAAAGAATATTTTAATGAAAATGCCCAAATAAAAAGAGATTAATATTTACATATACCAGTTGATCAAGGCTAATAGAATGATTCAAGCACATCAGCATGCTCCTCTGCAAGGCCTTTTCTACAAAAGTGTCATTAATAAACAAGCCTTTTTCATCTAGCTCATGGCCATATGATCTAAGTCCCTCTTAAGAATGATTGGCTCCTTAATTTGGTCACATGCAATGTTTTAAATATCGACGATATTGGCCGATATATCTTGTATCCCACCTGTGATACGAAACACATAGGTAATGCCGATATATCTCACATGTTCAATCCGGTGAGCATTTTCAATTACTGATCCAATTTTTTGTTGAAATTATGTTAAATCGGTGTCAAATGGTTATAAATCCATTGGTTCTTCATAGTTTGCAAGAAAAATCATGTAAGTTGGAGCTTTGATTTCGATATCCATTGGTTCTTCATGTTCTCCATGTTTTTTTTTTCAAAATTTTCCTTCAATCAGTTGTCAATTGAGACAATTTCGAAGTATTTAGGTGATTTAATTTTAAAAAGTATTTAGGAGTATTTGATGAATGATCATCACATGCACTCCAATTTCTAATTTTGAGTGTAGGTGATCCGTTTTGGAGAAAATTCAAAATTTCCCCAATTTCTCCCAAATTGCTTGCAATGTTGTACTCCAAACATGAAAGCAAGCACTTATGAGGGCTAATCTACTGATTTGCTAAGTTCTTGTCAATTTTCGAAAAATAAAAATCATTTTTTAATTAAAATGTAATAAAAAAATTATTAAATATTAATTGTTTCGAAATTTTTAATTGTTTTTTAAATTTCTCTTCAACCAGCTGTCAATTGAGACTAATTTTGAAGTATTTAGGAGTGTTTGATGAAATGATCATCACATGCACTCTAAATGGTATGCATTCAATTTGAATATAGTTGCTTTAGTTCAATCCTGAATCCTGACGGCACATAGCTTAGGACCCTATACAAAGGGAACCTATTATGTGCACTTCTTTTTTGAGATGTTATGATTTAAAAGCATTTATTAAGGTCTTTTTTAACAATTCCTCAAGTTTCAATGAAAAATTCAACAACTTTCCCAATGTTTCCCCATGTTTCCCAAAAGTACGATAAATTATCCGATACAAACGATATCCCGTGTGACAACTGACATGCATCTGTATCCCAAGGATGCGATACCGATATTTCGAACACTAGTCACGGGAATGGTCCCAACATCAGCTCTTCAAAAAAACAAAGGTCCCATCAGCAGCAACTTTTGGCTATTGACATCATTATAGCCTTGTGCCAGCAATCTACTGTCGTCCTTACAGATTTAAAAAAAATATATTAAAAAATAAATAAACAGTTTCTCTCGTGATTGCTTAGTGGAGGTATGAAGACCGCCAGCCCAGCTGACATCAACCACCTCCTTTACCAGGGTTGAGGACCAAGGTGGCGCAATATCTATAAGGCAAACAGGATATTTGGGGTTCCCAATCTCTTTGAGATTGAATTATGTTTTGTAAGTAAAATAGGAAAATTAGAAACTGTAAATAACTTCCCACAAAACCTACATTAAAGACAATAATTTCAGTGAAAGAATGCGCATAATCACAAAAAGAAAGTCCTACAACTAACAAAATCACTCAAACCCTATCAGTCACAGAAATTGTTCTAAATAAAAAACAACAACTGACCACTAGATTAAAATCCTAACCCCAAATTTTCCAAAAAATGAAAACAAATACCTTGGTCACATCCAATCAAAATGAGGGAGAGATTGTATAGGATAGTTATAAGACCAGCCATGCTTTATGGGAGGAATGTTGGGCAGTCAAGGAACAAAATGTTCATAGGGTGCTGTAGCTGAAATGAGGATGTTGAGATGGACGAATAGCAAGATGAGGAAGGATAGAATTAGAAATGAGTGCATTTGAGGGAAATGGAAACTTAGGAGCAGCACCAATAGATTATAAGGGAAAGTAGACTTAGATGCTTCAGCCATGCACAAGTTGACTGCTCCAAAAGAGCAAGGGGAAAGCCAAAAAGGATGTGGCTATTGGTAGTAAGAAAATATCTGATGACATATCATTTAACAGAAGATATAGTCCTTAATAGATTGGAACAGCAGAAAAGAATTTGTGTAGCCAGCCCCAATTAGCTGTGATAAGGCTGCGATGCGGACAACAAAAAACCAATGAACACCAAATGGAAACTTTTCAGCATGAAAGCTGACAATATCTCATAATTAGCTCATGTTAACAACTTGTGGGGCAAAAATGTCAAAGAATGCTTTTGGCAGCTTCTTTTCTGCACTTCCCATGTTCTATCGATTTTATATCTTCAATTGTTGTGCATTAAATATTCTTTTTATGGAATACTGCACATTTATTAAAAGGAGGACTAGTTACATAACTAATGCTGACTACATTACATTTCTCTGATAGTGCCGTCTTTAGCAAGAGCATCTCCAACAGAATTTGCATCAAAACAAGGGGGGCAAACAGTAGCTCTTGCCACAATCTCATTAACCATGAAGGAAGTCCATCCTTTCATTTTGATAACCTTGCTTCATTGGGAGGATACCGACAACTAAAGACTCAGATTTCAATACATCAAGGTTTCAACAAGCAAGAGAAAAGGGGTTCCATTAGAAACAGCTCCAAGTATCAAATAATTTACAAACCCAAATGGTAGGAGGCCCATTCCTATGACTAAATGGTGACACTGAACTGCATATGGATATTGCTAGCTTGATGTGATGTTTCTACTAGTGATTATACCATCCAATGTGCATCATTCATATCAGAAGTAACTAAGATATGAGATATCGAAGGACAAGGCCTCTGCATTGCATTTGAAAGTTACATAATATTTAAATTGGACAAGTGATAACTCAGCCTAAGGATGGTTTTCAAAAGGCATGCTCTGGGGCTGAGAAACAACAACATCAAGATTCCAGAAACCATCATGTGTTTAAGGGTCAAGAGGACCTATATTTGCTATATTTGGATATACCCTGAGCATCATCGTGGGGCAACACTACTGTATCAAGAGTGCATGTTACAATACTGGAGAACATGGGTGAAATGCCTTTTTTTTTTTTTTTTCACACGCACACACACCCTCAAACACTTACGCTGGTGGAATTTCACCACCTATGGGTGAAATGCCTTTTGTGGACTAACTAGACCAAAAAAAAAAAAAAAAAACCTTGCCTTGAAGATTAAGGGAGAAGCTAAATTTAACTTCCGAATTGGTACTAAGACTTCCAGGGAATATCAATCATCACCATACAAGGATAAACAGGCTATATGTTTGCAGCAACTGAAACAAACGAAACACCTTTCTAAACTAAATTTCCAAAGGAGTGAGAAAACTTCCAAGGAATATCGGTTATCACCATAAAAGTATAAAGAGGGTATATGTTTGCAGCAACTGGAAACAAACCAAAACACCATTCATGACAAAAACGTTTAGGCCATACCCGAACTTGCTCATTTTGATTTACATGAACATACATTGCTCCCAAAATCAATCTCTAATGGGTATAATCCAAATTCCTTTCATGAAAAAATCCTTATTGAGCTCATGAATAACATAACCCATTATTGTTGGATGGATGATTCTGACCATCACTATATGTATATGAATTTAGAACAACGAAAAGAACATCTCAGTGGTTCCCATTCAACTCTTGAAGAATGATGGACGATTCAAATCATAAACCATCTTGGCATGTGGGCCCCAGGGGTAGTGGTGACAGACGTTAGATGGTTAGCCATGACTTGCAGCAGAGGCAAAATGGACTTACAAAAATATTACAGAACAAACTCATATTCTCTTGAAGACTTGAGAGAACTTCTTCGAAGAGTCTTCAAGACTCAAAACTTCCGAGCGAAGGAGTCATCGACAGAATATCTTGCCAGGTTCAGAAGAATTACATTTACCCTGCATTTTTATTTTTATTTTTGAAAGAACATAGATTTTAATTAAGAATTTAGGATAGATTGTAATTCCATATGTTGTTTTTCCGATTTTAAATGTTTTCGTTCACTATGTGTTTTAATTGGAATTACAAACTAGTATGCCATTTTATGCGGTGCTGGATTTTAACGCATATTTTTGAAAAATACATGTAGGGTGGATATTTAGCACATTTTTGAAAAAAACATGTATGAAATGGTATATTGCTATTTATGATTGACACCTAGGACCCAGTGCTACCAGAAACTCAGTTCTCTCAAAATAGTCACCCTCTTATGACAACACTCCAATAAATATCTTTAAGGATTTCAATATATTTTCAAGTACCCCTTTCCTCAAAATCATAAAATAACTTCCCTGGTATATATATATATATATATATATATATATATATATATATATGGGAAAAGGTACTATGCGCTCGACCTCACGATAAGCCCCCTTGAGGTTGAGCTGTGTGGGCCCCACCGTGATGCGTTTCGACCATCAACACCGTGCATTTGATGGGTACCCTTTAAATTATGGGATATCCCAAAAATCAGCCGTATACGGAACTCAGGTGAGCCATACCATCTAAAATTATGTGAAGACACCGTTAAAACATATAAAAGCACTTGGTGGGGTCCACCTGAGTTTTTCATGCGTCTGAAACTTGGTCTGAACCCTCATTCAAGTGGGACACACATAATGGATGGGCTGGATTTGCAAACCACATCTCGGTGGGCCCTCAAAAATGGTTATGAATGTTTTAATGGTGCACGGCCCCTCTCCACTTCTGTATGTGGTGTGGCCCACACAAGTCACGAATTGACTTGAATTTTGAGACCTAGGCCCACGATGGAATGGTGCATCTGACTGATGGGGTATATGTTCGAAACGCATCACGGTGGGGCCCACACAGCTCAACCTCATGGGACAGACTCGTGAGGTCGGAAATGGTTCTATGCGGTTGACCTCATGGGAACTTCCCATGAGGTCGAACTGTGTGGGCCCCACTGTAATGCGTGTCGAACATCTACACCATCTGTCAGATGCACCATTCCATGGTGGGCCTAGGGCTTAAAAATAAAGTCAAACCATTACTTGTGTGGGCCACACCACATACAAAAGTTGAGAGGGGTTACCCACCCATTAAAACATTCATAATCATTTGTTGGACCCACTGAGATGTGGTTCACAAATCTAGTCCAACCATTATGTGTGTCCCACTTGGATGAGGGGTCATACCAAGTTTTAGACGCATCCAAATTTCAGGTGGGCCCCACCAAGTGCCTTTATATGTTTTAAGCATGTCTTCACATGATATTAGATGGTATGGCCCACCTGAGTTCCGTATACGGCTGATTTTTGGGATATCAAATAATTTAAAGTGGACCCATCAAATGCATTGTTGATGTTCGAAACGCATCACGGTGGGGCCCCCACAGCTCAACCTCATGAGAAGTTCCCATGAGGTCGACCGCATAGAACCATTTCCAATATATATATATATAGCTCTCTACACCTCCATCAATAGTCTAAGAATAGAGTCTCAAGTGATGATCTCCCTGGCATGAAGCCAAACTATAATTCTCTAATATCCATGTTACTTAAGTCTTCGCTCCAACACTCTACTAAAGCTTAACATTGTGATTATTGCATATGCTTCTTTCTTGTATATAAGTTTCATGATGCTTCTCCACCATCTAGGATGATCTTTGTTTGCCAAATTTTGTAGAATATACTAGTTAACCAAACTAATCCGACCACACCTAGGCCCACGCATGGATCCCACTTGGTCACCAAATGGCCATGTGGAGAGAGTAGCTCTTCTTCAGTTTTCTTTATTTTATGCAGAGATCTTTCAGTTTGCAAAGAACATGGGTCTTCCACGCTGAGCACAAAGTTTGAAAAGTGGGGCCAGCAATTCTTTTATCCATGGCATTTACATGATGCTGCACACCAAAAAATAAAATAAAAAATCTCCCAAATTGAGAGATCCTAATTGTTAAATCTTTGGATGTGGATTGCTGGTATTTTTCTTCTTAACCAGGTATTGTAGAATGTTGGTGTATGGACCATCCACCATGGCCCATAAGGTAAATGGTTTCAATCACTAAAACCATCACACCACTTGTACAGGATGAAAATCCTAAAGGCTACTGCACAAATTCTCAACTATGGCATTCTACAATACCTCCTCAAAACAAACTTATCAAATATACTACAGAGGAACATTCCAATGCAACTAGTTGGACCACAAAAGTTATAGTCCAACACATGGACAAACAACGACGTGTCATATGCATGTGACATTCACCTCAAAAGCCATGCACCACCATCATGAAGATGACCTGACATGAAAATCAGGACAATCCATCAGGTGGACCACACATGCTTTTTTGGAATAGATGCAAAGCCACCAATTGTTTTCTACGGTGCAGCCCACATGTAGTCGATCAGCCTTTTTTTCCACAAGGTAATCTTCAAGGTGAGGCTTGGCTTTTCGACATGTTGCCACTTGCACACTAGTGGAACATGGAGGACAACATCATATTATAATTAGGCATAGAAAATCATATTTGGGAAGCAAATATATTTAGCAAACTCCGTAATCTCAAAGTGCTCACACATGCATCAAACCAATCACGGGAGAAATGAGAAATATAACACTACCAACGTGAGTAGGATTAGAATCCTACCTGCATGCACAAGCAAGCATCAGCCTGTTAATTCATTGGCTAACGCCCAGCCCATATGCAACTTGGCCCAAAAATAGGTAATTCCACTTGTAACATAGCCACATGTGCATATTGAAAGGGGACTGTAGTCAACTTTTTTTTAAAGTTCCTAATGAGCAGAGTGGCCTACTTTTGGGCACGCAAACATAACACGGCCCACCTGATCAACTTCCTGGTTTGTGCCATGCTGGCATGATATTGAACTGTACTTTAAAGCAACCTTTGCTGGGCACTAAATATAAAACAACGTATAAAAATCAAGAACTGGTGTTTACCTCCAAAGACCGTCCTGTGGAAAGCTGAATGCCTGAATCAGGTGAAAGCTGGAAAACAGTTAAGGCTACCGAAACCCTAATTCCTAAATTCTCACTAGAAGATACCGATTTACAAACGCCCAAGACGCTAGAACGCTTATTTCCTATGAATCGCAATATTTCCCCAACCCAATTGAATTAAAGAATGAAAACCGGAAATCGTCGAAAACCCTAATCCTAGATTCTCCAAAAACCCACAGATTCCGGAAAAATCACAACCAATTCAAACCAAAAATATCACCTGCGAACCCTAGATTTATAAATTGGACGAATCCGTACGAGTTTCGGCAACCCTAACCCTAGAAACCGAAATCAACGGCCAAGATCTACCGAATTACGATCAATTGAAAGAGGGGAAAACGTAAAGATCTAATAGAGGATATCTAGACCTAACGAATCGGCAGATCGAATAACGGTAAAAGGAATTTTTTTTTTTTTTTTCTTTTCTTTCTTTCTTTCTTTCTGAAACCCTAACCCTGAAATCGAGAAAAGAGAGCGGCTGAGAGCCAAATTGGGATCGTCAGCTCGAGGGAAATGAGAGGAGATCGAAAATGGGATCGGTTTCGAGATATAGAAGATGAATTGGGAGAGGGTTTGGATCGAAATTGGGGATTTTGGTAAAATAAAAAATTAAATGGAAATTTGCGAAGATGGGTAGGCTTTGTGGTTTTTTATCGTGGAAATTGGTTGGTCAAACGAGAAATTCTTGTAGAATCGCGGGAGTGAGAGTGATTGAAGAGGCGATTCGCGGGCATGTTCCAAATTGGCACACGTGTACGAGGTTGGGTGACCCGTAAGGTGGTGATCCCTTTGGGAAGGGGACGCGGATTGGCTACTCCCCCTGACACCAGCCAATGGCTGGTGGTCGGTGCGCCGTGGGACCCACCATGATGTATGTGTTTCATCCATGCTGTCCATCTATTTTTACGGATCATTTTACAGTCTGAGACCAAGAATGAGGTATATCCCAATCTTAAGTGGACCACATTACATGAAACAGTGTTTAATGAGCATCGACCATTAAAAAATATTTTGTGGCCATAAAAGTTTCGGATCAAGATGATTTTTATTTTTAGCCTTCATCTGGACCTGTATGACCTAATCAACATATTAGATGTCAAATAAACAGTACAGTGGTCCTTAGAAGGATTTTAATGATAGATATCCAACCACTATTGTTTTCATGTGGTGTGATCCATCTAAGATTTATATACCTCTCATTTTTGGCACCGAGCAATAAAATTATATGTAAAAATGGATGAACGGAATGGATGAAACACATAAATCATGGTGGGGTCCGCAGATCACCGACCATCAGCCCCGGGGCTGGTTTCAGGGGGAGTGGCCAATCCGTTTCCGAAGGGAGGTGGCCGCAGGCGTATATTCAATAAAGATCATCGGTAGTGTTTTTATAGCCGTTCATTTTTCGCATACATGATTGCCTACCTGATGAACGAGCCTGTATATTACAGAGCATGTTTTCTGCGGGAAACACGTGATGAGTGGGTGGGAAAACGCTTGCCCACCTCTTGTCACTTTCTCTAGTGCGGGGAAACAACGTATAATACATAAAATCTAACCCGTCCATCAGCTGCACCACCCCTTGTTTACATAAAACTAGGTAGTTCTTTCATCCCAACGACGGACATCAAAATAAATGAATCAGATGGGATATAAACACCACGGTGGGCCATATACAAAATTAATGGTAGCCATCCCATCCCAACTTTTCTCCTAGCGTGTGGCCTGCATCCGTTCCGTATGATCATGATTTTTGAATCTGAGGTGAAACATGAAGCAGAGTACCAGGTGAACGGGGTCGATCCCATTTAAGTTCCACTCAGGTGGCTATTGGTGAGAGAGATAGGCCAACGGCCCTCCAGTTAGAAGGCTGGGACCACAAAATGTTAGTCTGTGGGCCATAGAGACGTCCGTGACACCCTATCCATCTGTTTTGAAAGACCAAAATATGATGGATTCTAAAATTAAGGCAGATCCAAAACTCATGTGGGCCATAGAGACGTCCGTGACACCCTATACATCTGTTTTGAAAGACCAAAAATGATGGATTCTAAAATTAAGGCAGATCCAAAACTCATGTGGGCATAACACATGAAACAGTGGGGATTAATCGCCCAACAGTGACAGAAGTTTTGCATCTGGGTAATATTTTTGCTTACAGTTTATCTAAATGGTAATAATTCTATGAACGGTTTGGATGGCATATAAACTCTATGGTCAGCTTGAGAAAGGTTTCAAACTGAACCCATTATTTTGTTAGTGTGGCCCACCTAAGTTTCCTATCTTTGAATTTTAGAAACCTGCCCTATTGTCGTCTTTAAAAACAGATGGACGGAGTGGCTTTGTCACAGACATGTATGTGAACCCCACGCAGCCCCACGTACAGAGATATCTCTGTGCGGAGGGCCACAGGCAATCCGCTCCCCTGCGAATCGCCTCTATAGTTTCTACTTGCGCGAGACGACCGAGGACATTGCGTCGTCAAATTGCTCAGGCAGCTTATGGCAGAAGTTGGCTAACGCCACACGCACCCTTCATACATCGCCAATGTACAGCGCATGCGCAGGAGGAATTTGTGGAACATTTTGGCGGTTTTACAGGGCCTCCCATTGTAAAGATGAACACGGAAACAAAAGGCTGGTACTGGGCCAAGGCCTGTTTGGTCGTGGGATCAGGTAGCCCGGAATTAGAGCTGGGCATGTCTGACCCATTCCGGCAGATCCGACCCGATCCGAACCGAACCGACGGTCTGGATCGGTACGGATCGAATAGGGTCATTCAGATCCGATGGTTTTCGGATCAGATTCAGGTCATAGTTGGTTCGGACCGATCCGAATCGAATGAATCCGATCCGAACCTATCCGAACCGATCTGGAGTGATTTTATGCATCTTTAACACATATATTATCTTATACTTTTTGTTGTGGTATGGTCTACTTGAGCTTTGGATATCCATCAATTTTGAGTTTTACCACTAAAATGATATGGAAAAACGAATGGACGGCGTGGATAAACCACATGCATTCACAGTGGGCCTTAACAGAATTTACTCAGTACGATAACTCGATAAGATATCCCGTAGTTTGGAAGTGGATTGCGTACTAAGTAACTGAATACGCTGAGCGTACTGAGTAAACTCTGTGGGGTCCACCACGATTTGTATATTTTATCCACTCCTTCCATTCATTTTATAATATAATTTTAGGGCTTAAGCCCAAAAATTAAGCATATCTAAATCTCAAATGAACCACACTGTGGGAAACAGTGTGAATTGAAAGTCTACCATTGAAAAATTCTTGGGGGCCACGGAAGTTTTGGATCAAGCTTATATTTTTATTTTCCCTTCATCCATGTCGGTGTGATCTTATGAACAGGTTAGATTATAAATAAAAATCACTGTAGGGCCTAGCAGGGTTTCAACGGTGGAAATCATTATTCCCATTGTTTCTTATGTTATGATACACTTGAGCCTTTTATATGCTTCAATTTTGGGCCGAACCCCTTAAATGAGGTGTAAAAACGGATGGACGGCGTGGATAGACCACATACATTCAATGTGGGCCCAACTGAGTTTACTCGGTACGATAAGATACGTGAGTGTAGATACAGCTGTAGTCGTGCAAAGATGTACCGTGCACGGCACATCAATAGACAACACAGCGGGCTACTCCACCTAACACCATGGCTGGTGGTCGGTACTCTGTGGAGCCCACCATGATGTATGTGTTTCATCCATGCCGTCCATCTATTTTTACATATAATTTTACAGTGTGAGACTAAAAATGAGATATATCCTAATCTCAAATGAACCACATTACAGGAAACAGTGTTGAATGAGCGTCGACCATTAAAAACATTTTGGTGGCCATAAAAGTTTTGGATCAAGCTGTGTAACCCCTTGAAAATCGGGGGTCGAGCATAGGCTCAACTCCCGAGTTCCAACGCATCACTTATGCAACATAGATAATGATGATTAAATGTTGTCGGTATTAGTGCATTAAACATGAGTGGGATTATACCAAAACAACATATCATACTCCAAAGACAATTAAATTACGCAAGCGGAAGATTGTGATAAGTATATAAAACATATAAGTGGTTGTAAGTCCCAGAGTATGAACATAATACCAGGTTAAATACTTACATGTTGTTTCCAAAATATACAAAATAATAAAGTGTAATGTCTTTTAATCCATGTCCATTTAGCCCCGGTGACGCCACTCTAGGTCTACATAAATCCGCTAGAGAGTTGCAAATAGGAGAACTCGTCCTCGTCGTCGTAGAAGTTGGGCTCTGCCTCGTATCCCTTGGCATCACCTGAAACTACAACAGGGTCTGCTTAGTGTTTTAAAACATCGTCCCAGAGCAGGAGTGAGTGATAAACTCAGTGGAGCTATAAGGCAAAGGTTAACATATTATCAATTTAATCAAGCAGTGATGATAAAGCAATATAGTAAGCATTCCTAAGTACTCTTGTTAATGCAAGGATGATATGTTATTATGATGCATGCCCTCGCCTACACTCCCTCTTGCGACAACATCTTACAATCGCGGCATGCACCCCTTCCTCTGTGCTCAACACCAACGCCAAAGGCACATGCAAATGTAGTGCATGTACATAATTAGCCAAGTTCTTAATTACACATATTCATACAGCAGGTTCGGGAAGCTAAGGTACCTCCCTTTATATCATTGACCCAACATTGATCCATATAGGGTCGTTAATCCTAGTTAATCACATACGATAGGCAAGTTATAGGGCAACGTCACCCTTGTTTTGAAGAGCAGTGGACAGGCAAGTTCAGGCCACTACGAAGAGGCTTGTCACTATCAGCGTAGGCCTTAGTTTATACTTGAGGTCACTACGGGAAAGGCTCGTCACCTTAGCGTAGGCCAACAGCTCGAATACAGTGTCCCATACACCACCATATTCGGCTCATGAGTTTGGATTGCTCACTGGTTACTATAGGGAGGCTCGTCGCCCCAACGTAGGCCGATAGCTAGACCACGGTGTCCCATACACTATCATGCTTAGCTCATGAGTCTTAGCGGATCGTGGTACCAAGGTTAAACGAGTTTTTCACTGGTAAGTTGGTACCTTAGGTTTAAGCAATAGCGTCCATACATGGTGAACATACATCGAGCCAATCGGGTTACTTGACAAGCTCGACTAGTACGAGCGTACGTTGAATTATTCGACATGGAGCGCATATGCACTCCTCGTGGCCTAACCACTGTCGATAATCACCGTACGACTCGGAGTCCTCAAACTCATCCGTCGTGGCTGAACCGTTCAGCTGCCATCGTAAACCATTACCGATTGCCTGGACTACATCGTAACCCCAATCACACTCCAAACAATAGTATTCACATGTGATAGTCAAAGGCAGCATGTGACAACCAATTTAAATATAAATCTCATTTGAACATTTCAACAAACAGGTAATACACATGTTATCATACATAGGCATGTCATCCATAAATCATATAGTGGTAAAGTAGGTTACATAAAGTAAACTGTAACTATAGATAAAGGAATTGAGAATCTTGTCTCAACACCCTCCTTAAATACATTCCAACAAGCATTTTTCTCATTCAGGCATTTTATCAAACACTTAGACTACACGTATCACATACATGTAATAAATTAGTTACAACACATACTATAGCAAATCCTTTCAAATAGGAGTTGCCACACGTACAACAATCATGTATTCTCGATCAAAAATCATGTTAAGCACAAATCATAATTCCATACTCATTCAGACATTTGAGCAAACACGTGGAATGCACTATATTCAATATAGTTCATATATATGTGTAATACACGGAAAACATCATATCTAAGCACGTGTGATTACAATCAAGTCAGTCATAAATCATTACTGACATTGAAAGCCTTGAAAACCATAACCTAAACGTTTATAATCCGCACATTTCACCTGTAAAATCGTAACAAACTCAGTTTAAACGCTAAGTCTTTGTCTACGGCACAACGACAACCTATAACGTGAAATAGGTTAGCTATTTCACCATCTACTCTATTTGAATCCCTAAAACAAATTAGGTTTAGAATTTCTTACCCCAGAAAGGAGTTGAAATCGCCGGGATAGCGATACAGAAAGGCTGATTCAGCCCGTAGAGTGATAGGATTGAATCCCAGGAACAAACCCTCACTCTCTCTCTCTCTCTCTCTCTCTCTCTCTCTCTCTCTCTTCTCCTTACTTTCTTCTTCTCTTTTCTCTCTCTTCTCTCTCTTAGGATCTTAATTAATTTTTGTCTAATTTCTAAAGAATTTGGTCCTTAGTGATTTCTGCCTGAGGTGGTACTCGGGTCTTTGTACGAATTTTTCCAAGACGTTACAATTTACCCCCTTAAGAAAAAATTTTGTCCTCGAAATTAGTACCTTTTCGTACTCCTCGAGAATCTGAGGGTAGTTTTTATGGACCTCGACTTCTGTTTCCCAAGTAGCCTCCTCCTCAGTGTGGTGTGCACACAGAATCTTCATAAGTGGAATAACCTTACTGCGTAGTGCCTGCTCCTTCCTATCTAGGATACGCGTCGGTCGTAGTACATAAGTAGCGTCCTCACTCAACTGCACCTGCTCCCACTTGATAATGTGGGAAGGGTCAGGAATGTATTTCTTCAACATCGAAACATGAAATACGTTGTCCACGCCTACGAGTGGTGTGGGCAAAGCAAGAAGGTACGCTACCACCCCCACTCGATCCAGTATCTGGAAAGGGCCAATGAATCGCGGCGTGAGCTTCCCTTTCTTGCCAAACTGAAGAACTCCCTTGATGGGGGAAACTTTTAGGAACACATGGTCCCCAACCGCGAACTCTAGCTGTCGCAGCCTCGTATCGGCGTAGCTCTTCTGCATACTCTGTGCTGCCAGAAGTCGATGTCTGATAATGTCGATCTTCTCTAAGGTCGCTTATACTAACTTTGGGCTAATTAAGCTCTTCTCACAAACTTCTACCCAACAATGCAGTGCTCGACAGGGGCGCCCATACAAGGCCTCATAGGGAGCTATGTCAATGTTCACCTAAAAATTGTTGTTATAAGCGAACTCCGCATAGGGAAGACAGTCATCCCAACTGTCCTTGAAATCCAGCACACAAGCTCGCAGCATATCCTCTAACACCTGATTTACTCGTTCCATTTGCCCGTCAGTCTGTGGGTGGAACGCGGTACTGAACTTTAGTTTCATACCCATTGCTTCCTGGATATGAGTCCAGAAGATAGATGTGAATCATGTGTCTCAGTCTATAACATCCTGGATTTTCACTGTTTTGCATTCCAAAAATCCTTGAATTTTTTTGTGTGTAATTAACTTATAATGTCACTTACTGACCATTAGCACTCAATGTTAGTTTATACACAGGTGAAATCAGTAAAGAATAGCACAAGTCCGATTAATCAGCCGTAGGAAGCCAACGAATCCGCCTGATCACTTGAACATCAAGTTTAGTCCCATGATTTACTCATGTAGGGCCCGAATCTAACCAACTCATTGCTAACCAATCAAGATAATCATAACTAAATTAAAGATCCAACCGAAGCCGAATCAAACAAGGCTCGGATCTTAACTAATAGACCAAATCAACCCCGTTACGCTTTTAGCCTAAAACCGACGGCTTAGAGTAATCATTACCAAATCTCGAATTTCACTAGTTATAAATAGGCCACATTAGGAACATAGTTAATCCAAACCCAAATCATTGCCCACGAGAAATTTCAATACCTAATTCATTCCAGAAATGCCCCGATTTTTCAAACAAGCTCTAGACCGTTTGTTGGCAGGCCATTAGTTCCAAAACTATAGAGAAATGTCCGTCTTACTGGGCTTGACGTCCATCGTGGGAGTCGGACTTGGGAAATGTCCGGAACCGCTTAACTTGAGCCAAAGGATGAGTGTATGAGAAGTACAAATACCCTAAAGGAATGAGCTGGAACTTAAGTGAGTTGGGTCGTCCACTCTTATGCAAGTTGAGGATTTCGGACCGTCGGTTTACGACCAAACTCTACCCGTGGAGTAAGGATATTTCCCTGCTCATATCCGCATAGCCACGGCCCCGATCGACTATCGGTGACTGTTGAACAAACTTCTAATCATATCTGTCGATCGGCGCATCCAAATGGAGGGCCGATCATATACATATGTAGATCATCGTTAGGGCTAACTATCCTACAGTGTATGTCAATATATACACCCCATAGTGGGCCCTAGAGCTTAAAAAGACCCTCCCATAGGTCTAGTATAGTAAAAACCTAGCCCTTGGGGTCATTTACACCAAATCTGGCATTATAAAAGGGCCTCATTTAGGCACCCCCTCTCCCTATACGATTTTGCCTTAGAGGAAAGGAAGAGAGAAAAGAGAAAGGAGAAAGAGAAAGAGAGATGGAGAGAAGATGAAGAGAAAGATAAGGGAGAGAGTGTTTGTGTGGGTGAAAGAAATCTTAATGCTTGTAGGGTTGGTATTTCCTTAACCAAACCGATGGCTACTACAAAACCTCCACCAAACTCACCCATGCTAAGAAGTGGAGGCTAGAATAGTATATTTTTCATTCAATAGAGCAACCTAGTATAGATTTCTAGGCATTAATGTTTTCTTCCTTGATTTTGATTTAAGAATTGGCGATTTTACCCAAATCCTCAAACCTTAAGATCTCAAAGAATGGAAATCTCCTCTTAAGGTGCGAACTATTATCCTTAGGTGGCCTAGCACCAATTGTAGTATGAGTATAATGATTTTGATTGCTTGGGTGATGCATTTGGAAAATCTAAAGAAAACCTAGAAATTGCTTAGTTTGTTTGGATTGTATGGAATTGTATGTTTTGTTTAGCTCTCATATGATGTTGTTCGTGCTTCTCACATGATTGGTTACAATGGATGATTACATGTTCATGTTTAGTATGATTTTCTCATATAGTGTTGCTTTATAAAATGTACGATTCATTAACTCTTGTGTATTTTGGTTCTACGAGATGTAGGAAGTGCTTAGCTTCCTCACTAACCCACATAACACATATGCACCTTTGTTCATGATAATGTTAGCTTTGCTTAATAGGAGAATTTAAATCGTATGTTGAGAAGTATGAAAACATGATATTGTTATGCTAGTTGATACATGAATAGTTGGTATGCTATGGATCACCATCAAAACCGTTGGGTTGGTCAGGAACATGAGGAGAGCGAAGGTGGTCCCGTTGATAGGACTACCTTGAGGCTAAACCCATGGGTTTGGGTGAGTGCGGGTGGGCGACAGTAGTTAGACTACATGGGTCACCGATACCTAATGTCGTCTGTCGCGTGCTTGCCTGAATTTGTGCGGTATTGCCTATTTACTGACCAATTTTGCCTGTTAACTTTGATTGCTCACATATGTATGGAACCTGACACACCCTGCAACCGTTGCAGCCCATCGATAACTAAATTGAAACCGATCCATCACCTCGTGAACCGAGCATGGTGGAATGGGATACTGTGTCTGAGTTGTCAGCCTACGCTGGGGTGACGTGCCTCCCCATAGTGACCACGAGCGATCCCTTCTTCTTGGCACTCCCCATGTGCTTGAAGTCGGGGATGGGGAACCCGACGGGATCAAGGATCGCGGGGTCTTGGCCTCACACGTTGGGGGGTCTTGGCCTCGCAACCAGTTTAGGGTATTGATACGTGGGGTGTATCAAATTCTCCAACCTACTGGATGAATGAACTTAACTAAGAACTCGGCTAACACGATCACATTGCATTGCATTAGTTAGGGTGGCGACTCGGCAGTCGAGGTCGCTCTGAGGGAGTGTTTATCATACGCAATCATTAGATGGAGTCGCTTGAGGGAGTGCTGTGGTGAGAGCATGCATTATATCATATATCATGCATATACATTAATAAGATTAGTTAGATATTTATGAATGATTGTTTTTCATTAAGTTTATAATATAATTGATGTTTGTTACAACTTAAGATTAATAGCACTCATTAAGTTGATCACTCACTCCCACTCTGGAATAGTGTTTTAAAACACAAACCAGACTCGCCCGTAGATGCAGGTGATGCAGAGTATGAGGAGCCCGATGACGTGAGCCTCGCAAAGGAGGACGAGTTCTTCTACTTCCAGTTGATGAGCGGGTCTTCATCGGCTCAGTAGATGGGACGTTAGATCGCTGAGTAGTAGACTCAGATCTATTCTTTTGGACATACTATTCTTTTTGTGATTTTGTAGGGCAACGCCTGGTGCGACCCATGTATTTTTTGGACCTGTATATATATATATATATATATATATATATATTTAATCTCTTTCATTTCAGTAGACTTGTGTGGTTGTGCTTCATGTTACAGGAAATTCCAATCTGCACATTTAAACCTGATTAAACGCATAATAATGAAAATCAGTTATAAGTGACCCCAGGAACTCGGGAGTTGAGTGTATGCACGACCCCTGATTTTTAGGGCGTTACAAGTTGGTATCAGAGCAATGATTTGGAATTTATTGGGCCATGGGTCATGAACCCACTAACGCGTTCGCTGACTTGAGAGGAAACACAATAGAAAACACAAAAATGCTAGGTACCACCCCAGTCCCTGAGCTGACGCTCTTAGACGGAAGGTGAGACTTCCAGAGTGTTAGGGTTGGGTGGTGAGAGTAAGTGGTGACACTAAGAAATAGGTTTGAGAGTCTTACGAAGGGCTTCAATTGAGGAGAGAGAGCATAACAATATTAAAATTGGACTTGGGGGCCTTATGACTCGTTTCAGCCCATTCCCAGGCAAGAACTCGGGAACTTAACGGCAAGACCCGATTCGACTAACTAAGAAATTTAAATGGTCCAGTCCACCTAATCCCTAAGGGCCCGTTTGACCAACTGCGTTAGGTGGGATTAAGGTGAATGGAATTGTAAGAGTAGCAGTAAATACATGTGTAAGGTAGTGTCCCTAGATTGTCTGTATCCCATGTTTTCCAATACCAGGTTTGGGATGCATGCAATTAAAGGTAAATTGCAGGATTTCCTTTTAAATTACACTTGGAAATCCATTATCATGGGCCTTGGAAGTCCCATATCACACCTTCCAACACAAGACTCATTCTACAAAGTCGGTGAAATAAGTTTTAAATTCCTTCCCATGCTTATTCCAGACATGCCATTCCCAAATTTTGAGTTGAGAGCAGCATTACAACCCCATTTGGTTCAACTAAATGCCACTAGCCAAGTAGGCCTAAATTAAAATTTCTCTTTCCAACATATCTCCTTAAGATATTCACCTGTCATCACCCTATTCTTAAACTTCCCTAGTACATTTTTAAGAACGAGCCAGAAATCGAAAGATTTGATGGTCGAAGCCAACATCCAAGTCCAAATGAGCTAGTTCTAGGTCAAATTTATTAATTCTAACTCATTCGGGGATAGAGATTTAGGGGTGAATGAGAATTTATCGAAAACAGTGAAATGAAAGAAAAATGAGATTTTATCCCCTAATCAGGAAGAATATTGTGAAATAACTAGGCTCATTGCGTAGATCGGCTTCTCCTACCCCAAATTCATATATGGCATGTCGAATAACTCACCCCGGTTTGCGAGATATGGTCGTCGCAAGGTGCACCTATCTGGGAAAACGCCAATTGGCGTGGCCATGCCCGGCCGGCCTGACCACGCCCAGACCACGCCTGACCGACCACAGTGTCAGCGTGGCCACACCTAGCGGGCACAGCCCACGCCCGGATGTCCAGAGTGCCGGCATGATCACGCTGGAATTTTCTATAATTTTGGGTCAACTTTAAAAATTTATATCTCCTTCGTTACAACTTTGATTTAGGTGATTCACAAGCTAGATTGAATCTTAACAAGTATAGTTTCATATAAAAATAAAATAAAAATAAAATGAAAATTATAATATAGTTATATTTGAAATGAATTGACAACTATATAAAAAAAAAATCGTTAGTTTTAGACGGTGGTTACTTCTAGAATTTTTATAATTTATTTACAACTCCAAATGATATAAAATTTGGTGAGATGACTTGAAACTTGATGATAAATCATCATAAAAATTTTAAAAATAATTCAGTTACTAAAAGTATAAGAAACGGACCCCAAAAACTTAGTCCTCCCCCCTTTGCAACACATACACGTGTGGGCCTACCTTTCTTACTATTTAGGGATACTTAGAACCCATTCCCTCTATTTCTACTACATTCCATCCCTTCTAAACCCTTTCCAAAACCCCAATACATATTTCCATCCTCTCTCACTCTCCCATTCTAGATCTACTTCAAACTCATCTTCTTCTTCTTCACAACTCCCAAATCCATTCTTCAAATCCCACTTCAACTCTCTCACTCTCTTGTCCACAAAATCCACTTCAAACCCATCTTCTTCTCCTTTACAAGACCCATCCCATCTCAACACCCATTCTAAATCCCACTCCATTCACCCATTTACTCTCAAAACCTAACATCAATGCTCTTCACTCCTAAAACTCATCTCAAAACTCATTCACAAATCCAACACTAAACCCATTTTTTTTCTTCCAAAGCATTCTCATCAAAAATCCATTTCCTTACCGAGGGAAATGGCATTCCTAGCAACCGTTGCCTCATTCTTCTCCATTCCTGTGATTCTTTCCCTCATGTGGAAGAAGCACCCCTATCTTTGCCCGACCTAGGAGAGTAGTAACATAACCTTACTGATAATTAGTAGTTTGCTCTAAGTTGGTTAGGTCTACCTACATGTACGAAGGATAATTAGAACTTTTGTTTAAGTAGGTTGTATTCCCCTTACATTTGGAATATCTATGTTGTAATACATACTGTAGGATATAACTAGCCATACTAATGACACTTTGAATCCAATATGAATGTATGGATTGCCTTGAGATTTTCTTGTCGCCTTGTGAATGCTTGTATGTATGATTGCCTTACTGCGTCCTTGTTAGCGTTATTACACTTCAAACCACCAGAATACCTTAAAACTTTCGACTATCCCTTCATTCTTGAAATTTATGAAACCGAAGTGTAGTCTACTCATAACCCACTAGCCCTAGGATTGAAATGGTAATTCATATAAAATTTCATGCATTTAGAAACTTTTTAGGATGATCTTTGACCATAGGCATATCGAGAGATTTATTAACCCCCAATTTGGATATAAATTAAAACGAAGACCCTCGTAGACCAAGACCCAAAGGACAACCTTATAACTAAGAGATTTAAACTTTCCAATGATGGATAAACTTTAGATTGATTTTATTACGGAATTACAGAAGTATACACCTGCGAAGTATTCGCAGCTTGACCCAATTCTCAATCCTGGGCGAATACCAACGGACTCACTGTTTTGACTGAGCAGAAGACCAGGATCCACCAGGACGAGGAAGGGATGCAAAGAGCCTTCTACCCTGGTCAGGTAGATAATTGACGTATCAGGTTTAAGCCCACTACCACCATCTCTCTGTGTTGGTCGAACATTAAAAACAAATATTTTACTCTAGATAGAGGGAAATCATCGTCTTGAATCCAAATCTTAAAAATAAATAGATAATTAAATAAATTATAGTAAACCATCAGTGTGAAAAAGTTTTAAGGGGGTAGACTAAAATGAGCCAGACTAGTATAGATAGCATACACCCTACCATGCATATAAACTTGAAATCAATAAAACTAAGGCAAATGAAATAATAAAACTTTTACTTATTACCCTTAAGCAATTTCAGGGACGAAATTATTTTGAAGGGGGGGTAGATTGTAACATCCTGGATTTTCACTGTTTTGGATTCCAAAAATCCTTGAAATTTTTTTTTTGTGTAATTAACTTATAATGTCACTTACTGACCATTAGCACTCAATGTTAGTTTATACATGGGTGGAATTAGTAAAGAATAGCACAAGTCCGATTAATCAGCCGTATGAAGCTAATGAATCCGCCTGATCACTTGAACATCAAGTTTAGCCCCATGATTTACTCATGTAAGGCCTGAATCTAACCGACCCATTACTAACCAATCAAGATAATCATAACTAAATTAAAGATCCAACTGAAGCCGAGTCAGACAAGGCCCGAATCTTAGCTAATAGACCAAATCAACCCCATTACTCTTTTAGACTAAAACCGACGGCTTAGAGTAATTATTACCAAATCTCCACTTTCACTAGTTATAAATAGGCCACACTATGAACATAGTTAATCCAAAACTAAATCATTGCCCACGAGAAATCTCAATACCTAATTTATTCCAGAAATGCCCCGATTTTCCGAACATACTCTAGACCGCTTTCAAAAATATAGAGAAATGTCCATCTTACTGGGTTTGACGTCCATCGTGGGAGTCGGACCTGGGAACTGTCCGGAACCGCTCAACTTGAGCTAAAGGACGAGTGCATGAGAAGTGCAAATACCATAAAGGAATGAGCTGGAACTTAAGTGAATTGAGTCGTCCACTCTTATGCAAGTTGAGGATTTCGGACCATCGGTTTACGCCCAAACTTTACCCATGGAGTAAGGATATTTCTCTGCTCATATCCGCATAGCCGCGGCCCCGATCGACTATCGATGACCGTTGAACAAACTTCTAATCATATCTGTTGATCAACGCATCTAAATGGCGGACCGATCATATACATATGTAGATCATCATTAGGGTTAACTATCCTACGGTGTATGTCAATATGTACACCCCATAGTGGGCCCTAGAGCTTAAAAAGACCCTCCCATAGGTCTATTATAGTAAAAACCTAGCTCTTGGGGCCATTTACACCAAATCTGACATTATAAAAGGGTCTCATTTAGGCACCCCCTCTCCCCATACGATTTTGCCCTAGAGGAAAGGAAGAGAGAAAGAGAAAGAGAGATGGAGAGAAGATAAAGAGAAAGATAAGGGAGAGAGTGTTTGTGTGGGTGAGAGAAATCTTGATGCTTGTAGGGTTAGTATTTCCTCAACCAAACCGATGGCTACTACAAAACCTCCACCAAACTCATCCATGCTAAGAAGCGGAGGTTAGAATAGTATATTTTCCATTCAATAGAGCAACCTAGTGTAGATTTCTAGGCATTAATGTTTTCTTCCTTGATTTTGATATAAGATTGGCGATTTTACCCAAATCCTCAAACCTTAATATCTCAAAGAATGAAAATCTCCTCTTAAGGTGCGAACTATTATCCTTAGGTGGCCTAGCACCAATTGTAGTATGAGTATAATGATTTTGATTGCTTGAGTGATACATTTGGAAAATCTAGAGAAAACCTAGAAATTGCTTAGTTTGTTTGGATTATATGGAATTGTATGTTTTGTTTAGCTCTCATATGATGTTGTTCGTGCTTCTCACATGATTGGTTACAATGGATGATTACATGTTCATGTTTTGTATGATTTTCTCATATAGTGTTGCTTTATAACATGTACGATTCATTAACTCTTGTGCATTTTGATTCTACGAGATGTAGGAAGTGCTTAGCTTCTTCACTAACCCACACAACACATATGCACCTTTGTTGATGATAATGTTAGCTTTACTTAATAGGAGAATTTAAATCGTATGTTGAGAAGTATGAAAACATGTTATTGTTATGCTAGTTGATAATAAATAGTTGATATGCTATGGATCACCATCAAAACCCATGAGTTGGTCAGGAACATGAGGAGAGCGAAGGTGGTCCCGTTGGTAGGACTACCCTGAGGCTAAACCCATGGGTTTGGGCAAGTGCGGGTGGGCTACAGTAGTTAGACTATATGGGTCGCCCGTACCCGATGTCATCTGTCGTGTGCTTACCTAAACTTGTGCGGTATAGCCTATTTATTGACCAATCTTGCCTGTTAACCTTGATTGCTCATATATGTATGGAACCTGGCACACCCTACAACCGTTGCAACCCATCGATAACTAAATTGAAACCGATCCATCGCCGCGTGAGCCGGGCATGGTGGAATGGGACACTGTGTCAGAGCTGTTGGTCTACGCTGCGGTGACGCGCCTCACTGTAGTGACCGCGAGCGATCCCTTCTTCTTGGTATTCCCCATGTGTTTGAAGTCGGGGATGGGGAACCCGATGGGATCAAGGATCGTGGGATCTTGGTCTCACACGTTGGGGGGTCTTGGCCTCGCAGCTAGTTCAGGGTATTGATACATGGGGTGGTGCATCAGATTCCCCAACCTGCTGGATAAATGGACTTAATTAAGAACTCGGCTAACACGATCGCATTGCATCGCATTAGTTAGGGTGGCGACTCGGCAGTAGAGGTCGCTCTGAGGGAGTGTTTGTCATACGCTATTGTTAGATGGAGTCGCTCGAGGGAGTGTTGTGGTGGGGGCATGCATCATATCATCTATCATGCATATGCATTAATAAGATTAGTTAGGTATTTATGAATGATTGGTTTTCATTAAGTTCATAATGTAATTGATGCCTATTACAACTTAAGATTAATAGCACACACTGAGTTGATCACTCACTCCCACTCTAGGACGGTGTTTTAAAACTCCAACCAGACTCGCACGTAGATGCAGGTGAAGAAGAGTTTGTGGAGCTTAACAACGCGAGCCTCGCAGAGGAGGACGATTTCTCCTACTTCCAGTTGATGAGCGGGTCTTCATCGGCTCAGTAGATGGGAAGTTGGATCGCTGAGTAGTAGACTCAGCTCTATTCTTTTGGACAGACTATTCTTTTTATGATTTTGTTGTGACCCATGTATATTTTTGGACCTGTATATATCTACACGCTTGATCTCTTTCATTTCAGTAGACTTGTGTGGTTGTGTTTCATGTTCCAAAAAATTTCAGGCTGCGCATTTAAACCTAATTAAACGCATAATAATGAAAATCGGTTATAAGTGACCCTGAGAACTCGGGAGTCGAGTGTATGCATGACCCCCGATTTTTAGGGCGTTACACGGTCCGACACGATCTCCATAGGAACCCCATGGAGAGCACAATTTCCTTGATGTATAACCTGGCCAACTCGTCTATGGAATTCGAAACTCTGAAGGGAGAAATGTGCCGATTTCGTCAATCGGTCCAAAATCACTCATATGGAATCATGCCCCTTCCTTATCTTCGGTAGCCCTGAGATAAAATCCATAGAGATAAAATCTCATTTCCATTCAGTTATGGGCATGGGCTGAAGCAGTCCAGGAGGTCGGCGATGTTCGGCCTTGACCTACCGCCACGTAAGACAACGTGATACATGCTCTACTATGTGGGCCTTCATGTTGTCCCACCAATACGAATGCTTCATGTCTTGGTACATCTTCGTACTCTCAGGATGCATCGCCATCCTCGAATTGTGAACAATTTCAAGAACTTCCCTTCTCAAGTCATGAAGACTTGGTATGCATAGGTGGTCTCGATAACGCAAACCCCCATTTGAACCAACTCTCCATTCAGAGTTTCCCTTGTCACTAGCTCGCTTCCTCATCTTCACTGACCATTTATCCTCCCCCTGAGCCACTATGATTCCGTCATCGATAAGTGGCTACACACGAACATGAGCGATGCTCTCGAACGTCTCCTCTACCATAAGTTTCTGCTTAAAGTCTTGCACAAACTCTACCATATCCCACTCTGCTATCATCAGCGGAGCCGCAAATGCTATAGCCTTCTTGCGGCTCAACGCGTCTGCCACAAGGTTAGCCTTTCCAGGGTGGTAGGAGACTTCGAACTTGAAGTCTTTTAAGGTTTTCATCCACCGTCGCTGCCTCATATTCAGGTTCCTCTACGTGAATATGTATCTGAGGCACTTGTGGTCGCAAAAGAGCTCGAACTCCTCTCCGTAGAGGTAATGTCTCCAGAGCTTCAATGCAAAGATGACGACTGCTAACTCCAGGTCATGCGTAGGGTAATTCTCCTCGCGTTTCCTCAACTGTCGCGATGTATAAGCAATAACCCTTTCCTTCTGCATAAGGACACAACCCAAACCAACACGAGACGCGTCGGTGCATATCGTATACTTAACCCCTTGCTCTGGTAATACTAGCATAGGAGCAGACGTCAACTTGTCCTTAGTTCCTGAAAAGCTGTCTCTGCCTTCTCATTTCAGGCAAACTTGAGATCTTTTCGAGTCAACTGAGACAACGGTCTGGCTATCTTGGAGAAGTCCCGAATGAATCGGCGATAGTAGCTAGCAAGTCCCAGAAAACTCCTCACTTCAGTAACCGAACCGAGCTGCTCCCAGCCCTGAACTGTGGATAACTTAGCAAGGTTCACAGTTATCCCTTCCTTGGACACCACATGTCCCAGGAACTTGACTTCTTCTTTCCAGAAGTTGCACTTCTTGTACTGTGCAAACAATTGGTTCTTCCTGAGAGTATCAAGGACTGCTTGCAGGTGCTCCTCATGATCTTCTCGATTCTTGGAGCATATCAGGATGCCATCTATAAATATGATGATGAATCAGAATAGATACGGCCGAAACACCTTGTTCATTAGGTCCATGAACATGGCCGATGCGTTTGTGAGTTCAAACGACATCACAAGGAACTCGTAATGCCCAAAACTGGTCCTAAAAGTTGTCTTCTGCACGTCCTCACCCCTGACGCACAACTAGTGATACCCTGACTGTAAATCGATCTTCGTGAAATACTGTGCCCCCTCAACTGATCAAACAGATCGTCTATCCTGAGCAAATGATACTTGTTCTTCATTGTCACTTGGTTCAACCTGTGATAATCAATACACAATCGTAGTGATCCATCCTTCTTCTTCATAAACAACACGGGTGCTCCGCAAGGAGATACACTTGGTCGTATGAAGCCTACATCTAACAGATTATCGATCTGTTTCCTCAGCTCCTCTATCTCACACGGAGGCATGCGATACGTCGGTAGTGAAATGGGTGTCGTACTAAGCACAAGGTCGATAGTAAAATCGATCTCGCGTTGAGGAGGTAGTCCCGGGATCTTCTCGAACACGTCTGTGAACTGTTAGACTACAGGTGTGTAACAGCTCGGATTTTCCCCAACCTGGAATTAGACGTCCTTAGGCGATGGGTCAATCCTAACACTGGTTTAACTTCTCAAACACTCAATTAAAGCCTCAAATCCCTTTTCAAACCATTTTCTTCACAAATCTCACCCTTCACTACCTTGTTCTTTCAATTTTTTCTAATCACGTTCGCCCTAGACACTATCTTAAACTAGCTAAGTAGTATAACTTGGATCACTTTAGATACAAACTACAAAGGCCCAGGTACCACCTCAGACAGAAATTATACAGGACTAAATCCTTTAGAAATTAGGCGAGAATTAGCTAGTGTGAAACTAGAGTACCTGTGAAATTAGCACCAATCACTTTAAATACGATCTGCAAGACCTAAAACTTGCAGAATCATTGACGCTAGGTTACCTTAAAATCTAGGATCAATCTCATTACCCGGCTGCTCTCGGGAGCATCTCGAAACTCCGTATCAGATCTGGACCGCACGTCGGAAGTCCGATTAACACGAAGTTAAGGAGTTAGGACCGCCTTGCTGGGCTTGACAACTATCTCGGAAATCAAATCCAGATAGTGTCCCAGTGCTATTCGCTTGAGCTCGGAGTGAAGAGTGTGAGAAATGTGAAATTAATTCAAAATAAAATATCTCAAATAGTAATCTGGCACCTCTCGCTTGCGGATCAGTTTTAAGCAACCAAACCGTCAGAATCAGACCAAATTACACCCTCAGATCAGGAGAAATTTCATACACATTTACATGTACTCGGAATCTTTGATCGAGATCCGCTGACCGTTGAACTGAAACTGGTCCGCCACGCGTGATCTGGAATCCCGACCAAAATGAAAACTTAACTCCACCTAGATCCAGTGTTGGTGATCTTCAGTCCAACCTTTGGCTCAAGGAGGCCCGCCAGAAGTCCTCCGTTGAGCTGAAACTGATCCGCTTTTGTTATAACTTAAGTATACTTTGACCTGAAGTCTAATTCAGTGAGTTTTTAGGCTATATAAGGACCTTAAACCCTTTCTCATTGCAGCCATACGAATTTGAGAGAAACCCTAGAGAGAGAAGAGAGAAAAGAGAGAGAAAGTGTGGGAGCAGTGGGAGAACCTCCCTGCCACTCTTCCCTGCCGCTGTACGAGCTTCACCACTCGATTCTAATCACTTTCCCGGTGATTTCAGCTCCGTTTCTAGGTAAGAAACCCTAACCCTAAACTGATTTGGAGTTTTGATAGTTGTAGGTTATGAAATAGCTAACCTATTTCATTCTATAGGTTACCAAACTGCCATATACAAAAGCTTAGCAAACCTATCGACTTCGTTACGATTCTACGATAAAAGGTGCGGACTTTAGGTGTATAGGTTATGGTTTTCAACGCTTTCAATGTCAGATAATGATAGATTCATGATTTGCATGCAATTGCACATGTACAAAGTGCTGTCTGTTTTCTGTTTCGATTAAAGATGAAAAATATGGAATTCTACATACTCTAGGTATTTGTAGAAAGTACCGTATACATACAAATTTTGGAAATGTGTTTGACATGATTAATTGTTGTATGAATATATTATATGTGGATAAATTACTTGTTTGGCGAAAGGACTCGCCCTAATACATGTTTTGCTTATATACACTATGTATGTTGAAATTGTGTATTCTAGAAAGTACCGTATACGTATAAATTTTAGAGATGTATTTGCCATGATTATTTGCTGTATGAATATATTATACATGGATCAAATACTAGCTTGGCGAAAGGATAGCCCTAATACATGTTTTGCTAACATACATCATGTATGTTGTAATAGTGTATTCTAAGTGTTTGTGAAAATGACTGAATGAGTATAGAACTCTCATTCGTGCTCGCCATGACTAATTGTCATGGATAATTGATTGTTGTATTGGCGATACCCCTTTGACGAAAGGATTTGCCCTAAATCACGCCACAACCAATATACACTAAATATGCTAAAATGTGTGGCCCAAGTGTTTGTGGAAATGACTGAATGAATATGGAACTTGGATTCCTGCTTGCCATGACTACCCGTCGTGGGTGTATGCGTGTTATGATTGGGGTAACTCCCTAGTGAAAGGATTTGGCCTCATACCTATGTGATCAACATATGTCATGTATATTGATGTATGTATTTTAAAGTGTTTGTTGAAATGTCTGAATGAGTAGTAGCTAGTAAATTGTAATGTTTAAGGGTGTTGAGATATGATTCTCAACTTCTTTAACTATGTGTATGATTTCTTTAGATATCTGTGTGATTAGGAATTGAATATGTACAAACTCATGCTTATGTTGTACTTCATAACATGCTCAATTGATTGTATGATTTGATCTATGTGATGCATATGTTTAAATTCATGTTTACATTGTATGATCCGTCATGGGTGATGGGGGAGTGGAGCAACGAGTGCGTGCAACAGCCCTGGCAGCCCTAAACGGATAATACCAGACTTTGATTGTATGATTTGAATCTTGTTCCATTAATGCTTTATCTATCTGCAATTGATTGTGTTTGGGGCTATGATTATAGTCCAGGCAATCGGAAATGAAAATGAATGCGTGGCTGAGATTCATTTGCCACGTGAGATGTGTTCGACGAACCTGAGTCGTACTTCGGTTGGCTATAGTGGTTGGCCACACGAAGTGCTTATGCGCTTCATATCGTTCAACTTGTTGTGCGCTCGAGCTAGCCGAGCTCGTCAAGTAACCCGATCTGTCTTATGTATGTTCACCATGTTTGGACGCTACTGCTTGAACCTAGGGTACCAAACTTACCAGTGAAATCTCGTTAACCATGGTACCTCGATCCACTAAGACTCATGAGCCGAACATGGTGGTATAGGACACCATGGTCGAGCTGTCAGCCTACGCTGGGGTTACGTGCCTCCTCGTAGTGACCAGTGAACAACCAGACTCGTAAGCCGATTATGGTGGTATAGGACACTATATTCGAGCTGTCGACACCTACGGCGAAAGCCGAATACGGTAAGACCTGTATTCGTGTTGACGGGCGACGAGTCCTCCGTAGTGTCTTCGAGTATACTCTAAGGTCTGTGATTGGCGACGAGCCCTTCATAGCAACTAGAGCATGAGTTGAGCCGAGTACGGTGAGATCTGTATTCGAGCTGATGGCCAGCGATTGAGTTGAGTACGGTGAGACCTGTATTCGAGCTAACGACCAGCAATTGAGCCGCATACGGTGAGATCTATATCCGTGCTGACGGGTGACAAGCCCTTTGTGATACTTTCGCTATGCCTCTCAAACCATAATATCGTATGAGATTAACTAGGATTGACGACCCTAGAATGGATTATGTTTGGGAATGATATAAGGGAGGTATCTTAGTTTTCCAATACTGCTGTTTGAAATGGACTAATAATTACTCGGTAATCATGCTTATCATCGCACTGCATGTGCCTGGTAGATGTGGAGCACTGAGGGATGAACGCATTCGCGAACGTAAGATGGTGTCGCATGAGGGTGGTTTGGCAAGGGCATTCATCATGTCATTTCATACTTGCATTTAATAGGAGTACTTAAATTGTTTGATTGTACTGCTTTATCATTACTGCTTGACTGAATTGATAACATGTTAACCTATGCTTTATTGTTCCATTGAGTTGATCACTCACTCCCACGTTACGAGACGGTATTGTACACACCAACTAGATTTGTTGAGTTTCAGGTGATGACGATGCTTATGAAGCAGAGCCGGACCACTACTATGATGTTGAGGAGGAGTTCTCCTACATGTAACTCTCTAACAGGTCTATGAAGACCTGGTATTGTATTGACGGGGCTATGGTACTTGGAATAGAAGACATTACACTTCCTCCCTTTTGGTATATTTTAGAACTGTACTTGTAATTATTTAACTTGGTAACATTATCACACTCTGGAGACCCACCACTGTTTTTATATTGTATATATATCTATCACAGTCTTCCGCTTGCTAATTCACTGTCTCTGAAGTATGATATTTTGTTTTGGCTTAATCTCACTCATGTTCAATGCACTAATACAGACAACATTCAATCATCATTATCTATGTTGCATAAGTGATGCTCTGGAACTCGAGAGTTGAGTTACTACTCGACCCTCAATTTTTCAGGATGTTATAAGGTGTGTTCCTAAGTGTCAGACCATCAATGTCTTCCAGTAAGGAAGCGTAACAACTAATGCGATATGGCCAACTAACCTGAACTAGAAAAGTAAAGGCAGTGCCCTCAGGTCCATGGGCCGTCACCACTCTAGTATCGTAATCAATCTCTGCCTTCATCCTGGTGAGCCAATCTATACCGAGAATAACGTCGTAATGCCATAGTAGGGAAACAATCAGGTTGACGAGTATCGGCCTGCTTCCTAAATCTATCGAGCAACCCTTATAAATTCTCCTAGCATCTGAAAAGGTCCCTGTAGCTGTGAGGATCCTCAACCCCTTCATAGGAGCTGTATAAACGCTAGTCACTTGATTGCTGCACATGATATAATAAAGATAGTGGACCTAGTGTCCGCCAATAAAAAGACGGAGATACCTTGGATATGGGTCGTGACTTCAAAAGCCAACGGTGCTGTAACTGCTGTCTCAGATGCCTCAACTATAAGTGAGTGCACCCCAGCCTGCTGAGAACAGTTCGGCTGCGGTACCGTGGGCCATTGGGGCGGCCGAAATTGAGGCGCCGGTGGCCAAAAGGATGGAGGTGCTGGTGCTGACCGTAGAGGTGGGGCTGTAATGGCTTGAGGAAGTTGGCGGTTGATCCTCTGAGGCGGCGAGAAGCCGATATCCCTCATCTTGTGTAACAACCTGAATCTTCAGGACCCGAGTATACGACTCGTTTCCCAAAAACCCGAGTGTTAACCTTAAAGGATGGTCAAATTCGAGTATACACATTTTTTCTTTTATCAGAGTTAACAGATGAGCGTAGTGTGGACAAATCGACATAAAGGAAAATTTCATTATTATTTAAATATACAAGAAACTGCCCATAATGACTTATACAAACCAATGTCTCAAAAATATAGTAAATACAAGGATTACATGATCTAAATACATAAGAAACAATAGAATGCAAATAAATTTGAGCCGCAAGACCCCTCAACTTCTCAAGGTTGGTACTATCATGCAACCCTCGCACTTGGATCCGGCTCCTCATCAACCTGAACCTGAAAATCACTTAAGCCACCTGTGCTACCTGTACGGTTATATTTTTGATGGATGAGTGGCCAACTTAGTGTGAATTTCCCTCAAGATTACACACCGCCGCATTAGGTAAGCATAGTTATAAAACATCCAGACAACCAAAACAGAGTAAATACAGTCTTTTTAAATGCATGAATGCGTGAATGCAATCATCGCCCCGGGGATGCTCATCCGTGCGAACAGTGGGCCGTCACCCATGCAATCATCGAACCTGGGAAAATCATCCAGTCGGAACAATCGACAGTCGGTGGTCTGGGAGCTAGCGAAATGATACCCCAGTGGTCCTTAGGGCACGTGCTACAACATTCAAATTAGCCACCCGTCATCGTTAATATGCTATGGATGCATGATTAGCCAAACCGTTATTATTCCAATTACAACCAGCCAGTTTAATAAGCTCAAAGGTCACTACGGGGAGCTCAGATCCCAGCGTAGGCCGACAGCTCGGGCATAGGTCCCATACCACCATCCCCGGCACATGAGGCTACCACCTTAGGATGTTTAATGGAAACCCATCGACTAGCGGCCCAATCATATTACAGTATGTGGGGCTTACCATTGCATGGTTGCACGATATAAAACATCGAACCCATGTAGGGCAAATACCAAAACAAACCACGTAGGTAGATATCAAAATAAGCCACATAGGGCTAATATCAAAATATGCCACATAGGGCGAATATCAAAACCATACGATAAAGACCATCCTTAAAAATCATTGGGCACAACAACCCTGGATGGTAGGCCCGCATCAATCATCCATCTAGACCACCACTCAATAGCCACCTAGTCGAAGGTCCATTATGATCACAACTAGTCAAGTTACATCCCAAGTATGGGTGTACATTCATATGTGGGAATTTTCCACTAATGTACCAATTTAAGTTTCATAAGCAACCCACACAAAGAAATCCACAAGCATGAGTAATTATACAGGATAATTATAAGCATGTAATATAGCAATTCAATTTCCACTAGCTAACACATGTGATTATAAAGGGAGATATCAATTATGAATTTAAATAAAAACTATAACTTAAGCTAATGAGAAGATGGAAAGCTCAAGGGGAAGAATCATCACCTTATACTTTGAATCGCCTTCTAGTGTCGCTAAGTACTTGCGCCCTTAGAATTTTTATCCTACCACAAATCATGAACTTTTATAATTAGGTCCAAGTTCTAATCACTACCTAGGGTTTAAGATCATCACCTAGGGTTATCTTTTGGGGTTTTAGTGTAGAATTAGGGTTTCCTCTTAGGGTTTGGTTTTAAATTTAAATTCTAGGATTTAAATGTTAGTTCATGATAGTTTATAACTATAGTATAATTATTAATATTAATGATAGAATTACCATTAGTTAATCGTGGCAATAATAATCATTATAATGGTAGAAATTAGTATACTTCTACTACCAATAATGATATCTAAGAATGGTGAGTAAAATCCCAATAACGAAAGTTATGGTTATATCTATACTAACTAATATGAGTAACTATTAGTGGCCAATCATGTCTATATTAAAATTTACCGTGATAATAGCATTAAGGATTGTAGATCGAGATCCTTCTAGTTTTGTGTACCATTAGTTGCCATATAGACTTACTAATTACAAAATCATTATTCTCATTAGTGTTATGATGTATATTAGCTAACTTGATAATAAAAATCATTATGATGGAATTTAATAATAGAATTATGATTGATGATAATATTATCTATGACACTAATTTGTATATTATAGTACTAATTATTATTCCTAGTCAAATATCATTAAAATAACGTTAGTTGTTTCAACAGGTAGGAAATAATGGTGATATTATTAATAACAAAATAACTGATAATAAATATGAAAAGGAATGGAAATCCTCACCCAGATGACTCGGTTCGAGTCGAGTTCACTCGGCTTAAGCACAATCACCAACACGCTCTCACTTTCTCCTTCTTTCTTTCTTTTCTTCCTTTCCTTCCTTTCTTTTCTCCCTTTCTTTCCTAGGATATCCTATATTAGACCAGGCCTAGTCCAATCCAGCTGGACCCAGTCCTATACGAGTTGACTCGACTCCAGCCAAGTCGACTCAGCCCCTACTCCCTCTAGTTTCTCTTTCCTTTCTTCCTTCTCCTTTCTTTCCTTCTTTCTTTCTTCTTCTCCCTTTCTTCCCACGTGCTGGAGGTCCAGCAATACCCCCAGACAACCAACCTCAACCCGTCAACAAGTCGAGCGGTCTGCTCAGACTCAGCCCGAGTCGCAGATGCACCGGCAGCACGTCTCACCCTCTCTCGCTCCCCGCTTTCTTCCCTTCTTTTTTTCCTTTCTATTTCTGCTGCAAGGACCCGGATCCATTTTTGGCCTGGAATGAGTCGCCCCGACTCGAGTTGGTGCTGCAGGAGGTTGAACGGAAACCTCCAACTTAGTGCGGCATGGTGCAGCCGCACCTCCTTCTTTCTCTCACGTTCTCTATTCTTCTCCCTTTTTTTTCTTTCTTTTATTTCTTTCTTTTCTTTCTTCCAGCACCAGGGACATCTCCAACTGGTGAGATGCTGAAGATGGCGCGCCCGAACCAGCACGACTCGGTGGCTTAAACGGACAAGGAGGAGAAGGCCATTAATGGCATCTTGAAAACCGCCACCCCTCCCTTCAATCTACTATGTTCAGACACCCCATATGGGTCCTAGAAGGTTTATGGATGGGTTCTTTTGAAGCTTGGATGAGTTTTATGTGGTGGGTTTGCTGGAGGAAGCTCTCGGCTATTTTCCTTAGGTCTTTGCAAGGAATGGAAGGGAGCTGTTTTCTCTCTCTACTTATTGAAACCCTAGCTTCCTAACAGCCCCACGATCCGAACTAAATGGCCAGGATCGCTCTAGTTGCAATAGGTGGTAAACTAGAAATCAGCCGCAGGTTTTCTTTCCTTGGTATTTGAGGGAGCCCTAAACCGCTACTAGAATGGATGGCTGAGATAGGCTTGGACGGAGGGCTGGGATTGGAGGAATCCTCCTCTCACACAGATCGCCCCGTTGGCAGCAAGGACAGACCCCATTTTTGGAATGTTGGTTTTATAAGGCCCGCTTGTAACGTAAATTGTGCCCTCACACACACAGTTCAACGCGTACGGTGAGTTTGGTTTTGGTGGGGCCCGCCGCCCGAGTAAGATGGACGGTTTGGATTGTCCAGATGGTCAGCGTAGGTGGGTTGTTGATCGGTCGAAATCGGACGTCGCCCGTCAGCTGGCGCAACAGGAGAGAGAGAGGGAAGTCTCTGTTTATGGAAATGGCGGGTCAGCGCCTGCTGACCGAGACTTCATGAAAGGGTGCACCGAGAGTGCACACCCCTGCCGTGCACTCACGCACAGAGGTGGGGTCCAACATGATGAGTACATAAAATCCACTCCGTTTAATCCATTCTGAAGGTTCTAAGAAGGGTCCTTGATCAAGGATCAAGCATATCTAATACCTAGGTGGGGCCCATATCCTGAATTTCGCTCTATTTGTGGATTCTCGACGATCTGGCGGTCGGACTGTACCGAAATTATACGTCAACGGCTAAATGATCCTAATGAATCTTTTAATTACTAATCACCTTCTAATATCAATATTAATTTTATTACTATTGCACATTACCTATAGTTACATTGATTAAATAATTTAAACCTCTATAAGTATAATTTTTTTTTTATATTAACATACTATTATTTACATGTTATTGGCCACACATTTACTAGTGTATAATTCGTAATATCTTTTATCATACTACATATATATGTGAATTGGAAATCGTACAATATCTTATTTAAAATCACATTGTTACATAATATAAAATTTTATTCCAATGATTATAAAAATATTCAATACCACATTAATATTTTATAACTCAATTATATATTGTAAAATTATTATTTATTATGTTTAGTTAATATAATATTATTTTCGTAACATTTTACATACATTAAGTGTATATATATATATATATATATATATATATATATATATATATATATATATATATATATGCATATATCACTCTTATTATAATATATTCTCGTACATTGTTATATGACACTAAGTTATCAAAATGCATCTGTGCTTCCCTTTTTATCTATGTTTGTGTAAAATATAAAATAAATAATATACTTGTTGAATACAATTGGAGTGTCAACGGACAAATGGATTAACATATGGGTGTGAACTGTTTTAACGATTAGATTTAAACTAGGATAAACGCAAATGTTTACTTAAGCCTAACCTGTATTTATACTAGGTTTGGTAATACGGTAACACCCGAGTACTGAAAGTACGGGGTGTTACATCTTGGTAAAGCAATAGGTATCTGAATGGCCCGACCTCTTGCAGTATGTGCACCACAAGTCTGATCGCCTCGTTGGGACTGGTGGACCCATAAGTCTGGGAGGCGAGTCTACACGAGGCCTCTTGCTGAGGAACGGCCTGCTCGACAGATCTAGTCGCGGCCTAGGAACCATAGGCACACGAGAGCGGGATAATTTGTCCCCGTCTTATCCGCTCGCAAAGATATGCCCACTAGCTCAACATAGTTAGATATGCTAACGCAACACATCTTCGAGCGTATATCGGGTCGCAGACCCACAGAAAATCACCGCATCCTCATCAGCTGATCTGCCAATATCAGGGGAGCATATTTGGCCAGCTCCATGAACTGGTTCTCATAGTCTGCCACAGTCATCCCTCCCTGACGGAGGCAAAGAAACTCACTCTCCTTCTCATGACGGTGAAGGAAAAGTACTTCTCATGGAAACGGGTCTCAAAAGCTGCCCACGTCCATACGTATCCAACGGCAATAGTTCGAAGGACACTGTCCCACCAGAGGCTGGCCTCCTTCTCGAACATATAGGTGACCAGCTCCACCTACTTTGCCTCAGTGCAGTGCAACGGCTTCAACATCTTAGAGATGCAGTCGAGCTAATACTCGGCCTCCTCGGGTCTGTGAGTACCCGCAAACATCGAAGGTCGAAAGTGTTGGAATCGCTCAAATAGGCTGCTAGCACTCATATTGCCAGTGGGCTGCACAAGAGGTGTAGGTGGAACCACACCAATGCTTTGGGCAAAGACCCCTGCGAGGGTGGCCAAAAACTACTGCTGCTGTTGTTGTTGCTGCTGCATCAAGAGCATCATCTGCTCTAAACTATCAGTAGGAGGAGTCGACTGAGGCACGTGCGGCGTTGAAGAAGACGCCCAGTTCTACTTAAGAACCGGTGGTGCAACAGGTGCCGGCCCATTAGTAGGGCCAGTGGCCGACTGAGAATCCGACATAGTGTCATGAGTCTAGCCCAAAGTGGGGTCCTTCTTGCTATCACTTAGGGAGGTGCCCCGTCAAACGAGTCGCCCGATGTGAGACGTGTCGTACTCCATGTAGCCTTAGGTGGCATCCCATGTATGACTAGTCGTCTGACTCAGGCGATGAGGGAGGTACACCCTTGTCCTTTAGACAACACATGATAACCCTCAGAGTGCGAAATAATTTACTAAATTTCTGCTTCGCGAAGGCCTGATGCTCTTATAACTTGGCTCGGGTCTCTCTAAGTTCGTCCCGGACCTCCCCAACCTCTTGTCGCAGGGTGGCTTGACCCTCCTCGATTCGAGCCCAGCGGGCCTCTGAAGTAGCCTGATCACTGCCATACTTCTGTGTAGTAGGGGGAGAGCCCTCATCAGTGTTTCGAGCCTCCTCTTCCTCAGTCTCTCTTTCTTCACCTCCTTCCTCTAACTTGTCTTCTTCTTTTATCTCATCACCTTCTTCCTCTTTGCTTTCTGTCTCATCGTCACTCTTGTCGAGTCGAGCTTGACGCTATCGTGGCCCAATCTCCATGTTGTTGAGAGTAGTGTCGTTGATGAAATGGATCAGTACAGGAAGTTTTGCGCCAAGTCCGTAGGTGAATTCACGTGCAAGCTTGCATATAAGTCGGCCGAAAGGGAGCGAAATAGCCATCCTAGTAGAGCGTGCGGTCTGAACCATCTGTAGTAGTATATACGTGCACTCACTTCGATTGCTCCACCTGGGGTACACGTTGTACATGAAGATGTGGTGGAGCAGGTGAAAGTCGTCGGTCATATTGGACACTATGAGGCTATTGTTTGGATTCCAGTGGGCCAGTTGGCCATAAAGGAACCGCGTACGACGATCCCTTTCACGTGCACTCTTAAGACTCTTCTCACTAGCGTGGACTTCGCCAAGCGGTATCCTCATGAGTCGGGCTATTAACCAACATCAACTGTGGCTTCTCGCCTTCCCATGAAAATTTTGAATTGTAAGGGCTCCAGCATTGGCTCTCGAATATGGGCATAAAAGGCTCGGATAGTGCCCATATTCGCACAAGACTTGCCCTCAAATATGGGACCCCACCCAGCATCCACCAAGTGGTTCATCACCAGATATTCCCCAAAGAGCCTCTCATCTACGTGTGCTTCAAAAAGGACCCTACGGCCCTGAAATCTTCCATGGGACAGATCCACCAGTAGAGCTCTCTCGAGGGGAGCCTAGGGATCGAGGTCCCGCTTTGTCCTTATCTCTCGATCGATACTTATACCTGTGGCGACACTTTTGGGCCTCCTAGAATGAGCAGGGCGGCAAGGCCCGGCTTCATCTATGGAAGCTCTCTTCTTCCCCATGAGAGAAAGAAGCATGGAAATGGAGAAAATGGCCGTTACAAGCTTGAAAAGAGCCATTGGAGTGAAATAAGGTGGAGGGATAAGATGAGTTGTTGGACTTTGAGATTTTTTAGACACAAAGGAGTGCTTGTGTACTCAAATGAGAGGGATTAAGGGAGATAGGTAGTTGTGGAAGATGGATTTGAGAGTATAGTGGAGGTGGTGCAAAAAAAGGGAAGAAGATGAGATTGGAGGGGTGATTTAAAAGGGGAAAAAGGGGTTTGTAGAGAAAAAGGAAAGCTTGGAGGTATGTAATAGGGGAGAGGGGAGCAAACTGGAGGGGTATAGGGGTCCCCACGTGATTCCGTGGGCCCCACAGTGTCCCACAAGTGCCGGCCTGATGCGGCCTGACAGGCCCGGACTGGGCCTCGCCGATATGGCGATGCCATCGCCGGTCCTTGGACTCCCCGACGAGGGTTAGCCCCAGTGGCGATGCCATCCCCCCGGGGTGCCGTATGTGTGTGAGGTCCGCCTTGGGTCCCCCCGATTTGTACTGATTGGGCCCCCCGAATTTGTTCGAGTCATTTCGAATTCCATCTCGCGTATATTCGCACCTTTTGGGTTGTTTGGATGTGGAATGGGTAGAATTTTGGTTTAAACCCGTCGATTGTCAGTCTAGAAAAGAGTTAGGGTCACCACGCATGGTCACAGATGCGTACGGGCCACGGTTTCAACGGTCAATCTCACCTGACGATGAAACTGGAAATCCTACGACTGTTTCTACGTTTCGTCGCACCCTCCTAAGTCAAAGTACATCAGTGTGCGTCATGTGACTATAACCCAGGTCCAGTTTAATCCAAATCATGCTTCGATACAAACTTGCAATGCCCTGAAAATCGGGGGTCCAGCATAGGCTCAACTCCCGAGTTCCAACGCATCACTTATACAACATAGATAATGATGATAAATGTTGTCCGTATTAGTGCATTAAACATGAGTGGGATTATACCAAAACAGCATATCATACTCCAGAGAGTTAAATTACACAAGCAGAAGACTGTGATAAGTATATAAAACATATAAGTGGTTGTAAGTCCCCAGAGTATGAACATGATACTAGGTTAAATACTTACATAATGTTTCAAAAATATACAAAATAATAAAGTATAATGTCTTCTAATCCATGTCCCTGTAGCCCCGGTGACACAACTCTAGGTCTACATAGACCCATCAAATAGTTGCAAATAGGAGAACTCCTCGTCGTCGTACAAGTCAGGCTCCACCCTGTATCCCTCGGCATCACCTGAAACTACAGCAGGGTTGTTTGGTGTTTTAAAACACCGTCCCAGAGTGGGAGTGAGTGATCAACTCAGTGGAGCTATAAGGCAAAGGTTAACATGTTATCAATTCAGTCAAGCAATAAGGATAAAGCAATATAGCAAGCATTCCAAGGTACTCTGGTTAATGCAAGGATGATATGTTATTACGATGCATGCCCTCGCTTGCTCTCTCTCTTGCAACAACATCTTACGATCGCGGCATGCACCCCTTCCTCTGTGCTCAACACCAACGCTAAAGGCATATGCAAATGCGGTGCATGTACGTGATTAGCCAAGTTCTTAATTAGACCTATTCATACAGCAAGTTTAGGAAGCTAAGGTACCTCCCTTTATATCATTGACCCAACATTGATCCATCTAGGGTTGTCAATCCTATTTAATCACATACGATAGGCAAGTTATAGGGCAACGTCACCCTATTTTGAAGAGCAATGGACAGTCAAGTTCAGGCCACTACGAAGAGGCTCGTCACCATCAGCATAGGCCTTAGTTTATACTTGAGGTCACTACGGGAAAGGCTCATCACCTTAGCGTAGGCCGACAGCTCGAATACAGTGTCCCATACACCACCATAATTGACTCATGAGTTTAGATTGCTCACTGGTCATATCGGGAGGTTCGTCGTCCCATCGTAGGCCGACAACTCGACCACGGTATCCCATACACCACCATGCCCGGCTCATGAGTCTTAGCGGATCGTGGTACCAAGGTTAAACAGGCTTTTCACTGCTAAGTTGGTACCTTAGGTTCAAGCAATAGTATCTATACATGGTGAAGATACATTTGGCCAATCGGGTTACTTAACAAGCTTGATTAGTACGAGCGTACATTAAACTATTCAACATAGAGCGTATACGTACTCCTCGTGGCCTAACCACTATCGATAATCACCTTACGACTCGGAGTCCTCGAACTCATCGGTCGTGGCTAAACTGTTCGGCTGCCAATCGTAAACCATTACCAATTGCGTGGACTGCATCGTGGCCCCAATCACAGTCTAAAAATAGTATTCGCATGTGATAGTCAAAGGCAGCATGTGACAACCAATTAAAATATAAATCTCATTTGAGCATTTCAACAAACATGTAATACACATGTTATCATACATGGGCATGTTATCCATAAATCATATAGTAGTAAAGTAGGTTACATAAAGAAAACTGTAACTATAGATAAGGGAATTGAGAATCCTATCTCAAACCCTCAAATACATTCTAACAAGCATTTTTCTCATTCAGGCATTTTATCAAACACTTAGACTACACGTATCACATACATGTAATAAATTAGTTACAACACATACTATAGCAAATCCTTCCACATAGGAGTTACCACACGTATAACAATCATGTATTCTCGATCAAAAATCATGTTAAGCACAAATCTTAATTCCATACTCATTCAGACATTTCAACAAACACGTGGAATGCACTATATTCAACATAGTTCATATATATATGTGTAATACACAGAAAACATCGCATCTAAGCACGTGTGATAATAATCAAGTTAGTCATAAATCATTACTGACATTGAAAGCCTTGAAAACCATAACCTAAACGTTTATAGTCCACACCTTTCGCCGGTAAACTCGTAACGAACTCAGTTTGAACACTAAGTCTTTGTCTACGGCACAACAACAACTTATAGTATAAAATAGGTTAGATATTTCACCATCTGTTCTATTTGAATCCCTAAAACAGGTTAGGGTTAGGATTTGTTACCTAAGAACGGAGTTGAAATCGCCGGAATAGCGATACAGAAAGGCTGATTTAGCCCGTGGCGTGATGGGATTGAATCCTGGGAACAAACCCTCTCTCTCTCTCTTCTCCTTACTTTCTTCTTCTCTTTTCTCTCTCTTCTCTCTCCTAGGGTTTAGAATTCATATGGCAAGGAGGAGAGAGGGTTTAAGGCCCATATATAGGCCCATAACTGACCTTAATGGCCCCAGGGCCATGGTATACTTAGGTTATAGCTAAAAGTTGGCTGTTTCGATCCAACAAAGCACATCTGGAGGCCTCTTTTCTTCATACGGTCTGGAGTAAGTCCCCTGATATTGGATCTAGGTTAGGTTAAGTTTTCAGTCCAATCAGATTTGTGGATCGACCGTGGCGGACCAGTTTCAGTTCAACGGTCATCGTCACTGGATCAGGGCCACAAGTACACTGACCTGTGTAGGGAAATTCCCCTTATCCAAGGGTGTATTTGGGTCAGATGCCCTTATCCAAGGGTGTATTTGGGTCAGATTCTGATGGTCTGAAACCTTAAATTTGGCCCGTCCGCGAATGGCCTAAATCACTTACATCTGAGTGCACTTTCTAAAGATATTCGCATTTCTCACACACTTCGCTCCGGGCTCAAGTTGTGCGTTTCTGGATATTATCAAGACTTAATTTTTGAGATGGTTGTCAAGCCTAGTAAGGCGGTCATAAGTGTATAGTTTTGTGAAAATCAGACTTTAGACGCGTGGTCCAGGTCCGATATGAAGTTTCAATATGCACCCGAGAGCAACTGGGTTTAGAGATTGGTCTTAGATTTCTAAATAACGTAGCGCTAGCAATTTTGCTAGTTTTGGGTCTTGCAGTTTGTATTTAAAGTGGTTAGTGCTAATTTCACAGATGATGTAGTTTAACACTTAATTAATTTTCATCTAATTTCTAAAGAATTTGGTCCTTAGTGATTTTTGCTTGAGGTGGTACTCGGGTCTTTGTACAAATTTTTCCGAGACGTTACAAGCTGATTTTTATTTTTTCCCTTCATTTGAGCCTGTATGGCCAAATCAATAGATTGGATGTCAAATAATTAAATAAACAGTACAGTGGTCCTTAGGAGGATTTTAACAGTGAATTTCTAATCACTATTGTTTTCATGTGGTGTGGACCACCCAAGATTTTTATACCTCAAATTTTTGGGATAAAGCCCTGAAATGATCTTTAAAAATAGATGAACGGAATGGATAAAACACATACATCATGGTAGGGCCCAGAGAGCACCAACCATTAGCCATAGGGTTGGTGGCGGGGGAGTAGCGAGTAGCCAATCCGTTTCCCAACACAGCACTACAACAGGTTACAGTTGTAGATACGTGTCGTGCAAAGAGGAGCAGAGACACGCCTCGAGCTCCGAGTTGTACGAACGACTCAAATGAGATCAAGATTATATGGGCCCCACAATAATGTATTTATTATATCCACACATTTTATCTATTTTTCGCGATAATTTTAGAGCATCTGGAAAAAAATGACCCACAAATCGAACCTGATCCGAACTATACCCAACCCGATCTGACTCGGTTTGGGTCAAGCCAACCGTACATCGGATCGGTTCGGGTCAGATGTCCCAGACTCGGTCCCGGATCGAATCGAGTTCGGATAAGCCCATGTATATTTCGGACCGAATCGGGTTGGACCCAATCCAATCTGACTCGGCCCAATGCCCAGCTCTACCTGGAATTCCATTAGATGGGATTAACACCATTATTGCACAATAATTGCATGTGTAAAAATATTATGGTATTTTGGTCATTTGCTTAGGATAATTTTTTTGCTATAAGAAAAACACGGACAAAATCCCATTTGTTGTATCATAGATTTGTAATCAACTAACCACATTCATGACCGATATCGATCACTTGTATACCTATATAACCAAGAACGTCACGTGTAAAGGGCATATATGGATGGATGGCATGAATAAAACACATGCATTAATGTGGGGTCGATATGTGTAGTGGATTTTAAAATCTATGGAAATTCTACATAGGACCAAATGTAATTCCATCCCACTTAATCCCAACCCTTCCCGTCCACCCCAAACGCCAAATGGAATTTGCACGGGACCAAATGTAATTCCACCCCATCTAATACCATGCGCCAAATGCCCCTCCAAGAGAGGCTCTTTCTAAGCTTTAGTAAAAGGGTTATGCTTCTGACTATTAAGATGACTTTGCATAACTTGCCAACCTCATGGTACTCTTATCGAAACCTCAAATGGTGGATTACTTCATTAACAGTCTTCAAGAGAATATTTGGAATAAAGTTAAATTGTTATAAGTAGACTCCCTTATTAAGGTTGCAAGCCTTGCATTCGTGGTGGAAGAGAAGTTAGCTTCAAACCGACATTTCAACTGGTCCATCACAGGGCATTTGACGCTACCATCAAATACCCATCCATCCCCTCTATTGCTCTGACATTATCAGTTAACTTGGCTGCCATAACCACTAATATGCCGATAAAAAAACTAACACTAGAAGCGATGAACGAAAGGTGTGGTCGTGGCCTCTATTATAACTGTGAGGAGTGTTTTCATCGCAGTCACATATACAAGCCAACTATTTATTATGGAAGGTGACTGGTCTGTTGAAGAAGATACAAATCTTGATAAGGGTCCAGGGGAGGAGAATGAACTCGCTACGAATAGACAAGAGATTTCAATTCATGCCCTAGGCGAAGCATCAGTGCCTCAAAAGGTGCCCGTACATGGTCTTGTGAAACATCATTTGATATATGTATCGATTGACTCAGTAGGATGCACAATTTCATTGACCTATGCGCGTTACATCGAGTTGGAGGGTTAACAACATGTGATGTCTATAAGTGTGATGGTGGTGGACTGATAAGAGCCTTATATTGCATATTTATCTTTAATTTCACATTATTTTCTCATGCATATGAATGATAAACTGCTCTCAATAGACAAATTTTCAATGTGTAGTAGAATGTTAGAAAACCAAGATGATTCGAGCTTATTGTGAAGTCTAAGAGATCAAAGACCTGGCATATGCTTAAAAAAAAATGAAGAAATCAAGTCAGACGGGTTCAGTTGACCCTGGACATACAACCAAGATGTAATTCAGAGTGCTAAACAGACAAGTCTGGTAGACTGAGAAATAGTCCGATCAATCGAGAAAGTGTCTGATCGACTAAATGTTGTTGTGATGTTTTCGGTCAACTGAGAAATCTATTCAGTCGACCAATCAGGTGTGAAAGTTTTTGTGTAAGTGCGTAAGTTTCAAAGTCGATAAAAGCAAAACTATAAAAGGATATTGTAAGTGCTTTTATCTTTAACATACATGGATTATCAAATTTTGTAAGACAAAAGTGCTTCAAGGTCAGATCACAAGTATGGAACTACAACTACTCTACATACCTAAAGATCAGCTCAAGATCAGTTTATAATTAGCTCAAGATCGACTTATGATCAGCTCAAGATTGGCACATCTTCTCAAGAAGTCAACGCCCAATTTCAAGACAAGGTTGAGTCAAAGTTCAAGACAAGTTGTCACATATATTTACTAAAACACCGGTGGTATAACCCTAGAAAGACCTTAGGTTTAGGTACTTTTAAAAAGTTATTAAACTTGGGTTTTAATAGTGTTTTTGCTATGGAATTTGGCTAGCCTAATTTCTAGTTTGGCTAGCCTAACTTCCTCAGCTAACCTAACTTTAAACCTGAGCAAAATAATAAATTTTGTTAAAAATTCCAACAACCTAAGTTTTGGTTCTGCTAGCCTAAGCTTGAAATTAGGCTAGCCTGAGTGAGTTCAGGTCAAATTTCAGCAATGCAAACTTTTGATTTTTGTGGGAATTTGGTTAGCCAAATTTTGGATAGATCTTATCCCGTGCGATCCAATAGTCGTTGGAATCGGTGGAATCTGGCTAGCCGAAGCCAATCTTAGGCTAGCCAAATTTCTAACCTCTTTGGTTATAATAGAGGCTTTCTCTCATTCTAAAGTACAATGAAGATTTACTCTAATCCTTCTGCAAGAGAGAAAGAAGCTCAAGTCCTTGGCAAGCTAATTGTGTGGTATTTATAATTTAATTTTAACTTATTCAATTTTCTTTCTTAAGATCATTTTTAATCTTATTCTAAAAGAGTAATCTATACTCTTCTTCGAGATCTAAGATAATTGAATCAAGTAGCATTTGGGTTTTTCAATTCTAAAATCTATAAAACCTTATAATCTTTCTATTTGATCGAACACTGTATCATCTACGTTCAAGAAAGAAGTTCATCTACTATAAGCTTCTACCACATCTTCGAATCTCTATTTGAAGATAAGTATTTTATGGTTTTATTTCATTTTATGTTTGTCTGAGATAGCCTGTGAAAATCTCAATGGGCTTTTATTTGTGATAGCCCGTCAAAATCATAAAAAGGGTTTTTATTGTAATAGCCCGTGAAAATCACAAGGAACTATATTAGGTTGTTAAGGTGAACCTGTGATAACTTTATTATAGTGAAAGCCAAAATTACGAGGGTAGTAATTTTGGGAGTGGAGTAGGTATGGTTGTTTTAAGCACAGAACCACTATAACTCCTTGTGCTTTGTGGTGAATGCTTTATTCTTTTGTTAGTGGATGTTATTTATTTCATTCTTGTGGTGAATGTTGTAATCATTTTATATTCTCTTGCTAGTTTGAAAGATTGATTTTAAAGATATTCATGAAATAAAGTTGTCCTGCCTAATATTTTAGGTGAAGTTTGTCCTACGAATCATTTAAAATCACGGTTTCAATACTCAGGCGATTGAGTTTTTTATATTCATTATATATTCTGCATTTATTTTGATTATTTGGCATTGTCCTATTCACTCCCCTCTAGGACATCACTAGCTCTCCTTTTCAGAGGCCCTCTATACACGAATTACACATCCTAGAGCATCAAGGAGAGAAACAAAGTGAAGGCATAGCTCTATCTTTCTTGGCTTCTTCTAGTTTTTCTTCTTCTTATAGTTTTAGGTTTGTTTTTCTGTTTTTCTCTTTTAGATTAGTTTGCTAGCTATGCTTGGCTAATCTCTTAGCTAAGGCTAAGGGGTAAACCTTTTAATGAATTTTTAATGTTTAATTCATTTTTAATTCAATGATTATAATTTAATTGATAAATTGATATTGTTTTAATTGAATTCTTAGTATTGGTAAAAGTTTTGATCTGTAAAATTCCTTTATTTATTGTTAACTCCAGGTACAATAGATGCTTGAAATTCCCTATAATCAACTACTTGGTTCTTTATGAGAAATCAGTCAATTGAGACTCATGTCTTGTTTGGATGTTCTCATTTAAGTTAATTATTTTATCTTTCAATTGGAAGAAATCATTATTCAATTTAAATTGAGTTATCAATATTGAATTGACAAATTAATGTTAAGGATTTATTAAAAGTGGATCCCTGGAACCTTAGTTGTTTGTTTAGTAATTTTTCTACACAATTTTCATTTTGCTCCAATGGAAAAACTCAGATTTTTATTAGCTTTCTGCTAGTGTTCTTATCCAATTCAATTGTAACGCCCCGACTTTTCAGGACCCGAGTACATGACTCGTTTCTCAAAAACCAGAGTGTTAACCTTAAAGGATGGTCAAATATATTTTTCTTTTATCAGAGTAAGTAGATGAGCGTAGAGTGGACAAATCAGCATAAAGGAAAATTTTAATTTCATTTAGAGTATACAAGAGAGTGCCCATAATGACTTATACAAATCAATGTCTCTCTTCTTACCAATACAAAATGAAATAACATTACACGTGAAATAAGGTAAATTTGCAACAATCTTGAGCTGTGAAATCGTGTAGCAGCACTTAACAAATATAATCATGCACCCTTGTCAACCATAACCTACTCCTCACCAATATGAATGTGAACATCATCAAGGCCACCTGTGCTACCTGTACGGTTATATATTTGATGGATGAGTGACCAACTCAGTGTGAATTCCCCTCAAGATTATATACTGCCATATTAGGTAAGAAATAGTATAAAACACCAAGACAACCAAAACAGAGTAAATTCAGCCTTATTAGATGCATGGATGCATGAATGCAATCATCGAACTTGGGAAACATCATCCAGTCGGGTCACCCATGCAATCATCGACCCAGGTAAAACATCTGGACGGGCATTGGGGTCATCACCCAAGGATGTGACTGGTCATCAACGCAACACTCAATGTAATCACATGGGCATGAAGATCCAAGTCATCATCATAAATCGAATGACCGGTCATTAGTGCAACACTCAACGTAACCGCATGAGCATAATGATATAAGCCATCGTAATATGTCATGTATGCATGATTAGCCAAGTCATTATTAGTCCATTTACAACCAACCAGTTTAAATAACTCAATGGTCACTATGGGGAGCACATGGCCCAGCGCAGGCCGACAACTCAGGCATAGTGTCCCATGACCACCATCCCCAGCTCATGAGATTACCACCTTAGGATGTTTAATGGAAACCCATCGACTAGTGGCCAATCATATTGCAGTATATGGGGTTACCATCACATGGTTGCACAGTATAAACATCGACCCCATATAGGAAAAATACCCAAAACAAAGCCACATAGGGCTAATATCAAAATAAGCCACATAGGGCGAGTATTAGACCATGCGATAAAAGACCATCCTTGAAAACCATTGGACGCAACAACCCTGGATGGTAGGCCCACATCAATGATCCATCTAGACCACCACTCAATAACCACCAAGTCGAAGGTCCATTACGATCACAACTAGTCAAGTTACATCCCAAGTATGGGTGTACATTCATATGTGGGAATTTCCCATTAATGTACCAGTTTAAGTTCCATAAGCAATCCACAAAAAGAAATCCCCAAGCATGAACAATTATACGGGATAATCATAAAGCATGTAATACAACAATTCAATTTTCACCAGCTAACACATGTGATTATAAAGGGAGATATCAATTATGAATTTAAATAAAAACAGAACTTAGGCTAATGAGAAGATGGAAAGCTCAAGGGAAAGAATCATCACCTGGGTTCGTAGCTCCTTCATTGAGTTAGTTTTCTGCAGCTAGCTAACGGTCCAATACCACATGTGAGTTTCCTAGAATCATTTCCAAGGCAAGAGTTGAATCAATATGTCGGCAATTAGGTAGGTTGATAAGGGCCCACCCACATGTGACCTTGGGCCAAGCTTGGTTCAATAATCAAGCCTAAACTGGCCCTGACCTTGGCCCGATCTAGCTGCCCAGTTGTAACCTATTTGGGCCTGATTGGAGCCCATAATTTCATGGCATCCATGGCAGATTCGTCCTGTTGTTCGCTTTGGAGGGATGCGTGCGGTAAAATGAGTCAACAAATTGAGATGAGGCCTAGGTCAGAAGCCAAGGTATCTATGGTTTAGGTCAGTGCCCAAGAACTATTTGACACATTCAATGGTTTGGATCAACAGTTTAAGTCATTGAACATTGATCTTATGTATCAAGCCAAAAATTGGATGGTTTAGATTTAGTAGACAAAGCTGCATCTACCAGAAACTGTTCATCTGGTTTCAACGACCTAGATATGTGAACATAGCACGATTAAAGGCAAAAGAACAATCAGATCATCTAGAAGTTTCGACATCACCCACGTGAACAAAACATTTCATTTTGGGCCGTCTATTTGATCGTTGGCTATCCATTGATTGCAACGGTGGGGCCTGTAATCTTTGAACAATCATGAACAGGGCCAATTTGTCTTTTACTTCCCAGGTGGAGAAAAGACAAGAAAACGTTTATGAACAGTTGAGATTTGACAACATGCTTAGCTGTTACAGAGATGGATGATCCTTGACAGTCCATCTGTACATATATCCATCAATGGTATGATGTCCGTCCAACTGGAGATTGTCACTTGGAACTGTTACAAACAAAAATCAATCCTATCATCTTCTAACATAGCCATTAAAGGGGATGGGCTGTGGTGTTGCTAGGTGAGGCCCACTGGGATCTGGAATCTGGCCCACAGAGGTTTCAAAATCCTGGAGTTGGGCTGGTTTCAGCCCGTTTTTGGGATTGATTTCAGCCTAGATCCAGGGCTGATCCCAGCCCACTTCATGCAACAACTGAAGGTTGTTTTCATAGCCCAGCTAAAGGTCTTTTTCAGCCCAAGCCACGACCCAACTGAAGGCCATTTTCAGTTTAACAACTCAGCCCATCAGAGGGGCTACTCTCAAACATTTTCGGCCTTGGAAAAGGCTCGGTCTGATGGCTAGAACTTACTACAATAACGGCCAGTAGTGGCCTTGATCAAAGGAGCCAGTTGGCCTAACCTTAACAGAAATCAAATGGACAAACGGAGGTGGTGTGCTCGGGGTTACCTGGGCTCTTTCTTCTCCAACCTCTCCTACCTCTGTTTCACCCTCTGACCACCTCTCTGTAATGGCATTTCTTTTCTGCACTGACCCATTCGACCCGAACTGACCGGATCGATCTGGTGCAGTGTGGCACCAAGTGCATGCTTACGTTAGGCTCTCTCTCTCTCTCTCTCTCTCTCTCTCTCTCTCTCTCCTCTCTCCTCATATTTCCTTCTCTCTTTCTCCTACAATGGCTACAACGGCCAGCACTGAGCCAACTAGACCCGAGTTAGATGGGTCGACTTGGTGCAGTGCAGCACCGAGCTCGCCTTCCTGCACTCATTCTCTCTCTATGGTAGTGAGAATTCTGAGAGAATGGAGCCGGTTTTATAGGCACGGAGTGCGCTCAAGCCCTACATCCAACGGTCACAATTTCCTGTCGCATGGCTTCATGGCTGGGTGACTGTAACTGTCATTTCCCACATGTATGGGAATGATCTACCACGCGGGATGATTTCCCACCATCCCGGTCCATCGAACGAGCCTTCTTGATCAGGAACGGGGCCCACCTTATCGCGGTGGGTTTTCCAGTTTAACGAGGAAGATGACGCCACCTGTAATGGCATTTTTCCACCTTGGGCCTATTACTGTGATCTGCTCTGCTTTGATGGGTCATATGGGGTCATTGACCACTGCAGGGCCCACTAAATGGACCGTTTATCGGCGTATCACCAACCATCACGAGATCTCGCGCCTCCCTCCATTTTTTCATGCGATGAGAAACTCCAGGCTTCTGAGCTGCCGCTGCTCTAAGGGAAGTGGTGGAGATTGCTCCACGAGGCTCGACGGAAGGCTTGGATCATGCAAGTTAGAACTTCTCAAAAGAGAAATGCCTCCCACACCAACTGACGTTACAGGTAGTTGCCTGCCCATTTTTGGCAGTGGGCGGAACGCATGGATTTCTACTCTGAGGGACGACTAGGATTGAGGGAGAATCGTGGATGCGGACCGCTGACGTGGAGAGGTCCTTGTAATGGCTCTTTTCGGAGAAAATGGTTGCCCATTTGAGGCTGTCCACTGCACGTTCGCATGCCCGTGTGCATAGGGTGATTTGGATGCTTAGGTTTTGGTCGCTCGGACCTCGCCTGCCCAATGGGTGGCTTGGATTGTTTGAAGGATGGCTCGAAGTGGGCCACAATACGTTTTCAGCGAACGTCCTCCTGACGTTCTTTGCCCGAGCATGAGTACGATTGCATGGGCCCGATTGTTTGTCATGGTTGTGGTCGTCCTGACGTCATAAGACCAATGAATGGTCTGGATTCCACGGATGTTGATCGAACATGGGTCCCAATGTAACATCCCGAATTTTTGCCAACTTGGAATTAGACGTCCTTAGGCAATGGGTCAATCCTAACACCTTATTAAATTGTCAGAACTCAATCCCACAGTCTAAAATCGCTTGTTAACCCTTTTCCTTCACAAATCCCACCCTTTACCACCTTGTTCTTCAATTTTTCTAAGTACTTTCACCCTAGACACTATCTTAAACTGGTTGAGTATTATAACTTGGATCACTTTATATACAAACTACAAAGGCCCAGGTACCACCTCAGACAGAAATTACTTAGGACTAAATCCTTTAGAAATTAGGCGAGAATTAGCTAGTGCTAAACTAGAGTACCTGTGAAATTAGTACCAATCACTTTAAATACGATCTGCAAGACCCAAAACTTGTAGAATCATTGACATTAGGTTACCCTAAAATCTAGGATCAATCTCATTACCAGGCTGCTCTTGGGAGCATCTCGAAACTCCATATCAGATCTGGACCGCACGTCGGAAGTCCGATTTACACGAAGTTAATGAATTAGGACCGCCTTGCTAGGCTTGACAACCATCTCAGAAATTAAATCCAGATAGTGTCCCAGTACAATTCGCTTGAGTCTAGAGCGAGGAGTGTGAGAAATGTAAAATTAATTCAAAATAAAATTTGAATTTATGAAATGTGGCACGTCTCGCTTGCGGGTCAGTATTAAGCAACCAGACGGTCAGAATCAAGCCAAATTACACCCTCAGATTAGGGATATTTCGCCAAACATATCCATGTACTCGGAATCTCCGATCGAGATCCGCTGACCGTTGAACTGAAACTGGTCCGCTATGCGTGATTTGAGAACCCTATTGGAACAAAAACTTAATGGTACCTAGATCTAGTGTTAGTGAGCTTAAGTCCGACTGCACACAGAAAAGGGGTGGCCAGAAGTCCTCCGTTGAGTTAAAACTGACCCACTTTAGTTATAACCTAAGTATACCTTGACCTGAAGTCTAATTTGGTGGGTTTTTAGGCTATATAAGGACCTTAAAACCCTCTCTCATTCAGCCATATGAATTTGAGAAAAACCCTGGGAGAGGAGAGAAAAGAGAGAGAAAGTGTGAGAGAAGTGGGAGCATCTCCTTGCCATGCTTCCCTGCTGCTATACACCTCGTTCTAATCGCTTTCCCGGCGATTCCGGTGTCATTTATAGGTAAGAAATCCTAACCCTAACCTGTTTTGGGGTTTTAATAGTTGTAGGTTATGAAATAGCTAACCTATTTCGTTCTATAGGTGGCCAAACTGCCGTATACGAAGGTTTAGCAAACCTATCGAATTCGTTACGATTCTACGACAAAAGTTGCGGACTTTAGGTGTATAGGTTATGGTTTTCAATGCTTTCAATGTCAGATAATGATAGATTCATGATCTGCATGCAATTGCACATGTACAAAGTGCTGTCTGTTTTCCATTTCGATTAAATACGAAGAATATGGAATTTTGTGTATTTTAGGTATTTGTAGAAAGTACCATATACGTATAAATTTTGGAAATGTGTTTGCCATGATTATTTGCTGTATGAACATATTATATATGTGTATAATACTTACTTGGCGAAAGGGTTCGCCCTAATACATGTTTTTGCTAGTATGCGTTATGTATGTAAAAATGGTGTATTCTAAGTGTTTGTGAAAATGACTGAATGAATATAGAATTCGCATTCATGCTCGTCATGACTGAGTGTCATGGATACATGATTGTTGTATAGGCAACACCCCTTTTACAAAAGGATTTGCCCTAAACCACGCCACGACCAATATACACTATATATGCTAAAACGTGTAGCCCAAGTGTTTGTGGAAATGACTGAATGAACATGGAACTTGGATTCCTGCTTGCCATGACTATCCATCATGGGTGCATGCGTGTTATAATTGGGGTAACTCCCTAGTGAAAGGATTTGGCCTTATACCTATGCGATCACCATACATCACGTATGTTGATGTATGTAGTTTAAAGTGTTTGTTGAAATGTCTGAATGAGTAGCAGTTAGTTAATTGTAATGTATAAGGGTGTTGAGATAAAATTCTCAGCTACCTTGAGATATATATGATTTCCTCCATGTTGTTTGTTTAATTTAACTGCTTACTTATGAAATATAGGTGTTTTTATTTTCTATTTATATTGTGCTTTATTACATGTTTTATGACATGCTTGTCAACATGCTTGAATTATTTTGTTTATTCTACTTTACTCTACATGCTTCTGGTCATGGATTGATTGTGTTTGGGGCTATGATTATAGTCCAGGCAATCGGTAACGGGATTGAATTCGTGGCTGAGATTCATTTGCCACGTGAGATGTGTTCGACGAACCCGAGTCGTACTTCGGTTGGCGATAGTGGTTGGCCACACGAATTGCTTATGCGCTTCATATCATTCAACTTGTTGTGCGCTCGAGCTAGCCGAACTCGTCAACCAATCCGATCTGTGTTATGTATGTTCACCATGTTTGGACGCCTCTGCTTGAACCTAGGGTACCAAACTTACCAGTGAAATCCCGTTAACCATGGTACTTCAATCCGCTAAGACTCATGAGCCAGACATGGTGGTATGGGACACCATGGTCGAGCTGTTGGCCTACGCTGGGGCCACGTGCCTCCCCGTAGTGTCCATTGAGCAACTAGACTCATGAGCCGATTATGGTGGTATGAGACACTATATTCGAGCTGTCGGCCTACACTGATTGGTGACGATCCCTTTGTAGTGACCTCGAGCATACTCTGAATTTGCGGTGAGGCGACGAGTTTTGCCGTGATGTATAGAGTATGAACTAGGCCTATATCAATTTAGTGATGAACCGTTAAAAAGGTGATGGCGGAGTGGTGTAACGATTATGTGTAACAGCCCTGGTAGCCTTTGCAGTGCCCTAGAACCACACTATCGTATGAGATTATCTAGGTTTGACGACCCTAGAATGGATCATGTTTGGGAATGATACAAGGGAGGTACCTTAATTTCCCAATCCTACTGTTTAAAATGGACTAATAACAACTCAATAATCATGCTCATCATCGCACTGCATGTGCCTGGAAGATATGAAGCACTGAGGAATGCAAGCATGCCGCGAACATAAGATGGTGTCACATGAGGGAGTGTGTGGTGAGGGCATGCATCATGACTGCATTCATACTTACATTAATAAGAGTAGTTAGGAGTGTTTGATTGTACTGTTTTATCATTGCTACTTGATTGAATTGATAACATGTTATCCTATGCTTTATTGTTCCACTGAGTTGATCACTCACTCCCACGTTACGGGACTGTGTTCCGAGCACCCACTAGACTTTGTCTGATTGCAGATGGCGATGCTACTCCTGAGGCGGAGCTGGACCTTTATGATGACAATGATGCTTGTTCGTACATGTTGTATGCTGATGGCTTCAAGTGAGTTGTGTCTTGATCGACGGGATTACAGGAATGTTGACTAGATAACACGACACCTTTGGTATAATTTGAAATTATACTTGTAATTCATTAACCTGGTAACCTTATCACATTCTAGAGACTTACCATAATCTATATCTTTTATGTATCTATCACAGTCTTCCGCTTGCAATTTAACTATCTCTGGAGTATGATATGTTTTTTTGGTATAATCTCATTCATGTTTCAATGCTCTCGTCATAATCATCATTATCTGTGTTGCATAAGTGATGCGTTGGAACTCAGGAGCTGAGCTTTACTCGACCCCCGATTTTCAGGGGGTTACAAGATGGTATCTGTAACATACCGAAAAATTGAGGGTCGAGTATTAACTCAACTCTCGAGTTTTCAGAATATCACTTATGCAACGTAGATAATGATGATTAAATATTGTCTGCATTAAAGTAGTGAACATGAGTGAGATTAAGCCAAAACAGCATATCATACTCCAGAGACAGTGAATTAGCAAGCGGAAGACTGTGATAGATATATAAAATATATAAAAACTGTGGTGAGTCTCCAGAGTGTGATAACATTACCAGGTTAATAAATTTCAAGTACATTTCTGAAATATACCAAATGTGTAAGTATAATGTCTTCTATTCCAAGTACCATAGCCCCGTCAATACAATACCAGGTCTTCACAGACCTGTCAGAGAGTAACATGTAGGAGAGCTCCTCCTCAACATCATAGTAGTCCGGCTCTGCTTCATAAGCATCGCCATCATCTGAAACTCAACAAATCTGGTTGGTGTGTACAACACCGTCCCGTAACGTGGGAGTGAGTAGCTAACTCAGTGGAACAATAAAGCATAGGTTAACATGTTATCGACTCAGTCAAGCAGTAATGATAAAGCAGTACAATCAAATACTCTTAACTACTCTTATTAATGCAAGTATGGATGCATTCATGATGTATGCCCTCACCACACCCTCCCTCGTGCGACACCATCTCACGTTCGCGGCATGCTTTCATCCCTCAGTGCTCCACATCTTCCAGGCACATGCAATGCAAGATGAGCATGATTACCAAGTATTTATTAGTCCATTTCAAACAGCAGGATTGGGAAACTAAGGTACCTCCCTTGTATCAATCACGAACATGATCCATTCTAGGGTCGTCAGTCCTAGTTAATCTCAGACGATGGTGTGTTTTCTAGGTCACTGCAAAGGCTGCCAGGGCTGTTACGCACAAAGGTTACAATGCTCCCCCATCACCTCTTTAATGATTCATCACTATACAGAAACAGGCCTAGCTTATACTCCATACACCGCGGCAAAACTCTAAGGCTCACCGCGATTCCAGAGTATGCTCGAGGTCACTACAAAGGGCTGTCAGGGCTGTTGCTCGCATTCGTTGCACCACTCCCCCATCACCTTATCAATGTAGGCAGACAGCACGAATATAGTGTCTCATACCACCATAATCGGCTCACGAGTTTGGTTGCTCACTGGTCACTACAGGGAAGTACGTGGCCCCAGCGTAGGCCGACAGCTCGACCACGGTGTCCCATACCACCATGCCCGGCTCATGAGTCTTAGCGGATCGAGGTACCATGGTTAAAAGGGATTCCACTGGTAAGTTTAGTACCCTAGGTTCAAGCAGTAGTGTCCAAACATGGTGAACATACATAAGACAGATCGGGTTGCTTGACGAGATCGGCTAGCTTGAGCGCACAACAAGTTGAACGACATGAAGTGTATAAGCACTTCTCGTGGCCAACCACTATCGCCAACCGAAGTACGACTCGAGTTCGTCGAACACATCACACGTGGCAAATGAATCACAGTCATGAATTCAATTCTAGTACCGATTGTCTGAACTATAATCATAGCCCCAAACACAATCAATTTCAAATAGTAAAGCAGTAATGGATCAAGGTTCAAATTATACAATCAAAGTCTGATATTATCCGTTTAGGGCTGTCAGGGCTGTTGCACGCATTCGTTGCTCCACTCTCTCATCACCCATGACGGATCATACAACGTAAACATGAATTTAACATATGCATTATATAGATAAAATCATAAAAGCAGTTGAGCATGTTATGAAGCACAACACAAGCATGAGTTTGTACATATTCAATTCCTAATCACACAGCTATCCAAGGAAATCATACACATAGTTAAAGGAGTTGAGAATCATATCTCAACACCCCTAAACATTACAATTTACTAACTACTACTCATTCAGACATTTCAACAAACACTTTAAAATACATGTATCAACATACATGACATATGTTGATCACATAGGTATAAGGTCAAATCCTTTCACTAGGGAGTTACCCCAATCATAACACGCATACACCCACGATGGATAGTCATGGCAAGCAGGAATCCAAGTTCCATATTCATTCAGTCATTTCCACAAACACTTGGGCCACACATTTTAGCATATATAGTTGTATTGGCCATGGCGTGATTTAGGGCAAATCCTTTCGTCAAAGGGGTATCGCCAATACAACAATCAATTATCCATGACAATTAGTCATGGCGAGCACGAATGACAATTCTATACTCATTCAGTCATTTTCACAAACACTTAGAATACACTATTACAACATACATGGTGTATGTTAGCAAAACATGTATTAGGGTTATCCTTTCGCCAAGCAAGTATTTTATTCATATATACTATATTCATACAGCAAATAATCATGGCAAACATATCTCCAAGATTTATACGTATACGGTATTTTCTAGAATACACAATTTCAACATACATAGTGTATATGAGCAAAACATGTATAAGGCGAGTCCTTTCGCCAAACAAGTAATTTATCCACATATAATATATACAACAATTAATCATGTCAAACACATTTTCAAAATTTGTACGTATACCGTACTTTCTACAATTATCTAGAGTATGTAGAATTCCATATTTTTCATCTTTAATCGAAACGGAAAACGGACAACACTTTGTACATGTGCAATTGCATGCAGATCATGAATCTATCATTATCTGACATTGAAAACGTTGAAAACCATAACCTATACACCTAAAGTCCGCACCTTTTGTCGTGGAATCGCAACGAATCCAATAGGTTTGCTAAGCTTCCGTATTCGGCAATTTGGCAACCTATAGAATGAAATAGGTTAGCTATTTCATAACCTACAACCACCCAAGCCCCAAACCAGATTAGGTTTAGGGTTTCTTACCTAAAAATGGGGCTGGAATCGCCGGAAAAGTGATGAGAACGGAGCGGTGGAGCTCGTGGAGTGGCAGGGAAACATTCTATTAAGTTTTCATTTCGGTCGGGATTCCAGATCACGCGTGGCGGACCAGTTTTAGTTCAACGGTCAGCGGATCTCGATCGGAGATTCCTAGTACATGTAAATGTGTATGAAATTTCTCCTGATCCGAGGGTGTAATTTGGTCTGATTCTGACGGTCTGGTTGCTTAATACTGATCCGCAAGCGAGTGGTGCCAGATTACTATTCAAGATATTTTATTTTGAATTAATTTCACATTTCTCACACTCTTCACTCCGAGCTCAAGCGAATAGTGCTGGGACACTATCTGAATTTAATTTCTGAGATGGTAGTCAAGCCCAGCAAGGCGGTCCTAATTCCTTAACTTCGTGTTAATAAGACTTCCGACGTGCAGTCCAGATCCGATATGGAGTTTCGAGATGCTCCGGAGAGCAGCCGGGTAATGAGATTGATCCTAGGTTTTAGGGTAACTTAGCGTCAATGATTCTACAAGTTTTGGGTCTTGCAGATCGTATTTAAAGTGATTGGTGCTAATTTCACAGGTACTCTAGTTTAACACTGGCTAATTCTCGCCTAATTTCTAAAGGATTTAGTCTTGAGTAATTTCTGTCTGAGGTGGTACCTGGGCCTTTGTAGTTTGTATATAAAGTGATCCAAGTTATACTACTTAGCTAGTTTAAGATAGTGTCTAGGGTGAAAGTACTTAGAAAAATTGAAAGATCAAGGTGGTGAAAGGTGGGATTTGTGAAGGAAATGGGTTAAGGAGCGATTATATCCTTTGGGACTGAGTTTTGACACATTGATAAGGTGTTAGAATCGACCCATTGCCTAAGGACGTCTAATCCCAGGTTGGGAAAAATCTGAGTTGTTACAGTATTAGAGCATGATTTGGATTAAACCGGACTGGGTTATGGTCACATGATGCACTCTGACGCACTCTGAATTAGGAAGGGGGCGACAGGTGAGACTATACGGTAAATTAGTCCACAACGTATCTTTGGTCGCGTGAAGCGACCTAAGTCGACCATCAGTTGACGGGTTTGAGTCGTTCCCTAGAAATGAATGTCTTTAGGTTGTGGGTCAACGACAACACCGTACACTTAAACTCAAAGCCTAGAACCCCTTTTTATCCAATTCCTTCAAAATCTCTCCTTGCACCACTTCATTCTTTAATTTTTTCTAAATCTTTTCATACCAGATATAAATTCTAACATATAGATGATGAAGAATAATACTTAAACAAAAAGTTACTATAAATAGTAAATATATGTATAAATTGGACTTTTGACCATTCGAACTTTGGAATCTAACCAAATAAATGGGTTAGTTGGATAGATTAGCTCCTCCTACCCCAAAATCATATGCCACATGTCATATAAACTCATTCCAGTTTGCAAATTGGCCCCAAAAATGCCTCAAATGGAGTCGGAGGCCACACTATGAAATCCAGGGGGACCCGGGACAGACCCAGGGTACCATTGGCACCATGGGAGGGTGGTGAACATCGCCCTACCACAGAGGCACCGCGGTTGGTCCGGTGGACCGCGGTGGAACCGCGGTCACCGCAGTTGACCGCAGTCAGGTTGGGTCAGGCTGGTCGGGCCGGTGCTGGTCTTGGTCGGCCCGACCCCTAGGCACGTGTGGTGCCCACCAAATTTTGTGGGGGCCCCTGTTTCACGTCCGTTTTGTCCCCTCTCTCTCAAAACTCTCTCCAAGCTCTCCCTTTCCCTCAAATTTCAGTTTTTCTCTCCCAATTGCCCAATCCCTCATTTTCGGTCACAACCCATCCACATATATCGTTCACAGCAACACCTACCCTCTACCCTTTCTGTTCTCTCATTTGAGCTCCTACACCCCCCATTTGAAGCTCAAATTCGTGTAAGCTCTCTAACACATCCATTTTCTTCCCTTTCCTTCTTCAAACCCTACCTTTTGGGTCTTTACAATCCCTATTGAGGCTCAAGTCCATGGAGAACCAAAAAACTCCAGCCCCCGTTTCCCTTATCCTCATTTTCCATGGCTCTATCCGAGCTTGTACGACCATTTTCTTGGAGGCCTAATCATTCATACTATTGTCTTGTAGTTTGCATGGGTTACCGTCTTTGATGGGTGTAGTAGTTAGTAGAATGTTTTAGATGTTTGAGGACGTTTAGGGCCCGTTCGGCCAATTACATTAGGTGAGTTAGGTGGATAGACTTTTATAAGTAACAATAAATGTATGTGTAAGGTACGGCCTCTAGATTGGGTATATCCCATGTTTTCCAATGCCCTGTTTGGAATGTATGCAATGAAAAGTATATCCCGGATTTTCCTATTACACTTAGAAATTTCTCATCCTGGGATTTGGAACTCCCATCTCACGCTTTCCCACACAAGACTCATTTTTCAAATGCTTATAAAATTAATTCTTATCCCACCCACCCTCCTACCAAACATGCCATTCCTAATCCCGAAGTGAGATTAGCAATGCAGTCCCATTTAAGACAATAGGCCCTAGAGTTTTGGACCTAGAGCGGTGCACCTAGATTTCGACAGGCCTGACAGTGTAGGAAATCCAACAAATTTATAATGTGAACCTTAGGACCCTCTTAGTTGGAATGAGCATATGTGAAATGCTCGAGCGTCAAGTATAGACAACTCAGTTCTAATTAGACAACTTTGACCCTAAGTGATAAAACCCTTCCTGTATTAGAAATGATGTGAAATCATCTAACGTATAAGCATAGACTTTGGACTACACCTATGGATTTCCACTACTCCTAAATTAAGACTAGACTACCGGTTACATTAGAGAATGCCAAAAACAGATAGATGTAGCTATGTCAAATCAATACACCTCTTTGATTTGGGTGGCGCAGCGAAAGCGTGGTGGACCCTTGCCCCACTGGCCCAGGATCGAATGGAGTTGATCCAGACTATACGTAAAGACAGGTCACTAAATAGGATGAGCTACCCTATCTCGGACATAGAATGAGACGAGGATTTTCTTAGACCAAGACCTAAAGGGCAACCCGAGAAATAGGACATTTGAACCTTTCTGTGATGGGCATTCCCTAAGTTTTTAGAGTGATCGGTCTACGGAGTTACTGAAATATACAACTGTGAAGCATTCGCGGCTTGACCCAATTCTCAATCTTGGGCGACTACCAATGGACTCACTGCTTGACCGAGCAGAAGACCAGGATCTACCAGGACTAGGAAGGGATACGATGAGCCTTTTACCCTGGTCAGGTAGATAATCGATGTATTGGGATCAAGCTCACTATAACCATCTCTCCGTGTTGGTCAAACAATAATTAAATCTTTCCTTATTACCCTTAGGCAATTTCGGGAACAAAATTTTGTTTTAAGGGGGGTAGATGTCACATCTCATATTTTTGCCAATCTGGAATTAGACGTCCTTAAGTAATGGGTCGATCCTAACACCTTATTAAATTGTCAGAACTCAATCCCACAGTCTAAAATCACTTGTTAACCCTTTTCCTTCACAAATCCCACCCTTCACCACCTTGTTCTTCAATTTTTCTAAGTACTTTCACCCTAGACACTATCTTAAACTAGTTAAGTATTATAACTTGGATCACTTTATATACAAACTACAAAGGCCCAGGTACCACCTCAGACAGAAATTACTCAGGACTAAATCCTTTAGAATTTAGGCGAGAATTAGCTAGTGCTAAACTAGAGTACCTGTCAAATTAGCACCAATCACTTTAAATACGATCTGCAAGACCCAAAACTTGTAGAATCATTGACGCTAGGTTACCCTAAAATTTAGAATCAATCTCATTACCAGGCTTCTCTCAGGAGCATCTCGAAACTCCGTATCAAATCTGGACTGCACGTCGGAAGTCCGATTTACACGAAGTTAAGGAATTAGGACCGCCTTGTTGGGCTTGACAACCATCTCGGAAATCAAATCCAGATAGTGTCCTAGTGCAATTCGCTTGAGTCTGGAGCGAGGAGTGTGAGAAATGTGAAATTAATTCAAAATAAAATATGAATTTATGAAATCTGGCACGTCTCGCTTGTGGGTCAGTATTAAGCAACCAGTCTATCAGAATCAAGCCAAATTACACCCTCGGATCAGGGATATTTCCCCAAACATATCCATGTACTCGGAATCTTCGATCGAGATCCATTAATCGTTGAACTGGAACTGGTCTGCCACGCGTGATCTGAGAACCCTACTGGAATGAAAACTTAATGGTACCTATATCCAGTGTTAGTGAGCTTAAGTGTAACGACTTGAAAATTTTCGTACTGTGGCTCGAGAACCACCTCGACCAGAAATCACTTAGGATTAAATCCTTTAGAAATTTGACAAAGTTAACTAAGTGCTAAACTAAATTAGCCATGAAATCCGTTTGAATCGCTTTAAATACGATCTGCAAGACCCAAAACTTGTAGAATCATTGATGCTAGGTTACCCTAAGGTCTAAGATCAAACTCATTACTCGGCTGCTCTCGTGAACAAATTGAAACTCCGTATCAGGTCTAGACCATACATCAGGAGTCCGAATAATACGAAGTTAAGGAATTAAGAGTGCCTCGCTGGGCTTGACAATCATCTCGAAAATCAAGTCCAGACAGTGTCCCACGGCCGTTCGCTCGAGTCTGGAGCGAGGGAGTGTGAAAACTCTTGTTTTCTTTACAAAATAAATATCTTGAATAATGATCTGGCACGTATTGCTTGCGGACATTTTATAAGTAATCAGACCGTCAGAATCTGACCCAAATACACCCTCGAATCAGGAAAAATTTCATAAACATTTACATGTACTTGGAATTGCTGATCGAAGTCCGTTGACCATTGAACTGAAACTGGTCCGCCACGCGTGATCTGAAGACCCTACTGGAACGAAAATTTAACTTCACCTAGATCCAGGATACGTGAGCTTAAGTCTGACTTTTGGCTCAAGGAGGCCCACCAGAAACCCTCCGTTGAGCTGAAACAATGCCGATTTGGTTATAATATAAGTATACCTTGAACATAAGTCTATTCCAGAGAGTTTTTAGGCTATATAAGGACCTTAGAGCATCCTCTCTCATAGCCATACGAATTTGGGATAAACCCTAAGTAAGAAGAGAGCAAAGAGAGAGAAGGCTAGAGAGTTGTGGGAGAATCATCCTGCTATTGTTTTCAGCCACCACACGGGATGCACCACCCCTTTTCTTGTCACTTTCCCGGCGATACCGACTCCGTTTTAAGGTAAGAAACCCTAACCCTAAATCTGTTTTGGAGTGGGATGGTTATAGGTTATGAAATAGCTAATCGGTTTCGCTCTTTAGGCTACAAAATTGCCGGATACGGAAGCCTAACGAACCTAGCTGATTCGTTGCAATCCTAAGGTGTAAGGTGAGGACTTTAGGTTTATAGGTTACGGTTTTCAACGCTTTCAATGTCAGATAATGATAGATTCATGATCTGCATGTAATTGCACATGTACAAAGTGCTTTCTGTTTTCTGTTTCGATTAAAGATGTAGAATATGGAATTTTACATACTCTAGGTATACGTAGAAATACCGTATACGTATAAATTTTGGAAATGTGCTTGCATTGGTTATTTGTTGTATGGATATATGGTATATGGATAAAATACTCATTTGGCGAAAGGAATCGCCATAATACATGTTTGCTTATATACACTATGTATGTTGAAATTGTGTATTCTAGAAAATATCGTATACGTTTAAATTTTGGAGATGTATTTGTCATGATTATTTGCTGTATGAATATGATATACACGGATAAAATATTCGCTTAGCGAAAGGATAGCCCTAATGCATGTTTTACTAACATACATCATGTATGTTGAAATTATGTATTCTAAGTGTTTATGAAAATGCTCGTGAGAGCAAGTGGTTAGATGTTAATGCCTTAGATAGGTGTTGAGATGGGATTCTCAACTACCTTAGAGACCTGTATGATCTCCTCCATGTGGCTGTTTACTTTAGGCGCTTACTTAGGAAACACATTTATTGGTATTTTTGTTTACATAGTGTTTTACAATATGCTTTATAACATGCTTTATGATATGTTTGTTAACATGCTTGATTTACTTTGTCTATTATGCTTTACTATACATGTTCTAAATGAGTCTTAATTGAGTTTGGGACTATGTCTATAGTCTAGACATTCGGTACCAGACTTAGGATCGTGGTTGAGATTCATCTCGCCATGTAAGATGTGTTTGGCGAACCCAAGTCGTACTTCGGTTGGCGCTAGTGGTTGGCCACACGAAGTGCTTCTGCGCTTCATATCGCTCAACTTGTTGTGCGCCCGAGCTAGCCGAGCACGTCAAGTAACCCGATATGTCTAATGTATGTTCACCATGTTTGGTCGCTACTGCTTGAACCTAGGGTACCAAACTTACTAGTGGAATCCCGTTAACCATGGTACCTCGATCCGCTAAGACTCATGAGCCGGGCATGGTGGTATGGGACACCGTGGTCATGCTGTCGGCTTACGCTGGGGCCACGTGCCTCCCCGTAGTGACCCGTGAGCAATCAAACTCGTGAGCCAATTATGGTGGTATGAGACACTATATTTAAGTTGTCGGCCTACACTACTTGATGGGTGATGGGGGAGTGGTGTAACGATTCCGTGTAACAGCCCTGACCGTATCCGGTGTAGTGACCTCGAGCGTACTCTAAACCGATAGTGAGGCGACGAGCCTTCTCGTAGTAACAGAGTATAAGCTAGGCCTGTATTGATAAGGTGATGGGGGAGTGGTGCAACGATTCCGCGTAACAGCCCTGACAGCCCTTGCAGTGACCTAGAAGCACACCATCATATGAGATTGTCTAGGACTGACGACCCTAGAATGGATGATGTTTGGGAATGATACAAGGGAGGTACCTTAGTTTCCCAATCCTGCTGTTTGAAATGGACTAATAAAAAAACTCGGTAATCATGCTCATCATGCATTGCATGTGCCTGGAAGATGTGGATCACTGAGGGATGAAAGCATGTCGCGAACGAAGAGGGTGTCGCATTAGGGAGTATGTCAGTGAGGGCATCCATTATGACTACATTCATACTTACATTAATAAGAGTAGTTAGGAATGTTTGATTTTACTGCTTTATCATTACTGCTTGATTGAATTGATAACATGATAACTTATGCCTTATTGTTCCACTGAGTTAGCTACTCACTCACACGTTACGGGACGGTGTTATGCACACCAACCAGACTCTGTCTCAGGTTTAAATGAGCTGATGACTCAGGAGGCGGAGCCTGGCTACGACAAGGACCAGGACAAGTTCTCTTATATGCAGTATGCCGGCGGCTTCGACTAGACTGCCGGATCAACAGGATTTGCTGTGATTACACTCTTAGCTGCATTTTTGACCTTTTGAAACATTAAATAGATATATGTATATGGTGACTCAGATGGGTTCATACTCTGAAAAAAGAAATGATTTTGTATCTTTTACATACACGTATATACAGTTTCAGTCTTCCGCTTACCTTTATACAATTGATCTGGAGTATGAATTGCTGTTTTGGTGTAATCTCACTCATGTTTATTGCTCTAACACAGACAACATTTAATCATCATTATTTATGTTGCATAAGTGATGCGTTGGAACTCGGGAGTTGAGTTATGCTCGACCCCCGATTTTCAGGGCGTTACAAGTTGGTATCAGAGCATGATTTTGATTAAACCGGACCTGAGTTATGTTCCCACGACGTACACTGACGCATTACAACTTAGGAGGGTGCGAAAAAAATATAGAAACAGTCCTAGGTTTCCCAATTTCGCCATTTGGCGAAGTTCATCAAAAAGGGACATTTTAATCGAGATCGTACTCGATCCTGATCGCACGTATCAATCCCAAATCACTTCTAGGCCATCTATGGACGAGTCTAGATCACAATCCACCCAATTTTAGCCATTGAAAATTGGTAAAGGTTAGTCTAGATCGGAAATTTCTCGAAACCACCCGATCTGGAACAGGATAGTGTCGCGGGCCTCCCCACTTAAATATATAGGGACCCAGGGTTGAACCAAGGTGCATTTGGCACCTTGGGATGGTGGAGGACACAACTCCACCGTGGCGGCGTGGCGCCGGGCAGGGCGAACCGCGGTCACCGTGGCGCGCCGCGGTCGGGTGGGTCTGCTGGTGTTGGGCCGGGCCTGGGCATGGTCGGCCGGACCTCCATGCACGCTTGGTGCGTGCGAAATGTTTGTGGGGTTCCAATTTTTAGGTCTGTGGCCCTCCCTCTCTCTCGCACTTCTCCTTTCCAAACTCCCTTCCCTTCCAATTGCGATTTTCTCCCTCAAATCCTTCCTCCAATCTTTCAATCCACCATTTTCGGCCATGATTCACTCACTTCCATCGATCATAGCAACCCCAACCTCCTACCCCACCCCTTTCTTTCACGTTTGAGCTCTCACACCCCCCATTTGGAGCTCAAAATCGTGTAACCTCCTAACCCATCCCATTTTTCCCCTTGTTCCTTCTTCATTCCCTGTCCCTTGTGTCTCTTCAACACCTGTTGGGACTGTTGTTCATGGAGAATCAAAGAAGACAGCCCCTTTCTCTCTCTTTCCTTCATTTCCATGGCCCTTTTCGAGTTGATTACAGACATTTTCTCCGTTTCCTCCATCCTCTCTCTTATGGGAAAGAGGAAAACCGCTGCTGATGATGCTGGCCCAAGCAGCCCAGCCAATTCCAGAAGAAGGGCTGATGATGGGGCCGACACTAGCACCGTTCGGGAGTTTAGGTCGAACCGAGACCTGGATCCTCAACATCCGGTCAGAAATGCCTATCCGATAGACGTCGAATATAGTCATTTTGCTGGCCGTAAGATCGTGTTTAAAGCTCACGTGGATGAGAGAATGTTTGGGATACACCCGATGATGGACCACTTGGTGGATATTGGATGAAATTTTATATTTGACGGTGAGTCTCCTACATGTGAGAACACGGTTCGTGCCTTCTACGCCCACATCATAGACCCATCATTGGAGCCTCTTCAGTTCACTGTCTCTGTGAGGGGCATAAGGCGCATAATCACTGTGGATGAGGTGGTTCAGATCACAAAGATCCCACGTCCTCAAGTGCTTCCTAGTGACGACTTCTCCAGAAGTGCGGGGGAAAGGGATCGCCGAACGTGATACCTTTGTGGTTGACGGGTTGCTTGGACGCGAGGAAACTGTATTACAGCGACAAAGTTGGCCGAGGACTTCCGTTTACTCCACCACATTTTCACATATAATGTGTACCCACGGTCGGGTAACCGCACGGAGTGTACTCGGTTGATGGTGGACTTTTTGTACAAGATGGGACACGGGGACAACTTATGCCTGCCCACGTTCATCCTATTTCAGATAGTCCAGGTTGTTCGATCTGTGAGGAACGACCTTTCGCTCCCATTTAGCCGCCTGATCTGCAGGATGGCTCGTAATATCAGCTATAGGTTGAACATGGAGGACCTTGCACCAGTCCGAGTCATAAGCGAGGCGACACTTAATAATATGAAGATCGGCCCTCGACAGCTGCAAGCCCGACTCGACGAGTCTGGAGATGAGTCGGATAACGCCAGTGAGGAGAGCGTTGACCTCGAGGCAGGAAGCGATGAGGAGGGCGACGATGATGTACAAGAAGAGGAAGATGAGGCTCAGGATACTAAGGAGAGCTTTCCTCCTGGTGCGCCTGAGTCAGACGCTGCTCAGGCAGCGAGAGAGGCTCGTATGGTTCCCATTGAGGAAAACCAGGCCGCCCTGCGGCAAGAGATTGGACAGGTTCGGGCTGAGCTTGGTGAGACCCGAGCCAAGCTTGAAGTGACCGAAGCCTACATGAAGAAGAGCTTTAAGAAGGTGTCTCGTACGTTGAAGGTCATCCTGTGCTGTGTACAGGACAAGAATGCTCCTCCTTCATCGCCTGACTCGGATGCCTAGCCATCCAAGTTGTTGTGTGTGGTTATTTTTGGTTACCGCATTAGGCGGTTTATGTTTTCATGTTGATGATCTAGTAGTTAGTAATCTGCTTTAAGTGTTTGATGTTGTGGATGTAATTGGTTTGCATGTAATTTCTGTCATGATTCATGTATCTTTGTATTCCATGTATTATGATAATTTTGGCTAAATGAAAAGCATGCAACCACTTTTGCTATGAGATGTGTGGAATGCTTTAAGTGCTTGAATAATGTGTTGCTATGCTTTATCTCACATGTGTTGCACCCTATGTGTATAGGGCATGCCGCGGCAGTATATGTGGAGCACGGCACACCTCATTCTCACTGGCTCGGTGGACCAGACTCCTTCTGGTAGAGGTGGTCCTACAGGCTAGGGTTCTGGCTCTGATCAGTCTCCTGTTGGTCTTACAGGTGGACTGCCACCTTATACACCCCCGGTTCGCGAGCAGCACCGGGCATCTTCATCTTCACAGTATGACCCACAGGCTGCTCCACCTCCTGACAGGTTCGAGCAGATAATGATGCTGATGCAGCAGTAGCATCAGCAGCTTCTCACAGTTTTATCGGTTCAGGGTGGCAGTGCGGCTCCACCTTCACCGTCTACACAGCTAGAGACCACTGATCCTCCTGCTCAGGCTGAGGCTACACCTCCCCCTATGCCTTATGTACCCCTACTGAAGATGTCGGTACACGCGGCCTACTAGAGCAATTCCAGCGCTTGAGACCTCCCTCATTCATGGGTTCTCACAGACCCGAGGAGGCAGAGTTTTGGCTAGACCGCATCTCTAAGATGCTTCGGATGCTGCACTGTACGGAGGCAGAGCAGGTGGAGTTGGTCACTTTCATGTTCGAGAGGGAGGCCAGTTTGTAGTGGGACAACGTGCTGCGGTCTGTCGCAGAGGATTATGTGCGGACTTGGGAGGCATTTGAGTTCCGGTTCCACGAGAAGTATTACCTGCAGACCTACAGACATGAGCGGGAGGATGAGTTTCTACGCCTCAGGCAGGGAGGCATGACGGTTACTGAGTATGAACACCGCTTCATAAAGTTGGGCCACTTTGTCCTGACTATCCTGGTCAATAAGCAGATGCGGATGCGTCATTTTTCTGGAGGTTTGTGACCTGATATACAGTCGAAGATATGCTGTATCAGTTTACCTACTTATGCGGCGCTGGTTCACATGTCTATGATGGCCGAGCAGGATGTGGACCGGTTGGCCCGTTCTCGTGGTACTATGGTTCTGAGACCACGACCAGAGGTATAGAGCAGGCCTATCCTAGGCAATCCTAGGCAAGAGGCCTCGTGCTGGCTATCATCCCAGAATCGCAGCACTAGTAGCTCCGGTGGGGTGCCCTATTGTGACTTGTACGTTGTCACGCCCCAAACTCGGAAACCGGGCTCACAAAATTCCCGATCGCCGAATCCAGCGCCGACAGCCTCCGTAGTACCCCATTCTCGGCTTCCAGCGCCCATACGCCAGATTTCCCATCCTGGGATCCTACAAGGAGGATTTTCAGTATGAATTTTTTTTTTTGCAATGGAGCATAACCACAAGCCTAACCAAGTCACAAAACAACATCAGCACATATCCACTATATCAAAAATTTTAAGTACAATGTGGAAAGGGAAATACAACATGATAAAAAAAAGGCTCCAAATTGATCTGATGCGCGCTCCTGCCTCAACGCTGCTGCTGTCCAACGCTACCTGCATGCAACGGTCGTGCATAAGCTTACAAAAGCTTAGAGGGTGGTGTTAGTGTGTGTGCAAGGCACACGCCAAGTGTACAATATCAGAGTAATGCGGAAATGTACGGTAAGTCCATGAATGCAATCAGTTATACTAAAGTTATGTAATGCAAGGCATGAATGTTGTCGGTCATACCAAGACCATGCGATGAGAGGCCTATGTAGCCAAATGTCATATGCGAGATGCAAAGCAAGCATGCCAGTACTCATAAGTACACATATCAGTATAGTTCCTCTCTGGATATCACCGGGGTCCAATACACCTCACACTGACTGCCTCCTCCCTAGCTGCACAGTCAAGCGAGTGGAAGAGACCACACTATCCGCCTGACCAGTAGTCTGCCAATACCTACCCGGCTCGTCGATAGCGGATACATTTGCGAGCTGGTAAAACTCAGCCTAGCTTATAGCCCCCTCACTTAGGCGGATAAGGCCACACCCCCTTCCAACCGACCACGACACAGTGGGAGACGCGACCTACTGGTATTCGGCACTCGGGCGCTCGTGTATCCACTCGGTCTAGACGTTGGAGCATCTCCTGGTACCAAAAAGGTTCTGGGACTTTCACCCAAGGACATCCTAAGTGCCCACAGTGTTAGAACAAAGTATTTCCGGTATTCGATACGGCCATCCACGATATGCCTGTGGAGCCACGGCCTGATGTTGCTAGGGCGTGCAGTGATCACAACATACAATGCGAAATGCATGAGTCACACCGTACAATCATGCAGTAATCTCGCGCGTACCACGCGCTCATGTTGGGCACTCCGTCTCATATAGAGTCCCGTAATGTCTCAGCCCAACGGCTTATGCTATGATCAAACATCTCTCACATCAAGCATACAGATGATGCGTATGGGTATGAATCATGGAGCTATACTAAGCATGTTATAAAGTAATGGACTATCCTTACGATACAGATGGACCTAGATGGCCTACACACAACTAGTGTGGGCCCGACGGTGAGCCCTAAGGAGAGTTACAATGCGGACATTTAACCAACATTGTACCTACAATGTGGGCGTCAAACCACCATTGCTCCTAAGGCACGACTCGCTATAAATATCATTATATAAACCCTGGAGGGATCACACATTGCAATGGACCTTAGGTACATCCCATTGGGCCTTAAATACATCAAATGGGCCATATCACATGGGCCTTACGTATATCAAATGGGCCACACCAATTGGATCGTACTAATGTGCCTCAAGTACATTGCAATGGACTATAACCCATGGGCCTTGAATACATCGCAATGGGCCCGTAACATGGGTCTCATATATATCAAAGTGGGCCTCGACATCGGACCACAAATACATCAAGATGGGCCTTGTAACATGGGCCTCAAATACATTGAATGGGCCCCATCACATGGGCCTTATAATTATCAAGGTGGGCCTCTACAACGGGCCACAAATACATCCAGATGGGCCTAATCACATGGGCCTTACATGTATACCAAGGTGGGCCTCAACAACGGCCACAATTACATCAATATGGGCCTTATGAATGCCAAGATGGGCCTTAACAATGGCCACCAATACATACATACATGTATATGTATGAATCATATCAAAGAATCAACCGATCCCCACTTCAAATAACAGTGGTAGACCCCACTTGAACCATGGGTCTGACCCATCCTTTAACTCATGCCACAAAAGGAATTTTCAAAGTGGATGGATAGGTTGGATGCAACACATGCATCAAGGTGGGGTCCACATGAAGGCCACCATCCTGTACATTATTCAATATAATATATATATATATATATATATATATAATATACATACAATATTATATATATATATATATATACAATATTATAAGTAATATAATATATATATATATATATATATATATATATATATATATATATATATACACATACACACACACGCTCACATGCACACCCATATGCACACACACGTGCACACTCACACACGCACACACACACACACTCACACACACACACACAACACAGGGGCCCCACCGTCCACTGGACGGTGGGTTACAACACATGCATCAAGGGAGTCTCCCACCGTCCGTCTGGATGGTGGGAAAGCAACACATACATCACCGTGGGTCCCAGGTGGGGCCCACTGTAACGTTTATTTGCCGTCCAACCTGTTGATAAGGTCACAGAGACCTGGGTGGAGGGAAGAAAACAAATATCAGCTTGCTTCAAAACTTCTGTGGGCCCCCAAAAGTTTCAACGGTGAAATTCAATCACTGCTATTTCTTGTGGTGTGGGCTACCTGAGCCGTGGATCGGCCTGATTTTCGGAGGGGACCCACCTTACGGGGTGGTCCACCTCATGGACGGTGTGGATACAACATATACATCATGGTGGGGCCCACGGCTGGAGCCGTGGGATCTTGCCCGTTTCACGCTGGCGCAGGCAGCGGGCTGCTGCTGTGTCAGCGGCAGCAGACGCTGCCTCCTTCCTTCTTTTTTTTGTTACAACCCGTGTTTTTGGGGTTTTTCACGTGTGGGGCCCACTTCGGCCAAATCCATCCCATCCACTGGCTTCCACAGCCCGGTACCAGTCCATCAAGACCAATTTAGGGTATTTTTCGGCGTGTAGGAAGATTTAGATGATTTCAAACGGTGAACATCACTGTTTGCTAAGGTATGGCCCACCAGATGCTCTGATCAACCTCATTTTTCGGCTCAACGCCTAAAATGAGTTGGTAGATAGGATAGACGGTGTGGATTGAATACAATCATCAAGGTGGAGCCTATATGAGTGGCCCTTCTCCAATGCTTGGAAAGCCAAACTCATTTTTTGTATATATATATATATTTTTTCCAGCAACGTCCAGACGCTGGACGTTCTCGGGCTCAACAAACATGCTTAAGGTGGGCCCTGTTTAGGTGGGCCACCACATGATGGGTGGTGTGAATACAATACATATAAGATGGGCCCCACCTTAGATGGTATGGATTCGATACATGCCCTATTGTGGGGTCCATTCAAGTAGGTCACACACTCATAACTTCACAAAAAGAGAAAGAGAGAGAGAGGAAGAGAGAGTGGGACACACGTGTGATGGAGGGACCCCGACACTATGGGCCCTCCCTTGCATTCCATCATACATAAAAAAAGAAATCAAAGTGGGCCATTGGCCACATCATAGGATCCCAAGTGAGATCCATACCATTGATCGGTAGGCCTCACTTGGCCCATCTAAGGAAGCATGAAAACTACCCTATCAAAGCACCCACCGTCGATCTTCTTCGGTCCGTTGGAACGTCAACCTTCTTGTGCTCCTCTTTGACGGTGGAGATTGAAAATTAAGGGCTAGGATGGAGGGTTTTGGGAAGGGAAAGTGGGCCACCAAAAATCACTTTTCTCTCTTAGGAAGCTTGGACGTGTGGGCTCTCTCTTGGTTGCTTGGAGTTGTGTTGGGAAATGAGAGAGAGAGAGAGATAAGGAGAGAGAGTGATAGATGTGAGGTGAGTGATGGATGTGGTACTTGACATGTAAGGTGGTGTAAGAGAGAGGGTGAGAAAGAGTTGACTTTGGAGGTTGCTTTGCTTGTGGAGAAAGGTGATGTGTACTTGACATTGAAGTGATGGATTGATTGATGTGATTGATTTGATTGATTGGATTGATTTGACATGTTGTAGAGATTCTCTCGGGATCGTAAAAGCGCGGCGTTTCTTTGAAATAAACGCCGACTCACATCTTTTAGTCAGGGTATCGGATTGGTGCGTGAGTCGCGGCGTTAGAACCGCGGTGACGGTGCGGTCGCAATGATACAGGTCTCGGATTAAACCGACTCGAATATAAAGGATACGACTTACGGTCGTGCGCAACGTTGGTTATCAGTCGCGGATTGCCGGACTTCGACGGAAAGGATCGCAGGATTCATCGGAACAGTACGAACTAGGATACGGGTCTTACAGCTCTCCCCACCTAATAAATATTTCGTCCTCGAAATTTACACTACCATCGCAACTAAACGTAACTCATAAGAAAATAGGAAACATAACGTCATATATAATTATAGCATAGTACATCATACAATCAAACGTCGAAAAGATGGGGATAGCGCTCGGGAATCTCCGCCTCGCGCTCCCAAGACGCCTCATCTACACTATGATGGCCCCACTGCACCTTCACTAAGAGGATGACCTTGGTCCACAGGACCTGCTCCTTCCGATCGAGGATACGAACTGGCTTCTCAATGTAAGAAGCGTCCTCACGAACCTCCAACGGCTGCCAATCAATAACGGGAACGATGTCTAACCCACATTTCTCAAAATAGAGACGTGGAAAACGTTGTGGACGCCAGACAACTGAGATGGCAAGGCAAGCCGATAGGCCACGGCGCCAACGCGCCCGGTGATCTCGAAAGGTCCTATAAATCTCGGGGCAAGCTTGCCCTTCGCTCCAAAATGAATCACACCCTTCATGGGTGAGACCTTGAGATGCACATGGTCCCCAACGACAAACTCCAACAGACGACGCCGACGGTCAGTAAAACTCTTCTGTCGGCTCTGAGTTGTGCGCATCCTCTGCCTGATGATATCGATAGCCTCTGATGTCTGCAACACAAGCTCAGGACCTAGGAGACGGCGCTCTCCAACCTCGGTCCAACAACTCGGAGATCTGCATGGTCTGCCATATAATGCCTCAAAAGGAGCCATGCCAATGGTCGCCTGATAGCTGTTGTTGTACGCGAACTCAGCCAATTGCAGGTGCTCGTCCCAACTACCCGAGAAGTCAATCGCGCAAGCCCGAAGCATATCCTCAAGGATCTGGTTGACCCTTTCGGTCTGCCCGTCGGTCTGCGGATGATAGGCGGTGCTGAGCTGCAAATCAGTGCCCATCGCTCTCTGGAAGCTCCTCCAAAAGTGAGACGTGAATCTCGAGTCTCGGTCTGACACGATCGAAACAGGAACACCGTGCAGCCTCACGATCTCATCAACAAACATCTTGGCAAGTCGGTCCGTATGCCAAGTCTCACGAATCGCAAGAAAATGTGCCGACTTCGTCAAACGGTCCATGACAACCCAGATGGAGTCATGACCGCGCTGAGTCCTCGGCAAACCCATGACAAAATCGGTAGATATGTGTTCCCACTTCCACATCGGGACGCTCAACGGCTGCAATAGACCAGGGGGTCTCTGGTGATTGGCATTGACAGGCTGGCACGTGTCACACTCGGCCACAAAGCTAGCTATCTGGCGCTTCATCCCCGACCAATAATACTGACGCCTCATATCGCGATACATCTTCGTCGAGCCAGGGTGGATAGAGAAACGCGATCGATGTGCCTCGGTCATAAGATCTCGGCGCAACTCAAGAATATCCGGGACACATAATCGGCCTCTAAAGCGAAGTCCACCATCAGAACCAATCTGCCAATCTGTCTGACTCTCAGATGCTGCCTCTACTCGGTAATCTTGTAACGACTCGTCTGCCTGCTGAGCCTCGATCACCCTTGCGACAATAGAGGGTTGAATCGACAGGCTTGATAACTGAACGATAGAAGACTGCAAACCAAACTCGAAGTCATACTCCGCTACATCCTCGAGCATCTTCCACTCCTGAATCATCAAGTGCGCCACCAGGCCTCGTGGCTGACGGCTGAGGGCATCCGCCACCACGTTTGCCTTGCCAGGGTGCTACTGGAGATCAAAATCATAGTCCTTCAGGAGCTCCATCCAACGCCTCTGCCTCATATTCAGCTCAGACTGAGAGAACAGATACTTTAAGCTCTTGTGGTTGGAGAAGAGCTCAAACCTTACCCCATAAAGATAGTGCCTCCATACCTTCAGTGCGAAGACCACCGCCGCCAGCTCCAAATCATGCGTGGGGTAGTTCAGCTCGTGGACCTTGAGCTGGCGAGATGCATAAGCCACCGGCTTCCCGTGCTGCATCAGGACAGCACCCAAACCAACTCGTGAGGCATCAGTAAATACGACAAATTCATCACTCCCAGAGGGAAGAGTGAGGACAGGAGCAGACGTGAGGCGGTCCTTCATCTCCATAAATGCATGCTCACAAGTGTCACTCCATACAAACTCGGCACCCTTCCGGGTCAACCTGGTCAACGGGGCTGCAATGCGAGAGAATCCTTCAATGAAACGTCGGTAGTAGCCTGCCAAACTAAGAAAACTGCGGATCTCGGTTGCGTTCGTGGGCTGGCCCCACTGACGCACGGCATCAATCTTCGAGGGGTCTACGGCGATGCCCTGCCTCGTCACTACATGACCGAGGAACTTCACCTCCTCCTGCCAGAACTCGCACTTCTCCAGCTTCGCATAAAGTTGGTGTGCACGGAGGGTCTGCAATGAAATCTACAGATGCCGCTCGTGCTCCTCACGAGTCCTCGAATAAATCAGAATGTCGTCGATGAACACCACAACAAACTGGTCGAGATATGGACGGAAGACCTCGTTCATCAACCGCATGAACACTACTGGCGCATTGGTCAGTCCGAAGGACATGACCTGGAACTCAAAATGACCGTAGCGAGTCCTGAAGGCTGTCTTCGGGATATCCTCATCTCAAACCCGAACCTGATGATAACCGGACAGCAAGTCTATCTTCGAAAAGAACTGCGCCTCCTGCAGCTAATCAAACAAGTCATCGATCCTCGGAAGCGGGTACTTATTCTTGATCGTGACCTTGTTGAGCTCGCGGTAATCTACGCAAAGCCTCAACGAGCCATCCTTCTTCTTCACGAAGAGTACCGGTGCTCCCCACGGCGAACTGCTCGGTCGGATAAAGCCTAACTCACGTAGCTCGTCCAACTACTTCTGCAGTTCCCGTAACTCCAACGGTGCCATACGATACGGGGCCTTCGAAATAGGCACGGTACCGGGCACGAGATCAATCTGGAACTCAGTGTGCCGATGAGGTGGTAACCCCGGAATCTCCTGGAACACATCGGGAAAACTACTAACAACCGGCAGCTTGTCGATACACAAAGCATCTGACTCCTCAATGGTACACGATAACAGGCAAGAAAGCTGCTCTCCTCTGGGCTCGGCAACAAACTGGAACACTGGCACGTCGAGTATACAGAATGTGACTGTTCTCGCGAAGCAGTCCAATATGGCGTGGTACTCGGTGAGCCAATCCATGCCCAGGATGACATCAAAATCAGACATCGGCAATACGAACAGGTCAGCAGGCAAAAAGATATCCCCAACCAGAATGGGGCAAGATGCGCAAAATTGGCCCAACACTGCAGTCTTCCCTAAGGGCGTCGATACTGACAAACCCTCACGGGCAGACTCCATCGGCAAACCGGTCGATCGGCAAAAATCATTGGCCACAAAGGAATGCGATGCACCAGAATCAAACAATACACGTGCAATGCATGTAGAAACAAGGAGAGTACCCTCGACAACCCCTCCTGATGACTGTGGGTCCTGCTGTGCAGCATAGAACCTGCCTTGGGCCTGTTGGGGAGGTGCAGGTCCCCTCTGAGGTCTCTGATGCTGTTGTGGCCGCTGTGGGGGCCTAACCTACTGTCTCTGCTGCTGTGGGGGAGGTACAGGAGGCTGATGCTGCGGTCGCTGCTGCTGCTGTGGCGGCTGTCGTGGAGGCTGATGCGGTGTCCTCGGCTGTTGTCGCTGCGGATGGGGACACTCGTGCACACGATGTCCCGTCCTACCGCACCCAAAGCAAGTACTGGTGAATGGTCCTGAAGGTGGTGCTGGGGGTACTGCTGGTGCTCGGAACGCTGGGCGAGTCGTACGTCGCTGCTGTGAACGATGCTGCTGCGGCTGTAAACTACCAGAGGGCGCCTTCCTCTTCTGATCTCCCCTCTGATCACGGGCTCTCTGCACACTAGCCCAATCTGTCTCATATATCATGGCTCTCTCCACTATCTCTTCAAATGTCGGAAGCATGTGTCCGATCACACGACTCCGGAGGGCAGGACGCAAACCGTTCTCAAAACCGCAGGCCTTCCGCCCCTCATCATCAACAAGGTACGTCGCGAATCTAGATAGTGCGACAAAATGAGCCTCATACTGGGACACGGTCATGTCCCCCTGGACCAGAGTCTCGAACTCTAGTGCGCGCTGCTGTCGCACATGCTCAGGAAAGAACTTCCGGTCAAACCGGTCTGTAAAGTCCTCCCAAGTCCACTCAAGGTCGGCCGCTACTGACCGGGCTACAGATGCCCACCAATGTTGTGCCTCACCCTGAAGGAGAAATACGGCTAATGGGACTCGCTGCTGGGTCGTGCATCTCATGGTGTCGAATATCTTCTCCACCTCAGAGCACCATATCTCGGCTGCAGTGGGGTCTGGCTCACCCCTGAAACGTGGAGGATCGTGCCGTCGGAAGTCCCTGAGAAGTGCACTCGCTCGCTCCTGCTCGGCCTCGGCCGGCGTAACAGTGGAACGCCTACTCTGCCCCTGAAGAATGGCAGTCATCGCCTGAAGCATCTGCTGCAACTGGGTGGCACTCACAGGTACGGTCGGATCCGCACCGGTCTCGGGTAAAGGAGTGGCATCTACAGGCTGAAAATCAGGAATATCCAGTGATGAAGCGAGAGTCACAGGTGGTAGAGCAGGAGTAGTAGGTGGTGGAGCGGGATTCGCTTGGGTCAGTATTCTAGCCATTACGTCCTACAGGAAGCAACAAGGGTCTATCAGCCTTGAGAATTCTCGAAGGCATAAACGTCAAGGGGCTATGTCAAAAAAATTGCTAAGTTATCAGTACTCGAAACCTATTTATTCTAAGTTCATAACAGATATGTGTTGTGATCTCAGGTATTCCCAAGTTATGCTCTGATACCAACTTCTGTCACGCCCCAAACTCGGAAACTGGGCTCACAAAATTCCCGATCGCCGAATCCGGCGCCGACAGCCTCCGTAGTACCCCATTCTCGGCTTCCAGCGCCCATACGCCAGATTTCTGATCCTGGGATCCTATAAGGAGGATTTTCAGTATGAATTTTTTTTTTTGCAATGGAGCATAACCACAAGCCTAACTAAGTCACAAAACAACATCAGCACATATCCACTATATCAAAAATTTTAAGTACAATGTGGAAAGGGAAATACAACATGATAAAAAAAAGGCTCCAAAATGATCTGATGCGCGCTCCTGCCTCAGCGCTGCTACTGTCCAACGCTACCTGCACGCAACGGTCGTGCATAAGCTTACAAAAGCTTAGAGGGTGGTGTTAGTGTGTGTGCAAGGCACACGCCAAGTGTACAATATCAGAGTAATGCGGAAATGTGCAGTAAGTCCATGAATGCAATCAGTTATACTAAAGTTATGTAATGCAAGGCATGAATGTTGTCGGTCATACCAAGACCATGCGATGCGAGGCCTATGTAGCCAAATGTCATATGCGAGATGCAAAGCAAGCGTGCCAGTACTCATAAGTACACATATCAGTATAGTTCCTCTCTGGATATCACCGGGGTCTAATGCACCTCACACTGACTGCCTCCTCCCTAGCTGCACAGTCAAGCGAGTGGAAGAGACCACACTATCCGCCTGACCAGTAGTCTACCAATACCTACCTGGCTCGTCGATAGCGGACACATTTGCGAGCTGGTAAAACTCAGCCTAGCTTATAGCCCCCTCACTCAGGCGGATAAGGCCACACCCCCTTCCAACCAACCACGACACAGTGGGAGACACGGCCTACTGGTATTCGGGCGCTCGTATATCCACTCGGTCTAGACGTTGGAGCATCTCGTGGTACCAAAAAGGTTCTGGGACTTTCACCCAAGGACATCCTTAGTGCCCACAGTGTTAGAACAAAGTATTTCCGGTATCCGATACGGCCATCCACGATGTGCCTGTGGAGCCACGGCCCTGATGTCGCTAGGGCGTGCAGTGATCACAACATACAATGCGAAATGCATGAGTCAAACCGTACAATCATGTAATAATCTCGCACGTACCACGCGCTCATGTTGGGCACTCCGTCTCATATGGAGTCCCGTAATGTCTCAGCCCAACAGCTTATGCTATGATTAAACATCTCTCACATCAAGCATACAGATGATGCTTATGGGTATGAATCATGGAGCTATACTAAGCATGTTATAAAGTAATGGACTATCCTTACGATACAGATGGACCTAGATGGCCTACACACAACTAGTGTGGGCCCGACGGTGAGCCCTAAGGAGAGTTACAATGCGGACATTTAACCAACATTGTACCTACAATGTGGGCGTCAAACCACCATTGCTCCTAAGGCAAGACTCGCTATAAATATCATTATATAAACCCTGGAGGGATCACACATTGCAATGGACCTTAGGTACATCCCATTGGGCCTTAAATACATCAAATGGGCCATATCACATGGGCCTTACGTATATCAAATGGGCCACACCAATTGGATCGTACTAATGTGCCTCAAGTACATTGCAATGGGCTATAACCTATGGGCCTTGAATACATCGCAATGGGCCCGTAACATGGGTCTCATATATATCAAAGTGGGCCTCGACATCGGACCACAAATACATCAAGATGGGCCTTGTAACATGGGCCTCAAATACATTGAATTGGGCCCATCACATGGGCCTTATAATTATCAAGGTGGGCCTCTACAACGGGCCACAAATACATCCAGATGGGCCTAATCACATGGGCCTTAAATGTATACCAAGGTGGCCCTCAACAACGGCCACAATTACATCAATATGGGCCTTATAAATGCCAAGGTGGGCCTTAACAATGGCCACCAATACATACATACATGTATATGTATGAATCATATCAAAGAATCAACCGATCCCCACTTCAAATAACAGTGGTAGACCCCACTTGAACCATGGGTCTGACCCATCCTTTAACTCATGCCACAAAAGGAATTTTCAAAGTGGATGGATAGGTTGGATGCAACACATGCATCAAGGTGGGGTCCACATGAAGGCCACCATCCTGTACATTATTCAATATAATATATATATATATATATATATATATAATATATACAATATTATATATAATATATATACAATATTATAAGTATATATATATATATATATATATATATATATACATACACACACATGCTCACATGCACACCCATATGCACACACACGTGCACACTCACACACGCACACACACACTCACACACACACACACAACACAGGGGCCCCACCGTCCACTGGACGGTGGGTTACAACACATGCATCAAGGGAGGTTCCCACCGTTCGTCTGGACGGTGGGAAAGCAACACATACATCACCGTGGGTCCCAGGTGGGGCCCACTATAACGTTTATTTGCCATCCAACCTGTTGATAAGGTCACAGAGACCTGGGTGGAGGGAAGAAAACAAATATCAGCTTGCTTCAAAACTTCTGTGGGCCCCCAAAAGTTTCAACGGTGAAATTCAATCACCGCTATTTCTTGTGGTGTGGGCTACCTGAGCCGTGGATTGGCCTGATTTTCGGAGGGAACCCACCTTACGGGGTGGTCCACCTCATGGACGGTGTGGATACAACATATACATCATGGTGGGGCCGATGTTAGGAGGATTTCCCCTCCTTTTCATCATTTCGTCGGGTCAGCGCCCGGCTGACCACGCTGGTCATCCAGTGCACATCTTGCACAACTATGTGGGTGCAAGTGCACCTCATGTGGACCCCATTATGTTGCCTGAAGGGAAATCCACACCGTCCATTCTCCCCAGGGTCCTAAATTAGGTCTCCTGGTTGAAGATCAGCTCGTTCTAAAGTCTAGGTGGGGCCCTACTCAACTATAAAGCTCTAATTCAGGATTTCTGTTGGATTGGTGATCGGACGATTCTGAAATTGAACATCAATGGCTAAAATGGTCTCAGGAATTTATCAGACGACTAGGTCCACCTATATTTTGATGTTAGGGTATTAGTTGTTATTATTAGAATAAGTTTTAATGTTTTCCATTATCATTATTATTATTATCTTTTTTTTTAATTATTATTATCTTTATATGTATGCACTGTTAATCATGTTGTGGGTCCTGCTCCATAGTTTATTAGGACTACGTATCTCATGATTTTATAACATTAAATGTTTAATTATTATTACTATTATTATTATTATCTACACATTGTTAGCTATTTATTCTTTTTGTTTATTTATTTATTATCATTATTATTATTATTATTATTATTATTATTATTATTATTATTATTATTATTATTTTAAATTATGAATGTGGGGCCTACCTCTAGTCAGAAATATTCTTCCAGGTGAGTAGACCACTACGAGTTATGTGCCTCGTTCTTTAACTAATTTTAACAATCAAGTGAGTCGCGCCAAGTGAATATCCACTTATCAACTCTCAACGTCCTAATGACTCCAAAAATCCAACGGTTGACTCATCCCTGGTTATTAACAACCCTAGGCATCCTGAGAAGCATTTAGGTGTGATCTGGTAGTCGTGATTCGGCCCGTGTTTCCCCAAGGAGGGATAATCCGATGGGATGTGGTAACCTGATGAATGGTGGGCCTTGAGACTTTGATCCCCAAATTACTCTATGTGATTTAATTGTACTAGGTAGGTGTGTATATCCATAGTCCAAAATTAGATGGCTGAAAGGTCATTCGGGATCCAGGGCATGTTGAACTAAACTCTTAAAGGTCTTGTTGTCATAGTCAAGGTTAACGGTTAAGATGGATAGATTTTGGGCGATTATTTAAAAACTAGGTTAGCGTCCATACTAAGTTAGGTTATACAGTAATGCTCAAGTACTATACTGCATCGTTACCTGCACTTGAGAAGTTTAGATTAAGTTTTTGGCGTTATTGTCGGGGCTACGGTTAAGAACACTTTAGGAAATGTTTTGTTGTGTTTCTAAGTTGGTTTCTTTTTTCTATTTAGTTCATAATCACTAACATCGTTTATTTTTGTTGTATGATTTGTCTTCAGTTTTATGTCATCGTCTCTGTAATATCCTTCCCCCATTCTTGTTTACTTGCTCTCTTAGTTCATTGTTTTTGTGCTTTTGTTTTTCTAAGGTTAGATTTTAATTCTAAGGTTTTTGTGTGTTCATGCCCAAGTGGGTATGTGATCACACACTTCGTCTTCTAAGTGAAGGAGGTCTGATTGAAGGATTTTCCATCAATGAGGTTATGGCCACTTTGCATTACAACGTCTCTGAAGATGTTGTGAGATTGAAATTGTTTCCAATCTCTTTGAATGAGAGAGCTAAATCATGGTTACACTCCTTGAGACCGAAGTCAATTGGGGGACATGGGCTGAGATGATTAGGGAATTCCTTAAAAAAAAATTCCCCGTTCACAAAACCAACATGCTAAGATGAAACCTTTTTCTAGTGTTGGGATCAATTTAAGGAACTCTTACTTACTTGCCAACATCATGGCTACAAAACACGGCAAGTCATTAGCTTTTTCTACGATGGGCAAAGTTCCGATATGCATCAATTCGTAGAGATAATGTGCAATGATGAGTTCATGAGTAAGAATCCCAATGAGGCTTGGGAATATTTTCATTTTCTAATTGAGAATGCCTAATCATGGGATACATCTAAAAAAGCTAGTAATACCAAGTATGTGCCCAAGGAAAAAAGGAGGAATGTACGTCTTGAAGGAGGACGATGACATGAATACAAAAATAGTGGTCTCACTCGAAAAATAGAGCCCATGGAATTAAGAAAAGTGGATGTGAAGTCGTTAAAAGTGCTTTGTGGTATTTGTGAGAGTAATGCATACTGGACTAAGGATTGTCTTACAATTTCTATGTTGCAGGACGTGTTATATGATCAATCTAATGCCATGAATGCATATCAGAGGCCTTTCAGTGACCCAATCTCAAATACATATAATCCCAATTTGTGGAATCATCCAAACTTCAGTTGAAGAAACAGACCTACTACCAATGCTAGCAATAATCCTTAAGGGCCTCCTCCCACGAATACACCTTATGTGCCCCCACCGAAGAAGACCCTAGAGGATACATTGCAAGCATTCATGCATGGACAAGCATTAATCAATCAATACACCATGCAAACGTTGCAAGAGCTCAAATCTTCAGTTGAGAGAATTAAATCCTGACTTATTGTTAGGAAAAATGGGGCTTTTCTAGCTCAAATGCAGCTGAATCCCAAAGGATAATATGAGGTGGTTGATTCTAATTCTTCCAACCCTCATGTTGAGCGTGCTAAATCTATCACCACCCTTAGAAGTGGTAAAGTCATTGACAAGGAAATTCTGAAGAAGGTAAAAATACATGAGGAATTTGAAAATTCTAAGAGTGATGACAAGTCTAGCAATGCTCAACCTAAAAAAGAGCTTGAGTTTGGTGATAAAGTAGTAGCCCCATTTCCTCAGCGATTGCTCTCATCCAAACCTCTGGTTAATAATTAAGACATTTTGGAGGTTTTCAAAAAAGTGAAAATCAACATACCCTTGTTGCATGTCATTAAACAAATACCATTATATGCTAACTTTCTCAAGGATCTCTGCATGGTTAAGTGAAAGCTTAACGTATTAAAAAAGCCTTTTTGACGGAACAAGTGAGTACTATTATTAAACAGAATACTCATACAAAATATAAAGATCTAGGTAGTCCTACCATCTCCTAAATTATAAAAAACTTCTAGATAGAGCAAGCGCTTCTAGACTTGAGGATAAGTGTTAATCTCATACCTTACTCGGAATACGAGCAATTAGGACTCGGTAAATTAAAATCCATCAAGAGAACCTTATAACTTGTTAATCACTTTGTGAGAATATCGATAGGGGTAGTTAAAGATGTGTTGGTCCAAATCGACAAATTCTACTTGCCAATAGATTTTATTGTCTTTGATACACGACCTATTAGGAATGCTAGTACTCAAATTCTTGTCATCATTGGTCGTCCAATCCTAGCAACTTCAAATGTCATGATAAATTAAAGGAACAGGGTCATAAAATTGTCATTTGCCAATATGATGTTGGAGATAAATGTTTTTAATATGCGCAAACAACAAGGGGATGATGATGATGTCATGCCCCAAACTCGAAAACCGGGCTCACAAAACTCCCGATCGCCGAATCTGGTGCCAACAGCCTCCGTAGTACTCCAGATTCCGATCCTGGGATCCTACAAGGAGGATTTTCGAACATACATTTATCTCGTAAGAAGCATAACTACAAGTACACCCAAATCACAAGAACAACATCATCATCACATATCCACTAATATAAACATTTGAGTACAATGTTGAAAGGGAAAATACATGCATATAATAAAAACTTCACAAAAGCTCAGCCGCAATCTCCTACTCCTGCTCAGCTACGATTGCGTTTAGGCGTCACCTGCATGCATTTATCATGCATAAGCTTATAGAAAGCTTAGAAGGTAATGAAAGTGTGTGCTTAAGGTAAATGCCAAACACATAGATATCAGCAAAAATACTAATAATCCCATAAGTCATACAATATTAGAGTAAGCAGAAACATACTAGTAAATTCATGAATGTTATCAACCGTACCAAGGCTAGCGATGTAAGACATGAATGCTAATGGCCATATCAAGTTTATGCGATGCAAAAATGTAAGCAGCCAATATCATATACTGAGGATACAAAGCAATATGCAAATCCTGATGAGTCCACGAATACCGTCAGCCATATCTAAGCCATATAAAGGTAGAAACATGGCAACCCAAAATGTTAAATGCAACAAATGCAATACAATATGTGGTACGAATGAAATGACCAAGTTGGAGTGAAGTCAGGATGATAGTACGTAGTATCGCAGGCTATGGGGTCCATCACAAGGGAATTCTATCCAAACAAGTCCCATACCTAAATTTGGATAGTTAGACTCAATGTTGTAAACTCCTGATCTCAAGTTAGTCACGCGCCCCAACCAAAATCCTGGCCATTATGAAGGTACATGTAACAAATAGTTACGCAACACCAGCCCAAGTGGATAGTGAATGAATGAATGAATGAGTATGTGACTCCTGCTCAATAAGTCCACATATCAGTACGGTTCCTCTTTGGGATTATCACCGAGGTCTAGTACACTCTACATGCAAATTGCACCCACTGACGCGCGACCATGCAAGTAAAAGAGACCTCACTATCTGCATGGCCATTAGTCAGCCAATATCTACCCGGCACGTCGATAGCGGACCCATTCACGAGCTGGTCAAACTTAGCCTAGCTATGCCCCTACCCTCGAGCAGGTAAGCTTACACCCCCTCCCAACCAACCATGACATAGTGGGAGACGCGGCCTCTATTCGGCCCTCATGCGCTCATATATATCACTTGGTCTCGACGTTAGGGCGTCTCTTGGCCACAGAGGTTTAGAGATTTTTACCCAGGGACATCTATGGCGCCCGTATGCTAGAACCAAACATTTCCGGTGTCTCATCTAGCCATCCATGATATGCTTGTAGAGGCTATGACCCTGATATCACTAGGGCATATAGTAGTCACAACACACAATGCAAGATGCATGAGTCATACAATCCAGTCATGCATTAATCCTGCGCATATCGTGCGCTCATGTGAGATAACCTCCGCCTATCAGGGAGTCTCATAACAACCTGCCCAATGACATATGCAATGGTCAACCACATCTCATAACAAACATGCAGATGATGCGTATGGGCATGTATCATGATGCTATGCTGTCTCATACTCATAATCGGTATCAATGACCGGCGTCAACAATCTGTCTCAATAATGTGGACATTTAACCAACATTGCCCCCAAGGAATGGCCTTCATAGAACCAAACATATAGTGGACCCATGGACTCACACAAGGGCCTAATATACCACACTATGGGCCTTACTCAAGAGCTTAATACACATCACGATAGGCCTCTCACATGGGCCTAATATGCATCACAATGGGCTCCATCGCCTGACCCTCAAATGCACCACAATGGGCCTATTATATAGGCCTCATATACATCACATTGGGCCTTAAACACGGGCTGAATACACATCACAATGGGCCTCAACTACGGGCCGCATATACATTATATGGGTCTCAACCATCAGCCTCGATAATCGAAATCGGTCTCGGCGATCAGCCTCGACAAATTGGAATCGGCCTCGATACTCGGCCTCGACAATCAGAATTGGCCCATACAATCAACCTCGATAAATGGAATCGGCCTCGATACTTAACCTCGACAATCGGAATCGGCCTTGACAAATCGGAATCGGCCTCGATACTCGACCTCGACAATCAGAATCGGTCTCGATAATCGGCCTCAACTACGAAATCGGAATCAGCCTCGACAATCTGACTTGGCTTCGACAATCAGGCTCGACAATCGGAGTCGACCTCGACAATCAGAATCGGCCTCGATAATCAGAATCGGCCACAATAATCAGAATCGGCCACAATAATCGGAATCAGCAATCGGCTATGACAATCGGAATCGATCAATAATCGGCCTCGATGATCGGAATCGGCAATCTGCCACAACAATCGGAATCGATCGATAATCGAAATCGGCAATTAGCTATGATAATCGGAATCGATCAATAATCAGCCTCGATGATCGAAATCGGTAATTGGCCCACAACAATTAGAATTGATCGATAATTGAAATCGGCAATTGGCCATGACAATCAGAATCGACAATCGGCCATGATAATCAGCCTCGACAATCGGCATCGAAATCGGCCTCAACAATCGACCTCGACAGTTGAAATCGATATCGACAATTGGAATCAAAGTCGGTGAGAATAGGCCTAACAAGGCCTAAGGGAAGGTCACAATGTGGACATTCAACCATCATTGCCCATCAATGTAGACATTCGACTAACATCGCTCCCAAGTAGTGGCCCACATAGAGCTAAACATAAAGTGGCCCATGGCCTCACACAAAGGCCTAATATACATCGCAATGGGCCTCATATAAGGGTTACATACACATCACTATGGGCCTTGAATACATCATAGTGGGCCATGACATATGGGCCAAAGATACATCTCAATGGGCCACGACCCATGGGCCTCAGATACATCAAGTGGGCTGCATTACATGGGCCTCATATACAACACGTCGGACCTCATGAATGGGCCATAAATACATCGAGGTGAGCCTCATGGATGGGTTATAAATATACCAAGGTGGGCCTCATGTACATCAAGTGGGCCACATCAATGGGCCGCACCAATGAGCCTCATAAATATCAAGTGGGCCATAACAACGGGCCTCATATACATCAAATGGGCCATGTACAGATAGCAGGTGGGCCCGACACAGCAGGTGGACCCTGCGTACATGACAAGTGGGCCTCATAATATATATATATATATATATATATATATATATATATATATATATATATATTAAGTGGGCCAGATGGGGTAGTCAATGGTTTAACAAACAGATGGACAACGTGAAATGAAACACGTAAATCATGGCAGGCCCATCATCCCATGCTAGACGGTGCGGAAGATACATCACCAAGGTGGGCCCCACGTCCAGGGATGGATGATGTGGATACAATAAATACATCAAGGTGTGGCCCACGACACCACTGGACGGTGTGGGAGAAACACGTACATCACGGTGGTGTCCCACCATCCCACGTTTAGATGGACGGTGTGGAATCAAAACATACATCATAGTAGGGCCCACCGTCCTGACAGCTGGATAGTGTGGATCAAATACATATAACAAGGTGGTCCACCGTCCAGATGCTGGACATGTGGACACAACACATACATCATATTAGGGCCCCACGTCCACCATCCAAATAGGTCCAGCACCATCCAGCACTATCTGGACAGTGTGGATTAAATCCATACATCACGTGCGCCCCATAGGTGGGTCCAGCGGGTGGGCCCCACGTGGGGCCCACCACATACATGTATGTATACCATATGATATAATATTATATTATTATTTTATATATTGTAAGGTGGGTGGATGGTGTAATACACAACACATATTGTATGGGTCTCACCGTCCATATTTGGACGGTGGACTGCATGGATGAAACACATACATCTAGTGGGCCCCACCTCCATACGTGCAGCACGTGTGGAGTGGGTCCCACACGGACGGTGAAGGATGTATAACACATACCTCAGGCAGACCTAAAGAACCTGCAGGCGCTGCAACAACAGCTAAATAGCTGGTGTGCGGTACTCCAATCAACTTGCTTCACAACAGGTGGACTACCATAAGATGGATGGATGGATAAAACACGTACATCAAAGTGGGGTCCACGACCACGTTCATGTGGCTGGACGGTTGGATCATCACCGGTGGATAGCCTTGATGAAACATACACATCAGTGGTGGGTCTCACCGTTTGGACAGATAGTGTGATTACACAATACATATATATCTGGTGGGCCCACACATGTGGGACCCACCAGCAATGGATGGACGGTATTAAATATAATACATACCTCAATATCAGCCCCTTTACTGATGTTAATGCAGTAGATGGGCGGCTTAGGGTAGCTCCTAAATCAGATGGGACCCACCGTCCAGCTATTGGACGGTGAGGATACAACATATACATTGAGGTGGGGTCCACGTAGATGGCCCACCAACTCACGACCGAGCTGATGTTGTGATTTGCCCTCATCCAGCAAGATGGCCTGGAAGTGCAGGAGCACAGCTGCGTCCCTGCTACTATTAAGGTGCAGTCCTCGGAGGTGCTGGATCTGGACCTGCTACACGTGGATGGTGAGGATGTAACTCACATCAAGGTGGGACATGCGGTCTTCAGGTGCGGTCCAAATGGGCAGTAAGGTAGGCCTCCGGATGGACAGTGGCGTGGATAAAATACATAAATCATGGTGATCCACATCTTTGGACGGTGGGTAAAATACTCACATCTAGTGGCCCCACGTCCAGCAGATGATGGACAATGTGGATTTCATACGTATAGCATGGTGGGTCCCACAACAGGAGAGAGAGAGAGAGAGAGAGAGAGAGGGAGGGAGAGAGATTGGTGGTGATGGAGGGGCCCCGCCACTATGGGCCCCTCTTTGATACAAAGAATACATCAAGGTGGGTCCCACTACATGTGCGCCCTTAAATCACAAAACTAAAACTAAAATAAAATAAAATGACAAAGATGTAGACCCAAGATCACCCACCTTTGATCATGGACTTCTCTTTCCATCAAATCATTTTAGAGCTCCAATGGATGAGATTCAACGGTCGAGATTGGTTTTGGAGGGTGGGGATGGGAGATAGAAAGTGGGCCACACTAGCTTCTCCTCTTGAAATCCATGGATGTGGGTTGCATGGAGAGATGGAGTTTTTTTTTTTTTTTTTTTTTTTGAAAAATAAGAGAGAGATGAGGGAGAGGTGATGGGTGAAAAGGTGAGTGATGGGTGTGAAATGGGTGATGGGTGATGGATGTGTACTTGGTTGTAAGAGAGTGTTGACTTTGGGGAGGGTGGTTGTACTTGGGGATGGGATGGATACTTGACATGATGGGATGATTGATGGGATATTTTTCTTGGATTTTACAACGCATGACATTTTTCTCGAACTGAACGCGGGCCCACATCTCCTGGCCTGGGTATCGCCTCGACACGTGAAACGCAGCATCGGAACCGCGGCGATGACACGGTCGCTAGGGTACAATTCTCAGGTTGAGCCAACTCTGGAATACAAGATATGACTCAGGGTCGCGCGAAATGTCGATAACGGATCGCGGGTCGCCGGAATTTGACCGGGAAGACCATGGAAGCCTACGGAATAGTACGATCTAGGATACGAGTCTTACAGATGACATCCACAAAGTTAATATGATCGATACCATCATGGAGGATGAGTTCCTTTTAAACTTGTATTCTAATCCCTTATAAGTATGTTTGGCTCACTTTGTTGATTTTAATGATGTGATTTTGGACATAGTGAATGCCTTTAGAGATTTTGAGCTCTTACAATCAAGTGTATAAGTATTAACTATTGAGGCACCAAAGCTTGACTTAGAAATACAAGATGGACAAGAAATAGAAAATATAGTGCATGATCAAATCATAAGGAGGTGTGTTCTTGAAAATGTGCAAACTAGTATCACCTCCTTTTGTCATTCTCATGAGAAGAATAAGATGCTTTTGCTTTTGATTTTGATTATTGAGCTTTTAGACTATTGGGGCATTGAGTTACTGGACAGCGGTTGAAGCCATAAGGAGAAATTTGTCCTAGAGGAAGAGTCTATTCCTCTGAAAGATCCTGTTTACCAAGATTGATCTCTTAATCTAATGGAGATCCCCATTATGGTAGGCCCCACATGGGACCCACTGATGTATGTATTGTATCCACACCTTCCATAGTGTGGGCCCCCACCATGAGGTATCCGTAATGTGGGCCCCTTTCAACTGGTCGAACAGATCATCAATCCTGGGCAGATGATACTTGTTCTTCACTGTCACTTGGTTCAACCTGCGATAATCAATACACAATCGCAGTGATCCATCCTTCTTCTTCACAAACAACATAGGTGCTCCCCAAGGAGATCCACTCGGTCATATGAAGCCTGATTCCAACAGACCGTCGATTTGTCTCCTTAATTCCTCCATTTCACATGGAGGCATGCAATACGTTGGTAGCGAAATGGGTATCGCACCAAGCACAAGGTCGATAGTAAAGTCGATCTCGCGCCGAGGAGGTAGTCTAGGTATCATTCTGAACACGTCTGTAAAATCTCAGACTACAGGCGTGTTCCCAAATGTCGGACCATCAATATTATCTAGCAAGATAACATAACAACTAATGTGGTAGTACTAACTGACCTGAACTGGAAAAGTAAAGGTCGTGCCCTCAGGTCCATGGGTCGTCACCACTCTAGTATCGCAATCGACCTCTGCCTTCATCTCGGTGAGCCTATCCATACCGAGGATAACATCGTAATGACACAGTGGGGCAACAATCAGGTCAACGAGTACTGTTCTACTTCTTAAGTCTATCGAGCAACCTTACAAATCTTGGTAGTGTCTGAGAAGGTCCCTGTAGTGGTAAGGAGTCTCATCACAACCATAGGAGTAGTTTTCAATACTAGTCGCTTAACTGCTGCCCATGATATTATTGAAATAGTGGACCCAGTGTCCACCAATAGGAAGACTGGTATACCTTGGATATGTGTTGTGACTTCGAAAGCCAATAGTGTTGCGGTTGCTATCTCAGAAGCCTCAGCTGCAAGTGAGTGCAGCCGAGCTTGTTGAGGACAATTCGGCTGCGCTGCCATAGGTAATTGAGGCGGCCGAAATTGAGGTGCGGGTGGCCTGTAAGATGGCTATGCAGGCGGTGCTCATCGTAGAGGTGGAGCTGAGATAGGTTGCGACATATGACGGTTGATCTTCTGACGAGGGGCGAAGCCGTTGTCCCTCATCCTGGTAAAGCAGTAACTGTCAGTATGGCCCAACCTCTTACAGTAGGTGCACCACACATCTAATCGCCTCAGCTGGGCCGGTGGAGCCGTAAGTCTGGGAGGCGAATCTGCACGTGGCCTCTTGCCGAGGAACAGTTTGCTCGGCAAATCAGGTCAAGGCCTCAGACCCGTAGGTATACGTGTAAGGGACAATCTATCCCCATCCTGCTCAGCTCGCAAGGACATGTTCACTAGCTCAGCATAGTTGGAAATGCTAGCGCAACACATCTTCATACGTATTTCGGGTCGCATACCCTTAGAAAATCACCGTGTTCGCATCAACTCGTCTGCTAGTATTAAAGGAGCGTATCTGGCTAGCTCCGTGAACCTGTTCTCATATTCCGACACGGTCATCCCTCCCTGTCGAAGGTGAAGAAACTCTCCCTCCTTTTCATTGCGATAAGTGAGAGGGAAGTACTTTTCATGGAAGCGGGTCTCAAAAGCTTCCCACATCCATACATACCCAGCAACAACTATCCGTAGGACGCTGTCCCACCATAGACTAGCCTCCTTCTTGAACATGTATGTAACCAACTCAACCTACTCTGCCTCAGTGCAACGGCTTCAGCATCTTAGAGATGTGATCAAGCCAGTACTCGGCCTCCTCGAGTCTATGAGTATCCACAAAAGTAGGAGGTCGAAAGCACTGGAAGCGATCGAATAAACCGCTGGCATTCATGTTCCCAGCAGGGTGCACAGGTGGTGCAGGCGGGACCACGCTCATGTTCTGGGCAACGGCCCTCGCGATAGTGGTCCAAATCTGTTGATGTTGCTGCATCAGGAGCATCATCTGCTCCAACCTATCAGGAGGAGGAGCCTCCAGAGGCATGTGTAGCGTCGAGGTAGACGCACGGTACTGTTCCAAAACCGGTGGTGCACTAGGTGTTGGCCCATTTATGGGGCCAGTGGCCGGCTAAAAATCCAACATAGTCTCGTGATTTGGGCCCAAACTGGGGTCCGTATGGCTATCGCTTAGAGGAGGTGCCCCGTCACTTGATTCGTCAAGTGTAAGACGTGCCGTACTCCGAGTGGCCTTAGGTGTCATTCCCTATATACAATATAGGGTGCAACATGTGTGAGATTCAGAACAAGGTTACTTAATTTGCCAAAAATTTCACACAGTCTATAACAAAAGAAGCTTCATGCATTTCATTTAACCAAAATTGTCACAATACGTGAGATGTAGTCTTACATGAATCATGACAAAAGTGCATGTGAGCTAATCTAACAAACTTTAAACACTAAAACACACCAACAAGTCTAACATGCTACTAGGCCTATCAAGGCTGTCACATAGAAAGTAAGGAAAACAAGGAAAACCCAAAGAAAACTACAACATATGACTAGTCGTCCGACTGTGGTGATGGTGGAGGAGCACCCTTGTCCTGCATGCAGTACATGAGGGTCTTTAGAGTGCGGGACATCTTCTTAAACTTCTGTTTCATATATGCCTTATTCTCCTCAAGCTCTTACTTCACTTCGGCCCGGGTCTCTCTGACCTCCTGTCTCAGGGCGGCCTGACTCTCCTCAATCTGAGCTAAGTGGGCTTTTAAGGCAGCCCGATCACGGTGGTGCTCATGTGTAGTAGGAGGACGGCCCCCATCAGAGTCTTGGGCTTCCTCCTCATCCTCACTGCTTTCTTCCCCATTTCCTTCCTTAGAACCTTCCTCTTTACCGCCTTCCTCATCTTCACTCTCTTCTTCCTCTTCACTTTCTTCCTCTATCTCATCTCCATACGCATCAAGATGGCCTTGCCATTGTCACTGGCTTATGCCCATGTTGTTGAGTGTGGTGTCATTTATGAAGTGAATTAGGGTAAGCTCATCCATGTTAAGTCTGTAGCCGAACTCACAAACAATCTTACATATAAGTCGACCGAATAGGAGTGATATATCCATCCTAACGGTGAGTGCGGTCTGGATTATCTGTAGTAGTATGTACGTAGGCAGACATAGCTTGTCTCCCTACCCAACTCTGTATAGGAAGTCCACCATCAAATGTGTGCATTCAGTGCGATTGCTCCACCTAGGATACACATTGTATGTGAATATGTGGAGTAGGCGGAAGTCATGAGTCATCTCAGTGGCTGGGAGGCAATTGCCTTGCTTCCATTGAACCAGTCGGCCATAAAGAAACCACGTGCAGCGATCTCTTTCTCGTGCACTCTTAAGACGAGATTCACTAGCATGTACCTCGCCACGTGAAATCCCCATAATTTGGGCTATCACACCAACATCGACAGTGGCTTCCCACCTTCCCACGGAGATAGTAAACTGTAGAACCTCCAGCAGCGGGTCCCGTATGTGGGTGTAGAAGGCTCGGGCACTACTCTCACACGCGCGTGACTTACCTTCAAATATGGGACCCCACCTGACTCCAACAGGAGGTCCATCGCTGGATAAAGCCCAAATAGTATTTCATCAACATGTGCTTCAAAGAAAACTTTACGGCCTTGAAACCTACCATGTCCGACGCTCGCCGATAGAGCTCTTTCGAGAGAAATTTGGGGATAGAGATCCCGCTTCGTCCTTCACTCCCACTCAATGCTAGCACTAGCCTTGGAGCTTGTCTGCTTCTTCGAACGGGTAGGACGGCTAAGCCCCACTTCATCCGCAGGTGCCCTCTTCTTTCCCATAAGGGAAAGGAGTGTGGAAAGGGAACAGACGGCAACCACTAGTTCAAAAAGAGCCATGAGAGTGAAGCACGATTGAAGGATAAGATGGGTTGGTGGATTTTGAGGTTTATGAGACATAAAGGTGGGTTTCTGTACTCGAATGAGAAGAAATAAAGAGGATTGAAGGTAGTACGATATGGGTTTGAGAGAATGGTGGAGGTGTGTGCAAGAAAAGGAAGAAGATGAAGTTTGTAATGTATGGAGGAGAGATTTGAAAGAGAAATGCAAGTTTGGAGGAGTTTGAAAGCTAGGGGAGGGGTGAAATGTAAAGGGCAAAGGAGGGTAAAGGGACCTAAATAGGGTAGACCCACATGCAAATGGGCCCCACATGTGTGTGGAGGGGGCAGGCCGCTAGACTCGCGAGCTCGCCTTGGCTCGCGGGACCTGACCGCGATGCGTCGCTGTAGGCGTTGTGGCGCCGTGGTCCAATGGCACTAGGGCAATGGCTCCGCCCTGGGGGTGGTGGCCTCCCCCTCCCGGGGTGCCGAAAATGTGTGGGACACCCCCTGGGTCCCACCCTATTTGCGGTTTGGGCCCCCGTGTCCGTTTGAGGTGGTTTCGAGTTTCATCTCACACATATTTGCTTTTCGGGTCATATAAGTGTGGAATATGCTGAATTATCGTCTAAACCCTTCGATTGACGGTCTAGAAAGGAATTGGGATCAATTCACATGATCACAGATGCATAAGGGTCATATTTCAACGGTCAGTTTCGCCCGTCGGCGAAACTTGGAATCCTAGGTCCATTTCTACATTTTATCACCCCCTCTTGAGTCAAAGTACATCAGTGTGCGTCGTGTTACCATAACTTAGGTCTAGTTTAATCCAATTCATGCTCTGATACCAACTTGTAACACCCTGAAAATCGAGGGTCGAGCAGAAGCTCAACTCCCGAGTTTCGACGCATCACTTATGCAACATAGATAACGATGTTTAAATGTTGTCCATATTAGTGCATTAAACATGAGTGAGATTATACTAAAACAACATATCATACTCCAGAGATAATTAAGTTAAGCAAGTGGAAGACTGAGATAGGTATATAATGTATAAAAGTGTTTCTCAATCCCCAGAGTATGAGTATGTTACCAGGCTGAAATATACATGTTTGATCCAAAATTTACAAAATATAAAAAGTAGATGTCCAACTAATCCTTATAGTCCCCGTAATCCCATCGATCAATACATGGTCTGCATAGACCCGCCTGATAGTTAAACATAGTAGAATTCTTCCTCCTCGTCTATGAAATCTCAATCAGTAGCGTAGACATCATCGCACACCTGCATTTACAATAGAGTCTGGTTGACGTTTTAAAACACCGTCCCAGAGTGGGAGTGAGTGATGAACTCAGTGGTACTATAAGGCAAAGGTTAACATGTTATCAATTCAGTCAAGCAGTAATGATAAAACAATAAAATAAATATTCCCTAACTACTCTGGTTAATGCAAGGATGATATGTGGTAATGAGGCATGCCTTCGCCTACACTCCCTGACCGACACCATCTCACGGTCGCATATGCTACTCCCACTGTGCCTTCATCGCCTAAGTACATACAGTGCAGTGCATGATCGTGTTAGCTGAGTACTTGATTAGGCTTATTCATACAACCGATTCGGGAAGATAAGGTACCTCCTTTTATATCATTTACCCAAATGATGATCCATCTAGGGTCGTCAATCCTAGTTAATCACATACAATAGGTAAGTTATAGGGCAACATCACCCCTAATTTAAAATCAGTGGATAGGCAAGTTCACAAGTTTACACTCGAGGTTACTACGGGAGGCTCGTCACCATCCGCGTAGGCCTATTTTATACTCGAGGTCATTATGAGAGGCTCGTCACTTGATCGTAGGCTAACAGCTCGAATACAGTATCCCATACCACCGTATTCGGCTCACAAGTTTGGGTTGCTCACTGGTCACTACGGAGGGGCTCATCACCCCAGCGTAGGCCGGCAGCTCGACCACGGTGTCTCATACCACCATGTCCAGCTCATGAGTCTTAGCGGATCATGGTACCAACGTTAAATGGGCTTTACATTGGTAAGTGGTACCTTAGATTCAAGCAATAACGTCCATACATGGTAAACACACATTAGGCCAATCGGGTTACTTGACAAGTTTGATTGGTATGAGCGCACGCTAAATTAATCGACATGGAGCGTATACACACCCCTCGTGGCCTAACCACTATCGATAATCACCATACGACTCGAATTCATCGAACGTATCCGTTGTGGCGAAACTAGTTCGACCACTTGATCGAAAACCGTTACCGATTGCCTGGACTACGTATTAGTCCCAATCATACTCAAATATAATAGACATTCATATGTGATAGTCAAAATAGCATTTAACAACTAATTCAAATATAAATCTCATTTGAGCATTTTAGCAAACACATAGTGAACATATTATAATACATATGTATTTCGTATATAAATTACGTAGTTGAATTTAAATTACATGAAGGAATCCATTCATATAGCTAAGGTAGTTGAGAATCTTATCTCCACCCTTATTAAATGCCTTTCATCAACAATTACTCATTCAGAAATTTATCAAACACTTAGACTACACATTACAACATACATGAAATAAATTAGTTAAAACATATATTAGGGCAAATCCTTTCATGAAGGAGTTGTCATACATACAACAGTCACGTATTCTAGATTAATAGTCATGGCAAACACAAGTCATGATTTACTTTCATTCAAACATTTCAACAAACACATGGAATGCATTATATTTCAACATAGTTCATATATATGTGTAATACATAGATAACGTCGTATTTAAGTACATTGTGGCAGCAATCAAGTCAATCATAAATCATAAATAGCATTGAAAGCCTTAAAAACCATAACCTAAATGTTTTTAGTCCACACATTTCGTCAGTACGCCCGTCACGAACTCGGTTCGTACACAACGTCTCCGTCTAGAGCACAACGGCTACCTAAACATTGAAATAGGTTAGCTATTTCACCAATTTCTCTATTGTATTCCTAAAACGAGATTTGGGTTAGTTTTCTTACCCAAATCAGAGTTGGAGTTGCTCGTGTAGCGATGGTGGGGAGGCTATTTAGTACGTGGATTCGTGGGAGTGAATCCTAACAACGATCTCTCTCTCTTCTCCTCACTCTTTCCTCCTCTTTTCTCTCTTCTCTCCTAGGGTTAGAGAATTCGTATGGAATAAGAGAGGGGTGGGTTAAGGCCCTTTTATAGGCCCATAAGTGATGTAATGGCCCCAGGGCCATGGTATACTAGGTTATAACCAAAGGGTGGCTGTTTTTGACAACGAGGCCCTTAGGAAGGTCCATTTCTCACCTAAGTCATGGAGCAGGTTCCTGGACAATGGATCTACGTCAGGACTGTTTTTATGGTGCGATCTGACTAACTGATCGGCCGAGAAGGACCTGTATCAGTTCAATGATCATCGTCATTCGATCAGGGCCACAAGTATACTAACTGTGAAGGTAATTTTCTTGATCCATGGGTAAGTTTGGTTAGAATTTGACGGTCTGAAGTCTTCAATTTCGTCCGTGAACGAATGGTCTAATTCACTTAAGTTTGATTTCATTTTCTAAAGATATTCGCGTTTGTCACACACTTCGCTCAGGGCTCAAGTTGTGCGTTTCTGTATATTATTTGGGCTCGATTCCCGCGATGGTTGTCAAGCCCAGTAAGGCGGTCATAACCGTATAGTTTTGTGGTAGTCGGACTTTCAACGCACAATCCAGGTCCGATGCAGAGTTCCAATGTGCTCCCGAGAGCAACTGGGTTTTGATATTGCTCCAAGGTTCTTTGGTAATGTTAAGTTAGCGATTCTAGTGGTTTTGGGTCTTGCATTTCGTATAGATAGTAGTTCAGGCTAATCCCACTGATTATCTAGTTTAATACTTAATTAATTTTTTTCTAATTTCTAAAGGATTCGGTCCTTAGTGATTTCTGCCT
>JAJHSJ010000012.1:34125832-34278792 GCA_021015155.1 Magnolia officinalis
CAACCAGACTTGTTTGAGTTTCAGATGATGGCGATGCTGCGAAGCGGAGCCAGACTTTTATGAGGATGAGAAGGAATTCCTCCTTTATGCAGTTTCAGGCGGGTTCCTGTGAGTCGTGTCCTGATCAACGGGCTTTCTGGGATATTGACTAGATGACCTTACACACTTGGTATAATTTGAAATTGTACTTGTAATGAATTAACCTGGTAACATTATCACACTCTGGAGACTTACCACAGTTTATATATTTTACATATCTATCAGTCTTCTGCTTGTAAATTTAACTGTCTCTGGAGTATGATATACTGTTTTGGTAAATCCCATTCATGTTTTCAATAATCTCATCAAATCATCATTATCTGTGTTGCATAAGTGATGCGTTAGAACTCGGGAGCTGAGCTTTGCTCGACCCCCAATTTTTCAGGGCGTTACAAACCTTCCCTAAGCCTCGTTGGGCCCCATTCTTGGTATGAGTATGTTGGTCTAGGCCCATCCTTGACATGAGGAGAGTACATCATCATCATATAACATGCTTTGTATAGCTCCACGATCCATACCCATATGCATCATACGTATGCTTGATATGAGGAGTGATTGATCATAGCACATGCCATTGGGCGGATTATTATAGGACTCCTTGAGAGCGAAGTTTGCCCCATATGAGCATGCAGTATCCGCAGGTTTGATGTATGACTGGATTGTATGACTCGTGCATCTCACATTTTGTGATATGACAACTATACCCCCTAGCGACATCAAGGCCGTGACCTCCACGAGCATGTATTGGATGGCCAGATGGGACCCCGAAAATGTTTGGTTCTAGTATAACAGGCGCGATAGATGTCCCTGAGTGAAAAATCTCTAAACCTCTATGGCCAGGAGATGCTCCAACGTCTATACCAATGGATATCATGAGCGCATGAGGGTTGCCCACTATGTCGTTGTCGGTTGGAAGGGGTGTGACCTTAGCCGCCTGAGTGAGGGGGCAATAATCTAGGTTGAGTTTGACTAGCTTGAGGAATGGTCCCGATATCGATGAGTCGGGCCCGATATTATCAGGCGGATAGTGAGGTCTCTTCCACTTACCTATTGTTCATTCGAATAGGGGGGGCGGCAAGCTGGCGTAGAGTATACTTGACCTCAGTGATGATCCAGAGATGTACGGTACTGATTGTGGACTTTACTAAGCAGGAGTTACGTACTCAGCATTTGACTCATTCATTCACTATTCATTTGGGTTGGTGGTGCACAACTAATTGTTATTTTTACCTTTGCAATGGCCAGGATTTCGATGGGGCGCGCGACCACCTGAGATCAGGAGTACCACATTGAGTCTAGCTATCCAAATTTACGTATGGGACTGGTTTAGATAGAGAAGCCTTGTGATGGCCCCCATAGTCTGCGATACTACGTACTATCATCCTGACTTCACACTCCAGCTGGGTCATTTCATTCGCACCGCACATTGCATTACATCCGTGGCATATAGTATTTTGGGTCGCTATGTTTCTACATTTATATGGCCTAGATACGGGCTGAACGATATTCGTGGACTCATCAGGATTTATATATTGCATTGCATCCTCAGTATATGATATTTGGATTACTATATCTCCGCATTGCATGCTGATCTACATTGCTCCCTCAATATATGATATTGAATTTTATGTTTTTGCATCGCATAGCCTAGATAAGGCTGATGTATTTATGAACTTACCAGCTGTTTCCCCATTGCTCTGATATTGTATACTTGGCACTTACCTTGCGCACATACTTACACCAACCCTCTAGCTTTCTATAAGATTATGCACGATAGATGCTTGTAGGTGGTGTTAGGTCACATCACCGTTGAGCTTGGTGCGTGCAGCTGTCTTCTGGAGGTTTGATTTTTGTTATATGTATGCCCTTTCAGCACGGTATTCAATTGTTTATATTAGTGGATATATGATGATGATGTTGCCTTTGTGATTTGGGTAAACTTGTGGTTATGCTTTTTACGAGATAAATGTACGTTGAAAATCCTCCTTGTAGGATCCAAGGATCGGAATCTGGCATATGGACGCTGGGAGCCGAGAATGGGGTACTACGGAGGCTGTTGGTGGCACCGAATTCGACAATCAGGAATTTTGTGAGCCCGGTTTCCGAGTTTAGGGCATGACACTATACGATTCTAATGTTGCATGACATGCCCCATTGCGACCCCTAGATTAGAAGTTGTAGTTTTGGCACAATTCGAGGTAGGCCGCGCAATGTACGCAAGCCTCACTTGCACAAATTCCAAGGTTATCCAATTAATCAATCCATCCATCAATCAATCAATCAATCATCAATCATCCATCCATCAATCAATCAACCCATCACTTCTCTCTCCCCATTAGTCAAAGTAATCCATGCCTTCCATCATGCAACTCATGCCTTGCCCATGCCTAGCCATCCCTCTCTCCTTCTTTCTCTTCCCTCATTCTACCCCTCCACCTTCTTTTAATTTCTTCCCTATCCTAAAAGTTCTACCATAAAATCCCCTAACTCCTCCCTCTCATTTCTACCATTTGCTAGCAAAAGATCAGAAAGAGATTAAGACAAAGAAAAGATTAGAGAGAATAGGGAGAGATTAAGAGAGAAGAGAAAGAAAGATTAGGGAGATGGTTTAAGAGAAACGAGAGAGCTTGAGAGAGGTTAGGAGAGATTAAGACGTTAAGAGGAAGAGAGAAGAGAAAAGAAGATTAGAGAAGATTAGGGTGGAGAGGAGCTTGGTGGACCATTCGATTGTCGATCCAGCCGCTCCAACCATTCATCCATCGTTGTGAGTACAAGGGAGGATCAAAACCCTCACTTTCTTTGTGATTTTTTCATTTCGGTGGGCCCATAAGGGTGGGACCCACCTGATCATGTATAAATTGTATGGTGGACCCCATACTGACAGGAGGCCACCCCGATTGTCGGATCTCTTCCCTTGATTTTCTTCCCCTTCCTTTCTTTCTTCCTTCCTTTTATTTTAAGTTATGATGTTGTGGGGCCAGAAGTAGGTCACGCTATTGGAGAGCGTGCCCCACATGCTATCACAACAACATGGATTACCTTGTTTAGCCCACTGTGAAATTATTTTCCATTTAACGTATTGATTAGATCACACATATATTGATGAAGGAATACACAAATCTTGTCTTGGTTCGAGATTCTTTGTGCACACCATGAGTTGGCCCACTTAGGGACTGCATAGATTTCTCACATGGACCCCACTCACTTGCCCTTTCTTTTAAAAAAAAAAATACACAAAGAATGTCCAGACGCTGGACGTTCTTAGTGTGAGATGTTGGAACCGTCTAGCGTCCAGAGTCCATTAATACAAAGGGAGAGTGGGGCCTCATCCATACCGTCAATTCGATTCTCCATCTCATTTCAGACGTTGAGCCCAAAATCAAAGTCGATCCAACTCTCGAGTGGGCCACATCGTGAGGTGCAAGTGGAGTAAAGCCCATGTGACATAAGAACTTTTGCATGGAAAGTTGGGGTGGGTTTCCACTTGTGGGACCCAACGTGATATGTTTACTAGATCCACACTGTTTCACTAATTTCTTCATATTATTCTAGGCCATGGGCCAAAAAGAGGCACTCTCCGATTTGTGAGTGGGCCGCACGGAGGAAAATAATCACTCGCTGTTGAAATCTTCCAAGGCCCACTTTAAGGTCCCTGTTCATCCAAACTAGCCCATTTCAGGACATATTGGACCCTGTTTGAGCTAGCCAAGATGGTGGACGGAGTAGATCAACCTGTAACGCCCTAAAAATCAGGGGTCGAGCATAAGCTCACACTCCCGAGTTCCAAAACATCACTTATGCAACATAGATAATGATGATTGAATGTTGTCTATATTAGTGCATTAAACACAAATGGGATTATACCAAAACAACATATTATACTTTAGAGACAATTGAATTTCGCAAGCAGAAGACTGTGATAAGTATATATAAAGCATATAAGTAATTGTAGGTCTCCTGAGTATGATCATGTTACCAGGTCAATAATTACATGTAAATTCTCAAAATATACAAAATGGTAATGTGTAATGTCATCTAGTCCAAAACCCTGTAGCCCCGTCAGAGCAACTCCAGGTCTACATAGACTCGCCAGAGAGTTGCATATAGGAGAACTCCTCATCATCATAATAGTCCGGCTCTGCCTCATAAGCATCGTCATCACCTGCAGCTAAGACAGAGTCTGGTTGGTGTTTAAAACATCGTCCCAGAACGTGGGAGTGACTGATCAACTCAGTGGAGCTATAAAGTAAAGGTTAACATGTTATCAATTCAGTCAAGTAGTAATGATAAAGCAATACAATCATCCCTAAGTACTCTGGTTAATGCAAAAATGATATGTATCAATGATGCATGCCCTCGCCTGCACTCCCTCTGCGATCTTCCTCTTACGGTCGCGGCATGCACCCCTTCCTCTGTGCTCAATACCAACGCCAAAGGCACATGCAATGCGGTGCATGAGTGTGATTACCGAGTTCTTATTAGACCATTTCATACAGCAAGATTGGGAAGCTAAGGTACCTCTCTTATATAATTTTCCAAACAATGATCCATTCTAGGGTCATCAGTCCTAGCTAGTCTCATACGATGTTGCGATTCCAAGTCGGTACAAAGGGCTCGTCACCGCGATGCAGGCCTAACTTATACTCTAGTTGCTACAAAAAGGCTTGTCGCCTCAGCGTAGTCTCAGAGTATGCTTGAGGTTACTACGAATGGCTCGTCACTTAGTTGTAAGCCGACAGCTCGAATACAGCGTCTCATACCACCATATTCGGCTCACGAGCTGAGGTCGCTCACGACTGGTCACTACGGGTGGCTCGTCACCCCGGCGTAGGCTGACAACTCTCCACAGTGTCACATACCACCATGTTCGCTCATGAGTCTTAGCGGATCGAGGTACCAAGGTTAACGAGATTTTCATTGGTAAGTTGGGTACCTTAGATTCAAACAGTAGCGTCCATACATGGTGAACATACATTGGGCCAATCGGGTTACTTGATAAGCTCGACTGGTACAAGCGTACATTGAATTGATCGACATAGAGTGCGTAAGCACTCCCCGTGGCCTAACCACTGTCGGCAATCTCCATACGACTCGGATTCCTCAAACATATCCGTTGTGGCGAGCCTAACTCAACCACTCGTTCGGGAGTTATTACCAATAGCCTGGACTATGTAGTAGTCCCAAACACATTTAAACAAAATAGAATAACATGTGTGATAGCCATTTCAACATTAAACAATTGATTCAAAGAACGTAACCATTTGAGCATTTCACAAAATACAAAGTAAGCATGTTTCGCACATATACATTTCATACTAAATCACATAGTTTTAAATCTAAGTTGCATGAAGGGATTTATACACATAGCTAAGGAAATTGAGAATCTCACCTCAACACCTTCATAAATTATAAGTTTCCGAATACTTACTCGTTCAGACATTTTTACAAACATTTAGACTACACACTTCAACATACATGGCGTATATTGGCCAACCACGTATTAGGCAATTCCTTTCACCAAGAGTTGTCACACATGCAACTATCATGTATCCACGACGGATAATCTTGGCAAGCATGAATCCCAGTTCTATACTCATTCAGACATTTTCACAAACACTTAAACTACACATTTCAACATACATGACGTACATTGGCCATAACATGTATTAGGGCAATTCCTTTCACCAAGGAGTTGTCACATGTGCAACCATCATATCCACGACGGATAATCATGGCAAGCACAAATCTCAGTCCCATACTCATTTAGACATTTTCACAAACACTTGGACTACACATTTCAACATACATGATGTACATTGGCCATAACATGTATTAGGACAATTCCTTTCACAAAGGAGTTGTCACACGTGCAACCATCATGTATCCACGATGGATAATCATGGCAAGCATGAATCCCAGTTCCATACTCATTCAGACATTTTCACAAACACTTAGACTACACATTTCAACATACATGACGTACATTGGCCATAACATGTATTAGGGCAATTCCTTTCACCAAGGAGTTATCACACGTGCAACCATCATGTATTCACGATGGATAATCATGGCAAGCATGAATCCAAATTTTAAACTCATTCAAACATTTCAACAAACACATGGAATGCACTATACTCAACATAGTTCATATATATCTGTAAAGCGAGGGAAACATCGCATTTAGCATGTGAAATGGCACCCAAGTTAGTTATAAATCATTAACCAACATTGAAAACCTTGAAAACAATAACCTATACGTCTATAATCCGCACCTTTCGCTGATAAACAAGTATCGAACTCAGTTTGTATACCGAGTCTTTATCTACGGCACAATGATAACCTACAGTATAAAATAGGTTAGCTATTTCATCCTTTACACTATTTGAAACCCTAAAATAGATTAGGGTTAGGTTTTCTTACCTCAGAACGAGATCGGAATCGCCGAAATAGCGATACAGAGGTGATAGTTAAGCACGTGGAGTGGCGGGATGGAATCCCACAAACAAACTCCAACTCTCTCCCTCACTTTATCTCTTTTTCCTTCTCTTTCTTCTCTCTTCTCTCTCTAGGGTTTGTAAATTTGTATGGCATGAGAGAGAGAGAGGGTTTAAGGTCTTTATATAGGCCCAGAAGTGATGGGAATGGCCCCAGGGCCATGGTATACTTAGGTTATAGCCAAATATTGGTTGTTTCAATCCAACAGAGCACTTCTGGAGGCCCCTTTTCTGCATGCGGTCGAACTTAAGCTCCCTGGCATTGGATCTAGGTTGAGTTAAGTTTTCGGTCAGATCGAATTTACAGATCGACCACGGCAGACCAGTTTCAGTTCAACGTTCACCGACACTTGATCAAGGCCACAAGTACACTGACATGTGTATGAAATCTTCCCTGATTCGAGGGTGTAATTGGGTCAGATTCCGTCGGTCTGAAACCTTAAATTTGGCCCGCAAGCGAACAACCCAGTTTACTTAAATCTAAGTTCATTTCCTAAAAGTATTCATGTTTCTCACACACTTCGCTCCGAGCTCAAGTTGTGCGTTCTGGGTATCATTAGAAATTGATTTCCAAGATGGTTGTCAACCCCAGTAAGGCGGTCATAAGCGTATAGTTTCATAGTCATCGGACTTTCGACGTGCGGTCCAGGTCCGATACAAAGTTTCAATGTGCTCCTGAGAGCAATTAGGTTTAGAGATTGATCCTAGATTTTAGGGCAATGTAGCATTAATGATTCTGCAAGTTTTGGGTCTTGCAGTTCATATTTAAAGTGGTTCAAGCTAATTTCGCAGCTAATCTAGTTTAGCACTTAGTTAATTTCGTTTAATTTCTAAAGGATTTGGTCCTGAGTGATTCCTACCTGAGGTGGCACTCGGGTCTTTGTACGGATTTTTTCGAGACGTTACACAACCTCATGGGGCCCACCTTGATAGTGTAGCCAAACAATATATATATATATGTGTGTGTGTGTGTGTGTGTGTGTGTGTGTGAAAATGAGAGCGCTAACAGTGCCTTGGGCGAGCGGACGCCCAACGTGGGCGTGGAGTGGGGCCCACTCATGGGACCCTCATGATGTATGTGACTTATCCACACCGTTCATTTGTCTTTCCAGATCATTTTAGGCCAGGAGACCAAATATCAGGCAGACCACACTGAAGGGAAAAGTGGGCATGTATTGTTGCCCATTTTGGGCAGCACATGAGGCCCACTCATGGACCCACCTTGATGTTTATGTCTCATCCGCCCCATTCATTCTCTTCCTCAAGCTGTGTTAGGCCAAGAGCCAAAGGTTCAGGCCGATCCAGATCTTAGGTGGGTCGCACCACAAGGAACTGTGGGGGTGGAAACCCCTTGGACTTGGAATCCATTAGATATGGAATCCCTTGGATTTGGGAATCCCTTGGATTTGGGATCCCTTAGACTTGGGAATCCTTGAATGTGGGATCCCTTGGATTTAGGGCTCTCTTGAACTTGGAATTCTTGGTTTTTTGGAATCCCTTGGCTATGTTTGACACACTGGATTCAAAATCCCTATAATCCTAAGGTAATATGCATAATAAGTTTGCAAGGGTTTGAATTTACTTATTAAATCAATTTTTAATATTTCTAATTAGTGTGTATACGTAATGTTGACACTGTTGTATTAATCCATTGAGGCATATATATATGCCTGAAATGATGAAATCCTAGGACTCAGATGGGCCACAAACACAGGATCACATTCGAGTGACTAGCCAACATTTATAACCATCGATTACATCGACAATGTTCAAACGGTGCAGATCATCTTATTGATGTCGACGATAATATGATCGTTTTAAGATATCATCAGTGGGCCACGTGCCCAATAGATTAATAGCCTAGTGGCACACATGTTACACATGTGGGTGTCCATCCGGGTCATTTCCAGTGGACTCCACCGTAACAGATGTATCTTATCCATGCCTTACATCCAGTTACTAGATTTGTTTATGGAGGCTACATGAGGAGCCGATGTTAGTCTAACGTGGGCCACACCACATAGACCTCTATATTTCTAGTAGGGTATGTCATTCGGGTCCCACTCTCTGCATATGTTGTGTCAATTAAGGCCGATTATCACATGATATGTCTGATAACATGCTAATATGCATAGCCTAATAGGATGCATTGATAATATGCTTAGTGTAATGGATACCATGCCCATTTCTATGCCTATACGCATCATTTGTATGCCTGCGGTGAAGAACGATTGATCATAGCATACGCCTTTCGGCTTGAGATACTTAGGGCACCCCATATGAGATAGGGTTGCCCCACATGATCGCACGGTATACGCAGGTTTGGTGCATGACTTGGACAGGATAACTCTAGCAACATCGGGGTTGTCCTTGTGGATGGTTGGATTGGATACTGAAAATATTTGTTCTAGCATTAGGGTGTTACGGATGTCCTTGGGTGAAAGTCCATAAACCCTTGTGATACCAGTAGGATGCTTCAACATTGAGACCTAGTAGATAACATGAGCGTCCGAGTGCCAAATACCGGTAGGTCACGTCTCCCACCATGTCATGGTCAGTTGAAAAGGGGTGTGACCTTATCCGCCTAAGAGTAGGGGGCTATAAGCTAGGTTGAGTCTGACCAGCTCGTAAATGGGTCCGCTATAGACAAGTCAGGTAAGCATTGGCATATCACTGATGAGGCGGATAGCGAGGTCTTTTCCACTCACTTGGTCGTGTGCACTATGGGCAACTTAATTTGTTAACTTAACACCCCAATTTTTCAAGTAGACTCGTTCTTCAAAAACTCGAGTGTTAACCTTTAAAACTCAAACATAAAGAGAAATGCATATACGTTCAAAACATGCAAGCGGTTGCCCAAATGGCTTATACAAACTAATGTCCCAATACTTACAATTATAAAATGAAATAATATAACATGTGAAACAAAGTAAATTGCAACTAGTCTTGATCTGCAAAATCACGCAACTTCTCTTGGCAAATACACCATTCATCCTTAACAATTGTACCCTGCTCCTCATCAACATGATCATGAATATCTTTTAAGCCACCTGCACTCCCTGTACGGTTATATATTCAATGAATGATTGGCCAGCTCAGTATGAATTTCCCTCAAGATTACACACTGCCGCATTAGTCAAGCATAATTTTAAATAATAAGGCATTCAAAATAATACATGATACAGTCTTATTTAAATGCATGGATGCATGAGTGCACATCAACCTGAGGATGCTCATCCAGTTGGATTTTGGGCAAAGCCCATGCATATGGTCGGTCACTAGCGAAAGCACATCACATACGTGCATAGTGACTAAGCTCAAAGTACATCACATACGTGGGTTGATAGTCGATGGTCTGGGAGCTAGGGAAATGATACCACGCTAAGAACACGTGCTATAACATCTAAAATTAGCCACCCATCATCGTTCGTATGTTATGAATGCATGATTAGCCCAACCGTTATTATTCTGATTACAACCACCCAATTTAAGAAAGCTCAAAGGTCACTATGGGAGCTCATCACCCAGCATAGGCCGACAATTCGGGCATAGTATCCCATTCCATCATCCCTGGCTCATGAGACTCCAACATTAGGATGCTTAATGGTAACCTCCTCAACTAGTGGCCAATTATAGCACAACAAGTGGAACTTACCATCGCATAATTATACAAATATATATATATATATATATATATATATATAATATATATATATCCATTAAGACACTTGGGGAAAATATCAAATGGAAGCCACATGGGGCAAATATCAAATCAATGCCATGTGGGGCAAATATCAAATTAAAGCCACAAAGGGCACAAAGATCCACAAGATGGTAAGTCCACAACAAACTTTAGGTAAAATGACCACTAGGTCGGGGGCCCATTATACTCACAGTCAATCAAGTTACATCCCAAGTCTAAATGCACATTTACAAGTGGGGTTTTCCACTATAGATGTACCAATTCAAGTTTCATAAGCAATCCATAAGCATGAGCATATATTCAATTGCAGCATCTAAATGTTCATACAACATAGTTGTTAAGCATATAATTTGAGGATTAATTCCAATAGCAACACAATTAATTATGAAATAAGGACATCAATTTATCAATCAAGAATTAAAATGGAACTATCACTTAAGCTAATAGGGAAGTGGAAAGCTCAAGAGAAAAAAAATCATCACCTTACGAGTCGAATCGCATACTAATGTTGCTAAGAACTGTGCGTGCCCTCAAGATCCAACTATTTAGCTTGCATGATTGGTTGATTGTTAACAAGGTCTCAAACTTTCCAATTGAGGTTCCTTGACTCAAATGAACCCTAAGTTTGGGAATTTCTAGGGAATAATCCAATCCATCAACTCAAATTGAAGACAATTAATTTTACTCGATTTTAAATAGGAAAGTCCCCACAGAGAATTTAGGAGCTCTAACTCTCAACATTTCATTAATGTTCAAAGCACCATTACTCCAATTAAAACCAAACAGGAGGTCTGAGATATCATCTTACCTTGACTTGATTGATTCGACCTTCACTCGAACTTGAATCAGGATGGGTCTAGGAGGTGATTTAGAGAACTCAAACTCCCCTACATTAGACCCTAACTTTCAACTTGCTTGGAAATTTTGATGGTGGAACTGAGTTTGAGTAACCGGGTCTTCCTGCCTGATTAGGAGGACGTCGCCACCAAATGACTCAAGCCTACACAGTTCTTGAACTCACCCCAAATTGGGGAGCTACTGGGCCAGCCTTTGAGGCTGGGATGAGTCAGCCCAAACCACTCAAAGTGCTGCCACAGCACCGCCAGTCAGATGCAACCTACATACCAGATTGTTGTTGCTCAGGGAAGAGCATGACGCGGACTATCACTACAACAAATGTGATATTTAACGGCGCTTTCAAGCGCCGCTAAAGAACCCACAAAGCGCCGCTGTATTTATCAGTGGCGCTAGTCAAGCGCCGATTTATGGGTATGTCGCTAAAAGTATTAGCGGCGCTAGGTAGGTTTTTAACAAGCGCCACTAATTACAGTTTTTTGCGACGCGAATAAGCGCCGCTAAAAGTCAATGCGAGCGCCGCTAGACATGTTTAAGTGTCGTAAGATTTCTACACAAGCGCCGCTAAAAGCCGTTGTAATGGATTCGAGAGGCCCTAGCCTGCCAGTAATTTTTTTTTATTATATATAATTCAATCGAAACCTGTATTTTTTTAATATTTGAAACATAAAAATGATGCAATACAAATAAAACTGAATATGAAACAAAATTTATATTACTAGACAATAAAAAATATATATTTATTACAATTAATTGAAAATGGTCTTCAATATAAATAAATAAATAAATAAAAACAAATCCATCTATCAAACAAAGTTCTTGCCCTCTTCTGGACTTTCAAGCTCCTATTGCCAAGGAGATGTTTCACAGTTTCCATAATTCCTGAAGTAGTTAAGCTCTCATTTAGAGGCAGCTTCTCAAGTGCTCCTAGCACTGCACTGATTGATTCTTCAACAGAACTGTCATTTGTGACACCACTGCACTTGGAGCCATTGGTTGAGAAACCTATGCCCGTCTAACTGAAGAAAATGATTAACGCGACCATTCTTCTCCGTTGCTAATAAGGTACTTGCTACAATTGACCATTGTCTGGATGCATTACCTACATTCTTCGTATATTCTCTCTCTGCATAACAACAACCAGATCTTTGACTCTAGCAAGGTTTGTGAGTCCATCTTTCATCTCAGTTGGGGTGAGGAAATCTTCTAACGTCATATTGCCTTCATGCACCAGCTAGGTACTTCCAACACGCTAATACTCTCATCATCTACTGTTTCTGAAATACACATCTTAAATTTTGATGAGTTGGCTAAAAAATATTAATGTTAATTGATAACTAATACCAAATAATCCTGAAAGCAAGGGATAAGGTGAGGTGAGCAACAAGTTTAGTGAACAACAAGCACTGATTATTTTAGAATTCATGTAGTGATTACCTGCTTTGGTTGGCCATTTCTACCCCCAATAGTTGTCACGATTATATGACCCATCTCTGTGCCATTTCCATTGACCACAACAGTTTCCATTTCCTAGAAGAAAAATTCACATTTCATAGAGAAGGCTAATATGCTATCAAGCAAGCAGAGATAAGATTCCTCTTCCACACAGAAGAGACTCTTTTGTGATCATTGTCTTCCTTTCTGAGTAGGTTGATATTAAGCAGTTTCCTTTTTGCAGCTACCAGCCTAAAACACCAATTTTGGCTTTCCTGGAAATTGCCAAATTTGTCCCACTTGGTTAGCCGTGCCTCATCTTCCACTTTGTTTCAAATACATGATAAAAAGACTAGGCCAAGAAAGATCTATTTCAAAGAAAATTATATGATTCTTTTGTTATCAGTAATCACTCCTCCTGTGAAAACTGTAATGACTTGGAGTCGCAGCTGTGAGCTTGAAGAACTAATGTAAGATTAGGGGCTTCATATGCTTAGCAAACAATCTGAGTGGTAGTCTAGGTAGAAAATAGGCGAGTTTAGTTGCAAAAGAGCATTCTGGTTTTGTAGTTGTTGGAGACTCCAATGTCATAAGTTGTGCCAGTACGGGTCATTCTGAATCGTGGAAACTCATACATTTTTTTTAAAAAAATGAAATTCAGCTCATTAGCTCTAACCTTGCCATCATTTTTATGTCGTCCGTCTTATATTAGTTCTAACCTTGCCATCATCAAATGAATCCATCCTCTTGGATTATTACATAAGCTGCAGCAAAGGATCCAAACATAAATATGATTGACTCTAAGATATACATAATTATTTACCTTAATGTCCTCAGTGTTCCCATAACTATGATTGACTTTAAGATATACATTCATCCAAAACTTTTATGGCCCACGTGAACTTTTTAATGTTCGATCATCACTGTTTCCTGTTGGCCAGTCTATGGTTTATTTGGGGGGGAAGGAATAGTGGTTGCTTCAGGAATAAGTGTGGGAGGGTATCAAAGGTGTTCAATAGGGCAAAACTAATTGTAATGCAATGGGCCACAGCGTCAGATGTATTAGGTGGAAGTTTTTGTTTCCCATTTCATGGTCTGAGTTGTAATTCTTTAGGCTTCAGCCAATTCTTAATAAAATTATCTTTCAAAAAAAAAAAACTCCTACTTGCCTGGCCATAAACAACGGAGTAAATCAAAATATTCCTGCTTATTAGCAAACTGAGAAGTGAATATTAAACTACAGATCTTCCTACCTGATAACACCAATTGTGAGTGTATGGTCAAGGCCAAACTACAAAAAAAAAAAATAAAAAAAAAAAAAGTATACATGAATCTTCTAGTTAGTTTGGTAATTCATATCAGTAATCACCATATATAAGAAATGTTTGCACAACAGCAGACATCTGAAAAGTTTTAGAAGCAGTTTGACTGACAAGTGATAGCCAATTTATATCTTATTAATCAATTTATATCTTATTAACCAGAACCATAGTAAAGTCACAAACCCAACCAAAACTGCCTGAACAGCTGAGAGTGATAGCCAATTTATATCTTATTTAATCAGAACTAAAGTTACAAGTCACAAACTCAACCAAGACTTCAAAATATTCACAATTATTCTTGCATATAAATAATTTCGAATGCGAAACAGTTCGAACCCTTGTCATGGTTTTTTACCTGTTCTGAGGGTCCTTCTATTTCAATCTACCATGGAAGCTTCTGATGGTGAAAGACAGTACTTTGATGAAGTTATAGAGTCCATCTCCAAGGATGAGAGCTATGGAGATAAAGACATGCAAACTCAATCAGCAATTCGTGGTAGAATGAGAAAAGGAGAATGGTTGATGACTTAAATGATTCGGAGATAAAGACATGCAACTATCCTCCACGTACAAACATGAAAGGACCTATTCAAGAAGGGTCCTTGACTCTTTCTTGAATACCACTATTAAGAACTCACTCCTACAATAGGACCTAAAAGGTCGTAAATGCATTGTTTCAGTTGAAACAAAGATTGCAGACTCGTAAATAACAAGATTTGCTTCTTCTTTTTTTCCCTTCCTACATCCACAATCAGTACGAGAAGGAAAGAAGGGGAAATAACTTTAAACATTTTTTGTTTTACAGTTATCATAGGCATGTCTCTGTCCTACCTACTTGTAATGCACTTAAATCTGGTCACACACACACACACACACACACACACACACACACATGGCAGCCACTTGGCAGCTACAATGTATATCGAATTCAATCAAACAAAAAGGCAAGAAGAGAAGAAAAAGATGAATGACTCACCGGGAAGTCCAACTATTTAGGAAGCACTACAAAGTTTGCTCTTACTGCTACAAGTTCTGAATATGAGTAGAGCTTCACTTAAGGAAAATTAAATAAATGACCTTTACCGACGATGTATGGTGGATGCAAATAAAAACCCGCCGGCAACATCCATCTTTCTTGTAGTGATTTAAACATGAGAAACGAACTTGTGAAATTCAAAGTGTTATAGATTCAAATATAATTTTTCATGTTTAGTTATGCAAAGTAGCTTGAACCATACTTTAGTGGTTTTGCTGGCCATGTTTCTTAAAACACTCGAAGGAATCACCTCAATACTTCATCAGGTTTCAGAAGAATGCCCTTTCATCGAACCAGGCAACCAAAGAGCTCCTAGTACCATAAAGACACCCCATTTCAGCCAACGAAGAGATGATGAGCTACATTTTTAGATTTTAAGACTTCTCAGAATTTTCAAAAATAACCCAATACAAATTTCCTTGAATAGCAAACAACTCAGAAATGACACAGACCTACTAACTAGAAAAATTTAGCATCGTAAAAAAAAACACATGCATCTGTGATTGTGACATTTGTGTATGCAGCAGGACAAGAATCCCAACAACATAGATTTTGTTGACTTAAATAGTACGGACACAAGATGAATATTAGCTATCATATTTTTCCTTTTCAGATTCAGAATGCAACACAAAACTCCCCTCATTTGGGTCCATTAACGTAACAGTACCCTGATGTGAGGAGCCATCTCGAAACTAGCAAAAGAAAAAAGAAAAGGATTATATTGTTAGATAGGAAAAAAAAAAAACACGGGAAAAATTCAGATTGTACGTTGAGGCATCATATGGCTACAAGCAACTTAAACAAGCAACTTAAAAATAAATAAATACATAAAATCTGACAAGCAATTCCTGATTAATGGCCTACACGTGCAAACAGATAAAAGAGAGCAAATGAGGAACATGAGGTAGATCCCATTATTTGCTGCTAATAGATTTTAGGAACATGGGATGCCAAAAATGCACCTGAAGTCCCAATTGAAGGTTATGGAAAGAAAAACTGATAATGTGCTTGCCTTCTTCAAAAAGATTCTTAAGGTTTCTTAAGACAGAAAAAAATAACTAAGAACATTAATACTTACATATGCAAGCTTCAAACAGAGAACAGAGAAAATGGAGGGAATGAAATATCAAGATAAAATCAGTGAAATGCAGTGAAGTCAGCTTAGATTTGGCTAAATGCCATGATACAAGAATAGTGAGAGAAGAGAAAGGGCGTACCAAGGAGCCATATGGTTTTTCCAAGAGAATAAGCAATTTCATTTGGGGCACATCATTCCCATAAAATACTATAGCACAACAAGGATTTACAAAGAAATGGACCAAAGTTTGGTACAAAGTACAGAACATCCATGTTTTCCTCACAATAAGGATTTACAAATTATAACTGTCTGAGAAACAAAACCACCACCAAAATTGAAAAACTTACATCCAGACTACAAATCAGTAAAGGCCAGCAGGCTTCAGATTCATAGAATAGGACCTAGAAACTCTGTTAACAGAGGAAGAAGGGTTAGCATGGAAGAGAAAATAACTAAGATTGACTATGAAATAGCTGACTAAAAAATCAATCAAAAGAAAGCAAAGAAGTAAACATTTTTGAGATTTGTTCACTCCCCAAGTATAGGGTTGTGATGTAGTAATAATCTCGGTAAGACCGAGGTCGAATCCACAGGGACTGAAACCTGTACGTAGTCTGAAACTAACTAGAACTAGAACTAGACTAAGATGAATTCTAAATCAAATAACAATTGAGAAATAATTATGAAATAATTAATCTAAAACTTTAAGAAATTCAGAGGAAGGGAAACTAGGGATTCAGAGGATCCACTTGTAGAGATCAGAGAGATCTTATGCATGTATCACAAATCATGGAGATTAAATGAATTGATGTTGATATAGTTTTCAAGAGATGAGAGGTATATGAATTAGAATGGATTCCATCACCAAACCATGCCCAGGAGACAAAGCAAACAACAGAATTAAACTAATTATCAACCAGTCAACATGTTTATGAAGGCTAGGAAGGGTACCGACATCCAACCATGCCCAGGAGACGATGGTAAACAACAGGGCTTCCTGACGTCATAAACATTAAAAGGCAAGGAAATACTCAAAGCCACCGCAGATCTACTGTAATTTCAGTCACAACAGACCATTAAAGACTAAAAAATATTCCCTTAATAAAATAAATACCAAATTCAATTCATAATTAAAAATAAAATTAAATCTCCCATCCCACTACAAGCTTCACCTCTTGGCCCTAGCCAAGAGGTTTAGCCCGACATGGATAGGCTATACATCTCAAAAAGATTAAATAAGAAAAACAAGTAAAATAAAATAAAATAAAATAAAATAAAATAAAACCTTTATTGTTCCTCTTTCTCTCTTCACGTTCCTCCTGCCTCCACGTCCAAGCCCCGATCCCTCAAGCCGTAGATGCTCAGCTGCCCCCCCTCTCTGGATTCCTCCCACGTTCTTTATAGCAGCAGCGTGGTGTACAGTCCTTGCTGGAGTCGTCAAAAAGTGCGAACGGTGGAGTTCTCCTTTCGCAGCAAACGTGTGTAGGATCTTATTTTCGCACCGAAAACAGGGGCAGATACTCCCTCTTTCCATTGTTTTCTGTGGAAAAGGAAAACGTCCTCTGGGACGTTTTTGAGTGTACCAGAAGATGGATGGCCCGGATCAGCCATCTGATCAGCGACGACGGCCCACTTTAATCGGCCGCAGCTCTCTGCTGCGAACAGATCTTGCGCAGAAGCTGCGCTGGTTGATTGGTGGGACCCACATACCTTGATGTTTCAAAAATCCACACCGTCCATTCGATTCTTCGTGAAAAACCGTTAAGAAATGGCGAGACTTAATTGAAATCGGCACGGACTACTTGATCTTTAGTTCCACCGTCCATAGATGTTGTGGACACTGTATCCACGTGTACGAGAGCTGGAATTGGAAAATCCACCATTTATACGGTCGGTTTTGTCCGTTGGAGTGAACGAACGGTCTAGATTGACTGCCTGGTCGACGATGGTGGCCCACTAAATGGACACAGTTCGTCCGTTGCGTAACAGAGATAAAACTCTCTGTTTGAATTCGAGCAGGAGTCGGTCAGCGCGAGCTGACCGACTTGGATGGTCTCGGTGGTACGCGAGAGTGCGTGGGCTGTACACGTGCGTATGCAAGGTGGGTCCCACTTTGATGTTTTCGAGAAATCCGCTCCATCCATCAGTTTTGTCATATCATTTAACCTGTAGGGACCGAAGATGAGGCCCATCCAAACAGCAGGTGGGCCTAGAATTATGATCCTGAGGGCTGATCTGTCCGTTAAGCTACTTCCATAGGGATCGAACGGCTGAAATTCGGCGTGTACGGTTAATTTATGGTCCTCAGGCCATGTATCAAGTCTCGAGCCGAATGGATGGTTGAAACCCTGTGATCTTGCACTCTGGACGTCGTTCAGGCCACTTGAGCTTCAGTTTCTCGATTTCCGCGGATTTCTGGCGTGTAGATTCATCGATCTTGGTCCCTTGCAGTCCGTCTCATGCTTTGGTGAATTCGGAGCGTCAAATCCATGCATTTAGCACTCTTTTTTCAGTTCAAGCCCCTAAAGTCACCTTGCAATACAAGCACGAGTAAAATATGCTGTTAAACATGATCATGTTCGTAATTGTAGGTAATAACCGGGGTCTAATATGCAATATTCGACCCTCAACAAGATTTCACACCTTTGCTGCATGGGAAAATCCAGATTGATGAGCTAAATTTCTTGCTATCTCACAGAGATCACAAACAGTGAGCTTCCATACCTGAAAGGGTATCACTCTTTAAGTGACCTGACCTTGGATGTTTGGACAAAATACCAGGAATTGAAATCAAATAGTTGTTCATCCAACTTCTACATCTGAAATCAGAGTTTGATAGCCAAAATTCAACAAACAAAATTGAGTTCAAGACAATAAAAATCATCTATGGTTAGTTTTAAGACTCAAAAGTGTGAAGACGGATTCAATGATGTCCAAAGTTCAAAAAATTCTGCACAATAAAAACCCACAAAAGTCCGACACATGCAGTTTTTCCAATTTAATTTTGGGAGAAAGTCTAGCAACTCACAACCAAATTTTGGGAGAAAAATTTCAGCATGTGTGCAGAAGATCAACAGTACAAAAAAAAAAAAAAAAAAAATCAGGTTGTTGAATAAATGAGCTTGGGTTGAATAATGGTAGCTTGTTCAGCAGCCCAGGTCAGTCAGGAATAGGTGTGATTCAAATTGAGCTTCGGGTTGTCAAACAAGCCTTCTCCAATCCAATTGGCGTGTTGAAGATTCTAAACATGCTGAACTGGAAGCTGTTCTTGTTGGAATTATGTTAGTGCCAAAATCCCTCTCTGGTCTTGTGGAAGACTACTCAAGAAGCGGTATCTCCTAGGCTGCCGCTTTGTACCCAGACGCATGGAAGAGATGCTCTTGCATCAAAGATATTAGAGCTGTGATCAAGGCGTGGCCTACTAATTTTTGCATGTGACATCCACTTCGTTCAAAGATAGCGTCTAAAAGCCTTCTGTTGACATTGCCAATTTCTTTTCATTGCCTTAACCATAGTAGATTCTTTCCATCGTTTGTTTCATAAAATTTTAATATTCTATCAAATAATAATAATAATAATAAATGAGTAAAAATAGTATCTAGTGCAAAACAGCAAATCCTGCAGTCAAGGATCATGTAATCCTCATTGATTATAGCAAATAAAACACCAATAGCACTTCATCATACTGAAAAGAGTTCAATGCATGAATTATTCATCTTCACTACTGAGCAGAAGTTACCACGTGTAAGGCGTATAGGTCTTTCTTCTCTTCGCTGCTAGCAAAGCTTGAATTCACAATGCAGCCAATGCCAACACAGCTCTAGCCACTCTCAACTAAAATGGATCTCAGACTGCAATCGATGGCTTTCGCAATCAAAGACCCCAACTTCACCTCTTCATCAGCCATAACCTTCACCACAGAACCCACCTTTTGAAATTACTTTCGGCAAACAATTGCTCAGCTCCAAAGGCTTTCTGCAACCATGATCCATACATTGCCAAGAAGCATTATACCATAGTATTGTGGTAGAGCATGGCCGACCCAATAAACTGGGATAAGGCTGAGATGATGTTCCAGTTGAATGTGGTTGAACCAACTCATACATCACATCCACCATATGGGAACTGCCTACATGGACCAGACCGTAAGGTGGCTAGACCATTCATCGAGTGAGCAGCAATGTGGATGCCCCACAGTTCAAAAATCCATTTCTACTCACACTTCCCTTGCTTACACTGCAATATCTGTTTTCTTGTCAGTAAAAGAAAAATGAATTAATGGAAACTAGTCTAACCATTAGAAGACTTCTAATCTGCACAAGAGATTATCCAAAGGACTTTTATTTACTTATTGTAGCTCAGTCCCTCATCATGTGTCAGCATGGCACATGTGGGATATGTATGATCCATCCGGCAGGTTGTCCCCATCTTGTTGATGACAATGTCCCAAAAATCAGGCTAGTCCAACCCTTTTTGTGGGTCGCATTGCACAAACCAAAGGATGACTAAAAAGGGAAATCCATTTAGTGATCCGTTTGTTTCTGCGACCATCAGAGAGCAGGACAGGTCCAGTTTTTGGGCAGAGCTTGTACACGGTGGGGCCATATAATGATTTTGATCAGCCACACACGTGTGACACAAGCACATGACCAAGTTCACCATGTGGAGCTTGTACATGAATGCTCCAATAATCCATCCTTTTGATTGAACCATTGGTTGCAAACCCAAACAGCCCATTTGCTCCAGATCTAAACACAAGCTGTGTCATGGAGAAAGAGAAGCAAGCCTATATTCAGCTCCTTCAATCAGTAGCTTCTAAACACCGACAACGACAGCCAGATTTTTTATTTTTTATTTATAGAATTTTTTAATTACCATGAGGATTAGTTGGGTATGAAGAAATAAAAAGGAGTAAGTAGCCCCCACACACAACATTCTAGACAGAAATCGAACTGTTCCAAGCGCAATTCTAGCATTCTTAGCCTATAAAAGTATAAAGGAAGAGGATCGATGAAACTTACATCACTGACTGGCAGGCATTCTCTGAGCTCTTTGACCACTTGCAGTGCGGAATCGGATTGAGATTTCTGCAGCAACAAACAGATGTGAGCGGAAATGCAGAAGCGGGACAAGAAAGAAAAAGAAAGAAACGGGAAAAAGAGATGAAAACAAACATGGAGATTCAAATGTTTTGTATCCGCAGGATGATAGCATGAAGATTCAAATGTTTGGTTTCAACATAATAAATCCCTAATTAGGGTTTCAACATTGTAAATCCCTAATTAGGAATTCACCATTGTAAAATCCTAATTAGGGTTTCAACATTGAAGATACTCGATCTCAAGAGAGAGATTGAGGGTGACATTGACACACAGAGAGAGAGAGAGAGAGAGAGAGACCGAAGAGAGAGCTGTTGCTTGGCAGAGAGAGAGAGAGAGAGAGAGAGAGAGATCTGCCGCTGGAGTTGCAGCAGAGAGTCCATTCGGCGTCGTGGAGTTGCAGAGAGAGAGAGAGAGAGCTGCCGCTGGAGTTGCAGCAGAGAGTCCATTCGGCGTCGTGGAGTTGCAGAGAGAGAGAGTCGGGGGTTGGAATGAATAGTTTTTTTTTTGTATTTATAGACTTCGTTTAGAAGTGCCGTGTGTTGCTCAGCGCCGGTACAATACGACTCCATAAGTGCCGACTAATCCCCTTTTTGTTGCAGTGTATCCCAGCGGCTCTGATGAGTTTAAGCACGTTAGACTCGTCGGACCGGCTCGCGCTAGGACCCTCAGCGGTTTTGGTCGGATGGACAGATGGGCCTGGTCTCTGTCTCCTGCGAATGCCTGGGAAGGTTCTGAGTCGTCCAAACTCAGTGAAATCCGAACCCAACTAGTCAGGGCGGACTTGGAAGTCGACTGAGTCGACTCGTTTATTGCAACCCAAGTCAGTAGTGCGGCACACACAACTCCTCTAACTCTCCCTTCCTTTCTCTCTTTCTTTCTCTCTCTCCCTCTCCTTTTAAGAGCCCAATGGCTAATGGTTGTGTCCTGACTCGTCCCAAGTCGAACTGTCCAGTCGACTCGGCATGGTGCAGTCCCAAAACCAGCGTCAAATTTTTCTCCCCTTCCCTCTTCTTTCGCTCTCTTTCTTTCTAAACTCTCTCTCTCTCTCTCTCTCTCTCTCCTGGAATCTCGGTGGTGATTTCGAGACGAGCGCGGTCCTTATAAAGGGCTAGGGTTGGCTCTATCAGCACCCAACATCCGCTACTCTGCATTATTGATGGTCGGGATGGAGTGACTGTATGATCATTTTTTTCATTTGCAAGGAACCAGTCCATCATACGGGATAAATTCCCACTATCATGGTCCTTCGAACAAGCATCCTTGATGGGAAAGTGAGGCCCTCTTTATCACAGTGGGTTTTACGGTTGATTGGAGAAGATGGTGCGGACGATCATGGCATTTTACAACCTACGGCCTAAATCTCCAATCTGCTCCTTCTGGATGGATCGGATGGGTCCACTGGCCTCGGTGGGGTCCACTAATCCCATCCAAAATCACCCTTGCATAGCCGTACGTGATAAATTCTGCCACGGCTGTCTTATCGCGCAAGGAGATTCCCTCGAATGATCTGTCACCTTAACAACTAGCTTTAGGGATGCCCTAGGTTGAGCGGCCGAGATTGATCAGTGAAGCTTCAGTGGGAGGCCCAGATCATGCCAACGCATGCTTCTCCAACCTTTCGCCATTAGCAGGGCATCCCTCCTTTCTTGGTGCTGGACGAAGGGCTGAGATGACCCACAACGAGCGGTTGAAATTTGTGGAGAAGGATTCTCACGCGAATTGCCAGCTTAACAGCGAAACTTGCTTTCCGTTTTCAGAAACTTCCACCTGCCAGCAGGTCTTGCGCTAGACATAGGTGCAAGGTTGACATGGTTTTGGTCGGATGTGGACCTTCTACCAGATGGACGGTTTGGATCTCCCAGTCAGGTGATCATGATGGGCCACAGGCATCGCAAATGGATGTCGTCCATTCAAATCAAAATTGAGTGGGAAATAGGAAGGAGAAAAGCCTTCCTTTCTCGGTTTGGCTCGGGTCAAAGACGTTTGACTGGGTTGGCTGGTGTGGTGCACCGCGGGAGTACACATGTTGTGTACTCTAAATTGCAATGCGAGGCCCACCCTGATACTTTTGATAGATCCATTCCATTCACTAGCCTCTATTAGCCCTAATAGGACATTAGTCCAAAAATTGGGCAGATCTGAAGCTTAGGTGAGCCACAAATTCCTATTTGAAGGTCTAAATGATGATATTCGATGATCTAGTGGTCGTATTTGCTGTTTTAAGTTGTGATATTCACTTTACATGGTTTAATTCTATAATTGATGAGTCCAATGGATTTTAGTCAAGTTTGGGTTTCTAACAATATGATTTCGTGTCTAGATTTTACTCTTTTCGAGTTTAAAACGGAGCGTGTGCGCATGCACCCTATAGGGTGGAGTCCATAGTAGTGATTTTGATAAATCTACTCTGTCTATCAGTCTTTATCGCCCCTGGTAAATCATCAGTCCAGCGATCAAGCATCTCCAATGTTTAGGGGGTCCTATGGACTGAATTTTTGATTCGTGAGTGTCAGTTTCTCTCGATTCGACGGTCGGATTGTTATCAAACCTGATCAACCCACTTCTTATGGGTCATAGGGACTGAGTAACTATCTAGATAGGGTTTTACAGTTGAGTTTTAATAAAGGTTGGTTATTGAATCAATGTAGTTCCGTTGTGCATTGATTAATGATTCGTTGTGTAATACCCCAAACTTTTCAATACCAGAGTATTGAAAATTCTTGTGTTACCATGAAATTTAATTTAGTATATACATATTTATGTCACCAATTTAGCCTATCCTAACCTTACATATATTCTCTAACCAGAATTTGACCATTGGGAATAATTTTCATCCATAGATCAAGTCATCTGATTGTTGATTTTTAGGACAAGATCATCATATATTCAAGTATTCTCACTTGTTCATCATAACTAACCGTTCAATCAACTATTCATCACTAGGTAGAGATATATGACCATCCACTTCGAGTTTGGACCACCCAATCATGGTAAGCTAACAACCTGATCTCTACATCTGCTCATACACGTATCAAATCGAGATGTTGATCCGTTCATCTTAATCACCACCTATGAATATGCTTAACCCACCATCATGACTATAATTTGAGGAACTTACACATGTGAACAGGTCACTTGAATCTAACAGTTTACATTTTTTACCTCTTGATCACTAAAAAAACCTACTTATGTTTATCCATTTACAAAACCGACCGTACAACCACCTACATACATGATCAGAGTACATCAAGTTTTCCTATTTTTAACATGTCATCTAACCGTCCATCATATTTGGATCCGCCAAATGGACCGCCTAAATATCAAAATGAACTACTCAATTCGAAGATCGTAAGGTATATGTCACAACTACCGGCTGACTTCTCTATTAGATATATGAAATTGTTGATTTAAACCTCGGGGTGGTATAGCCTATTAAAAATGCATCTTGGTCATCTGTAAGCAATCAAGGCCCAAAATGGGGCGATTGAAAGAGAATGAAAAATAAAGAATGTCTATCAAATTTCAATGCATTTGGATTATGTAGTCCAACATTACGGACGGTGGAAGTCGGAGAAATAAAAGATGGCAAAATTGTAAATACTCAATGCCGTTAACCTATACCCCTGAATTCTAGATCACATGTTCTCATGATCCACTGTCACGCCCTAAACTTGAAAACCGGGCTCATAGAATTCTCGATCGCTGAATCCGGCGCCGACAGCCTCCATAGTACTCCATTATCAGTTCTCGGCACCCATATACCAAATTTCGATCCTGGGATCCTGCAAGGAGGATTTTCAATATGAATTTTTTTTAAAGGAACATAACCAAGTCACAAAACAACATCATCACATATCCACTATAATAAACCATGTGAGTACAATGCAGAAGGGAAATATACAGATATAATGAAACTCCAAAAGATCGGCGCACACTCCTGCCTCAACGGTGCTGCGTCCTAGCGTCGCCTTCATGTAACGGTCGTGCATAAGCTTACAACGAAGCTTAGAGGATGCGTGCGTGTGTGCACAATGCATGTACCAAGCATACGATATCAGAGTAAGCAGAAATACTGACAAGTCTATGAATGCTATCAGCCATACCAAGGTTATACGATGCAAGGCCTACGTAGCCAAATGTCATATACAAGATGCAATATTAGCATGTTAGTCCTCATCGAGTCCACATGTCAATACATTTTATCTCTGGAACATCACCGGGGTCTAGTACACTCCACACTGGCTGCCGCCTCCATAACCGCACAACCAGCAAGTGGGAAAGACATCACTACCCGCCTATCCAGTAGTCTATCAATACCTACCCGGTTCGTCGATAGCGAACCCATTTACGAGCTGGTCAAACTCAGCCTAGCTTACAGCCCCCTCACTCGGGCGGATAAGGCCACACCCCTTCACAACCGACCACGACACAGTGGGAGACGCGGCCTACTGGTATTTGGCACTCATGCGCTCATGTATCCACTCGGTCTAGACGTTGGACTATCTTCCGGTACTAAAAGGGTTCTGGGACTTTCACCCAAGGACATCCTAAGCGCCCACAGTGCTGGACCAAATATTTTCGGTATCTAATCTGACCATCCACGATATGCCTGTGGAGGCCACAGCCCTGATATCGCTAGGGCGCCAAGTGATCATGTCACACAAAATACGAAATGCATGAGTCATACCATCCAGTCATGCATCAAACCTACGCATACCGCGAGATCATGTAAGGAAACTCCATCTCACAAGGAGTCCCCTAAATAACTAAGCCCAATGGCAAATGCTATGATCAATCATTCCTTACAACAGGCACACAAATGATGCGATGGGCATGTATCATGATGTAATACTAAGCATGTTCTCAGTGTGTCGTACTAGACTAAGTACACTAGCATGATTATCAGATATAAACAATAATCGGCCCAAATACATGATGAGGTCCACCGAGGGACGGTGGATCTAGCCCAAACATACAGATAAACTCTAAACAGTGGATATACCAAATCCGATACCACATATTCTACCATCTACGGCAAGGGGTGATGATGTACTCTCAATGGATGGCCTAGGTGTCATCCTTACACCAAGAATGGGCCTCAGGGTGAGGTTAATGGCTATACAACACGGTGAGTTGAGAGGGTGAAACTATGTACAACAAGTGGGCTTCCTCACCCTCTCTTATCATGCAATAAACTAGGTCTTCCTATGGGGCCCAATACGTACACAAGGTGGGCTCCAAGGTGTGGATAATGCTATAAGGTATAGTGGAAGGCACCATCATCAATGGGGGCCCAATGGTTTGGGTTAGCCCAATGGGTATCACTAACATCGATGGGGACCCCCTAAACATCATCGATGGGCCCTAGGGAGGTTTACAACGGTGGACATTTAACCACCATTGTCTCCTAGTGCGGTCAACTTGGGATTAGAATCTAAATCACAACAGGGCCCTTAGCCTTTAAAATCTCTAGAAGGACAGATGGACTGCGTGTGCACAACACTCATACATGGTGGGCCTCACAAGGCAGCCTCATAATAGGCGTATAACTCATACATCATGGTGGGCCTACATAAGGCAGCCCATGGTCCGTATAAATGAATAGATAGTGTGTATATAACACATACATCATGATAGGCCTCACACATTACGATGGGCCGCATAGGTATACAACACATACAGCCGATGGGCTGTCTAATGAACGGCCAACCCACCAGCGGTTGGGCTTGCTGGGCGTCCTGCTGATGGACGGCCTGGATAAAACATACACCCCATGGTGGGCCTGCACATGCAGATGGGCCCCACCAGGTGGACGTCGTGTGCATGTAACACATACAACACAATGGACAGTGCTGGACGGTCAATCCAGCAGTGTCCTAGCCCAACTAGGCTCCAGGCAGATGGACAGCATGGACTGAAACACATACATGGTGGGTCCCAATGAATGTGGGTCATCCAGGAGGTGGGTCGGCCGCTGGCCTCCCACAAACATCACAGTGGGCCTAAGGAGGTTACAAATGGTGGGCGTCAGCGCACTGCGGTCAGATAGACTGCCCACAATGATCAGCAGGGTGGGCCTGCCTGCTGGATGGTGTGGATAAAATACACATCACGATGGACCTGCAGCTGCTGGATGGTGTGGATAAATACACATCATGGTGGGCCTGCAGCTGCTGGACGGTGGCAGCAAGGTGGGCCGCTGGCCCTATTTAGTGTCCCACAAATGGATAATGTGGATACAGTACATATATCATGGTGGGGTCCACGTGAGTGGGCCACCCCACTTCTAATCACGCTGATATTTGTGATTTCCCTTCCACTTAGGCCTGTGTAACCGGCCAGTCATGCAAGCCCAAAGTGGACAGCATGTGGCTGCCATTGTGGACAGCAATGTGGTGTCCCACTTGGGTGGACAGCATGGATGAAACTCATGCATCAAGGTGGACCATCAACATGGAAAGAGAGAGATGGAGAGAGAGAGACGCGTGGTGGAAGGGAGCTCCGCCACTATGAGCTCCCTTTGAGCTATAATACATACATCAAGATGCGTCCCAAAATAAGTAAGCCCTCAAATAAGGAAATTAAGGTGGGGATACCATCCCCACCACAAACTCAAGGTATAGATGACCTCTTGCAAGATGGACAACAACTAAACATCATGGTGGGGTCCATACAGAATGGCCCCATCATGGATTTACACATATGTTAGCTAAGAAGCCATTGGCCACACCTTGGGTCCAAAATGGGCACACCTTGGGTCCAAAATGGGATCCCTACCATTAACCGGTAGGCCCCACTTGTCACATGAATCATAAACAAAGATCTATCCCTATAAACACCCACATATAGCTCTTCTTCTTGGTTCCTTGAAATCCTTAGCTCCTAAGCTCTCCTTTCAATGGTGGATGATGAATATTGGATGGTTGGATTGTGAGATTTGGGGTAAGAAAATGAATTTAGCAATTGACTTCTTTTTCTCTCCTTAGGATTTTTCTTCTCTTGGTTGCAAGGAATTATTTAAAAAATGAGATGGAATGGAGTGAAATGAGAGAGGAGTGGTGTGTAAGAAGAGATGGGATGGAAGGTATGATGGTTGTGTAAGAGGAGTCACATGAAAGTTGACTTTTGGATGAGAGAGGTATGGGTTATCATGCCTTGTTGGTAAGAGAGGGATGGGCTAGGTATGGGTCATGATGACTTGTTGATGGGAGAGGTATGGGTAGAGATTCCTCTCTCCCAACCTGGAATCTTCCGGGATATGTTGAGTGTCGTGTTTCGTTGGAATATACGCGGGCCCACAACTCCTAGCTTAGGTATCGCATAGATGCGCAAGACACAACGTTGGAACCGCGGCGACGGTGCGGTCGCTAGGGTATAAGTTTTGAGTCAAGTTAACTCAGATATTCAAGATGTGACTTAAGGTCCGCGCATTTGCTGTCTACAGGTCGCGGGTCGCCAGAATTCGACGGAGAGGATCGAGGGAGTTGGTGGAACGGTACGGTATCAGGATATGGGCCTTACATACACTTCATGTAAAATTTTATACCATGCCTATTTATCATAAATTAACCATACACATTGAATTTCAGCCATTAAATCATTGTAAAAATGGTCCAATTGACAAATCAGCCCATTTACCATTGATTTTAGTGTCCATCGAGTGAAGAAAGGTCATGGGTAGTCATAGTAGGATATTTTCCTTTGTATAAACAACTTCAATTTTCCATTATATAGACCAAGTCTGAAATATGAGAACCCCACCTTAGTATCCTTTTACCTGCAAAGTTATCCGTTTTAAGCTTACCAACTCTTCCTAAATTTAGAGCTTCCGATTGACCTACATTACACCGTCAATCGCAACTTAAATTTGGACCACAATTGGCTTCTTATAACTACGATATCATACAAAATTTAGACCCCGATCTATGATCCTATACCGTTGAATGATGACCGCCTTGACTTCAATTCATTCATTTTGGTGCAAAAGGTGAAATTTCATATTTAGGCCTTTTCACCATCAATCAACCACCAACTTTTGTCCAACCGTTTGTCTATCCTGACTACACATTTCTTTCAAAATTGGGCCCTAATCATTAAGTGTGGACGGTTAATTGAGATTAAGTTCGTTTTGGCACCCGTTAGGAGAATTTTCAAGATAGGCCAATCTAAATTTTGGATCACCAAGAAAATCATATACCCTGACTCTATTCAACAACCTCAACACACTGGATGAATTAGATTTAAAGAAAGATAGCCAGAAAAAGTCAAATTGGAGAAACCCAATCCAAGTGGGATGTGAAACACACCCCCTCTCACGCGCCTACTCCTTTATAAAAGGGGTGTGCATCCCTTTTCCACTCACACGCCCAATTTTCCAACGCCCAATGAAGAGAGAGAGAGAGAGAGAAAGAGAAAGGGAAAGAGAAAGTGAAAGTGAGAAAGAGAAAGAGAAAGTGAAAGAGAAAGTGAAAGTGAGAAAGAGAAAGAGAAAGCTTAGATGCCATCATCTTCATTCTTCTCCACGCAGATGGTGTCTCCCTCTTGTTCAAGCAATCTCGTGGTTCATGTAAAAGCTTTCCTACATCGAGATCTACCTAGGGTTTAGATCTAAGGCTAAGGTGAGGGATTCCTTTAAAGCTTACACTAATTCCAGTTGATATAATTTATCTTATTTTTGCATACTTTCATATTACTGTGATTTTCCGTACAATTGATTAATCGACCGTTATCAATTATTTATCATTTTGGGGTTTATGGTTAATGTATGTTTTAATTATGCATGATTTTTATAAATTTATGTGAGGTGAGGGATACAACCCTTGCCCTTTGCCAATTTTAAGAGCGACGCGTGCTTCCACTCTATATTGAGTTGGCCTTTTGCTCATCTCCCCTTATTTTTATTGAGTTAGCCTATTTGCTACTCTTCTCTTTTATTGATTTAGCTTTTTGCTACTCTTGTCCTTTATTAGGTCAGCCTTGTGCTAACTCCCTTTATGGGTTGGGCAGGTTCTTAGAATTCTAAAACCCTCATGGTTCGACTTATTTCTCTATTGATGCAAGTGGTGTTATAGGCCTTATATATAGTGGTTCATATATTTTATCGTGGACGTAATGCGCTCTGGGTAGTGACCCTCTTTATTAACACAAAATTCCATAAATTTTGGGTAATGGTGCACAAATCGATGTAAGTAATCCGCAATGCGTGTTACATCACTTCCGAGATTGGATGTCGCAAATAGTCACTCCATGAACAAATCGTGTCACGTAATTCATCTTATCCGTATGTTGTGTCGTCTTGAGGTGTTCACGTAAATCCATGGTAGAGTTGGACACGTCGATGAATCTCCATAGTATGGGATGCAAGGCAAGCCAGGTTTTCTATGAATTATATTTCACATTGTGATGATCACTATGTATGATGGACTACACACACTTTGCTAGGTATGCATTCATATATATATATATATATATATATATATATATATATATATATATATATATATATATATATATATATATATTGGTTGCGCATACTGATATCACTCGTAGTAGTGGAGTACGAGACGTATCAGAACCCTCACATTATTCTTATGAATCTCTTGAATTATTGTTAATCTTAAAGAATAATCATCACTATGAGTAGGGCATTGACCCTCTCCAACCATACAGATGATTCAGGTGATGTACAGATTGAAGATACGAATGACGATCTCCCTACAGAAGATTATTCCGGATAAAGAAGGAGATAACTTTATGTTTAGTTTTATTTATTTTCCGTTGCACGCTTTGAATAATGTAATAAGCTCTCATTTAAGAGGGCATTAGACAATTAACTGAATTTTATGTCTTGATGAAAGAATAAGAACATATGATTTTGTTCTTGTGAATGTGCACCTTCATGAAGGTACTGGATGTGATCTAAATGAAAAAACAAAATGTGTGATTTTAAAGCATCCAATTATTACTTTATTAACACCCAGAATTCTCGAGCACGAGTATGTACTCGAGCTACAAAAATTCGGGGTGTTACATGTTGTGGAGTAAATAAATAGTGATCTTAATGATTTGGGCCCCGATTATAAGATGATCTAAGATAAGGGCCTCCCATGGCCCGCATTAGGCGGTTCTGATGGTCGATTTAGGGGTCAAATGCTTTAGATTTCCAATCAACCCAAACCTCACTTGTTTGGTGACTGTCCTAACAACCCAACAACTGGATTGTCTCAAAATGTGTACTATAGGTGTCCCATGACGTTTTCTTGGAACATTCAAGCGTAGATGTTTGGATGATCCATACGATTAATGGTCAGATATGCACACATACATTGTGAAAGGCTCGCGATGCTTAATGGCATACTTTCAACTGTTAGGGTTGAATTTTAATGGTACAAACTACTTGTTTTCATATCAAGGTCATGATTTAAGGACCAGAGTCATTAATGGTCGGTCCTAAAGAGTTAGATTGCATCTAAGGTTGGTTTCCATGGTCATACCCGAGTACCAAAAAGTATGGGGTGTTACAACGGCAATCAGTGTTGGAGTATAATAGACCTCGCTGATTTTTCATATACGAACTATACCGATATGCAAATTAGTTGAGGATTGGCATGTTTGCGTTACATCTCTAGCATATGACACTCGGCCATGTAGGCCTTGCATTGCATGGTCTTGGTATGGCTAATAACATTCATAGACTTGGCAGCTTAGCCCTCAATCATCTTACGCATACTCTAATATCTGTATTATTGCCATATGCATTGTGCACGCGCACACACACTCTATTGAGCTTCCTAGTAAAATTGTGTGCGTTTGTTTACGCTGTAGATGATGTTAGGGCATATCAGCAGCATTGAACCTAGAACATGAGCCTGTTCTTTTAAGTTTTGATTATATCTTGTATTTCCTTTCCAGCTTTATACTTAAAGATTTTATTAATGGGTATGTGGTGATGATGTTTTATGACTTGGGTACACTTGTGGTTATGTTCCTTTACTAAAAATTTAAAATAGAAAAAAAAAATCATTCTGAAAATCCTCATTATAGGATCCCAGGATCGGAACCTGGTGTATGGGAGCTGGGAGCTGAGAATGGGGTATTACGGAGTCTGTCGGCACCGAATTCAGCAGCTAAGAATTTTGTGAGCCCGGTTCCCAAGTTTGGGGCGTGACACACATCCCATGCAGTCGGCTTATGGGCCTAAGCTGAACAATCTTAGGCACTATCTCAAGCCAATATCCGTGATGGACATCAAACTTGACAAGACAGATGTTATTCTATAGTTTCGAGTCTAGGGAATCACTAACATGCAGTGTATACTTAATCCAGCTAATCAGGGCATTTCTAGAGTAAGTTAATGTTAGGACTATCCAAGTTCGTGACGCTACTCATTCATAATTAGCAAAAATGGCATCCGACTTTAATTATCCTAAATTCGTCAATTTCAGTCTAATTAAGACATTTAGTAAGACCAATATGGCTCCCTAATGGTCCCGCCCATGGATGTAATGGTGTTTTAGTATAGAATTTTACAAGATGCTACATGATGTGTGGTTGATTGTGATGAATGGTTTCGATGTATGTGATGGAATGTGCAGTTGTGATGACGTCAATTTCTTGTATTATGTATGTTCTATTCGGTCCATTTGGCATTCTAATATAATAAGTGTGCAGATGTAGTTATTATCTCTTGTGGTGATTGTATTAAGGGCTTTGTGAGAGCCCACTTATTCTATTTGGGCCTTAAGGGAGCCTAATCGGCTTATGGGTTTTAAGATAGCCCACACGTTGTGGAAATTTGGTCTTTAGAGAGCTCACTTATGTTATGGGACTTTATTAAGCCCACATGTTCATAGGCCTTGGTTAAACACACTTGCTCATGGGATTTGTGCCTTGAAGCCGACCCACAAAAGGAATCTCTAAGGGGCTAGGCAGGCCGCTTCCGTGATCAAGTGCGCTAATTACGCAATGATGAATGATTTCATACACTTGAGTAGTTCCAAATGAAACCCAATGATTTGGGCACATTGCCACTTAAATGTCATATGTAGATAATTTAATGATAGTCAAATGCATGCATGGATAATATATGATATTTTATTTAGTATAGGTATGACATACATCTTGGTAAAAGATACATCTTGGTAAAAGAAAGACCGGACTTAGGCCCTTGTGATAACCAAGTGAAATATGTGATAAGATATTAGGTTCTCATGTTAGCTAAATGAAAAATGTGATATGATATTAGGCCCTCGTGTTGGCCAAATGAAAAATATGATATAATATTAGGCTCTTGTGTTGGACAAGTGAAATATGTAATATGATATTGAGCCCTCATGTTGGCTAAGTGAGGTATGTGATGTAGCACCCCGGTCCTTAGTATCACCTCATAGTCACACACGTGTCCGACTGACACATCTTGTAGATAGTAGAATCTGGGCATACAGTATACGCTCCCGTTGCACCCGAAACCTATGCTATATCAACCTTACCGTCACCACGAGTGCAAAGGTGCCACCCGTGCATCGATCCGATGCTCCATTAGTGAGAAACAACCCGTTGAATCCACGGCCCAAATCACCTACCAAGAAACCCTAGTGGGCCAAGACCAAAAGACCAAAGCCCAAGCCCATGGTTTAAGGCCCATTAAGCCCATAGCGCAAAGACAAAGCTACATGAGAAAATAAGGCTCTAACACATACTAAAAGACAAGAGAAGCTCTCTTCTCTAACTATCATCATATCCCATCATAGGAGGTGGCCCATGCTTTTTGCCACCTCATCTCACATGTGTAATACCCTGGTCCTTTGATACTTGGGTATTGGATGTCCTCGGGTGTTACCTAGAAAAATCTTTCGGTTTAACGATGCATCCGTACGTGTGCATGCACATGTTTGAAATTCTAAGACTTAGAGACCGCGAGCAAAACCTTAAACCTGAGCACCTATGACACAATTAGACCTCAAACGTTGATAAATCAAATTAAACAGTAGCGCTCCTAGGACCCAGGGTCATCAGATCCCCGATCCTTTAAACCCTAAGATTCGATCAGGTAAAACCTACGCCAAAACACATCAAATTAAATATTCAATCCGTAAGTCAACCCATTAAGTCTATTTGATCAGACCCTAGGACCTTTAGGTAGTGAAAATCTCATTTTTAGTCGAACCAATACTTTATTAGTTCAACCAACCTAAGTAGCACAAAAATAAGAAAAAATAGTGACCCGTTGGTCCGACCAACCAATTGTTGATTCATATCTGTCCGAATGACAACCCACATTGAGTTGCAGATTTTGGGAAAAATATTTAGGAGTATAAATTCGCCCATCCCTTTCTTTTCTTCACTTCATTCTAAGCCCTAGAGAGATTGGGAGAGGGAAGGAGAAGGTGCGAGAGGGGTGTTAATCTTACCGCTCCAACCCATCCCTTTACAAATCAAACCATGTGAGTTGTTCCACATCCTCCCCGGCTGAGAGATCCTTCAAATAGTTGAGGTAAGTTGTTTTCTTGCCTTTGTGCGAATATTTTTGCGAGCTCCTAACCCCTTTTACATAGTTTTGGGCCCTTTTCATAGGTTTTTCCCCCGAGCCCCGGAATCCCAACTCATCAACATGTGCATGACGGGTTTCAGGTCCTGATGGTTGATTAAGTGCGGCTCATTCCCATGTATGAGCCATGTTTGGGAGATGATGTCATATGGGCCTCGGGATCACGCCAAATCTCACCGCCCTTGTAAGACCCGTATCTTAGTCCATACTGTTCTGTAGACTCCCGCGATCCTTCCCGTCAAACTCCGGCAACCTGCGACCGATAATCGATGTTTGCGCTTGACCTTAAGTCGTATCCTGTAGATTTGAGTCGGTTTAATCCGAGACTTGTATCATTGCGATCGCACCATCGCCACGGTTCCGATGCCGCGTCTTACGCACCGATCTGATACCTTGGCCGAGAAATGTGGGCCAGTATTTATTTCGAAGAAACGCCGCGCGTTTGCAATCCCAAGAGAATCTCTACAACATGTCCCATCAATCAATCCATCACCTCATGTCAAGTACACACACCCATGCTTTCTTTCTCCACAAGTTAAGCAACCACCAAGTCAACCCATCTCTCACCTCACCCATCACTCACCTCACATCCATCACTCCATCACCCATCACTCTCTCTCCCTTACAACCCTCTCTCTCTCTCTCTCTCTCTCTCTCTCTCTCTCTCTACACCATTTTCCAAGTAACAAAGGAGAGAAAGAGTGTGGACGTCCATGATTTTCAAGTGAAAGAAAAGTGAGTTTGTGTGGCCCACTTCTTCTCCCTAGATCTATCATCCTAGCCATTCAAACCTCATCACCCTCCATCAAAGTGAAGCACAAGGAGACCGACATTCCAACGGACTAAGAAGATCGAACGGTGGGTGCTCTATTAGGCCTAGATTTCCTTTTTTTTATGAAAGGCCAAGTGAGGCCTACCAATTAATGGTATGGATCTCACTTTGGACCCTAGGTGTGGCCTATGGCCCACCTTGATTTTCATTATCATTCCATGATGGGGCCATTCTCCATGGACCCCATCATGATGTTTATTTTCCTTGCATGAAAAGAGGTCATATAGACCGTCCATTTTGGTGGAGAAGGAATCTCCACCGTTGATCTTTGATTTGGTGGGCCCACATGTATCGGGACCCACTTGATGTATGATTGGATGCTTGAAACGGAGGGCCCATAGTGTCGGGGTCCCTCCATCTCACGTGTCCCACTCTCTTTCTCTCTCTCCCTCTCTTTCTTCCATTGTTTTTGTGTGTGATGATGTAGATGTGTGGCCCACTCGGATGGACCCCACCTTGATGTATGTCTTATCCATACCATCCATGCACATGGTGGCCCACCTAAACAACACGTCTGAAGATGGGGCCCACCTTAATATGTGGTATCCAAAACCGTCCAGCGTCGTACGTCAAAGTGAAGCGTGCACTGTCAGTGAGTGTACTAACAAAAAAAAAATGTGTATAGACATAAAGGTTTTGGAGAGGGCCACTTATACAGGCGCCACCTTGATGCATGTTGTTAATCCACGCCATCCATTATATTCTCCAGATCTTTTTACCCGTTGAGCCAAAAAGTGAAGCTGATCCGAGTATCTGGTGGGCCATAGCATAGAAAACGGTAGTTTTCACCGTTAAAAAGTCACCTGATATTTCTACGCGCCAAAACATACACAATATTGGGCTTGATGGGTTGGTTATGGACTATAGAATCCATTGGGTGAGTCGGATTCACCTGATGCGGGCTCTACCATGGAAAAACCATGAAATTACGTGTTTAAAAAATAAATAAATAAAAATAATACATGCAGCAGACGCTGATGCTGCTAGTAGCGCAGGCGGCGCCTGCGGCATACTGGTGGGCAGACGAGCAGGGACCCACGGTCCAGCCGTGGGCCCCACCATGATGTGCGTATGACATTTAAACCGTTCATTAGGTGGGCCCCTCCCTGAAGTGGGCCCCCTCCAAAGGTCAGGCCGATCTGACGTTCAGGTGGCCCACATCGATTTAACGTCTGCCATTGGAACCCTTTTGGGTCACCACAGAAGTTTTGGATTAAGATGAAATTTGTTTTTCTTTTTCACCCAGGTACGTGTGACCTTATGAACGGATTGGATGGCATATAAGCATTATGGTGGGCCCCACGTGGGACCCACAGTGATGTATGTGTTTCATTCACACCGTCCACTGACGGTGGACAGTGGAGCCCCTCCACGATTCATGTGTTCTATAATCACTGTCCACACTAGACGGTGGGACCCACCTCCATGTGTGGGACGTGTGTGTGTGTGTGTGTGTGTGTGTGTGTAAAATATTATATTATATATAATATTGTATATATATACTATATATAGATTATATATTATATTATATATAATATACATGATGGTGGGCCTCCATGTGGACCCCCACCATGATGCATGTGCTGCATCCAATCTGTCTAACCATTTTAATAGGTAATTTTAAGCCTTGAGACTAGAAGAAAAATAAGACAAGACCTAGGAGCAAGTGGACCACATTTCATAAATAAGTGGGTTTGAATGTCCACCATTAGAAACCCTTGGACTACAGGGTTTGGACCAATATGACATTTGTTTTCCCCCTCTTAATCTAGGACTTTATGACCTTATAATTAGAGTGGTTGGCAAATAAATGTTATAATGGGCCCTGTGATTTATTTAACCATGAAAATTATTATCTCCCTTGCTATTGTGGTATGGTCCAAATGATCCTTCAATATGAATCCCTTGGGGGTATGTATTAGGCCCATCTTGATGTATTTGTGGCCTATTGTTGAGGCCCACCTTGATGTGAATGTAAGGCCCATGTTATGAGGCCCATTGTAATGTATTTGGGGCCCATGGGTTGAGGCCCATTGTGATGTATTCACGGCCCATGGGATATGGCCCATTGTAATGTACATAGGGCCCCTTGGTGTGGCCCATTTGATATGCATATGGCCCATGTGGTGAGGCCCACATTGATGTATTTGTGGCCCATATTTATGGCCCATCGTTGAGGCCCACCTTGATATATATAAGGCCCATTTGAGGAGGCCCATCTTGATGTAGTTATAGCCCATCCATTTAGGCCCCCCTTGATATACATGAGGCCCATGTTGTGAGGCCCATTTGATGTATTGGAGGCCCATGGGTCGAGGCACAATGGGATGTACATAAGGTCCATTGAATATGATTCTACCATGGTTTATGTAATGATATTTATGGCGGGCCATGCCTTGGGAGCAATGATGGTTTAACGTCCACATTGTAAGAATAATGTTGGTTAAATGTCCACATTATAACTCTCCCTAGGGCCCATTGATAGGCCCATACTTGTTGTGTGTATGCCATCAAGGCCATCTTCGTTATGAGGATAGTTTATCACTATATAACATGCTTAGTATAACTCCATGATTCATGCTCATACGCATCATATGTATGTTTGATATGAAGAATGTTTGATCATAGCATATGTCATTGGGCAGACCATTTACGGGACTCCTTATGAGATGGAGTGCCCCACGTTATCGCGCAGTACGCACAGGATTGTTGCATGACTGGATAGTGTGACTCATGCATCTCGTATATGTGTGACTTGATCATTGTACACCCTAGCGACATTATGGTCGTGGCCTCTATAGGCACATCGTGAATGGCTAGATAGGACACAGAAAATATTTGGTTCTAGCACTGTGGGCACTTAGAATGTCCTTGGGTGAAAATTCCAGAACCTCCGAGGCCAGGAGGAGCCCCAATGTCTAGACCGAGTGGAACATGAGTGCCCGAGTGCCAAATACCACTAAGCCGCGTCTCCCACTGTGTCGTGGTCGATTGGGAGGGGGTGTGGCCTAATCCGCCCAAGTGAGGGGGCTGTAAGCTAAGTTGAGTATGACCAGCTCGTAAATGGGTCCGCTATCGACAAGTCGAGTAGGTATTGGCAGACTGATGGTTAGGCGGATAGTGAGGTCTCTTCCACTCGCAGGGCTATGCAGCTAGGGAGGAGGCAGTCGGTGTGGAGTGTAATAGACCCCGGTGATTTTCTTAGAGAGCAACCGTACTGATATGTGGACTTATTGAGCAGGAATTGCATATTCATTCATTCATTCATTCACTATCCACTCGGGTTGGTGGTGCGTAACTATTTGTTACGTGTACCTTCGCATGGCCAGGATTTCGGTTGGGCGCACGACTAACCTGAGATCACGAGTTTACCACATTGTATCTAACTATCCAAATTTAGGTATGAGACTGGTTTGGATAGAAGTCCCTTGTAATGGACCCCATAGCCTGTGATACTTCGTACTATCATCCCGACTTCACATTCCAACATGGTCATTTCATTCGCACCGCATATTACATTGCATCCGCAGTACTTAGCATTTTGGGTTACTATGTTTTTATATTTATATGGCATAGATGAGGTTGATGGTATTCGTGGCTTGTCATGATTTGCATATTGCATTGCATCCTCAGCATCTGTCATTGTCTTATTATGTTTTGAATCGCATAGCTTTGGTACGGCTAATAGCACTCATGGACTTACCAGTATATTTCCGCTTACTCTGATATCGTATGATTCATGATCTTGTCAGTATTTTCACTTATTCCGATGATATATGATTTATGGACTTTATGGTATACTTGACACTTATCTTGTGCACACACTTACACCGCCCTTTAAGCTTTTGTAAGCTTATGCACGATAGATGCGTGCAGGTGATGTTAGGATGCAGCCGATCTGAGGAAGGAGCGTGCGGTGGAGCTTTTGGAGTTTTCTTTGATATCTTCATATTGTATTTCCATTTCAGCATTGTACTCGGATGATTATATTAGTAGATATGTAGTGATGTTGTTTTGTGACTTAGTTATGCTTGTGGTTATGCTCCATTACAAAAAATAAAAAATAAAAAAAAAATCATACTGAAAATCCTCCTTGTAGGATCCCAGGATCGGAATTTGGCATGTGAGTGCCGAGATCCAAGAATGGGGCACTACGGAGGTTGTCAACGCCGGATTCGGTGATCGAGAATTTTGTGAGCCCGATTTTCGAGTTTAGGGCGTGACAACCCTAGCTAATCGTTGGATCCTTAAGGTGAATTAATTCATTGAATCCACGATTAAACCTAATTTGGAAATTTTTGTATAATTTCACCGAATTGAAGTTGTGATTTGGGTTTCCCCCAATTTTCATCCCTAGAAACCATCTCCATCAAATTCCGCTGGGATCGATATGGTAGAACCGAGGGATCCTAACCCTAAGGTAATGAATTTCCCTTCAAGCTTTCCTTCGACATATTTAGTCTAGTGATAGTCTAAGTCTTTGAATAATTGTGTTAGTTAACCTTTGAATTATGTGATAATCCTTATAATCCATATCATATACGCTAAATCTAGGATGATTTATTATGACCCATAACATACTTAGCTCCTTGTTAGAATCCATAATATGTTTAGAATCCTATATATGATCACGTAATAAGCTTAGATCTTATATAGATTGATTCATTCACGCGTACTCCTTAACATGCTCCAAATCACTTGAACATGTCTTTTATCTTGTATAATTTGCCCGAACATGAATTATAACATGATTTAGTGGAGTCACATGTATTGCATGCTAAATGGTTAATACATGGAATATGCTAATCGGAATCCCTTCGTGGAAATTGTGAAAATAAAGTGAATTGAGGGTGGAATCTGGAGGTTCAGATTACCCCATTTATGTCATCATACGATATACAACTTATGTTGGAAAGGAGGGTCAAAATTGTGACTGTGTTTGTGACACCTACTTGATTTTGTACCTCGAACTATTGGCCGCCCTGTGTTTAGGTTAAATGGAATTTAGTTGTAGGCTTATCGTCTTTTGTGTAGGACCGCAGTCCTTGTGTAAGGCTGTAAAGGTTAGAGGTGAACCTAATTTAAAACCTCCAATAGTGAAATCCAGTACACTCAAGGACAGTGCGTCGCCGAAAGCGAAGTAGGGAAACCAAACCACTATACATGCTTGTGTTTGTGATTGTCATTTGTATACTTTTCTAATTATGCTTACGTGATTTATTAGTGAATTATATATATGCATGATTAGATGAATGCTAAGATTTGAACGGTTAGCACATCCCACACACATGTACACTATTAATTATAGACTAGTTGGTTCATTGGCATATTTATTGTAGTCTATGTGATTGAAACCACTATTGGCTTGGAAGTCTTAGTGTTAATTGCTTTATTTTGTTTGAATTGGTATATTAGTTTAAGCAATTGGATTTTAAAGAATAAATTTTAATTGGACCTACTCACCCCCTATATGACATAGCCACCATTCTATAGCTACGCCAAGCTTCCGCGTATAGCATGGTATCCTATTCCACGCAATTTCAACATGTGGAGTCCATTTTAAGGGTAGCTCAGGTTTGTTCGGCCCCTACCAAGATTCAAACGAAAGCTCTCCACACTCCTCATCTAAGATAAATCTTAGAGAGACGCTCTACGTTTGGAGATCGGCAGTATCAATAATCAATGATGATTATCTACTTTAAGCATGATTAGAAACTAGATTTTCCCCCTTTTTGAAAAATATGGGTTCATATAGACAAAGTCCTGTTAAATTATGAAATTAAATTTTGAAGAAACCCTTAATTCTAGAGTGTTTGTTGCTAAAACCCAAAATCTAAGGCCAACCTTGGCCCAACCCATTACTAACCCTAGTATAACAGTTCCTGCTAATATGGGTTAAGCTCTTTTCATCAATTATAGCTCTTTCCAACCTCATTGTGATTTTGCCTCATGCAATATATTCCAATTCAATTCAATGATTGAAACATAGGTGCTCGAGCTATCTTCATGAACCGTAGAGGTATCAAAATCCTCATAATTGGATTATCCACTATCTTAAATATGTAGCATCTCATAAACTCAACCATGTTTTTGGGCCTTTTCTTCCTTTTGGATATTTGTCTGTCACAAATGTTATATCATGGATATAAACTAAATCCATATTTTTGAGTTCTTCATACATAGGTATCTTATGTATCTTCTGTGGAGCTTTATAACTAGTGTGGAAATTACTCGGCTCAAACTATAAACTGCTATGAGTGGTTTTTTTTTTTTTTAAGAGAATCCTTTTTTTTTCATTCAAGAGAAAGAAAGATGTACAATCCTTCAGGCGGGTCCCAACAAAAAGATCCGGGACACACCTATCATGTGGAATTCCTAGCAAAAGCTATATAAAAGGAGCTGGAAAAGTGACAAGGAGAGGGAGCAGGGGGGGCAGATGGCATAAAATGGGCTGTAGGCGAGCAAAAACAGCTCGCCAGGAAAACCAGAGGAAGCCGATGGAGGAGAAGAAGCATCCCATAGGCGGGACCAGAGGAAAACACTGTCGATAGGGGTGGCCAGCACAGGGGCCCTTGAAAGTGGGGATTAGCCGACACCTATCTTGATTTTGCAGAGGCGGATCTACCCTACTCCTGCTCTATCTAAAACCAAAGCTCCCTTAATGTGCCTAGGGAGATCAGGACGATTGAGGAAGACTCTATCTGGGGCGCCACCGCTAGCAATGTTGGCGAGACCATCCACTACAAAATTGCCATCCCGGTAGGTGTAGCTGAATTTGGGGTTGAGAAGATGCTTGAGGTGATGGATGGTTTCAAGGATATACCAAAGTTTCCATCCACAGGAAGTAGAATGGTTTGAAACTGCTTCAAAAAGAACTCGGGAGTCAGTTTCCGCAATGATCGAAGAAAGACCCAAGTCCCTGCATAATTTGAGGCCATTGATCATAGCTCGGGCTTCAGCTAGCATGTTCGAGATTTGACCATAGGAGTGGTGATAAGCACAGATAAGTTCATTGGAATGATCTTGACAAACACCTCCACCGCCACCAACCCCTGGGTTTCCCTGAGTAGAGCCGTCCACATTCAATTTCTCCCAGCTCTCAGGAGGTTTTAACCAACGAATGATGGAGATATTCCTTGCTAGCGATAGGGAGGCCAACGGTACTAATGAGAGACCTTGCACAATAATTTTTTACCAGAAAGATTGGTCTACGCCTGGAAGTTGAGAATCTATCTCCAGGAGCCAATTGGAAACTCTGTTTATAATATTGGTTGCTTCGAAAGGCCGGTTTTCATATTTGGCTCCATTTCTACCGAGCCAGATTTCCCAGACAATGATGGGCGGGGCAAGGCCACGAGTGGTGCGTCGATGTGAGGTGGTGGATGTAGCTGAAATCCATTGGTTATTTCGTTCCTAAATGGACTGGTTAAGAATGAATGGGATTTGGAATAAGATGGAAAAGTGGTACCAGACTAGGGAAGCTATCTTGTTGTGGCAGAATAAACAGTTGAGGTCTTCAATTTGGGGATTGGGGGTGTTGATGCTGGCCTTGGGAGGGAGGGGTTGGGAATGGATGGTGGTGTTGTTAATGACCGAGAGTGGGGCCTGGAGCTAGGGATGGCTGTGGCGAGGAGATAGGCTTGGGGACTGAAATGCGGCATGGGTTGGCTGAAGCGTGGGGCCTTCAACACTAGAGGGGAAGGGAGAGGATGGGGGTGAGTAGAAGCAGGGGACATGATAGAGGGTTGGTCGATGGAGTGTAACACCCCATACTTTCAAGTACTCGGGTGCTACTATAGAGATCTGAATCAGCTTACACGTGTGTGAGAACACACGTGACTCACCTGATGCATCATCATCCAATGGCCCCCAATCTATCAATCTCGACCATCTGATACGATCTCATTCAAATATTAAGTCACCTGACCGTTGACTCTTAGGACAGACAAATCTAATCCATATTATATTTATACATTCGTAAAATAAATTATATAAGTTACGAATCGTAAAATTTATATTACAAAGAGTAACAAAAATTTATAATAAATAACATGTCTCAAACAATTTAACATTTTAACATAAGACATGCATAGCCATACAAATAATACACAAATAAGATATATAAATCCTTGTTCCCTTTTTCACGAATGTCCATATAATTTTATCCAAACTCTTGTTGAGTGGACAAATAAATAGACATGACCCACAACAACAATTTTAGGAAAAATAAATTAAGAAAATGATAATATATATATATATATATGTGTGTGTGTGTGTGTGTGTGTGTGTAATAGTAATAATAATAAAAGGTATATTTAAAAGTGTTGTAAAATGCCATAAAAACAAGACGGGTCATAAAACCCAAGATCTAGCCGTTGTTTTATACCTTAATTGGTCCCTTGAACCCTTTTGACCGTTAACATTCGAAACAGGATAAATCCAACCGTTGGGTCAATAAAAGGGCAATGGAATAACCCAAAATTTAGTCATGGGGCCCACCTAAAGCTTAGACCTGCCTGATCTTCGGTCTGATGTCCTAATGGGACTATTCCAAATTGAATGGATGGTCTAGATTAGACCATGCAACCTAGTGGACCCCACTTTTGGGCAGCATGAGTGTGCAATGCACGTGCACCCACTGTGCACTAAGCCAAGAGGCTTGGTCAGACTGTGTTGACTCGTGCCTAGCCAAAAGAGGCAAGAAGCCTCTCCTGCTTTCCCGCCTACGAGCATTTTTGAAAAAAAACGGAGGCCGGCCGTTTGTTGCAAACGTGGCCCACCATCATGCCCACGTGCACCATCTGTACCGTCCATCAGCTTCAGAGGGTGGAGCTGACCAAAACCCAACTGTTATTACAAATTTTCTGGTGCGTGTGGGCACACAATCCTCGACGCAAGGAGGCTATACAAACACACCGTTTCCTAAAAGGGAAACTATCTGCTCGCCAGCAGGGCGATCCGTGTGAGCCCTCCTCTCACAATCTTAGTCGTCCACCCCGGTGCTATCACAGCCCTCCATCTGATGTAGGCGGTTTAGGTTTTCCTTCCTTTAGAAAAACAGAAACCAGCAGCTGGTTTCCTCACCTTACCACTTGTGCATTATGCGGTTGCAAACCAAAGCAATCTTGGCCGTTTGATTCCAATCCTACAGCTCATGAGAGTAGGGATCTCTATAAGAAACTAACGATCGAACTGCAAAAGTCTTCACATCAGCTGGGCTCGAAAACCCACCGTTAACTCCCAAACTCAAACCCATCACCCAAATCTCTCCCGAGCTTCGAAAAAGCCTATCCTTAAGCTCTCTAGGATCCATATGGACCGTCTGAAAGGAGCAGATTGGAGGAAGAAGACTCTGCTCGAGATCCGCCATTAATGGCTTCTTGTCTTCCTCGTCCAAACTGCATCCGGTTCAGTTTAAGTCGAGTGGAATCAAGTCGTCCAGGGGTGCTGGACCTTCAACAGAGAGAGAGAGAGAGAGAGAGAGAAGGAAAGTGGAAGAAGAAAGAAGAAGATGCACTGTTGTTGTTGATGCTGCCATTACCGCACCACACACGTCGCAGCGGGCCGCACCTGAGAAACATCTCAGTGGGCCACGCCCTGCTCTGGCATTGTGGGCCATGCACAGGCCCAAGGCCAGGCCGAAATCAAGCTGTGGGCCTCGCCAAATGCAGTCTAGCCACACGTAGGTGGGCCAGACCTTCATCTCACCGCCCATCTCTTGGACCGTTAGTGGGCAGCCACTGCTGGGCCTTGTACAGGCCCAGTTCGGGCCTTGTTGTGGAACAAACCCAGGTCCAGGTTGGGGCCTCGATAGGCAACAAGCATCGGTGCCAAACCGGCCCAGCAGAAGTTGCCAGCAGGGCATGCAAACTGGCTGAGAAGCGGTCCAAAAAATGGGCCTCTGGATGGGTTTAAATGGACCCATTGGGTCGTGTTTGGTTGGGCCAGGGGCAGCCTAACTTAGCTCCATTTGGGCTTACATTTGGACCCAGTAACCGGGCAGAACCAGGCCCAGTTCGGCCCTTAGGAAAGGAAAACTTTAGGCCCCGATTTGGGCACTTTGGGGCAAAGATCTGTTGAGCTCGGCCACCCTAGTGCAGGCCCAAATAGCCCTATTTATGAGACCCTTCAAACCCCACTTGTTGTCAATGTAAGTCGACTTCCTCTCCCAAAGTAAATCATGTGATTTATTATTATAATTGGTATTGCTATAGTTATCACAACTATAGATCATGTGTAAGACCCGTACCCTAGACCGTACCGTTTCGTAGGTTCCCACGATATTTCCAGTCGAATTTCGGTAACCTTTGACCCTTAACTAGCATTTGCGCATGACCCTGATTCACACGCCGTCAACCCGAGTCGACTCAACTCAAGACTTGTACCCTAGCAACTGCGCCATCGACGTGGTTCCGATGCCGCGACTCGTGCGCCAATCCAATACTCTGGCCAGGAGTTGTGGGTCAGCGTTCAGTGCGAGGAAAACGTCGCGCGTGCAAATTCCTAGAGAATCTCTATGACTTGTCACATCAATCAATCAATCAATCAATCAATTCCATCATGTCAAGTACATGTCAAGTACACATCACCTTTCACCCATTCCCAAGCAACCCCAAAGTCAAAAAGTTCTTACACAAGCTCATACCTTTCTTACACCATTTACCACAAAAGTCAAAAAGTCTCTTACACATCATCACCCATCTCTCTCTCAGTCTCTTACACATCATCACCCATCTCTCTCTCTCTCTCTCTCTCTCTCTCTCTCTCTCTCTCTCTCTCTCTCTCTCTACAACTCTCTCTCTCATCTCTCAAAACCCATATTCCAAGCAACCAAAAAAAAATCCCACGTCCAAGCCTCTCAAGCCCTCCAAGAGAGCTTTGTGTGTGACCCACTTCCTACCCTCTCATCTCCCATCTCAACCATCCAAACTCTATCTCTTTCGTTGAAATCGCAGCTAAGGAGCAAATGAAGCCAAGGGAGCAAGAAGATCGAACGGTGGGTGCTTCTATTAGGCCTAGATTTCCTTTTTTGTGATGAAGGGCCAACTGAGACCTACCGATTGATGGTATGGATCTCACTTTGGACCCTAGGTGTGGCCGATGGCCCACCTTGATCCACATGATCATTCCATGATGGGGCCATTCTCCATGGACCCCATCATGATATTTATTTTCTTTGCATGGCTAGAGGTCATCTAGACCTTCCATTTTGGTGGAGAAGGGATCTCCACCATTGATCTTTGATTTATTGGGCCCACGTGTTATGGGACCCACTTGATGTATGAATAATTACAAGGAGGGCCCATAATGTCGGGGTCCCTCCATCATCACGTGTCTCTCGATCCCCCCCCCCCTCTCTCTCTCTCTCTCTCTCTCTCTCTCTCTTTATATATATGATGAAATGGCCCTGTGGTCCACCTGGATAGACCCCACCATAAGGCATGTATTTTATCCAAGCCATCTATTGGTGGGGCTCACTTTATATGTGTTGTGTCCACACCATCCTCCATTTGGTGGCCCACCTCAGCAGGGCCCACCTTATGTACGTGGGTTGCCCAAACCGTCCAGCGTCCAGGGACGCTGGACGTCAATGGAAAAACACAAATTTTAGCTTTATTTTCAAAGCTTTTGGAAGGGCTGTTTATGTAGGCCTCACCTTGATGTATGGTTCTAATCCAAGCCGTCCATTCCATTCTCTAGATTATTTTAGGCGTTGAGCCAAAAAATGGGGCCAACTGACCTTCAGGCGAGCCATAGCATAGCAAACAACGTGTTTATCGTTGAAACACCCTCCGATGTTTCTATACACCAAAATATGCTCAATATTGGGCTTGTTTGGCTTGTCTTGAGCCATGGGGACCATTGGGCAGGGTAGATTCACCTAATGCAGGCCCCATATGAGGAAAACCGCAGGAAAACGGGATTTTCTAAAAAATAATAATAATAATAATGGCGCTGCTGCCACTGGCACCGCCAGAGGACATGCAGACGTCCTGCGCTGTGGGCGAACGGGCTAGGGGCCACGGCCCCAGCCGTGGGCCCCACCATGATGTGTGTTCATATCCACACAGTCCATTTTGTGGGCACCCCCCAGGGAAGTGGGCCACCCAAAAATCAGCCGTATACATGACTCGGGTGGCCCACACTACACGAAACAGTGGGGTTGAACCGTCTGCCATTGAAACCCATTTTTTGGGTTCACAGAAGTTTTAAATCAATATGAAATTTGTTTTTCCTATTCAGCCAAGTCTGTGGGACCTTATCAACGGCTTGGATGGCAGATACACATTATGGTGGGCCACACGTGTGAACCCCACCATGAAGTAAGTGTTTTATCTACTCCCGCCCGCCCCTGTACATGGCTGCGTCCGTGCAGCGTGGGGCCCAATGATGTATGTATCCACACCATCCACTGTTTGGACGGTGGGGCCCACCATGATGCATGTGTTGCATCTAAGCCGTCCAACCCCTTTGAAAGCCCATTTTAAGGCTTGAGACTAAAAATAAGGCAGATCTATTTATCAAGTGGACCACACGACACTGTGAGCATTGAACGTCTACCATTGAAATCCCCTTGGTATCATAGAAATTCTAGATCAACATGAAATTTGTTTTCCCTCTTAATTCAGGTCCGTGTGACCTTATGATCAGAATAGATGAGAAATGAATGTTATGGTGGGCCTTAGGAATTTTAATGGTGGAAATCATTATCACCACTTATAGTTTGGTGTAGCCCATTTGATATGCATGAGGCCTATTAGTGTGGCCGGCTTGATGTACATATAGCCCATGTGATGTGGCCCACTTGCCATATGAGGGCCCACTGTGATATATATAAGGCCCATTTGAGGAGGCCTACCTTGATGTATTTGTCGCCCGTTGTTAAGGCCCACCTTGATATTTATAAGGCCCATTTAAGGAGGCCCATCTTGATGTAGTTATGGTCCATCCATTGAGGCCCACCTGATATACATAAGGCCCATGTTATGCGGCCCATTTGTTTTATCTAAGGCCCATGGGTCGAGGCCCAATTAGATGTACGCAAGTCCATTACAATGTGTGACTCTACTATGGTTTGTGTAATGATGTTTATGACGGTCGTGCCTTGGGAGCAATGTTGGTTTGACGTCCACATTGTAAGAATAATGTTGGTTAAATGTTTGCATTAAAATTCTCCCTAGGGCCCATTGTTAGGCCCATACTCATAGGCCATCTAGGCCCATCTTCGTTATGAACAACATCTATCCCATATAACATGTTTAGTATAGTTCCATGATTCATGATCATACGCATCATATGTATGCTTGATATGAGAAGTGACTGATCATAGCATATGCCTTCGGGTAGATTGTTTAAGGGCTCCCGGATAGGCGGTGTTGCCCTACATGAACACACAATACGCGCAGGATTGCTGCATGACTGGATAGTGTGATTCATGCATTCGCATTGTGTGATATAGTTACTGTACGCCCTAACGACATCAGGGCCGTAGCCTCCACAAGCGTATCGTAGTTGGCAGGATTAGATACCGAAAATTTTGTTCTACATGGAGTGCTATAGATATCCCTAGGTGAAAGTTCCTAAACCCTTATGGTACCAGGAGGTTGCTCCAATGTCTAGACCGAGTGGGTGCATGAGCGTCGAGTGCCGATTACCAGAAGGCCGCACTTTCCACTGTGTCGTGGTCGGTTGGAAGGGGGTGCGGCCTTACCTGCCCGAGAGGAGGGGGCAATGCTAGGCTGAGTTTGACCAACTTGAGGAATGGGTCCGCTATCGACGAACCGAGCCCGATATTGGCAAGCGGATAGTGAGGTCTTTTCCACTTACCTTATTGCGCGCGATGGAGCGGCAATCTGGTTTGGAGTGTACTAGACCCCGATGATATTCTAGAGTTGAGTTGTATTGATATGTGGACTTAGATGAGGATTTGTATGCTTGAGTTGCACCTTGCATCGCATAGCCTTGGTATGGCCGACATTATTCATGCCTTGCATCGCATAGCTTTGGTACAACTAACGGTATTCATGGATTCACTAGCATGTTCTGCATTACTCTGATACTGCATAACTGTATTACTACCATGCGCACACACTTTCACCACCCTCTAAGCTTTTTATAAGCTTATACACGACTGTTCGTGCAGGTGACGTTGGACCGCAGCAGCGTTGAGGCAGGAGCGCATAGCCGATCATCTTGGAGCTTTTTGTTCATTCTCATTATATTTTCCTTTATGCTCATTGTACTTATAAAGTTTTTTATCATAGTGAAAATGTGATGGAGTTTTTGGTTGTTGTTTGTGGGTTATACCTTTGGATATGCTTATTACGAATCAAACTGAAATTGGAAATCCTCCTCGTAGCATCCCAAGATTAAAACCTGGCGAATGGGCGCCAGGAATCGAGAAGGGGTTCTACGGATGCTATCGGCGCCGGATTCGGCAATCGAGAATTTTGTAAGCCTGGTTTTCAAGTTTGGGGCGTGACATCATGTTTAGCTATTAGCAGGTTATGTATGCTAGTTTCAGTTATTATAAACAAATCCCAACCATCAAATGTTAGATATTAGTATTCTTAAATATTATTATTTATAATAGATCATGCTATTTATCCACATCACAATGACTATTATTATCATGACAACTAATATTAATTTCATCCTTAATGTTAATGGCAATTTCGTGATTAACATTGCAATCAATCATACATTATTACCACTTCTATTAACATTGGGATTATTAATATTGGAAATGAATGGCCGTTAGTAAATTACCTATTTTGATATTAGTTATTAAGTATGAGAATCATCATTATTAAATATTAGTATTTTATTTTGTCATTATTAAATACTATCATTGATATTAGAGCATAATATGTATTTTCACCATAATGATCATTAGTTTCACGTTAGCTAATATAAATTATAACACTAATGCTAATAATTCTCTTATAATTAATAAGTTATATTGTAATTAATGGTACACCAACTAGAGCTCTAGCCCTAGAATCTAAGCTTAGGACTAAACTTAAGGATAAAACCCTAATTAGACATCGAACCATAAGAATAAATAACTTAAGTCCTAGGCTATGACCCTAAACCTAGGTAGTGCATAGAACTTGAATCTAATCATATAAGATTCATGATTTGTGTTAGGGATTGACCCTAAGGGTGCGCATACCTCCTAGCGATGACGAAGGCGGTTCGAAACGTAAGGCGATTATTCTTCCCCCTTGAGCTTTCCATCTTTCCATTAGCTTAAGTCATAGTTTTTATTTAAATTGATATCTCTCTCTTATAATCACATGTGTTAGCTGGTGGAAATTGAATTGCTATATTGCTTGCTTAATGTTCATCCTGTATATTTGTTCATGCTTGTGGATTATTTATGGAACTTAAACTGGTACATTAGTGGAAAATTCCCACATATAAATGTACACCTATACTCAGGATGTAACTTGGCTGGTTGTGATCGTAATGGACCTTCGACTTGGTGGTTATTGAGTGGTGGGTTAAACTAATCATTGATGTGGGCCTACCATCAAGGGTTGTTGCGTCCAATGGTTTTTAAGGATAGTCTTTTATCGCATGGTTTTAATATCGGCCCTATGTGGCTTAGTTTTAATAACCTGCCCTATGTGGCTTAGCTTTGATATTCACCCGAGTTGGCTTTGCTTTGGTATTTTCCCTATATGGGATTGGTGTACTATTTCTATACAATCATGCGATGGTAAGCCCCATATACTGTAATATGATTGGCCACTAGTCAATGGATTTCCATTAAACATCCTAAGATGAAGTCTCATGGGCCGGGGATGGTGGTCATGGGACACTATGCCCGAGCTGTCGGCCTACGCTGGGTGATGAGCCCCCCGTAGTGACCTTGAGTTTTCTTAAATTGCCTGGTTGTAATTGGAATAATAATGGTTTGGCTAATCATGCATTCATAGCTTATTTGCGATGACGGGTGGCTAATTATGGATGTTGTAGCAAGTGCCCTAGATTATTGGGGTATCGTTTCACTAGCTCCCAGACCACTGACTATCGACACTTGGCACTATGTTGTACGAAATATGCTACGCTAGTGACCTACGTACGAGATATGTACGATGATTTGGCGTCATGCTGTACGAGATATGCTACGCTGGTGACTTACATACGAGATACGTATGATGACTTGGCACCATGTTGTACGAGATATGCTATGATGGTGACCAGTCTTTGCATGGGCGACGAGCCCAATGTCCGCAAGGATGAGCATCCCCGGGGCGATGATGCATTTATGCATCCATGCATCTAATAAGACTGCATCATGTATTGTTTTATATGCCTTGTTGTGCTTTTATAACTATGCTTACCTAATGCGGCGGTGTAAAATCCTGAGGAGAATTCACACTGAGCTGGCCACTCATCCATCAAATATATAACTGTACAGGTAGCACAGGTGGCCCAGGTGAAATTCATGTTTATGTTGATGAGGAGCAAGCTATATTTGACAGGGATGCATGATTGTAATTGCTAAGGGCTGCTACAGGATTTCATATCCCAAGTTTGTTATAATTTACTTTATTTCATATGTAATATTGTTTCATTTTGTAATTGTAAGAATAGGGACATCGGTTGTATAAGTCATTATGGGTGCTCTTGTATATTTCGAATGTAAATGAAATTTTCCTTTATGTTGATTTGTCTATTCTATGCTCATCTGCTTACTCTGATAAAAGAAGAAAAAAATATACTCGAATTTGACCATCTTTTAAGGTTAACACTCGAGTTTTTGGGAAACGAGTCATATACTCAGATCCTAAAGATTCGGGGCGTTACATGGAGCTTGAACAGCAGACACAGCAAGACGCCAGGCTGATTCCTAGCTGTTGGATAGCCAGATCTACAGGGACAGCTTTGTGCATTATTTTTCAGTAAAAAAACTGCAATCTTGGGGGGAATGAGGTTGTTCCAGGCCCAGGTGGACCAGCTCTAATTAGGCCTGGCTGAGAGCAGAGTTCCAGGCGGAATTCGTGGAGAAATTGCCAGAGGAGGTGAGATTTCAGGTGAGTTTGTCCCTTCTGTTAGATATAAAGATGCCGCTGTGAAGGATGGTGTTGATGGTTTGCTGTGGAAGAAGATTTTCTGCTTGTGCCAGGTTCCAAGTGCCTGATGACTCCAAGAAATCTGAAAGATAAGCATATCTATCTTCAGCCTATGGAAAGGAAGTAGCATTGTGGATGAGGAGGCCCTGTCCTGTCTAGTTTTGAAGCCAGAAGTGGATATTTCCTGCACCAACCAGCCATCTGGTGTTGAGAATAGTGAATGGAAGAATGCCTCTGATGTCTTTCCATATGCTAAATCCATAGGCTCTAGCAGGGCTGGGGGAAAGCAGGAATTTCTAGAGGTATTTAGTAGAGAAAAGAGAGGCCCATAGAGATTTTCCTTCGAGAAGCGCCATGCTATTTTGCAGCGGAAGGCCTGCATAGTGTCGTTGAGCCTTTGGATCCCTAGCCCATGGCATATCTCAGACCAACTGACCCATTGGTGCTTGTGAATACCCTCCGTGGATCCCCAAAAGAAGGATGCGAAAGTCTTCTCAATGTGTTGCGAGGCTTTCTTGGGGATGTTGATAGCTGAGAGGATGTGCATAGGAATGCTAAAGAGCACGTGTTTAATGAGGACAATTTTCGCAGCTTGGTTCAACAGTTTTGCCTTCCAACCGGCGACCCTTAGATCAATCTTGTTGAGGGGGAGCAAATGATGATACCAGGTCCTGCCTTTAAGAAGAGGGACGCCAAGGTACGTGATCGGTAGAGTGGCTTGCTGAAAACCAGAAATATGAGAGATACGTCTTGCTTTGGCCGAAGGAGCCTTCAGGGGGAGAATGAAGCAGCTCTTGGAGGGGTTCATTCTTTGCCCTGGCGCCTCCTCATAGGAGTGGATGAAAGAAAGTAATGATCGAATAGAGGAGCTCCTGCCATTCAAGAAAATGATAGTGTCATCAGCAAATAAGAGGTGAGATATGATGGGGCAGTTTCTAGGGAGGTGGAAAGGAAGGCAGCTCCGACAGAGAAAGAGTTCTTTGAGGCCCCGACTTAAGACCTCGACTGCAATGATGAAGATGGCTGGGAATAGGGGATCTGTAAGACCCTACCCCGAGTATCTATTTTGTTCCCCTAGGTCTCGCGGTCCTACTGGTCAAATTTCGGAGACCCGCGACCTGTGGATAGCGTTTACGGTTATCCTTGAGTCGCGTCATGTAGACCAGACCCGAATCGACCCGAAACCTATGCCATTGTGTTAGCATTGGCGCCGCGGTTCCAACGCCGCGTCTCATGCATAAATCCGACATATACATCTTGTGATTTCAACCCGAGCATTTCTTAACCATTCATCATGTGGTGGGGCCCACTTCCTAGCCTTACACGTTTTTCAAGGTAGACTCACCTAGTTGTAATTTCCTAGAAATCCTATACCTAGCCTCTACCTAACCTAGCTACACCCATCATAGCTTAGCTTAGATTTGCTTTTCTAGAGAGTAATCATTTGCCTTAATCCCCACCCCCAATGCTACATCATGAGGTTTCTCTTCCTTAGGAAGGAGAGAAATCATGACATGGATATACCCTCCCTTCTCTCTCTCTCCTTCTCGTTCTTCCATTCTTCCTCTCCTCGCAAAAAAAAAAAAAAAAAAGGTCCAAGCATTCTCCTCTCCTTCAGTCCCTTTTTCCCCAATCTCCCCTCCATCTAGCCATTAGCAACCCATCTACACCCTTCAATCATCTTCCTCTTAAAGTCTATAACTTGGATCTTGGAGTTTTGAAGGCCTTCTTCAAGGTAGGTGCTCCATCAAGCTTTTTCATCTCTTTCTTCTTTTCTTTTTCTACATGTATGGAGGCATGTAGGACCCACCAATCCATGGTGGAGATCCTACATGGCTCCTAGGATGAGGCCATGAGCCTAGATCCTCCATATTTCCATCCATGATGGGTCATTCTCCATGGACCCACCATAATGCTTGCTCTTTCTCATTTCTTGCACCCGATGGGCCATCTAGGCCTTGCATGCATGTGGAAAAAAGGATCCCTACCCTCTAGCAAGTTCCTTTGATGTATTATAGTATGCATGTATCATACAACATAGTGGACGGTGTGGATTTGGGTGTGGGAGGTCCATTAGTGGCGGGACCTTCCACCAATGGCCGATTTGCTTCTTCTCTCTCCCTTTCTCTCTCTTTTTCTCATGTGTATTCTGATGATGTGTGGCCCACCAAGGACAGGTCAGCAACATCTCAGACCCTTTGTTAGATGGGACGTCCAAGCCCACCTTGATTGGATGTCCAAGCCCACCATGCATGCATGGTTTGGGTGGCCTCTAAAATGGCTTTTTCATGAAGGTTTGAGTGAACTCATGGGTCTGAAATTTTGTTAACCTATCAAGGTGGACCCTACATGTTAAATCAGGGCCATAAACCCTTTAATTAATTGTATGGGCTGAAATATGAACAGCCTATGTTGTTGTCCAGATTTCGGGCCCAGTTGGAGCATGAGTTTTGAGCTACTATTTAGACCTGTTTACAAGCCTTTGTATCCCAAATTTCTTTAGGGGTTTTGTTGTGTGTGAATCCCACTTTGATGTGGAATGGGGCCCACACCCTATCTCCCATGATTGAGGCCCATGGGATGGGCCAAAGTAGGCTAACTGCTCAGAAATTTCTGGACAGTTCAACAACACAGCAAGGTGGAAATGTGCATGTTTACCTGATTTTCTGGAATAAGTGGGCCACCCCGGTGGACCCCACTTGTTGTCCATGAGTAGGACCACCATTCCCATAAAATTTTCAAGGGTTTGGGTACGTTTAGGCCCACTCCATGTGGTCCCAAACATAGGGGCAGTAAGATTTCTGCAACAACCAGATTTTTGTAACATGTATGGTTGCCATTTTATTTTAAAATATTTATCATGCTTATAAAAATCTGAAATTTATTCTTGAGGTAGCCCACCCTTGCTGGGACCCACCTACAAGATTTGGGGCCATTTGGGCCACTAGAAATCAGAGTGTGGTACCTAGACTGGCCCACCTGGCTGGACGTCCATGGTGGTAACATACAGGAAGACTTGTCGTCCCCACCTAACTGTGGCCCACCATGATGTGTGTTTTATCCACTTGTCCATCCATTGTGGGACCCACTTGGACGTGGCCCACCTTGGTGTGGAATGTCCAAGGTGGGGGCCCACCATGTGCATTACATAGGGCTGGATGTCCAGCCCATTGGACCACCCAGCCCATTGTGGGACGCCCCATATGAGCTGCATGCTGAACCTTGGTCCAGTAGTATGGCCCACCTAATTTTTTGTGTCCCTTGGTATACTCCTATGTGGTGGGACCCTTGGCCTAATTGTTGGGCTACTTAGACTTGGGTCCCAATCAGATGAGCATTTTTTTGGCTCTAGCAGGCCCATAAAACTGGTTGAACAAAAATTCAGTAATATATTGTAAATGTACATTGCCTTTGGGCTGAGATTTTTAGGAGTGAGGTCCACCACATTGTGAGGACCTTGGAGGGATTAATTCATGCCCTTAATCCCCAAATTTTGGGCTTAATTAATGCACTCTTGAGGCCCACCATAGTTGGGTTATTTGGGTCCATGTATGTAATAAGATTTTTGGACTCTTTAGGCCCAAATGGGCCGGAACTTTCTAGATTGGCCCAGTGGACTCTTGGGATATATTCCTCATGATATTGTGTTGGGTTAGTGGGCTAGACTATACGAGTGGTTGGGCCCTTGGTTGCCCACCAAATCAACTATATCCTTGGGCTAGAATGTAGGCCCAACTTGCTTGGTTAGAACATGATAATTGCCCATGTGGTTGGGGTAATGGGCTGCCCGCTAGGCCCACCACAATATATGAATTTGGTGACCCTTATGCTAGGCCGTAACCTCCTTTATGGGCCCGTAGTATTGCATATGGGTTGGGCTATGTATGTTGTCCCTTGGACCTATGTATTGAATAGGCGTTAAGCCATTTATTTGAGGCCCAATATGAATGTATGTGGAATGTTATGGCTGTCTATTTCGTATCCATGGTGATGTTTGGGCCTTGGGCCTTGATCTGTGATCGATTAGTGATGGACTACCTTCTTGGGACAATAGTGGTTGAATGTCCACATTGGTGGCCCCAAGGTAGGCCCACTTGCCTCTATGAGTGGTTAAAGGTCCACCATATACCTTTGCTAAGCCCGTTTCATTTATTTAGGCCCATGTCATTGTCCTTCTTTAGCCTTGTGGGCTACCCCAGACTATTGGGCCCCCATTAGAGAATTTGTCTAAGTACCTAGACTTAATCTCTACTTGGATAGCGGAGTGTACTACATCGTTCATCGCCGCATAGCGCATCTTGTTCATCCTCATGACCCATACGCATCATGGCGTGCTTGGTTAGCATTATGTGTGGTCATGGTTGAGCCATTGGGCAGATATGATGGCTTCCCTGAGGGATGGAGTTCCCCTCTTGAGCACGTTGGATGCTTGGAGCCGGTGCATGATTGATATGTGTGACCCATACATTTGGCATCGCATTACATGGATATTATTCGCCCCTGCTTCATCAGGGCCAACGCCTCCACTAGTACGTCGTGGATGGCCGTATTTGGACACCGAAAATACCTCTTGAGCATATTAGGGCACTTAGGATGTCCTTGGGTGAAAGCCCCTAAACCTTCATGGTACCAAGAAGACGCTTCAACGCCGAGACCGAGTGAAAAACATGAGCGCCCGAGTGTCTTATACCGTTAAGCCGTGTCTCCCACTGTAGCGTAGTTGGTTGAGATGGGGTGTGGCCTTACCTGCCTGAGTGAGGGGGCAATAGCTAGGCTGAGTTTGACCAGCTTATGAATGGGTCCGCTACCGTCGAGCCTTGGTGGTGATTGGTTGTCCACAGGCGGGTAATGAGCTCTCTTACGCTCGTTAGACTATGCGGCTAGGAGAGCGGTAGTCAGCTAGCAGTGTATTTGACCTCGGTGGTTTCCTTATAGTGGAACTATATATGATTTGTGGACTTGATATGAGGACTGACATGTATTGCATTGCATTGGCATTGACTATATAGGCCTTTTGTGCATTGCCTCTGTATGGCGCCCAATATTCATGTTTTTTTTTTTTTTTTGCATAGCCTTGGTATGGCTTGTTGCATTTATGATTGTCATAGCTTAACCTTGGTATGGCTAGTGGCATTGATAGTGTTCATGGTTCATGCCGAGCTTCTGCATTCTCTAATATTTCTTTCCGGCGCTGGTATTACACACACTTACACCGCCCTCTAAGCTTTCTATAAGCTTATGCACGATTGATGCATACAGATGATTCTAGGCAGCCGCGGTAGCTGAGGAGGAGCGTTGGAGCGTGCCAAGGACCTTTTGGAGTCGCCGTTGTTCAGACCTTGTATTTCCCTTAAGCAACGTACCTTGTATCAAAGTTTTAATTCTTAGTGGATTTTTGTGATGTATTCCTATGGTTACTATCTGTGGTTACTATGTTATGATCTTGGGGATGCTCTTATTGGATTCAAACTTATGTTATAAATCCTCCTTGTGGGATCCCAGGATTGGAACCTGATGAATGGGGCACCACGGAGGCTGTTGCTACCTGAATCGGCTATCGAGTTCCTTGTGAGTCCGGTCACCGAGTCTGGGGCGTGATAGGATCTCCTTGGCGGAGGCCCCTGGATGATTGGAAGAAGCCAAATGCTTCCCCATCATTGATGATGATGGAGAACCAGCTTCCTTCCCAACATTGTTTAGCTACTTGAATCCGATTCGGGTGAAAGTCGAACTTAAGCAAGACCGCACTTATGAAAGGCCATTCCAACCTATCATAGGCTTTCTCCATATCAAGTTTAAGGATCATGTTCCCTCCATGAGTCTTCCGGTCCAAGTTGCTAGCCATTTCTGGAGCTGTGGATATGCTCTCAACTATGGACTGATTCTTGACAAAGGCACATTGCTCATCGAAAATAATTGAGGGAAGAATCTTAGCTAGCCTGGTAGCTATGATTTTGGAGAGGATCTTTTGAACACAGTTGCACAAACTTATTGGACGGTAATCGGAAAAGGATGACGCAGATTTTTTCTTTGGGATGAGGAAGATGGAAGTGCATTGGAATGCTCTTGGGGTGGGACCTCCTTGAATAATTCGATAGTATCTTCTTGGATGGTGTCCCAGCATGAGGTGAATAAACCCAAACACACCTCCCCCCCCCCCCCCCCCCCCCCCCAGAATCCATCTAGACCAGGCACACTGTCTGCAAGGATGGAGAAAATGGCATTTTTCACCTCATCTAGGTTGGGGGGCTGAGTGAGAATAGCATTCATGCGATCCGTGATGAGGGTGGGGATGCATTCTAACAAAGTGAGATGGATTTGAGAGGTCCTGGAGGTGAAGAGATCAGTGAAGAAGTTAACAACGGCTTCACCAATCTCTTAGCTGTGGATGGTTTGACCAGAGGGAAGGTGAATTGACTTGAGAGTGGTTGGCCATCACAGGGATGTTTTAAGGCCAAAATTCATTGTGATTGGGCAACTACAATCCAATTAGTCAGTTTTGACTGTTGATTATGGGTTCTAGCTCACCTCGAGTTGACAGTCCTTTTTTTCAGGTGAAGGATTGTATCTTGCGTTTGCGATGGATATCAACAGTTTGGACTACCATACCAACGCCAGTGTTCGCATTCCTCCATTTGAAAGCATGCTAATGACACGTCTTAAAAATCGCAAAGATTCGTGCAATGTAACCACAAAAATGTCCATGCATATACATTCATCCCTACGACAGACAATGAACTTGAATGGGAAACAACCATTTATAACTGTCTTTAACTTTGTGAATAATTTTATTCTGTATTTGAAACAAAATACATGAATGCTAGATATAATATGCATGATTGTAAATATTGAACAGCACGCGAGAGAAGATGAAAAAAAAAGAAGAACATGAATACACAAAATATACCACCCCCAAATTCAAGTAGGCCTCTTCTGTTTTTGTTTTTCTTTTCTTATTCTTTTCCACTGCCAAGCTCCCTCATGCACACTGCAGACACAAAAGATGGTGAAAACATGTTGCTGTGAAAATTAATGTAAACCAATGGTTTTATGTAAAACCTCATTGTTTGACAAAAATATGGACCAACCGCCCACTCTCACCATGCAACAAGCCTGAATTCAAGACCAAGAAGCATCTCATTCCTGAGTTTTCCTCAATTACAGCTTGTCAGGATTGTGGTCCTAAATGCACTCATATGATAAAGAAAATATTGTGTACACATGGCTACACGGGAATGTGTTCCCAAGTGTCACGTGCAGGAACCAAATTCTCAAATGTGCATAGGATTCAAATAGACGGGAACCCACTCTCAAGTAGGGTGCAGATAATTCCGGCCCAAAAGCAAGAGACTGAGAGTATTATACAAACTCCTGTATCCCAGTGCAAACAAAGGAATCTCTCCTATGATAATGTCCAATGGCACATTCTTTCATGGACATAAGTGTTTGTGCACGCACGCACTCTGCCACATGATGTAACCATGATCCGAACCATTCATATGGCAGGATCCACCATGAATTGCTCCATGAATTGTTAATGGGCCAAAATTTGCACCAATCATCAATTGACCTGCAAATTTATGGATAATAAATAGGAGCAAGCAGTGATGCACATACAATGGCAAAAGAAAGTCTTCCAATAGCATGGTTAAGCTTACTTGACAAGAGCAACTTTAGGACCATCACCAATCCAAGGTGGGGCCCATCAGATGAACAGCTTGAATCACAGCCTCAATGGGGCAGGCCTGATCATGGAGTTTCAACAGAAGGTTCCTTAAGAAGCTCCTGACACTAACATTTCCCACACAAGTTATCCATTATAATGGGAATGCAATTAAACTATACAAATATAACATGTATAATCCCTAAAAAGAAAAAAGAAACATAAAGGTTTGGTTGAATATGTTGAATATGCATCTGATGTGCGTCCAATATGTGTCAACCACAAAAATGTTCATAATAAGTAGAGTATCCTTTCTTACATGGCAAGCCTGGACGCATAAATGCACATAGGCACATGCAAAACCATAATGAAAAGAGGTAAGCATGTTTTGCATATTTTCGGTATAATGGTGCTGAGCATTTTGGAGATTGGAGTTTAAAATTTTGATAGAAAACTCAAAACACCCATACATTCAGTTCCGGAGATCATGCATTGACTAGATTTGAGTACTCAAAGATTCAATAAGACCTTGAAACTTAAAAAATATCAGATGGTATCATAGGCTTTATGTACTCAGAGAAAAAAAAAAAAACACATCATGGAGAACCAAGTAGAGAACATACTGTAAAGAGTATGAGTGTCAGAGGGGAACTGTCACAAATCAACTCCCTCATCAAGACCAGATGAGCCAATCATCACATTTGAATCAATCTGCTTGTCAAACTTCTTTTTCCTCCGGGCTTCAAACTCTTGGAATCCATCCATCTACACAACAAATGAGTAAAACATGTAGAAGTATGAAGAAATATATAACATTGATAAACAAGACCAATGATTTGACAAACATTCCAAACACTCTAGAGTGCAATTCCAACACTGACAAATGCGTGAAACCAAACATCCTGATATGCCTGTACCAGCCCATAAAAGATATGTTACTGTAAAATAACAGCGCATAAAAAGCATATGACAGACAAATTCATCCAAGTAAATAATAAGGCATTATGACTGTGTAAATAATACTATATATATATATATATATATATATATATATATATATATATATATATATATATATATATATGCCTGTACAATTATGTGCTTCACAGGTGTGCAACACCATTTTTTCTGAGAAGAGAGTCTAATTGTTGCATAGAATTCACAAGGGCAGGATGATTAGTTACCTGTTGGAACTGATCCATTGAAATGGGATTGCCATGAAGAGAGACATTCTGCAAGGCTTTGCAGTCTCTCAGTAAATTATGAGGAATCTGTCCAACAAAATTGCAGAATTACATAGATGATTTCTTATGTCAGGAATGAATGTCAAGATTTCAAAACTATAAATGCACTAGTAATATTATGCTAACCAAAACTACATTATATGTTAGCAAAACAAAAATTTTCCTTCACCAACTTGTTGATTGTAATCAACCTATGTAATAGACTATTAGACAGCACTTGATTGTAATCAACCAATGTAATAGCCTATTACAATGCGCCTGTGGGAGTTCTTTATGCTCTCATTGCTGGTCCCCAGCCCGGAAAAGGAGGGTTGTGACAGGATGGCAGCTGGCATCAAACTTATGCCATAACTGTCAAAATGAATACGAAGCAGGAAGCGTCCGGCTCCAGGGCTCGGTTTCTTTTCTTTCTGCTTTCTTTCCTTCTGTTCTACTTCTTTTCTCTAAGTTTCTTCTCTTTTTTGGGTTTTTAATAAAAGTTCATCTTTCAAAAAGAAAAGGAAAAAAAAAATCATGTGAGAGTGCTTGGAGGCTGATTTATAGACTAATGGAACTTTTTTTAAATTTTTTTTAATATATTTTTTATTAAAAATATATTTTTAAATTAAAATATCGATACATACACACACATTGACCAAATGTTATTTATGCCTTATATTTATATATTTATCTCAATATTAGCCACGCTCATTTATTTACTTTCAAACATAAATTTATTTTTTTAATTGTAAAAGTATTCAAAACATTTAAAAAAAAATAAATACACTATACATTGGAAGACAAATGTGGCTTTTAAATGTATTGGTTGTATTTTCATACATGTCTTCTATGATTTATAAATTATATAATCAGGCAACGCATAGCTTAGGACCCTATACCCAAAAAAAAAAAAAAACCTTATTATATGTACTTTTTTGTGATCTTTTGAGTTCAAAGTGTGTAATAAGGTCTTTTTTAACATCACCTGGAGTTTCATTGAAAATTTTGAGCAATTCTGCAATGTTTCCCAAAAACAACAATACATTAACGACATACATGAGACATTTCCAATGCGATACCCGATATGTTTCAGTATCCCAAGGGTGGTGGCGATACATGTGTCTATATACTAAAAACACTTATGGGGCCCATGTGGTGAGGGGGGTGGTGGACAGGTATCATGTTAGTCGTCCAACAAAAATGAGCATTGATGAACAATGTACTTTTCAACTTTTTCTCAAGAAAAGGAATAGATAGAAAAGCAACTTTCTTTACTTTTCAAATGCCCAGCTTTTTTTTTACTAATTGATGGAATAACAACACGACAAGAACAATGCTAAGTCATATTGGATGATTTTTAAAACCATGCCATACTATAACAGAATTTTAGGGTTTTGTATAAACTGTACAGCGCTTAGGCAACATGGTTGTGTATACACCCTATTTAATAGTTTTTTGGACCTCTCTTTGGACTCTTTTTCTTAGCTTTCCATGATTAGTTTGTAATCTTCTTTTATTACAAGTGAATTTGAATTAAATTTGGCAACAAACATAGGCCAAAAGGATTGTAGGATGGGCTTTATTCTAAAAGCTTGTTTCAGATTGTATCAAGGCCCATATGCAACAAAAAGGCCATACATATAGACCATGGCTTGAAATTGTTATCTAAATTGAAGTTTCCTTCAGTTAATGCTTTTAGAAGAATAATTATTCACCTTTTGTTCTAGTTTTGCAACTTTAGAGAGAGAGAGAGAGAGAGAGAGAGAGAGAGAGAGAGAGAGCAAGTGTATACACTTCTGTTTTGCACATTCGTATATGGGATATTATTATTTGGGTGCAGTGTGACAAATATCATAAAGATTTTGAAAATACCGCTGACACTATTTAAACAATATTATAGTGAGATTTTCAAAATCTCAGTAGATTTTAAAGTATCACATTGTAATCGTGATCTTATCCTAGTATTATTGTTGTATTAACCCGAAAATTAGTAAAAAACTTAAAATTTTGTTCATAAATATTTATCCTAGTTTTAAATTTATTTATAATTTATATAAGATGAGTAGGGCTGTCAATGGGCCAGGCTAGCCCATCGGGCTTGGCCCACTTCAAGCTGGATTTGGGCTGACATACGTGCACCAAGGGCCCAGCTCAGGCCTAAAAGTGAAGGCCATTTATTAATCAAGTCGAGCTTGAGCTATGTATAAACGCTACGCTCATTAGCCTAGCCTGAGTTCAGCTCGGCCTGTTTATGGTTTTCAAGGGTATTTTTTTTATATATTTAATAGACAATTTAAATTATACAACTTATTATTGGGAAATTCTCCAGTGCTCCTAGTGTTCACTGTATCAGTATCGTTAGATATATCAATAACCAGGCATATAAAAACATGCATTGGTAACGCTGATAGTCAGAAAAATAAGCCTATCTGAGAGAAACATTGGGGAAACTTTGGGGAAAATGTGAAATTTTTCATTGAAACTTCAGGAGATGTTAAAAGACATGTTTACACATGTAGAAATCAAAATTTGTACAAAACAACTATACATGATAAGTTTCCATTTTATAGGGGCAACCATGTATTGTAAAAATATATATATATTAATATAAAAATATACATAATTTGTAGCTAATCAATAGATTGGACAATACAAATTAATATATAAAATTTCCACATTACTTAACAATGAAGAATGTTCACTTCCCAATAAAAAAATGGAAATTTTAGGATTTTACCAATTTCCCCATTTTTCACTTAAATGCAATGTTCGAAATATCAGTATCGCGCTATGTATCACACCCTTGGGATATAGATATATATCGGTTATTGTACGGGATATATCGTTTGTATTGGATAATTTATCGCACTTTTTCGGAAACATTGCGAAACATTGGGAAATTTGTTGAATTTTTCAATAAAACTTAAGGGATTGTTAAAAAACAGAGCTTAATAAACACTTTTAAATCATAACATCTCAAAAAAAAAAAAAGTGCACATAATAGTTTTCCTTCATAAAAGGGTCCTAAGCTATGTGTTGGCTGACTGAACTAATGCAATTATATTCAAATTGAATGCATAATATTTATAAATGTATCAAGACATGTATGAAAACATAATTAATTCATTCATTCAAAAACAAAAAAAAAGGAAGAAGAAGAAGAAGAAGTAGAAATTGTAATACACATACATCAATAATGTGACCGGATTGATAAACTTCCCACTTCTCCCCATGTAACAGAATGTGGATGCAAGTAGCAACTCGCTATTGAATGGTGCTTTGTAGGCGCCACCATGATGTATGTGTTTTATCCACACCATCGATCCATTTTGCCAGCTCATTTTAGGGAACGAGCCCAAAAATGAGGTAGATCTAAATGTCAGGTGGACCACACCACATAAAAAGTTGGTGATTGAACGACTACCATTAAAAACTTTTTAGGGGCCACAAAACTTTTAAATGAAGCTGATATTTGTGTTTTCACTTCATCCAAGCCTTTGTGACCTAATCAACAAGTTGGATGGCAAATACACATTATAGTGGGCCCTAGGAAGTTTTTAATGGTGGGCATTCAATCACAACAGTTTTCATTGTGTGATCCACTTGAGATTTGGATTTGCCTCATTTTCTGAATCATGCACTAAAATAATATGAAAAAAATAAATTAATGGCATGGATATAACACATACATCATAGTGGGGCCAATAAAGCACCATCCAACCACCTCGCTATTGGCAGTGTCAGTAGGGTCCCGCGGATTCAGGGAGTTTCTGCACTGGGATAACGGGTGGGGCCCACTGTGATGTTTGTGAGAAATCCACCCCGTTCATCCGTTTTGAGAGCTCATTTTAAGACATGCGACAAAAAATGAAGCGGATCCAAAACTCGAGTGAGCCGCATGAGAGGAAACAGTGGGGATTCAGTGACCACCTTTGAAACATTCATGTGGCCCTAAAAGTTTTGTATCATGCTAAATTTTTTGTGCTTTCACTTCATCCTAGTAGGAATGACCTTATAAACGGTTTAGATGGCATATAAACATCAAAGTGGAGTCCAGGAAGGTTTTAACGGTAAGAAATAATTTCCACAATTTTCCCTCTCGTGCAGTCCACTTGTGTTTTGGATCTGCCTCAATTTTGGTCGCATGTCCTAAAATGAGCTCTCAAAACGGATGAACGGAGTGGATTTCTCACAAACATCATGATGGGCCCCACCTAGCATCCTAGCACGGGAACTTCCTGGCAAAGACTTTCGCAAGAAATCCGCGTCCCAATCCACGTACGCCCTGGTTAAGGTACTACCTAATCCACGTGCGACGGAATAGCGTTGTGGGTGGGACCCTAATTGTGGGCCTCACCACAATGTATGTGTTGTATCCACACCGTTCATCCAGGTCTTTGTGACCTTGCCAACAGGTTAGATGGCAAATAAACATTCCTTGATGCAGGACATGGAAAATTCAATATGATATGCAAGATTTCAGGCTTAGATCTTACCAATTCAGAAACAATCACACAAATTCCACGTCCCACATGAAAATCCAAACATTCAATTAAAAAGGGGAATCTATGCGGGTCCAAGCCGACACAGGCTAGGACTGGACCAATAAAAATTATAAACTAAACGATGTCAAAGGGAAATAAAATCAACTACTCATGCATAAAAATCAGTCCCTAATCCAAAGGATTCCCTAATTTCAATTCAAGGAACCCTAAGGTGATAAAAAGGGGCAAATCAATTAGGGATCATGTAATATAGGGTTAGGATTTATGAAAAACGGCTATGAGAGGATAAAAGAGGATAAAAACCTGAGCCAAAAGATGATCCCGCGTGTGGACAGCAACAATAGCCCAAACGGACGTGCATGTGATGCCGGCCGCACGTGTGTGGGGCCCACTATTCAGAAAAAGGCCACCTTGGCCCTGATCGGCCAGGGATGGACTCCAAAACCCCCAAATCTCAGCTCGATCCGATTTACGGTTTGTGCGTGGTGCTCTGCCGAAGTTTTAGCTCGCCTGCGGGCTGAAATCTGGAAACCTGCTGTAATGAAGAAATCTGATGCAACAAAAGGACAAATTCGAGGTACGGATGATGGGGGAAGATGGAAAAAAAGATGATGGAAGATGGGGGTGAATTGGGATCGATGTGGCTTCGCACCACGGTAGTTAGCCCTTCGAAAAGGGAGGGCTTCGCACCCACTTTTGAATTCTTCCACAACTCACGAAGAGAGCAGAAAAATAAAGCAGGAATTTTTTTTATTAACTTCAATGAATAAAAGAACTACAAGGGGCGCCTATTTATAGGGAAAACCCTATACCTCAAAAACTCGCACCATGTGCGCAACTTATTACTTGGCGATGAAGTAAACTAAAATAAAAACCAAACACAGAAATCTAAAGCGTTCACAATGTTCTAAATAATAACAATAAACAAAACCTAAAAAATGAAATCAATCCGACGAGTGGGCACGATCATAAGATCCCATGATGGGCTTTTCTTACCTATCGAGCCCACTTTTCTGAACCAAAACTTGTCTTCTAGCTAGGAGGCCCTCCCTGGACGTCGTCATCGAGCCAGATCGGTGATGGGATCCTCCTTCTGCGTACGTACGTGCGTAGGGGTGGTGGTGTGCGTGCGCGTGTGCACGAGATGTCCCCATCAAGTCTCCTCGGCTGTGAAGATTTCGCCACTGGCGAAATAAAACTCCTGAACCGCTCCAAGACGTCAAGATCAAGTCTCTGAAGTTCTTCCGCAGTGAGTCACATGCTGTCTGAAGCTGGGCGTGACTTCCACTTGATCAGGTACTTCTGAAACCTGCCGTCCGACGTTGAAACTATCTGATGGTCCAGGATATCCTTTATTTCCTCTTTGGGTGTGTGAAGGTTAGGTATAGGAGGGAGAGGCTGAGAAGAAATGTCAGGAAGAATAGGTATGAGAGGTAGAGGCTGGGAATATGGGTTGGGACGGGTAGGTATGGGAGGTAGAGGCTGAGAATATGGGTCGAGACGGGTAGGTATGGGACGTAGAGGCTGGGGAAATGGGTCGGGACGGGTAGGTATGGGACGTAGAGGCTGGGGAAATGGGCCGGAAAGGGTAGGTATGAGAGGTAGAGGCTGGGAAGAAAAGTCAGGAAGAGTGGGTATGGGAGGTAGAGGCTGGGAAAATGGGTCGGGAAGGGGCCATGGTTCAAGGGATAGATATGGGGAATCATGATGGGTGGACGAAGGGCCGGACAAAGTATCAGTGGTCTCCTGAAAAGTAACTAGATCCTCCACATCGAATGTGAAACTAATTCTCATGGAAGGTGGAAGATTTATCTCATACACATTGAGACCGTTTCGTTTTATAATTTTGAAGGGTCCAGCGCTACGCGCATATAACTTACGAACGGCCATCGGAGGGTACCGCTCGGGGCTGATGTGGACCATCACGGAGTCCCCAATATTGAATCCTTTGAAACATTTATGCTGGTCTGCAGAAAATGTGTAACGTTCATTACTAGTCATGATCTTCTGCCTGATTTCTTGATGCCATGAATGAATGTGATGCGCAAAAAACTCTGCAGACTTTGACAACCTATGGGACAGTGACATGGGGACAAGATCAATAGGTTTCCTAGGTTTATAACCAGTAACGACTTCACGAGGACTTAGACCTGTGGACCTATCGACAGAACTATTCAACGTAAACTCGGCTGTAGGTATTATGGTGTCCCATGTTCTGGTGTGCTCTATATCCCTCCTAGGGGGAGACTCATCCGGTAGATCATCAGGAAAGACATCACGAAACTCATCTACTACCGGAATGACCTCAATGGGTAACTCTATACTAGCCTCTGGGGCACTCTCTCTAGCCACAAGGCCGTACGTGTTGTGCCACTCAAAATAGTGGTTTTGATGCCCCTCTTGGGGTGGGTGCACGGGTGCATACCCATGACTGATTCCTTGGCCACCTCCATTCATTGGTCTATCCTCCTGGTCACCTGCCTGAGATTAGACATTTTCTTTAATGGTGGGGTTTGTCCTGAGAGAGGCCTCTACTTGGTTAAGGCGTTGATCTATGCTTTGTTCCATGCGCTTACCCCAAGACTCGATCTGCTGGGACAGCTTGTTTAATGACTCTAGCAGTTGTTCTATGTCTAGTGTAGGGTGCCAACCAAAATTCAGCAATATAGTTGTCAAAATATAAGTTGTTTTTTTTTTTTTTTTTTTTTTAAAAAAAAAAAAAGAAAAAAGAAAAAAGAAACAACCTAGTTTCTAAAAACGAAAAAGGAAAGTTATTTTTTAAAACAAGTTAGGAAAGTTTTTTTTTTTTTTTTAAACCTAGTTTCTAAAAACGAAAAAGGAAAGTTTCTAAGAAAAACAAATTAGGAAAGTTTCTAAATATTAAAAAAAAAAAACAAATTAGGAAAGTTTCTAAAGAAAAGCAACCTAGTTTCTAAAAACGAAAAAAGGAAAGTTTCTAAAAATAGAAAGTAAGTTAGTTTCTAAAAAAGAAAAAGGAAAGTAAACTAGTTTCTAAAAAAGAAAAAGGAAAGGAAATTAGTTTCTAAAATAGATTAAGAAAGTTTCTAAAAAACAGAAAAGGAAAGTTTCTAAACCTAGAAATAGAAAGCTAAGTTAATTTCTAAAATAATTCAAATAAGGGGATAACAAAAAATTTCAGCAGCTTATGTCAGGGTTTATGGACTTCTAAACAGCCATATATGATGAGAATTGATGCGTAATGGACATAAACAACTAAACCCTAAACATGTAATGAATTCCCCTACAAGAACCCTAGGCTCTGATACCAAATTTGATGCAGGACATGGAAAATTAAATATGATATGCAAGATTTCAGGCTTAGATCTTACCAATTCAGAAACAATCACACAAATTCCACGTCCCACATGAAAATCCAAACATTCAATTAAAAAGGGGAATCTATGCGGGTCCAAGCCGACACAGGCTAGGACTGGACCAATAAAAATTATAAACTAAACGATGTCAAAGGGAAATAAAATCAACTACTCATACATAAAAATCAGTCCCTAATCCAAAGGATTCCCTAATTTCAATTCAAGGAACCCTAAAGTGATAAAAAGGGGCGAATCAATTAGGGATCATGTAATTTAGGGTTAAAATTCATGAAAAACGGCTATGAAAGGATAAAAGAGGATAAAAACCTGAGCCAAAAGATGATCCTGCGTGTGGACAACAACAATGGCCCAGACGGACGTGCGTGTGATCCCGGCCGCACGTGTGTGGGGCCCACTATTCAAAAAAAGGTCACCTTGGCCCTGATCGGCCAGGGATGGACTCCAAAACCCCCAAATCTCAGCTCGATCCGATGTACGGTTTGTGTGTGGTGCTCCACCGAAGTTTCGGCTCGCCTGCGGGCCGAAATCTGGAAACCTGTTGTAATGAAGAAATTTGATGCAACAAAAGGACAAATTTGAAGTATGGATGGTGGGGGAAGATGGAAAAAAAGATGATAGAAGATGGGGGTGAATTGGGATCGATGTGGCTTCGCACCACGGTAGTTAGCCTTTCGAAAAGGGAGGGCTTCGCACCCACTTTTGAATTCTTCCACAACTCACGAAGAGAGCAGAAAAATAAAGCAGGAATTTTTTTATTAACTTCAATGAATAAAAGAACTACAAGGGGTGCCTATTTATAGGGAAAACCCTATACCTCAAAAACTCGCACCATGTGCGCAACCTATTACTTGGCGATGAAGTAAACTAAAACAAAAACCAAACACAGAAATCGAAAGCGTTCACAATGTTCTAAATAATAACAATAAGCAAAACCTAAAAAATGAAATCAATCCGACGAGTGGGCCACGATCATGAGATCCCATGATGGGCTTTTCTTAACTATCGGGCCCACTTTTCTGAACCAAAACTTGTCTTCTAGCTAGGAGGCCCTCCCTGGACGTCGTCATCGAGCCAAATCGATGATGGGATCCCCCTTCTGCGTACGTACGTGCGTAGGGGTGGTGGTGTGCGTGCGCGTGTGCACGAGATGTCCCCATCATTCCTATAGACCATGAAGTTTTAGGGCTTATTTGATTTTCCAAATCGCATGTAAATGCATTGGAAATTAGTAATTATTACTCCACCTATTTGAAAATGCACTTGCATTTCTGTTTTGAAAACCGAGTCAAAAAGACTAGTTTAAATTTCTGGGCCCCACCATGATATATATGGTATATCTGCGCCATCCATCAGTTTTAACCTACCATTTGGAGGAATGAGCTAAAAAATGAGCCTGAACCAACACTCAAGTGGTCCACACTAAAGGAAACAGTGGCACCGATACATTTTTAACGATAGATGTTCGATTCCCTAAATCTTGTGGTGTGGTCCACTTAAGCTTTGTATCAGCCACATTTTTTTGGTCAAGCCCTAAATTCAGCTGGCATAACAGATGGACAGTGTGGATAAGACACAAACATCACGCTGGGCCCCACATATATTTGGCAGTCCTCGGTTTTAGAGCTCAAAAAAGTAAGTGTCAAATCAAGCATCAACAACAATGCCGTTATTACCCAGTGAAATAATTATTACCCATTTGCAGTGTATTTACCAAAGGTTTGGAAAATCAAACACGCCCTTATTGGTGGGGATTCAATCACTATTGTTTCCTGTGTTATGATCCACATACGATTTGGATCTGCTTCATTTTTAGGATCGTGCACTAAAATGATCGTTCAAAATGGATGGACAGTGTGGATGTAAGGCACATACATCACAGTGGGCTCCACATGGAACCATCGAGGATCCACCCAATTCGTGCGGAACTAGTGATCCGGGCATCCACCCAAACCGCACAAATGGAGCAACAATGTAGGTGGGACCCTGACTGTGGACCCCACCATGATGTATGTGTTGTATCCACACCGTCCATCTTGAAGAGATTATTTTAGGGCATGAGCCAAAGAATGAGGCTGATCCAAAGCTTAACTGGACCCCACCACAGAAAACAGTGGGGGCAATGATGCCCATCATTAAAACTTAAAACCATTTCTGGAGGGCCCAACATTAATTTTTGCCTATTTACGGATATGTTCCTAGTATCGGGAATATTATTGCTGGTATCGGGAATATTATCAATGGTATCATTGATACTAGGAAACTTTTATGAGAGATTCTTCTCAAAGTATCACTAATATCGATAATATCGCCAAGTGTAGCCAATATAATAAAAAATAGTGACAATATTTGAAAATTTTCATGCTTCCAGTTGTTTCGGTATCGCTGACGTGGTGATACCAATAATATCGATGAGACTATTGATAATATTGCCAAAATTTGGAATGTTGAGTGCTCCTAATTGCATTGGTTTACTTGGACAATCCAATTAATTAATCTTAATTGTTCATTAAGTTCATGATACATTTCATGGGCTAGCATGGAGAAATCGCACTGATTGGATGATCCAATCTGTCCTTCATTGGGCGTTTTTACTATAGCCATCCTTTTCCAATGCATGGATGGGATGGTTAGGTTGCCTAGCAAAAGTGATTCTTTTGAATGATAAGCAATCCATGAAAGGTCCTAATAAATAGATGGATTAAATTGTTGATTGGGCTTCATTTTTTCTTAAATGGTCTAGACTGTCCATATTAAATGCATAGATCAAATGGATAGCATTTCTCAAATCAGCATGATATTTGCATGCTAGCCCATCAAATGAGCTCCAATCCCGATGAACAGTCTAGATCAATGGATTGGATTGCCTAGGTGTCCCAAAGCAACTAGGAACACTATAACTTATAATGCTCTGAGAGCATTGGAGTATTTCCCCTTCTCAATAGCAATTATCATTTTCCTCTATGACTATTCCAATTCCAAGGGCTACAGCAAAACTCAGGTTGGGACAGTTATTAACTTACAGGGTCGGGCTCGGGCTCGGGCTCGGGCCTATCCATTTTGGCCTGTCACAGGCTTGTTCTTCAGCCCTATGCGAGACCGGCTTGGACTAACCTTGGCCCATTTCGAACCCAGACCATTGACAGACCTACAAATGAGAACTCCACAGATAGTACTATGATGGGTGACCATCATAGTAGTACTATGATGGGTGACCTCCTGGGAAGTCCTTGTGTTGCACCCTTCCGTCCCTTTTGTTGACCACAATTAATTAGAACAGGGCTTAGATAATGATGATGATGATGATGAATTAACAATAAATATTTCTATTTTTTATGACATTTTTCCAATAATATCCCAAGAAAAACCTCCTAACTTGAGAATCTCTTGAGAAATTTATAGACGGAGAAATTGATGAGCACACAACTTGTCACTATGTCTGGGTGAGAGTATATTATTTGGGTTCTCTTGTGCACCGTACCTTTTGTCTTTAGGGTTTTATATAATAAACATATTATGGGTCTCTCTCTCTCTCTCTCTCTCTCTCTCTCTCTCTCTCTCTCTCTCTCTCTCTCTCTCTCTCTCTCTCTCTCTCTCTCTCTCTCTCTCTCTCTCTCTCTCTCTCTCTCTCTCTCATAGGCAAAGAATTGACGATTCGTGGACAAGAAATACTATGGCCACCCCGAGGGGCTAGAGATGATGACTTTGAGCCGCCACATAGCGCTAGGCAGTGTTCGAAATTAGGGGTGTACATCGAGTCGAGCTGGCCTCAGCTCGACTCGGCTCGGCCACTAGTTAACCCCAGCTCGAACTCGGCTCGGCTCGGCTCAGTCCTTGAGCCTGACTGGCCAGCTCGTTTCGGTTCGGTTAGCAGCTCGGGCCAGTTCGAGTCAAAATCAAGCCTCTGCAGCATTTTCACAAATACATGCAGTGCACTTTCAATCTCACTGTATGTAAAACAGCAGCAGCTGTTTACATGTATTTCATCAAACACCTTATAGGCAACATCAAAATCAAGGAAAAATGGTATTTGTTTCATATACATACCTTCCTTGCCACTAGCCGACACTTCGTTGAGTCATTTCATCAAACACTTGGTGAGCAACATCAATATCAAAGTAACCGAGTCACCGAACTAGTTCGATTCGAGTTGGGGTTCGATCTGAGTCGAGTCGAGCTCGGGCAAGCTCGAACTCAGTTCGAAATTTTTTCGAGCTCAAAAAAATCAGCTCGACTCGACTTGAACTCAGCTTTAAACCGAGTCGAATCGAGCTTTTTCGAGTCGAGTTGAGCGAGCTAACCGAGCTAAATAGGTTTGTGTACTCCTATTCGAAATATCGGTATCGCGCAATGTATCGCAACCTTAGGATACATATACTTATCGTTTATCACACAGGATATATCGTTTGTATTGCGTAATTTATCGCATTTTTTTGGGAAACATGGGGAAACATTGGGAAAGTGGCTGAATTTTTCAATGTTAATTTCAGGGATTATTAAAAAAGACCTTAATACACACTTTCAAATAAAAAAATCTCAAAAAAGAAGTGCACATAATAGGTTTCATTTGTATAGGGTCCTCAGCTATGCGTTATCTGATTGAACTAATGCAACTATATTCAAATATGATGCATAACATTTATAAATGTGTGTAATATGTATCCATGCCATCCATCTATTTTTCCAAATCATTTTAGGGCATTATCTCAAAAATGAAGCAGATCCAATTATCAGGTGGACCACACCATAAGAAACCAAGGTGATTGACTATCCTACCATTAAAAATTTCTTCAAGCGCACCTTAATGTTTCCATAGTGTTTATTTACCATCCAATTTGTTGATTAGGTCACATGAGCCTAGATGAAGGAAAAAAACAAATTTCAACTTGATCCAAAACTTTTGTACCCCATTAACGGTCAGTCACCACTTATTCTTATGGTCCACCTAATAATTGAATCTGCTTCATTTTTGGAATAATGCCCTAAAATGATATGGAAAAATGGATAGACCGTGTGGATACATAATACATACATCAAGGTGGGTCCCACAGTAACCACACAGTAAAGGCCGCACCGCACCGTCTTGGGTGAGGCTGAGGTCTCACAAACACGAATTTCCTGCTAAAGCCATTCACATTAAGTTCCTGATAATTTCCTGCTAGGTGGGGCGCACCGTTATGTTTGTGAGAAATCCACTCTGTCCATCCGTTTTTCCTGATAATTTTAGGATATGAGGTCAAAAATCAGGTGGATCCAAAACTCAAGGCGGCCATACAAGAAGAAATAGTGGGGATTAAGTGACCACCATTTAAACATTTGTATGGCCCCAAAATTTTTGTATCAGGCTAAGCTTTTTGTGTTTTCACTTCATCCCAGTAGGAATGACCTTATAAGTAGTTTGGATGGCATATAAAATCAAGGTGGAGCCCCGGAAGGTTTCAACGGTAGGCAAATCTTTCCATAGTTTTCCCTCTCATATGGATGCCTTGAGTTTTGGATCCACTTTATTTTTTATCTCATGTCCTAAAATGATCTGGAAGAAGTGGATTTCTCACAAACATCATTGTGGGCCCCACCTAGCATCCTAGCGGTTGAACTTCCAGTGAAAGGCTTTGGCAGGAAATATGCGTCCGGGTCTTATGCAACGTAGAACCAGCGAAGTGGGTGGGACCCTGACAATAGGGCCCACCTTGATGCATGCACGGTATATCCACATCGTCCACCTGTTTTTGCCACATAATTTTAGGGGTTTGTCCCAAAAATAAGGCAGATGCAAAATGGTTATTGGTTATTGGGCCACAAAATTTTTGGATCAAGCTAATATTGTTTTTTTCCTTTCATCCAAGTTTGTGTGAACTTATCAACAGGTTGGATGGTCAATAACCGTTATAGTGGACCTTCGGAAGTTTTTAATGGTGGGATATCAATGACCATTGTTTCTTGTAGTGTGGTCCACTTGAAACTTGTATATGCTTCATTTTTTAGGACCATGCTATAAAATAAGCAGTCCAAACAGATGGACGGCGTGGATATATAGTACATATATCGAGGTCGGCCCCAAAGAGTTTACTTACGTACGCAATCTGCATCCCTAAACCCACGTCTTTGGGCCAACCAGTGAATTGGGTGGGACCCTGGCCGTGAGGCCACCTTGTTGTGATACGGTGTATCCACATCGTCAACTCATTTTGACAGATCATTTTAGGGAATGGGTTGAAAAATGAGGCAAATCCAAATATGAGGCGGACCACACCACATGAAACAATGGTCATTAAATGGCCACCATTAAAAAAATTTGGGGACTACAGAAGTTTTGGATCAAGCTAATATTTATGTTTTCCCTTCATCCAGGTCTATCAAACCTTATAAACAGATTGGATGGAAAATCCACATCACAGTGGGCCTTAGGAAAGCATCAATGGTGGACATCATTGCCACCACGGCCTCCTGTGGTGTGGTCCACTTGAGCCTTATATCTCCCTACTTTTTGGAATCATGCCCTAAAACCTATCAAAATGGATGGACGGTGTAGATAAAACACATATATCATGGTGGACCCTACAGAGCCCCTGATAAGATAGTTCGTGTCGAGCTAACTCGATCCACGCTCGTAAAAAGGGCTCAGAAGCTTATTTCAAAAGCCAGAGGGTTCTGGAAGGCCGGAACCCCAAAATCCCTCCTAAATCTCAGGATTTCTCCTAATTTCTTCAGATTTTTTTTTCCAAGCGCGATACCAAAATCACTTACATTTCGATTGGGTTAGCTCGAGACAGACTCGGAGATTCTATTTGCACTCACCTACGAACGCTGCAACGCTTCGATTCGAATAGCCCACCAAATGAAGCTTCCGATCAGGGCAATCACTTCTACAGGTACCAAATCCACCATGTTGAAAGTTTCTCTCTTTTTTCCTGATTTTTTTTTTTGGTTATTTACGCTATACCGAGTCTCCCAACATCCCGGTCGTGATCGGGTAGGTGTGGTACAGTGAAATATCGTGAAAGAATCCCGATAAAAGTGATAATTCCATCGATATCGCACGATATTTAACGATGTCGAACAATATTTAGTGATGTTGTGCGATATATCGATCGATACCAAGTATTCCATAATTTTATTTTATTTTTTATTTCTTAGTATCTTCCGAAGGGTTTCGTATCGCTGGAGCACAATACCGATATTATTGGCCAATATATCGGCCGACAGTATTGATATTGCGAACACTGGCGCTAGGTGGGTCTGAGGCTCAACCACACGAGTGTAATGACGACAAAGGTATATTTTTATTTCTTTTATTTCTTTTAGTTTTTTAAGGTAGTGATTGTGTTTTCATACATCTTCTATGATGTATAAATGATAAGAACTGATATCAGATATAATTACATCATTTCTATTAGACAACACATTATTTAGGACCCTATACAAAGGAAACAAATTATGTGTACATGTGACTTGTGATCTTCTAAGTGTGTAATAATATCGTTTTAATTCGATTAATTTCCCAATGTTTCCCAAAAATAGTGATGCAATTTTGTGATACATGAGATATTTCCTCATGCGATACCAATATGTTTGCATATCACCAGTACTTATATTGTATGACTAATAAATTATAACTCTTTTTCTACATAATTGAAACATTTTTATCAAACTACAGATTTGGCACCCTATCAAAGGAAACTTATTATGCATCCTTGTGATCAGGTCATTTACCATTTCGAAAAATATTTGTGCACATAGTCCTTGCTACTTGAGATCCTATTTCAGATATATTTAATTGATCTAGAACCAATCTCATTGTTTGAAAATCCCAATTAAAGATTTAATAAAGATTCTACGATGTGTTTAATAACACTGTTTCTAAGTTTGGTGAATTTTTATTTTACTTGTAAATAGTGCAAGATCAAGATCTTTGCGTGTTTACTCATCTACTCTAGCAATTTGAGAATCAAATTCACATACACTCGAAAGCTGGATTGCATTAGTGAGGCCCGTCATGGCAAATACGGTATTATTCGTCCTTCAAGTTTGCTACAATATACTCCCAACGCTTTGTAGGATATAAGTTGTATAGACGTTCAACCCATTGTCATGCTTGATGATCCAAGCCATTGATTTGACGAGTTTGATGATGGTGACTGCCTAAAAAAGTATCAAGCTTGGAAGATCAAGGACTTCAATTGAAAAGACCGTAACGCAACAATTAAGGAAATGGTCCATATTCAAAGAAAGACTTAAGTGATCAAATGGTTGCAATTTTCCTCAGTGACATCATATAAACAGTTTGAATCATTGAATCACTTCACTACTCTAGAATACAGCTATAGTCCCTACATGTAATTTTCCTTAATGACATCACATAAACAGTCTCTTATAAATTTTCTTCCTTTCCTGCAGATAAATATAGGGATTTTTCCATATAGCCACCTGCCTTCTCAGCTATGGACCAAAAACCTCCTGCTTTTAAATAATGTCCCAGAACTCGCCTACTTATTTCATGTGTCTTCCAGCTGTTTACACTAACAGATACTTGATAGATGGAGCCATTAACTACAGAAAAGTCAGTTTTACCCTTGGTTGAGCGCAAATATTAATGTTTGACCCCTTCTCATGGTTTTACCTTTGCCAAATGACAGTACTATAAATTGTATGAAAGTCATTGCATGAGGATAGGTGGGGTTCACATGAATGTCTTTGCATGAAGATAGGTGCAGTCCACGTGAACGTTGGTAATTGCATCAACGTCCTTTTTGAACTAACATCCACTGTCCACATGGTAGGGATGGATCAAGATTGTCAAAATCACACCCATCACATATATATAGCCATGCAGTTGACCTTTTTTTTTACTTAGTTGTATTTAGCTTGATGTTCATCCATGCAATACCACGATTCAAACAGACTCGGATTATATAGTATAGAACACAACATCGACATTGGTACTATGTTGACGTGGCAAAGTTTTGTGGGCCCAGCATGATGTATGTGTTATATCCATTTTTCCAGATCATTTTACCCAAAAATGAGGTATACCCAAAGCTCAAGTGGACCACACCACAAAAAGCAATGGGGACAATGATGTCTACCATTGAAACCTTTCTAGGGCCCACCATGATGCTTATTTGCCATCCAACCTGTTCATAAGGTCACACAGACTTGGATGAAGGGAAAACACCAATATCAGCTTGATCCAAAACTATTGTGACCCCCAAGAAGTTTTCAATGGTAGGCGTTCAATCCCCATTGTTTCCTGTGGTGTGGTCCACTTGAGCTTTGGATATGCCTCATTTTTGGGCACATGCCCTAAAATGATGTAGCAAAATGGATGGACAGTGGGGATATAACACATACATCATGGTGGGACCTACAGAACTTTGCACATCAACATAGTACCAACTTCGGTCTTGTGTTCTACACTACACAATCCGGGGAGCGGATTAGGTGTGGCCCTCACCGTGGGGCCCACCTTGATGCATATATTCTATATCCACGTCCATCCGTTTTGCTAGATCATTTTAGGGCATGAGCTCAAAAATGAAATGAAGCAGATCCAATTCTCAAGTCGACCATACCAAAGAAACAGTGGCGATTGATCATTAACGGGCCACGAAAGTTTTGGATCGAGCTGAAATTTGTTTTTCCTCTTCATCCAAGTTTATGTGATCTTATCAACAGGTTGGATGGCAAATAAACATTATGGAAACATTACGGTGGGCCCTAGGAAGTTTTTAATGGTAGGGCATTCAATCACCACTAATTCCTATAGTATGGCCCACTTGAGATTTGAATCTTCTTCATTTTTGGGCCCATGCCATAAAATGATCTGGAAAAACAGATGGGAGGCATGGATATACAAAAAATACATCAAAGTGGGCCCTAAAGTAAGGGCCGCGCCATCTTAAGTGAAGCGGGGAGGCACTTAATCCGCTCCCCGCAATCCGAGTCTGATTTAGACAGTCTCCATCAACCTTTTCCTTTGCCAATGGATGGTAGATTGTATGGGAATGCAAGTATGACCGATGCATTGCATAATTTTAGGGCACGGGCCTAAAAATGACAAATCCACCCCGTCCATTTGATTTTAGGGCATGGGCCAAAAAATGAGGTCAATATGAAGCTCGAGTGGGCCAAAAATAGGAAAGAGTGGGGATTGATTGTCCACTGTTGAAACATTTGTGGGGCCACATGGTGTTTATGACAAATCCACTCCATCCATTTGTTTTTCCAACACATTTTAGGGAACGAGCCAACAAAATCACGCAGACTTGTAGCTTTAGTGGGCCACAAGACAGGAAACGGTGATATTGAACACCCACCATTGAAACATCTTGGTGCCATCGTGGGGCCAATTTTGAGCTTTGGATCTACCTCATTTTTTGGGCCGATGCCTTTAAATGAGCTGGAAAAGCATATGGACGGGTTAGATTTCTCACAAACACCAAGGTGGGCCCCACGTATGGTTGGAGTTAGGTTGGCACGACACGGTAATCAACATCAATCAATGTGCAAGCTAGAGGTTTGGTGGACATTTAAGTCTAGAGAGAGGGGGTTGCTCAACTGTAGGTGGGGCCCACCATGATGTTTATGACAAATCCACTCCGTCCATCTGTTTTGCCACCTCATTTTAGGGCATGGGCCCAAAAATGAGGTCGTTCTAAAACTGAAGTGGGTGAAACGAGTATGAAAAAGTGGGAATTAAACACCCGTCGTTGAAACATTCTTGGAGCAACATCATGTTTTTGACAAATCCACCCACCCATCTAGTTTGCCAGCTTATTTTATGGTATGGGCCCAAAAATGAGGCCAATACCAAGCTCCACTAAGCCCTACGACAAGAAACAGTGGGATGGAAAGCCCACCTTTGAAATATCTTGGGGCCATCCTAGGGCCCATTTTGAGCTTTTAATTTGCTTCTCTTTTTAGGCCCATGCCCTAAAATGAGCTGGAAAAACATGGCCAGGGTGGATTTCTCACAAACATTAAAGTGGGCCCCACATATGGTCAAGGTTAGGTTAGCACAACAATCAACGTGAATCAATGGGGAGCCAGAGGTTTGGCGAACATTTAAGTCCAAAGGGTGAGAGTTGCTCGACCATAGGCAAGGCCCACCATGATGTTTCTGACAATTCCACTCTATCTATCTGTTTTGCCACCTCATTTTAGGACGCGGGAAAAAATTCAATGCTGATCCAAAGCTCAAGTAGGCCAAACAAACATGAAACAGTGGGGATTAAATGGCCATTGTTGAAACATTTGTGGGGTCACAAGATGTTTGTGACAAATCCACCCCGTCCATCTTTTTTACTAGCTCATTTTATGCCATGGGCCAAAAAATGAGGCCAATATCAAGCTCTAGTGGGCCAAACGACAAGAAACTGTGGGGAATGAACACCTACCATTGAAAATTCTTGGGGCCATCGTGGGGACCACTTTAAGCATTGGATTTGCCTCATTTTTGGGCCCATATCATAAAATGAGCTGGACCGGATGGATTTCTTACAAACAACAAGGTGGGCCCCACATACCTTCAGGGGTTAGGGTGACACGCCCATGAATCCAACATAATGAGGGTAGATTGCCAAGTGTGGCAAAGTGAGGGCAATTTTTTCAATACAAAAATACAAAACCCCATTATATAGGTAAGTAACAGGAAGCAGTTTATGTCTAACAGTGAAAACTACAGGCAGGTTTTGAGAAATGGTTTAAAAGTGGGAAGTTTTCGATCCATAGCCGAAATGGCAAGCAGCCATATGGAAAAACCCCATAAATATATATGATATTAATATTAAAACTAAATAGGCAGGCAATACCAGCAGGGTACCCGATTAGGTATCCGACCTGAACCAATTTTTAAATAGGTTTAAATATAGGACAAAGACATTTAAATTGAGCTCAGTGCCTTGGGCATCCATGGATACAAGTACCTGTTGACAACCATAAAGAAGAGAGATGGGTAGGATGGAAGTAACTCTACAGATGAAGATAATTAAGATATGAGGATATTATCAACCACATTTGTGGAAAAGAAGAAAGGTGGACAAAAAAACCTTGCTTATAGAATATACAGATCACATGTGATGATCTACAAAAGCTTGATGCGGACAAGTAATATCTTACCGAACATATTATGTTGACCATATTATATATGAAACATTGGACTTGCAAAAGACAAATTTCTCCAACACGGGGGAGAAACTGATGTGACCCCACGGTAGTGATCGAAATATCGGCATCGCGTTATGTATCGCATCCTTGGGATACAGATACGTATCGGTTATCGCACGGGATATATCATTTGTAGTCAATAATTTATCGCACTTTTTGGGAAACATGGAGAAATATTGGGAAAATGGTTGAATTTTTCAATAAAACTTTAAGGATTGTTAAAAAAGACCTTAGTATACACTTTTAAATCATAACATCTCAAAAAAGAAGTCCACACAATATGTTTCCTTTGTATAGGGTCCTAAGCTATGTATTGTCTGACTGAACTAATGCAACTATATTCAAATTGAATGTATAACATTTAGAGTGTATGTGATGATCATTTCATCAAACACTCCGAAATACCTTGAAATTAGTTTCAATTGACAGCTGGTTGAAGGAAAATTTTGAAAAAAAAAAAATTAATAATTTTTAATTAAAAAATGATTTTTATTCCAAAAATTGACAAGGACTGAACGAATCAGTAGATCAACCCTCATACATACTTGATTTCATGTTTAGAGTGCAACATTGCAAGCAATTTGGGAGAAACTGAGGAAATTTCGATTTTTCCCCAATGTTCCCCAAATCGGAGCACTTACACTTAAATTTTGAAATTAGAGTGTGTGATGATCGTTTCATCAAATACTCCTAAATACTTTGAAATTAGTCTCAATTGACAGCTGGTTAATGGAAAAGTTCGAAAAAAAATGGAGAACATGAAGAACCATTGGATATCAAAATGAAAGCTCCAACTCCATGATTTTTCATGCAAAACATGAAGAACCAATGGATTTGTAACAACTTGACATTGATTTAACATGTTTTCAAAAAAAAAAAAAAAGGATCGGAAATTGAAAATGCTCATCGGATCGAACATGTGGAATATATCGACACTACCTGTGCGTTTTGTATCGCACAGGTGGGATACAAGATATATCGTGGGATATCTCGGCTGATATTGTCGATATTTAAAACACTGCCCCAGGGATAATGGCAAACCCATCATATGCTACAGAGACAGCCCTGAAGTGTCCAAAAAAAAAAAACCCATACGTGTGAGTTTGGGAGGGTTACATTGTGTAAGTTCCAGAGGAAGTTTTTAGACTGATCCTCATAATTGTTTTTATATTTTGGGTTAAATTAATCACTATTTGCAGGACCTGACCAAAAAATTTATTTATTTATTTTTCTGGAGCAAGTTTGTGGATCGTTTTGAAAAAGAAAAAAAAGCCCCTTTCCCTAGTACCAATTTGTGGATATTTTAAACTGTGATGATAACAGAAGTAACACTTGCCTTTTGGGAAGCCAATGGTCTATTGGCTGCCGCCTGCCTGTGGGGAAAGATTGCATGCACCTATTCATTAAGTAATGCCATCGTCGTCATAGCATGTCCTGGCTATTTGGGTTTGTATTTACCAATCCTGTTTTGACGGTCATTCCTATCCGTGGCCCTTAGCCTTGGTAAGTGACAAAGCCTATGATGATGATGGTTAATGACGTGATGATCAACAATCCTCCCAAAATACCATTGATTGGCCACATGATGATCACCAAGGCTAAAAAGGTTTAGAATTCGTACCTGATGGACATTGTTATTGTTTAAGCAAAGGGACTTGAGGTTAACGAGACTGCAAATTGATGAAGGCAGATCTTCAATGGAGTTCCCTGAGATGATAAGTCAAATTTTAAGAAAGAAACAAGAGAAAAAAGAAATTTAAGAAAACCTAGTGCAAAAATGAAACATTGTCTTAGAATACTTAGATGGAACCAGAAGAGGAAGTTTCTCTTGAAATAGAGGATCAAATACAAAAGCACTCATCTTATTCGCGTGTTAAAATGAGTATAGTGTGAGAGTGTCATGACATCAACCAACTCATATTGACAGTGTTCAACAACTTACACTATATTCCAACATCCATTGTTAGATTCCTGAGTAAAACTTAGCCAAGTCAATGGAAATTCCTTGAAACATGTATATAAAACATGTTGAGTCAAATATTGACCTAGTCAGTTTTATATACAAGTGGAATTTTGAGTCCATACTTCTGACTGGCCAACGGCTTGAATGATTGCCTTGTTGGTGTGTGAATTTTCAAGTATTCAGTACTACTGGTTCCCAAACACAATCAGTTGTGGAACTGTAAGAGGATTGTGAAAGAAAACAGACCTGAAAGGTTATACTCTTCCTTCAACACTGACTAAAATAGGATATGGGCTTCAGAGTGCTAAACAGATTTGTCATGTCAATGACAATAGTGCAGCACATATTGGGGGGGGGGGGGGGGGGGGGGGGTGGGGGGGTAGGTGGGAGGGTGGAAACAAATAGTTTTGAGTACATTAATCATGGCTTGTAATTTTCGACTATTTCATGCGATGAGGATGGTTATGAAAGTCACAATGATCGGATGATCCAACCCACCTTGATTGGGCCTTAATTTCTGCAACCGTCCATTGATCAAATGGTTATTATTTACAGATGGTAGTAGTAGTGGTGGTGGTGGTGGTGGTGGTGGTGGTGGGTGGTGGTGTGGTGGTGGTGGTAGTGGTAGTGGTGGTGGTGGTGGTGGTGGTGGTGGTGGCGTAGTCGTAGTAGTAGTAGTAGTAGTGTACTACTACTACTAGTCTACTACTACTACTACTATTATTATTATTATTATTAATGGATGTCCCAGATGCTAACTAAACTAAGACTAGGGAATGCACTGACTTTTTGCAGTCCAATCATAGCTTTTCCCATGCAGCTTTTCACCCTCCAATAACTCTTTCTAATATGCCCAAGTACTTCTTTCTAGTAGTAGTAGTAGTAGTATTAATGGATGTCCCAGATGCTAACTAAACTAAGACTAGGGAATGCACTGACTTTTTGCAGTCCAATCATAGCTTTTCCCATGCAGCTTTTCACCCTCCAATAACTCCCCCTCCCTCTTCTTTAGCATATCTAGATCTTGGATATCCTGAAGAATATTATCCATTTCTAATTCCCAATGCCCAAGTACTTCTTTCTCCCTCACCTTGAGCTTCTCTTCAAACATCTTAAGCTTCTGGAAGAGCCTAAAGCTCTCAAAACCACTACAAAGGAGGACCCCCAAGCCATCACCAACTCGTGAAAACCCTCCCACCTTCTGCCATGAAAGATCAAACCAGAAGGGTTTGGGGCCCAGTTTTCTTCGTCGACCTCCAAGATGACGCAGCAATGATCAGAGACCAGTCTAGGGAGATCCCTCTGATGCACCAGCAGGAACCTCTCCACCCACAAGGGAGACACCAAAAATCTATCAAGCTTCGACATAGCTACCCTCTGTTGGCCATTAGACCATGTGAATTAGACACCTCCAACTGGCAAGTCCACAAGCTCATGCCTTTGAACCCAATCAGAAAAGCTTTCATGCTGGTTGAGATGTGGTCCCTGTTGAGCTTCTCATGGGAAAATTGAACCACATTGAAGTGCCCCCCATGCACCATGGCGACTGCCACCTATCGTGAACTGAACTTGGTTCAATCCACAGCAGAGGGCAAAGAGCAGGTTGGTTTAGGCCATACACCCTGGAGAAAACCCAACTTAATCCCAATGCCACCTCTCTCCGAACCACCAAGACGGAGAACCAACCACGCCAGCAGTGCTCCCTCACCCAAACCTTCAAATACCACTTACCAGCACTCCTCCTAATGCACTGATTTAATGAGGATGTATTACAGAAGGCAGGAGGTGGACCAATGTATTTTAGTTTAAACAGAACTGGTGTTTTATTCTGCTTCTTGAGCCAGCTAGAATTTAGTTACATTCTCAAGAATCAGTTAACTGTGTTTAAACTGCCCAATTCATCTCCTTCCAATATCCTTGAATTAATGTGTTGCTGGATCTTTCTTACGGAATTAAAGTTATGGTGCAAAACTCTGGATAGAGGAAAAGGGGTTCAAGGAGACATGCGGTCAGGATTTACATCTAATGTTTAATGTATTTAGTACTTATCACTGCTGTTTCGATTTTCTAATGTGTGGGCATGGCATTGATAGCCATGGTGCCTCTAGAAAACTATCAAATTTTTTTCTTTCTTTCTTGTCTGGGGATTAGAAAGAAGATAACATGAGAATATGCATCCTATGATGCTCAATATCAAGCATATGCATTATGGACCTTTTACACCTGGGTGGTAATTCATGTTGATATTCGTAGTTTATTGTTGCCAGTTGCAAATACAGCTGTTGACAATTTCCGAATTTCATGTAATTCGTCTTCTGTTACAATCATGTTCATGGACATGTACTTTTATTTAAGAATGTAAAGTTATGAACCAACACAAATTGGCAACCACATCAGTTGGGAAAAGGCTTAGATAATGTTTATGAACCCATACAAACTGGGCAAACCATACTATTGTCAGAAACATACTTTCTGAAAGCAGTAAACTGTCAATACATGCAGGGCAAGCTGAAGAACGATTTTTGGGCCAGTTCATCTATGTAGTAGGCCCGCCTGATGAAACATGTATGCCAACTGGATGCTTTTGAGCATGTATGAACTATCATATTCTGCCGGAGTACGGAAGTATTTCTTTTCTTTTTTTTCTCTGGGGGAGGAGGCTAATCTCAACATGAATCAAATTAAGCAGAATATCTTGTACAAATCAATGATTGCAGTATTGATAACATCGGCTGATATATTAGCCAATATTATCGATATCGCACAGTATTGATACAATACTGGAGCTTTAGTTGGGAAACTTCCCAGTATCCGTCAATATATCACAATATTCGCAATGTAACGCTATGTATCACAATGTATTGACAATTCCTTAAGTGCATCAATCCCCTTTGCAAAAATATTGGAAAAATAGCCACAAGTCCTTAAAAACTGCTTTTTTCTGGAATTTTTTTTTCCATTACATTCTTAGGGAAATTTCGATCACTCCTTTTCAATTGTTTGGTGAAAAAATGGGATTTGGGGGCGGAAATCAAAAGCAAAGAGCATGCAATACCAGAACTCAAATTGGTGAGTTCTTTTTTAACAGTTTTTTTAAAAAAAAATTTAAATTACTTGGAATCAATGGAATGAAGTTCATAATTCACGACTTTGCATGTTTTGCATGATCGATCAAGGGTTTTGACCTACGATTTTTGAATTTGAGAAATTTGGGGGAAATTTGGAGATATCTGAAATTTCCTCCATTTCACCATTTAACTTGCAATCAAGGTATTTCATAACGGTAACAGTGGCCATAACAGCCACCACTGTTACCTTTACAATACGGGCTATAATGGCCATTACGACCACCGTAACGGCCATTACGGTCTCTTTTTTCTATTGAAAAAAAAAAAACCTGTATCAGCCCCATAATGGCCTTTATGGAGGGCGGAAAGCGCCATTACAAGGGCTGTAACAGCCAACATGGGTCATTTTTTCCGTAACAGCCATTACGGCCGTTATGACCCCGTAATGTGAAACGATTGCCACCATTACCTTTAGGTAGTGGCCTTTACAACCCCATAACGGCCATTACAACACACCATGCTTGCAACTAGAGGTTGAAAAAATAACATTAGAGCGCTTAGAGGCTGATCTACAAATGGATGGAACTTTTTCAATTTTTTTTTAAATATTCTTAATTAAAAATAGTTGAAAACTAATTAAAAATAATTTTATATAGACATATAGGTAAGCGTCAATTTCTATTAAACCATAGCTCATTGGTAAGACCACACCATAGAACGACCAAATAAAATATTATCAATTAATTAAACATTATCATTCCTTAGCCTCTTGGAGCCATGTGATATTTTCCACTTTCATCAAAATTCAGGCAATTATCTGATTACCTTTAACTGAGTCACTTAGTGGACAACTAATACTTCTTTGGGGGCACCCTAGTCAACCTCAGGCACCAATATCACATGAAAGGGAGATCGAGAGAAACAACCAACAGTCAGAAATATGGCATTATGTATTCCACAAGCACCTAACAATAACGATGCTACAGAGTAATAATTGGAAGGATTAGTGCCTTGTAAGTGCAATCAACTTTACCATATCTAAACAATATAAAGCGCTAGATATTCCACCATTGCAAAATTACAGAGGTTAACATGAATTTTATATTCATGCAACAAAAGTTAGCAGCTGAGTAACACAAACTATCAAAGACAGTAATATAAGCAGCTCAAAAATCAGCACCAGAGGTGACATATCAAATGGTTAGAATACACGTGCTCAAGCCCAAAACAATCACATGATCAGAAGTTCCGAAAAAGCAGGACAAGTACCATTTGCTTGCAATTCTTCCAGGGAGAAACAGCTGCCAATTGATTCTGGGAGGGACTTTAGCTTGTTGTTCGACACGTTTAACAGCAATAACTGCATTGACAAAGAAACCAGATTACGTAACGTAGTAGGTGTATGGATAAAGAGGAGATCACCGTCTTCTTCTTTAAAATAGCCCTTGAACCCACAAATTGAGAAATCTTTGAAGTCTGAAAAATGAGAAATAAAAGTGATATTTATTGTTGAAAGTGCTCTCTACAATGTACATGATAGCCTTATATATGCAAAAGAACCCTAGACTCTGAATTCAACTCAAAATAGGAAACTTACTCAAAATAGTAAAAATAGTGAAAATGGCCTAAACCTATTCAAACGTGTAAGCAACTCATAAATGACCAAAACAAGGACTCCGGACCACAGCTGGACTCTTTAGGACCCTAGAAAAAGAAAAAACATAACTTACTAGAAGTAGCAAGTTTTAACTAAAAACCCTCATTTAACTCCTAAAACGATAGAATTTTGCGAAGACGTTTGGGGCCGATAAACCTTGGGTGATTGGGCAATGTGTACAGCTCGTCAATAGGTTTCCAACAGTATATTGTATGCGCGAAATGAATAACCAGTCACAAAGTTATGGCCATCGGAAGCCATAGTGCACGTTTAGGCCATTTTTGCCCAATTGGACCCCTTTGGCCCGAATTTGTGTGATTCTAACCCTCCATTGAGTCCTCTTACCCATCCTACATCAGTATGCTTTCATAGCTTCTAAAAGCATAGGACGCTAATTAATCCCTCTTTAGAAATAGAAGGACCTCCCCGGTGTTCGAGTTGTCGGTATCGCTACAAGTTTCGTTGGCCGGAGATAAAGATATAATATCGTTATCGTCGATAATATCGCCGATAACCGGAAATGCAAGGAAAAAGTAGGAAATATGGGAAAAACAGCAGAATTTTTTAGTGAAACTTCAGGACATGTCTAAATACACATATTTGCATATTTAGGAATAAAAAATATATATATAAAAAGAATGCATTAAATAATAAGTTTTCATTTAATGGGACCCCAAAAGCATGCGTTGCCGTAAAATATCACTCCAATAATAAACAAAATGAGTTTATATAATAAAAATGCAACTAGCATACAATAATTAATACATGTAATAATAAATGAATTCAAAAAGTACACTTTTCTAGTCATATTTCATCCCATATGGAGTGACGAGGTGGCTCGTAGTCATCATCTGGATCCTGTTGCAGTTGGGGCGTGGTACTGTTGCCTAACATGTTGACAGTATTGTTACCAGGTCATCCTCTACTCGTACTATGGTCCATCTGAGATTTAGATATGTTTCAAGTTTTGGATCATGCCCTAAATTTAATTTTTAAGATAGATGGACGGCATAGATTTAGTCACGTAATCAAGGTGGCCCCACAGTCAGGGGTCCCATGCACCTAGTGGATTTGGGGATCCACCGAAGCCACTCCCGTGTTACCCGGGTAACACCATGTTACTCTTACTGTGTGGGGCCCAATTTTATCATTGTGTCAAATCCACTCCATTCATCCGTTTCAGAACATCATTTTAGTACATGGTCCCCAAAAATGAGGTAGATCCAAATCTCAACTGGACCACACTAAAGGAAAAGGTAGTGATTGAATCCCACCATTAAAAACTTTTTACGGGCCATGAAAGTTTTTGATCAAGATGATATTTGTGTTTTCGCTTCATCCAGGTCAGTGTGACCCAATCAAGAGGTTGGATGGTAGAAAGACATTACAGTGGCCCCCACGGAGCACCAAGCCAAGTCGCACACGCGACATCATCGTGAACACATTGATTGGTGTTGAACATACTGAGGAAACTCTAGGGGCCCACGGTGATTTATGTACTTTATCCACTCCGTCCATCCATTTTACCATATAATTTTAGGTATTCATGTAAAAAATGAAGCATATTGAAACCTCAAGTGGACCACACTATAGGAAACAATGTGAATTGAACATATACCATTGAAAAATTCTTAAAGGCCACATAAGTTTTAGATCAAGCTGATTTTTTATGTTTTACCTTCATCCATGGTTGTATGATCTTATATATAGTATTGATGATGAATAAACATCATTGTGTGCCCTAGAAAGGTTTCAACGGTGGAATCATTATTCCCACTGTTTCCTTTTGTGTGGTCCACTCGAGCTTTGGATATGCTTCAATTTTGGGATTAACCCCTAAAATGACCTAGAAAACAGATGGACGGCATGGATAAGCCACATATAGTCATGGTGGGCCCAAGAGAGTTTACTTAGTACGATATTGTGCACGGGTTACTCGGTACGCAACAAAAAAGATGGACACAGATTAGCTAGGGACGTCACCAAGTTTTGTGGACCCCACCATGATATATCTGCTATATCCATGCCGTCTATCCATTTGGCAAGATCATTTTATGGCATGAGCCAAAGAATGAGGCAGATGCAAAGCTCAAGTGGACCCCACCAAAGAAAACAGTGGGGATTGAACGCCTACCATTAAAAAGTTAATGGGAGCCACAAAAGTTTTCGATTAGGTTGATATTTATGTTTTTCCATTATTCCATGTCCGTGTGAACTTATGAACAAGTTGGATCTCAAATAAACATCATGGTGGGCCCTAGGAAGGTTTCAACGATGCACGTCACTGTCCCCACTGTTTTCTGTGGTGGGGTCCACTTTGACTTTGGATATGCCTCATTTTTGGGATCATGACATAAAATGATCTAGTCAAATGGATGGATGGTATGGATATATCATATATATATGGTGGGGTCCACAGAACTTGGTGACGTCCTTCAGTACGAGATCATTGCTGAAGGAAGCGGATTGGCTGGTGTACCACACACCAGCTATATAGATGTTGTAGCCTGTAGGTACGTGTCGTGCGAAGACGAGCACTGACGCTCCTCGAGCTCCGAGTTGTACGAACGGTACAAAGGAGATCAAAGTTTTATGGGCCCACAGTGATGTATTTATTATATCTACACCATTCATCTATTTTTAGAGATCACTTTAGAGCATTATCCAAAAAACGAATCATATCCAAAGATCATCAGGACCACACTATAAATAGCAACGGAGATAATGATTTTCACCGTTAAAAAATTTGTAGGGCCCACCATAACGTTTATTTTCCATCCAATCTGTTCATAAGGTCACAAAGACCTGAAAGGAGGAAAAACAAATTTCATATTTATCCAAAACTTCTGTGACCCCAAAAAGGGTTTCAATGGTAGACATTCACTCCCCCACTGTTTTTACAGTGTGGTCCACTTGATAATTAGATCTGTCTTATTTTTCGTCTCAAGCCTTAAGAAGATCTCGCGAAATGGATGGATGGTTTGGATATAACACATACCTCGTGATCAGACCCACAAAACTTGCTGAAGTCAATACAGCAGCTATATAGCTGGTGTGCGGTACACCAGCCAATCCGCTTCCGTTGCTGAAGCTGTATATCGTCGAGCCTCGAATTAAAAAAAGGAAAAAAGAAAAGAAAAAAAGAAGAAGAAAACCCTGAAATTTCATTCGCGAGGGATTCTTGCCGAAGAAAGGGGGTTTTTGAGGGAGGGTTTCAAAACCCTATATCATTCCCAAATCGCGAGGAAATTCCCAAAATCGCTGATTTTTCACAGAAATTTCAAGCTTCCAATCGAAAAAGGAAAGGGAATTTTGAGGTTTTTCTTACCTCTTTGCAATGTTCGAAGATCGACTAGAGGCATTCTTCCGAGTTGGGAGTTCCGATTAACCAAGTACACGATCACTCTCACGTATTTACAAAAACAGCGAAATCAAAGCAATTTTTCAATTTTTTTTCCTTTATTTTTACCTATTTATCGAAAAAATAGGTTGTTGGCTACGTGGTTGGTGGCAACGGTTGATATTCTCGGCGATAATCCAAAATTATCGACAATATCTCCGATTTTTCGCCGATAATTGGGAGAGAAACGAAAAATTAGGGTTTCGGTATCGGTAGACTAGCGACACCGATATTATAGGCGATATAATATCGACATTTCGTCGACAACTTGAACACTGGACCTCCCATCTCGAAATTTATCTAGAAATGGTGTCACAAGCAGAAAGCATCTAGAGACGGGTACATTTATGTCATAGCACCATACACAATAGCAAAACACAAACCAAAGTTCAATGAAATGTGAATATTTTCATGCACAAAATTCAAATTACATGAGAAAGAAACAAGGAGTTGAGAAGAAAGTATTAGGACTACCGTTTGATAAATTAAAAAATAAGCTCTGAAAATTAAGTGTTAAAAACTTAAAAGTGCAAAAAAAGTTTAGTACTTGCAAGTATTGAAAATTTTGTTTGGTAGTTTGCCTAAAAAAATCATGATATCTGAAATTAAGCACTTTTTTTCACACACAAAAAAAAAAAAAAAAAAAAAAAACCTTGTTTGGTTAACACAAACCATAAATGTCTAAAAATTACCAATTTGTCATATTTGCCCCTATTGTCTCAATTTTTTTCTTTTATAGAATATGATATAAAACCTGTTATTGCCATGCCACCAAATTTGGCCAAGTGTCAGTTACTTAGGAGTCCATCTCCTTAGCCAAGAACGTCCGTCCATGCAGGGATCGCCTTGGATGTGAGCCATTCATTATTATGACTGACCTTTGATGTGGATTGTCCATCATATGGGGGCCAACCTTGATGTGGATATTCCTGTATGTGGGGCACACTTGATGCAGGTCGTCCATCGTGGGTCATCCATCATGTGGGGCACACTCAATGCAGGTTGTCCATCGTGGGTCATCCATCATGTGGGGCACACTTGATGCAGGTCGTCCATCGTGGGTCATCCATCATGTGGGGCCCACTTGATGGGGGTCGTCCATCGTGTAAAGCCACACTTTGATGTGGGTCATCCATCATGAGGGGCCTACATTTAATTTGAGCCATCCATCATGTGGGGCCCACCTTATGTGGACAACCATCTTTAATGTGAACCATGCATTATGAATCAAGGATATTATTTGAGGAAGGGTAAAATCTTCATTTTGAAATTATTTGGGGGATATTATAGTCAAAAGTGGAAAAAAAAAAAATTAATGCACCCCCACTTGCAACATTTAGCCTCAAGTGTTAAGTCAAGGGAGGTAAGCTGGGAAAAAAAAAAAAAAAAAACATTGTTTCAGTGAAATTCCAAATTAAGTACTTAATTATTTGGATTTGCCAAACAATGTGAATCAAAAAAAAATTACTGAAATAGCCCATTTCAGTGATAAGTGCTAAAAATAAGTTATTTATCAAACAGGTTGTAAATTGTAATACCCCAAAATTTTGCGCACTCATGTAGGTGATCCTAACGTGCAACCCAATTTGAAAGCATGCCTTAGAGAATGGCACTTTGATTTTTTCGCCTCATACACACTTAGACCTCCAAGCACTCCATATTGATCCTATGGTCAACCAAACTAGGTCTACAGGTCCCTACCAGCAGCATCCCTCCCTCCTTGTCCAATTCCTCGAGCAAATTTCAGTCCAGATCGTAGGAGTTGTGATGACCCACTTTTCTTCAACTTGAAATGAATCTTCATCTTACACAATAGTGATGTAGGACGTGGCATAGATACATTCCTAGCATGGTTGGACCAAAAGAAGGTGGACTGTAAATTGATCATAACTTTTGATCTGAGTATTGTTACAGGACGCACAACCTATCAATCTTTATTGAAACAGGCCATTCGAGGTTAAGCCGATCCACAAAGTAGGTCACATCTGTCCGTTTCACCAGAAAACGCGCATTTTCAGCTCAAAAACGAAAATTTAAGAAAAATTACTATTTTTAGTAATTCCGATTTTTTATTTTTAGAGTTTTTAGATTATTATTATTATTTTTTCTTTTTAGAAATAACTTGTAATCATGCTAGGACTCTTCTAGCAAAAGTTTATTTGGAATTTTTATTTTTAGAAATTAGGCTTTAGAAAAGTTTTATTAGAATTAAGATTTTTATTAGAGTTAGAATTTTGCTATTTTTAGTAATTACGAATTTTGGTTTTTTTTTCTATATTAATGTTGTAATAGACATATACACATTAGACATCAATCAAATTACGAATTTTCATGAATATTATTTCTATTTTATTGCTTTTTCCTCGTGGATTCGAGAAATCTCTGTGAGGAGTCCCGAGAAGCTTCGTGGATTCGAAGTAGTTATCCTTGAGGAAGACGGTGATCAACCTCATCACGTTCATCCCTGCGTCAATTGGTATCAAAGTGAGGACTCCCCTCGGACTGATGACAAATAACGAAGGTATGAACCAAAATCCTATGGACGGTGATCCAAAGATGCGTTATCTTTTGGAAAGAATGGAAGCTTTCCACCGGGAGAGTCAGTTGACCATGCAAGGGCTATAGGCAACCTCAATAGTATTACTGATGCGCTAATTCCGCCCCGAGCCCAAGGCAATGCTCAATCGCTCGTGGTCACTGTACAACACAACATCAATTTCCATAGAGCACCACCCAATGATGGTGAATCACAGGCTACCACTTTAATCATGAAGAAGTCGTTGTACATGCCAAAGGTAGAGATAGATTTACAGTGGCACAACATCTTTCGAGCAAGGCGCATTGTAAACCAAAAAGTTTGTAATATGATCATCGATGTCAGGAGCAGTGAGAAGCTCGTGTCGAAAACAATGGTGGAAAAGCTGCTACTGAAAACAGAAAGGCACCCATCTCTGTACATGATTGGATGGATCAAGGAAGTTAACAAAACAAAAGTGACCGAACAATGCACTGTCTTGTTTTCAATTGGTAAAAATTATAAGGATCAAGTACGTTGTAACGTAGTCGACATGGAAGCTTGTCATATGTTACTTGGTCGACCATGAAAAAATAATATTGATGTTACCCATAGAGGTCGGGATAACGTATTTATATTTATTAAAGACGATAGAAAGATTATCCTCGTCCCTATGGGAACGAAGAACCAACCCGAGACTTCTAAAGTTGAAGCACAGTCTCTCATACCCAAATATGATTTCATTAAACAATATGAGGAAACAGGAGATGTAGATGCATTAATTGAAAAGAAAAAATATATGGAGCCTATGAACATTCCAGAGGATTTGAAACCAGTGTTGCAAGAGTTCAAGGCGTGTGCTCAATGAACTTCCTAATAAATTACCTCCCATACGAGATATACAAAACCACATTGATCTTGTCTCAGGGGCAAGTCTACCTAATTGTACCCTTTATCAAGAAGAATGTGAGATCTTGCAAGCACAAGTGAAGAAATTGATCCATGCTAGTCAAGTCAAGGAGAGCATGAATCAAGACAAGGAGAGTATGAGTACAAGTATTGTGTCAGCTCAAGAGCTTAATGCAAAGTACAGGAAAAGGGCAAATAAACATCGACGTCATAAGTTATCTGACAATCATGAGAGAGGTCCCTTGAGTAACTCAAGGACGAGTTTTTTCAAGTGGAGGGGTCTGATGTAGGACGTGGCATAGATACATTCCTAGCATCGTCGGACCAAAAGAAGGTGAACCATAAATTGATCATAACTTTTAATCCGAGTATCATTACGGAACACACAACCTATAAATCTTTATTGAAACAGGCCATCTGAGGTGAACTAACCCACAAAGTAGGTCGCATCTGTCCGTTTCGCCAAAAAAAATGCGCACTTTCAGCTCAAAAATGAAAATTTAAGAAAAATTACTATTTTTAGTAATTACAATTTTTTTTTTTTTTTTTATAGAGTTTTTAGATTATTATTTTTTTTTTTTAGAAATAACTTGTAATCATGCTAGGACTCTTCTAGCAAAATTTTATTTGGAATTTTTATTTTTAAAAATTAGGCTTTAGAAGAGTTTTATTAGAATTAGGATTTTTACTAGAGTTAGAATTTTGCTATTTTTGGTCATTACGAATTTTGGTTTTTTTTTTTCTATATTAATGTTGTAATAGACATATTCACATTAGACATCAATCAATTTACGAATTTTCATGAATATTATTTCTATTTTCTTGCTTTTTCCTCGTGGATTCGAGAAGTCTCTGTGAGGAGTCTAGAGAAGCTTCGTGGATTCGAAGTAGTTATCCTTGAGGAAGACGGTGATCAACCTCATCATGTTCATCCCTGCGTCAAATAGACACTGAATTCGCCCTCCAAAGCAATTTACCACAGGTTAGTTTGTGGTTGTGCCAACCTCACCCAAAAAAGCATGTCGTGGAATACCCGCTTAAGGCTGCATTTTGGATACACAATTGAATTTCAAATAACTTCACTTTAATCAAGAGGAAATGGAAATTTTTTACAAAGTTTCCTAGCATTCATAAGACTAAGTACCCAAATTGCAGCATACTCTTTTCCAAGTCCAACTTGAAAGTAATGTAACTGCAACTTGGAGCCCAGTCCACAAATACACATACCAAGGAATGCAATTGTGATTTGGTCATGTCCAGTTTATTACACTAATTACTTCATTTCGAGTCACCAGTTCATCTGAATCCACCCTGAACTATTACATACGGAATAAAAAGTGGAACACTAGCAAGACTTCCCCCTGTACAAATACTTGTCATCATTCACCCCATCGAAAGAGACTCATGGGAAGGTACAAATGCATGCGACATTCTGACATATATAAGAAGGTATCATAATCGCCTCATTCCAATAAATGTTTAGTTTGATCCTCTTTTAGTATGCATTTTACCTGTTCCTCACTATCAACTACAGTTTTTAGTCTTATGTTTGATTGTATTCTTTAATAGCGAACAAGTCATTGATGCCCTCACAGTCTATTGTAACACCCCCAAAACCATGTACACATGTCAAAAGTTTCTATTTCACATCATGATCAAAGCCTCTATACAAGCAGTCTTGAAGCAGAACTCACTGGTCAAGTGTACTGATCTATGGTATCATGCACTTCTAACAAGCACAAATAGTTTACAAACCAGGGCTTGGATCAAGACTCAATCATTGGTAATTAGTGTACACATGTACACATGTACACATCATGATCAAAGCACAAATGTACTGATCTATGGTATCATGTACACATGTCAAAAGTTTCTATTTCACATCATGATCAAAGCCTCTATACAAGCAGTCTTGAAGCAGAACCCACTGGTCAAGTGTACTGATCTATGGTATCATGCACTTCTAACAAGCACAAATAGTTTACAAACCAGGGCTTGGATCAAGACTCAATCATTGGGCTGACTCAACCTATAGTAGCATGAAGCGAAGCGGCAACAAATTTGGGTACGGGAGCGGCAAAGTGTCTCCTTCAAAACACAAACAAGTATAGATAGGTGGGAGGTGGGAACTGGAGCGAGAGTCTAAAGTGGGGATTTGAAGATGGAGCGGCACCTAGGTAGAAGGATCCTGCAACTAAGGGCCGACCAAGTGATGCAAAAAAAAAAAAAAGATTTGTTTATCATTTTTCTTAAAATATACTTGTCTTCCTTCGTGTCAGAGACTAAGGGGTTCAATCAATCAAGCCCCAAGTCGATAATTAGGATGATTCATGCTAGAACTAGGACGGTCGTAGTTTTCCAGACCAAACTATAAGCACAACCATCACACTTGACTTCACGCCCAACCGAGGAAAATCAACATATTATTGAGTACACGTAATTGTCTGATTTCTTTCCAATGTGAAGCTAATTTCCATTAATATTTGGAATAACGGATGACTTAGGACCAATGACATAAGGATACTCCAAAAGGTAATTTGGATTGGGGGCTATGGGGAATTGCAATAGCTAGAAGTTAGGATGACCATTAAGCATCTAAATACCTAAAAAGATGGTGAGTCCGATTTTCCAAATAAATGATGGATTTTCGCGAGAATTGCCACCACCAAGTTCCAATACCTCGCATTCCATATCTCGAGCGAAATTATGGCGGTAGTGTGCTAAAACACATCTTGAAACTAGATTGACATGTTCATTGATCTGAACCATCCAATCCAGCCGATGGTGTACTTGACCGATAGATCCCATGTGTCCACATGATGGGCCGACTCTTAGATGTGCATGCACCAGACACCTACTTAAGCAAGCTTTAAAACTTTTATCATTATGGATTGTGTTAGTGGGTGTACACATTCCCATACACCTGTAATGTATCTTATATTGGATTTGTCTTAGTATCTAATTAGGATTAGTCTTAGTATCTAATTTTGTATTGTCTCTCATCCTTTCAAGTATCCTATTGTAATTAAGTACTACCACCAAAACTCTAACCGATGTCCTCCAGGGCAAATAATCATTACAGGATCTACAAGCTCATGCAGTTCTATCGATTATAAAGATGTTTCATCAAATGATTTCTACCCAATACAATATTAAAATTAAAACATTTCAATCTGGCAATGCCCGTAAATATTTACAATAGGATTTACAAAAATATTTTGTAGATCATGGCATAGAATTTCAAAGCTTGTGCCCTTATAAACCACAACATAATGGAGTAGATGAACGTAAAAATCAACACTTACTAGAGGTCACCAGTCATTATTGATTAGCATGTCAGTACCTAAAACATATTAGGATGAAGCCATTTTTCATGCAGCATACATAATCAATCGGACTCCGACCAATGTCCTCAAGGGTAAATACCCATTATAGGTTCTGCAACCCCATGCACCTCTATTCACACTACCACCAAAAGCATCTGGGTGCATCTGCTTTGTCCACGTTCTTGGACCATCTCACCCACCAAGGTCGAACCCATAATCTATAAAATGTGTGTTCTTAGGGTATTCGCTCTCAGAACGAATACAAATGTTACCGTCTTGTAACTCGAAAATGGTATATTTCTAAGGATGTTATATTTTTTAAAAAAATATTCCTTATTTCAATTCATGAGACAGTATACATCTTGCACATTTTCCTCTTCCTATCATAGATGAGTCTTGGATTGAAGATGAACCAAGCATCACCCCAACCAAAGAACTCAAGGTCTACTCTCAATGAAAGAAAACTCTTGTTCTTTTCGAGCACCGCCACTCTTCAATGATTTGAACCAGAATCTTCTTGTCCTAACGTATGTGCTTAATCTTCTGAGGCAAGTTTACCTTATGATCACTCCGTTGACATGCCTATTAAAGCAAATCATAAGCTACATGAGAGACAATCAGACGAAGTTGATAATCTGGGCATGCATCGTTGACTAATATGTCGTCTTATTTATCTCAGCTTTACGCGTCCAAACATCTTATGATGTCGGAATTATAAGCTAGTTTATGCAACAACCTTGTCAACATCATCTTAAAGCATTTTATCGAATACTCGTTACTCGAAAGCTGCACTTGGTCATGGTCTTCTCTACTCAAATCATGGTCACCTGAATATAGGCGGTTTTTTGCGATGCTGATTGGGCTGGCTCCTCCTCTAATTAATGCTCCACTACAGGGTAGTACACGTTCGTAAGAGGAAATCTAGCTACTTGGAAAAGTAAGAAACAATCCATTGTTACTCGCTCCTCTACCAAGGCCGAAGACCATGCAATAGCCATGCAGCTTGTGAACTACTATGGTCTATGGGTGAATGGCATCCTTCAAGATATGGGATTCATGACATCTTCCACAATTCCAATACATTGCTATAATCAAGTAGCCATCCATATTGCATTTAACCTGATCTTCCACAATCGCACAAAGCACATTAAAGTCGATTGTCACTTCATTTGAGAAAAATTGGCCGCCAAGTTACTATATACGCCTTTTGTTCGTTCAGAAGATCAATTAGCATATATCTTCACCAAAGCCGCCTTTTGTTCATTCAGAAGATCAATTAGCAGATATCTTCACCAAAGCCACATCAACATCGCACCTCAAGACCATCGATATCAAGCTCAGCATGAATGATATCCATGCGCCAGCTTGAGGGGGAGTGTTGGTGGGTGTACACATTCTTATACACCTGCAATGTATCTTATACAGGATTAGTCTTAGCATCTAATTAGGATTAGGATTAGTCTTAGGATCTAACATATGGTCTCTTATCCTTTGTAATTAGGTTTTACCACCTAAACTCTTATATAAATAAATGATTACAAGGAAGAGGGTAGATACGAATACAACTCCCTTCTCCCACATTCTCTCTCTTATCTCTTTCCTTTTCACATTGAATGTGGACCATTGCTTGATCTAATTGCCCATCTCTAGTCCACTAATCACATGGACTGACATAGTCTGATCACTTTGCTTTATGGGATGCCATTACCTCTAATCATCCATCTGATGAAGTATAAGTCGATTCAGAACCATCCATATGGAAACCATTGATTCGAAAGCTTTAATCCAGTCATTTATACTCATGCACCACAAGAGTGCAAATATCACACTTGGTCAACATCTAGACACTCATAATTTTGATCACACAATTCTACAATTAGTAGTTAAATTTTGAGTTTGATCCCTTGAATTAGTGGGCCACACTTGTTTTTTCAGTATGGACGCTTCTTAAAAAACAAACAAAACACCACTTTTGATTTCACTTTATAAGCTAGCGAAACACAAACAGTACGACTTCTAGGAAATGCCCTACCACAGGGTGTTAGACAAGTAGAGAAATCATAATTGTCAGCAACTGCATTACTTAGGAATTACAATACCTGGTAATTTAATATCTAGGTCATACGAATACCCCAAATCCAAACGACCCTTAAAGGTACCACATTTGTGTCATATCACATATGAAAATTCAATTTCATGCATAAAATTGACCCGACACCATATACAGGCATCACCACCGTGACATATATATAAATCATCGACTAGGAGACATAACCAACCACATCCCCTCAACATCACTCATCCATGTTCTGAGTCTCCCAACATCGTCTTTAGTGGAATGCAGTAAATACACATGCAACATTGCCCTTTCCAATGCTAAGTTGCAGGAGCCTTAAAACTAGGTGGTGCTCCCACTTCAAATTGCACTTTGAACTCACGCTCCTGTTTCTTAGCCATTTATACTTGCTATCATTTTGAAACAGACACTTCCCCACTCCTACAACAAAATCAATTGCCACTTCATGCTTCATGCAACTATAGTCCAGTTGACCCTAAGCCAAATTAAGACTTCCAGGACACATGAAGAGGAAAGCATACAATATATAAAGCGTTTCTGAGATAAAACATATTTACAGTCCCCCATGTGGGCTTGGTACACATGAAGAAGAAAACACACATGCTCATATGACTGGGTCTCCAGGATCATATGCAAGTTAGACTCTGATATTTGCATTTGTTTTACGTTTAATGAGGCAGTGGGTTGACCAAGCTACCCTTCTAATGCTTGTATGTGAATAAGTTTTAAGTATGGTATTTTAATCTTTTCCCTATTTAGCAGAGTTTTCTCTATTGTGGAGCATATAAAAGGCTAGTGTTGGATATGCGACTCTTTTAGAGGATAGCTTATGATTTTTTTCCCTCTCTCTCTCTCTTTGAATAGTCCATAGATCTGCATACGTTGCTTTCATGGCTTGTGTAGTCCAATTCTTCACATGTCTTGAGACATCCATATCCCATTATCTTCTTCTTTTCTTGAAATGGATTGTGGCCTTTCCCACAACCATTGTTTCTTGACCTTTGACCACTTCACATATTAGGATGCACCAAATTTTCAAATTTTGAGTCACATCCAATGACTGATTACGATTCTCCATGCGCTCCGATATCCAACAACATAATATTCTGCTATACTAAAGAACCCTTAGACAAGGGTGCACAACTCTTCTCCTTTCTCAGGAAGCATCTCAGCTCATACCATCAAAAGTAACACTCCTAGAACATGAAGCATTAAGCCTGTTGCAGGCTGAACTAAACACAGAGAACAGATTTCACTAACACTTTGTAAGATTCACCTTCACATACTATTACACTGAATATCATTCCCATCCAATTACAAGTTTATATTGATAAAATGAAATTTTCATTGTTCATATTATCATGGGCAGTGGGACTCATGCATAGAAAGTCCAAGATTTTTATAACAAAGGGACCACCTTTGACAACTCTTATGTGATTCTTCTATCATGTTGAAAGGTTGATAATTGAATAAGGCCCATTGGGCCCATGGATGTTTCTTCTATCATGTTGAAAGGTTGATAATTGAATAAGGCCCATTGGGCCCAACTCCATGTAAAAAGGCCCATACGCCCCATTCGTGTTTATACTATTATAAATAAGAGTAGAGGGTTGGAGTTTCAATAGACCCTACGCATCTCATGTTCTTACTATCTCTCTCCTTTCACTCTCTCTCTCATTGTTTCTCTCTTCCATCTTTCTTCTCCTTCTCATTGTAGCTTCTCATAGGTCCTTAAGATCAACACAATGTAGCCGCTTAATATGGTATCAGAGCCCAAGTGCTCCTAGGGTTTCTTCTTCTTCTTCTTCTCCTAGTTTTCTTCTTCTTTTCTCTTTTATTCTTTTCCTTCCTTTCTTTCTTTTTTTTCTGTTTTTTTGAAAAAATTTTCTGAACGGCTTGCTGATTTTTGTGTTGCCTTGACCAAGATTTGTTGGATTTTTCCTATTGAAGTAGATTTTTGTGTTGCCTTGGCTAGGGTTACTGGATTTTTTCTATTGAAGCAGATGTTTGTGTTACCTTGGAAAGGTTGCTGGATTTTTTCTATTGAAGCAGATTTTTGTGTCGCCTTGGCTAGGGTTTGATGGATTTTTCCTGTTGAAACATATTTTCATGTTGCCTTGGCTAGGATTTGCTGGATTTTTCTATTGAAGGCTTGAAGCAGATTTTTGTATTGCCTTGGCTAGGATTTGCTGATTTTTTCTATTAGCATAGATTTTTGGTTTTTTTTTCCCTTCCTAATCCTCGATGGTTCTCCTCTTTCCTTCCTTCTTCTTTCTTTCCTTCCTTTTCATCTTCTTCTTCTTCCGCTTATGAGTTTTATTCTTTTATTCTTTCTCAACTAGTGGTGTTTCCCTTCCTTCCCTACCTAATCTTCACTTCTTTCTTTCCTCTTTCCCTTTTTCCTTACCTTTACAACAATAGCTTCTTATTAACTATTTTCCCTTCACCTATCATTCTTCTTTTTTCATTCTTTTTCTGCTTTGAAAGTTGTGAGGTCTTTTCCTCACTGATTCCTTGTGATTCGTAAGACGTGGCGGCTTGCGGCTGGAAGTTTTAAGGTTTTAAATTTGCATTGCTGGATTTGAAGCCCCTTTGTTGATCAGCTGAAATTTTTGGTGATCTAGTTCATGTGTAGCTAGATTTGAAGCCTCTTTGATGTTTGGTTGAAGCCCTTGCTGATTTTTCTATTGTCTAGTTAGAGGTATTTGACCGGATTGTCTCTTACTATGTGACGTATGCTCGCCACTTCTCCACCTCCTCATTCGATGACTTACCAGCTTCTTCATTTCAAGCTCTCCTTGCCAAGATGTGTGATGTGACCAATATTTATTCAGGATAGTTGGCGTGACTCCTTTATGTACCGGGTAGTTGGCCCAAACCCGTTTATGCACCAGAAAATTGGTCTGGGCTTGTTTGGACTGAGTAATTGTCCCAACCTTGGCTCAGACTTATTATTGTACTAGGCTTGTTTACTCTGAGCAGTTGGCTTGGACTCGTTGTTTATATTGGACAGTCAGTCGATTCTTTTCTTTTTCGGATAGTTGTCTGGACTTATGACTGTGTTGGGCAGTTGGCGCAGCCTTGGTTGAGTTGGATAGTTGATCCAAACTCGTAGTTTATATTGAACAGTTGGTCCATTCATATTTGTTCCGGAATCTAGATAGTTGTTCAAATTTATGATTGTGTTAGGTAGTTGGCCAACCTTGGTTAAGCTAGATAGTTTATCCAAACTCATTTGTGCCAGATAGTTGTTCCGATGGCTCACATCACTAAAGTTGCAGAAGTGCATGTTTGCCTAAAGGTATTGGTGGTCTCATCGCCTCCACTTATCATCCGTTGGTTCGCCTCTCATGATAGCAGCGCTACTCATCTCCACACGTGCTACTTTTTTACTTTCTACTTTAACAAAATTATTTATATGCCTCTCCAAACTCATGTTCCTCTTTTCAAAGCACCTTAAGTTTGAGGGGGGGTGTTAGAGAAGAATTTCTTTCTTAGGTTTGATTATGTTAGAAAAGAATTTTTGATGGGGGCATCAGAGGACCTACTCGAGCGTTCCAGAGACGGAGACGATCACCCACATCAGCACAACTTTCTCTTTGTGGATGTGAGACGAGTTCCAAATGAGGCCCGCCGGGCCATTTTGAAGACCCCGCATGCATTGGACATGCATCAGGAAGACCCCACTTTGGGATGATGCATGTGAGCTGCTTAGGAGGCTATTTTAGTAATAGAATTTCTATTTCGTGTCGATCCGACCATTGGATCTTGTTGATCAAGCCATCGGAGCCATCAGATCTTTCTTATCTGGGCCCCTTGGACTCTGATCTTGCTTTCTTTATGTTTTTTGTTATTTTGAGGATTTATTTGATTATTGGGATTGATAATAAATGTTTTAGTTTTCTTCTTTTGGATAATGGACTATTTTACTTAAGTGAGTGGCATAGTTGTAATTATGCTGAATTTTAATTCCGAATTTTTTAATTATAAAACTACAAGGGGAGTGGATTTCCAACCCTAGTGGAGATTTGAGAAGAAAGAAAGAAGAGAGAAACTGTCTCGTGTGAAGGAATTTTCCTTATTGTTTTCTAGGGTTTTTTTTTAAAAAAACAAAAAACAAAACCCTCCCTTCCAATTAAATCGTGGAAGGGTACAAACTTGTTTGGTGGTGGATTCTCCAAGGTATTCTTCTTCTTCTTCTATTGTCTTCCTCTTTTCCTTCCCATTACAACCTTCTAAACCCTAGATCTTCAATTTCCTATTTTCCCCAATTTCTAAAAACCCTAATTCCAAAATCTTCAATTCTCATGAACCTTAATTTTCGTAATTTCAGATTTTTCCCTTCCTTAACCCTAATCATAAAACCTACAAATTTGTCCATTGAGTGTGGAACATGTCTATGCTAAATTGGAAGTTCTATCCTTCCATCGGTCCTAGTTTTAATTGATTTATTTGATTTCTTCGCATGCAAGCATGTGATTTAGGTTAAATCAGACTTTATTTCCTATTGTTTACTCCTAATTAATTGGTAGGTTAGCATCTTTTGTTAATTGAATTACTTTATGAACTCTTTCATAATCTCCACGCTGCATGCTAGCATTAAATCATGTGTCCTGCATCAAATTCTTTCTTTCTTAGGTTTGATTATGTTAGCCCTTATGACAACCTAGGCATCACTATGATCCAACTTGAGGGGAAATGTTGAAAGGTTGATAATTAAATAAGGCGTAATAAGGCCTTTAAGCCCCATTCAACATACCATAAGCATCTCTCTCTCTCTCTCTCTCTCTCTCTCTCTCTCTCTCTCTCTCTCTCTCTCTCTCTCTCTCTCTCTCTCTCTCTCTCTCTCTTCTTCTCATTGCAGCTTCTCATAGGCCCTTAAGATTAGCACAATTGTTTAACAAATCAAATACTCTAGTTTCTACAATCAATACAAATGGAGGACATCCTATTATTCAGCATACTATGCAAATCATGATCTCCAATTAAAGAAGATAGGGAAAAATTGGAAATGCGTAATGTTTAAATTTATTGAAGTAATGCATACTCACACTGCGCAGGCTCCCTATTGTTTCAGGAAAGCATGCTAATAAGTTCCCTGAGATGGATAATCGCTCAAGCCTGACAAGCAAGCCCACTGGACACAACAAATGTATGTAGTTAAAAAGTTAAAACCAAGAAAGGAAGGAAAAAAAAAAAAAAAACACAGAAAGAGAATTAAAGACCTCAGAAAGCTTAGATATGTACAACACAGAGAGAGAGAGAGAGAGAGAGAGAGAGAGAGAGAGAGAGAGAGTGGAAACAAACAATGTACAGGTGGGGGCAATTAAATTTTCATGATCAGATGACAAAAATTATAAATGATAGCTTCTTATTTATTATAGACACATGAGGGCTACTCACATGAGCCTTTTGAATCAAGCTTGTTTACATGTAGCATTTGTGCAAGATACTGACTGTTGATCAGGGAGGCATTACTGCAGATACTCTATGGACCTAAAGCCATGCTAATCTGGTCATCAGGTGGGATACACATGTACATAAAATAGATAGTAAAATGAACTGACAGATGGTACACATTCCACATAAACATGCCATCCACCTAATGACTTGACCGGCCAGACATTCGGGGCCACAGCTCATACATAGTGGCACTGGCACCTACTTGATGACAGCCCAGATTTATTGTGTGCCTAGTGGGGCACAAGTGGAATAACTAGGTAAAATCTGACACTTGGTTGCAGGGGCCTATTTATTTACACAGAATATTACATTCATCAGGCAAGGAAGTAATCCGATTGTTATCAAGAGTGAGGACTTTAAGAGACTGAAGTTTCCCCAAGTTCATTGGAAGGCGCTCAATTAGGTTATCAGCTAAAACCTGAAAAATAATAGCCACTCTATTAGTTCCTCCATCTTTACAATCTTATCCAAAAAAAAAAGTCACTATATTAGTTACTCCATCTTTACATTCTTATACACATGGGAACATCGAGTCCCACATAAAAGGTCTACTAGAAAGCATGTAACATATAGATCCATGCAATTTAAACACGTATGTAAACATGTAATGATGTGAAGTTCTCTCACCAGACGCTGCATATTGATTAATTTACTGATTTCCAGGGGAACATCAACTGTAGAGGCAAAACATTACCAGAACAACATGAGCACCATAGAAACAAGTCTTTTAAAACAAAACGACCTGTTGAAGCCAATCATTTGAATAGTAAAGGAAGCAAAGAATTCCCATTTAAACTTTCTTTTCTTGAAAAATGCAATATGATGCTGAATCATTTAGAAGACAGACGAGGTTGCAAGAGATGAAATTTTCAAAAGGGGTAAATGCATAGGGTGCATGAGAGATGGTTCAAATTAATGTAGGCACCAGACTCAGAATAAATTTACTTTAGGGCCTGTTTGGACACACATCCGCAAAAAGGGGTTTCCACTTCACGCGTGCTTTTTCAGTCGACTTGATGGAAACCAATTGGGTTGGTTTTCATCGAGATGGTTTAGTACTATTTTGCCAGGCGGGGATGAGAAGGGGTTTGCGAATGTGCATCCAAACGCACAACCCAAACTGGGGTTTGGCTCAAAATGTTGTTGAGGCGTCAAACGTCCCTTTTGAGGGTGCATCCAAATGGGCCCTCACCAGTTTGAATTTTTCTAAATAATAATCACCCAAAAGCATGAGTGCTGAACCAAACAAATGGACGGACAGAAGATTGTACCTATTTTATTGTGTGTTAAATCAAGTGTTCGTACAGATCCATCCAACTCAAGAACTTCGCTGGGAAAAGTCTGTGCAATAACATGTTATTTGGTCAGTACACCGAAAGGAATGGTTGGGCTAAAACAACTAGAATAAAAGCAAACATCCTCCATAAGCGCATATGCGATCAAATGCATAATTCCCAACAGTCAAATTTATGATCATTGGGAACTCCTTTTTCTTGGTTTCTTTTTCTTTCCACTTTTGCCTATAATAAATGGGTGCTCTCACCCCCCATTTTTTCTTGGGCCTGTTTGGATGGCTGTAAATGGAAGTATTGTTTGGTAAATGCTGTAATTATTAGCTTTATTAGGTGATTGGATAGAAGCCGCTGCATGCTCTGTTTTGAGGCTTGACAACAGAGCCATCCCATTGCAGTATTCGACTGCATTTTTTGCCGAATCCAGAAGGGATTCACCTCCGGATTTCACATGCAACATAAGATGACCTTTGATAGCAACAATGATCAAAGGTATACTAGCCACCTTTCTACACACACAGTGCCTCTTTCTTATACCTTTCACAGAGCTTGCATTCACATTGATAAGAGGAGAACTTCCAACCGGTCCATCCATGGCAGCTGTCCTGTAGATCTGTTATGCCATTATCAGCTCCAACAAGTATGTAGAGACGTCTACAACATCTCCACACCTTCCCTCTCCACCCTCTGCTAGTGATTGGGTGGGAGGAAGACGTGGGGATGAGCTAAATGCCATACACATATTACAGATTGTAGGAAATGCCATCTCACCAACTTCACACCATCACCTGTTGCTAGCACACAAATCTGTATAGCTTCCACTACCGATAATCTCATCTCTGTCTTTTACAATGCATTTAGCACAATCATGGAGAGTTTTGAGCAATTTGACCCCAGGTTGAAGGGTTTGGGGGTGTTTGGACATCTTATTCTCACAGGAATCATACCTCCGTTTCCCCGTTGAAGATTTTGTGTCAGTGCTCAGGTATGGTTTGGAGCAACTCCACCATTCCAAGAACACCATCTGCAGGTGGACCGTGGTTATTAGAACTGTCTCCTCTGTCTAATGCCTTTACCATTACCCTAATTTCTGTCGCTCTACATTGCGTGCGACAGAAGCTGTGTGGGTTTCATCCGTCCGATTTACAGTGGTCATGGAGGCCACTGTCCAAATGACATTTGGTGGACAGTTGCCATCTATGATGGCGAAGTGGACCATTACCACGGTTTACAACGTAAGGTGGGTTTACATCCAATTACACTGACAATACATGGAAAGAGTAATCATTACGCATCTACACCACATTCTGGCAATCCAAAAAAGCCCTTAGGGGTGGAGGTAGGAAAATAAATTTGTTTTTCCAACAAATATAGAAAGTGGGAAATGGCATTTCCCACAAATTCCCACAAAGGAAGGCTTGACAAACAATGGAAATTGAGTTTCATGGGAAACAATATTTCCATTACTTTCCATGAATCCAAATAGGCCCCTGAAGTCTTTGGCTTTAAAAAAAAAAATCGACCGATGTGGGCCAATATCACCCGTATTGTATTGTTTTTTGGTCGGGCCGATATGTCCCTTGATACCAATAGTCAACCATGGGCCTAATATACAGATCTCCAATCTAGACGGTTGGATTAATCAAACCCTTGAACAGAACCCTTAGATTGGCCTGATCTAGGTCTATTATATCATCTGATCCCAATGGCCTAATGTTTCATTGAGCAGCTTGGTTGGTCCAGATGCATTGCTTGCTCGTGCATGGCCCCAAACGCATCAGTTATCCTACACATGTGACATGTTGGTGGGAAAAGATAAGATCTTATCAGAAAGTTCACAAACACTACACATTGAGCAGCTTGGTTGGTCCAGATGCATTGCTTGCTCGTGCATGGCCCCAAACGCATCAGTTATCCTACACATGTGACATGTTGGTGGGAAAGGATAAGATCTTATCTGAAAGTTCACAAACACTACATTTTGATCCCCAACCCCATGAGTGGACAAACAAGATTTTCGCACTAGGTGCTGTCTGTGCCAGGTGAAACTGAATGAAACCTTTTGCACACCTCGAATATCCTACACATGTGACATGTTGGCAAGAAAGACAAGGTTGGGTAGGAAACTTCTCATTATATAACTGTATGGGATATTGGGATCCTTTCCCTCCCTCAATTGAGTCAAACATTTTTCGCACAACTCCGATATCCTAAGTATGTGGTGTTTTAGTGAGAAAACAAGATTGTATGTTAATTTTCACATCCTATGCCTTAATTGGATCCCCTCCCTCCCTCCATCTATTGACAAAAGTCTTTTTCATAGCTCTAATATCCTGCCCATTTGGTTGTATGTAAAAGTTCACATATGGTACCTGTAAATGATCCCCTCCCTCCCTCATTAAACAGGGTTGTATTAGATCCTTCACAAGGTGCCGGTATGTGATCCTCAACCTTCCCCCACACACACACAGTTTGACACAGTTGCCTGTAGAAGTTCACATGCGGAACCTGTATTTGATCCATATTTCTGACTAATTTCTTCTCTAAACAGATGATGGTGAAACTAAAATGAGAATTGTAAATTGAAAAGAAAATTGAGGTTGTGTTTGGTTGCACCAACTATCACGATATTTTGCACCAAATGATTACTAATAAAATATCATGATATTTGATGCAACCAAATGCGGCCTAAAGAAACAAATAAAAATAGAAAAAAGAAAATACACGTGAAATGGTCAAATGGAAAAAAAAAAAAAAAAAAAATCTATTTGTATCAATTTGCCTACGAAAAACAGAGGATTTTGATATCAAAATTCCCAAGGCTAATGGCAAACGTTGTGACAAAAGAGCAGCACACATGTGCAAGAAACTGATATGCAGAACAATCTGGGAGTGGACACAGACACCTATAAAATGGCTTACATGATGAGAGTATGATTACTGATGTGCAGAACAGCCTGAGACTGGGAACAAACACCTAAAAATGGATTACATGATGAGAGTGTGTGTAACACCCCGGATTTTTGCCAACCTAGAATTAGACGTCCTTGGGCAATGAGTTGATCATAACACCTTAATTGACTTCTCAGAACGCAATCCTAAAGCCTCAAATCCCCTTTTGTAACGCCTCGGAAAAAATCCGTACAAAGACCTAAGTACTACCTCAGGCAGAAATCACTCAGGACCAAATCCTTTAGAAATTAGACGAGTTTAACTAAGTGATAAACTAGATTAGCTGTGAAATGCGCGTGAATCACTTTAAATACAATCTGCAAGACCCAAAACTTGTAAAATCATTGACGCTAGGTTACCCTAAAATCTAGGATCAAACTCTATTCCCGGTTGCTCTCGAGAGCACATTGAAACTCCGTATCGGATTTGGACCACATGTCGAAAGTCCGATGACCGCGAGACTAAGCGCTTAGGACCGCCTTGCTGAGCTTGACAACCATCTCAGAAATCAAATCCAGATAGTGTCCCCGGGCTATTCGCTTGAGCCCGGAGTGAAGTGTGTGAGAAACGTGGATATTTTAGAAATAAAAATCTAAATTTAAGTAATCTGAGACTTGTCGCTTACGGGCCAGATATAAACAATCAGACCGTCAGAATCTGACCCAAGTACACCCTCGGATCAGGGGAAATTTTTCATACATGGCAGTGTACTTGTAACCCTGATCGAGTTTCGGTGACCGTTGAACTGAAACTGGTCCGCCATATGAGATCTGGAAGTCCGATCGGACCGAAAACTTAACTCGACCTAGATCCATAGTTAGGGAGCTTAAGTCCGACCTTTGGCTCAAGGGGGGGCTCCAGAAGTGTTCCGTTGAGCTGGAACAGATGGGCTTTGGACATAACCTAAGTATACCTTGGCCCTGGGCCTATTTTCGGAAGTTCTGGGCCTATATAAGGACCTTAAACCCTTTCTCTCATAACCCATACGAATTTCCTAAACCCTATAAAGAAAAAGAGAGAGAGAGAGAAGGAAAGAGAGAGAAAGAGAGAGAGACTTGGGATTTCTTCCTGGGATTCAATCCCACTAAACTACGTGTCAAGCTACGACTACCGTGTCGCTCTTCCGGCGATACCGATCCCGTTCTTAGGTAAGAAAACCTAAACCTAACTTGTTCTAGAGTTCCAAATAGCGTAAGTGATGAAATAGCTAACCTATTTCATGCTATAGGTTGCCGTTCGGCCGTAGACAAAGACTCGGTATACAAACTGAGTTCTAAACTTGTTTAACGGCGTAAGGTGCGGACTTTAAGCGTATAGGTTATAGTTTTCAAGGCTTTCAATGTCAGTTAATGATAGATTACTGACGTGGATGCTATTTCACATGTACAAAGTGTTGTCCGTTTCTTCTTTCAGTTATACGTTAACTATGTTGAATATACTGTATTCCTCGTATTTGTAGAAAATACCGTATACGTATGAAATACGGATTTGTGCTTGCCATGATTAATCGCTGTCTATGTATGCTAGATGCATGTGTATCAACTTCTGGGTGAACGGATTAGCCTAATACATGTTATATTAAAATACGTCGTGTATGTACACATGTGTAACCTAAGTGTTTGTGAAAATGTCTAAGTGAGTATAGACTATGTATTAACGTACGCCACGACTAACCATCGTGGGTATGTGATTGGTATATAGGCGGCAATCCTTTGACGAAAGGACTTGTCCTACTACGTATTCTAACTACTACATACCATGTATGATGTAATGTGTAGGCTAAGTGTATGTAAAAAATGTCTGTACAAGTAAATACTGGTTGACTGCTCTTTAATTGGGTGTTGAGATAGGATTCTCAACTACTCTAATGATGTGTATGTTTTCCTCCATTTATGCCATGGTTAGATATCCGTTTGTTTGTGAATTGAATATGTACAAATTCATGTTTATGTTGTGCTTCATCACATGCTCAACTGATTGTATGATTTGAAATATGTATTCATTACTGCTCGATTATCTCATATGCTTGTTTGTTGAGATTGATTGTGTTCGGGGCTATTGTATAGTCCAGGCAATCGGTAACAAGCCTTGAATTAGTGGCTGACGTTGTTTTGCCACATGAGACGTGCCTGACGAATCTGAGTCGTATATCGGTTGATGACAGTGGTTAGGCCACACGGAGTGCTTATGCACTTCATGTCGATCAATTCGATATGCGCTCGTGCTAGTCAAGCTCGTCAAATAACCCGATTGGCCGATGTATGTTAACCATGTTTGGACACTACTGCTTAAACCTAGGGTACCAAACTCACCAGTGAAATCTCTATTAACCTTAGTACCGTGATCCGCTAAGACTCATGAGCCGGACATGGTGGTATGGGACACCGTGGTCGAGCTGTCGGCCTACGCTGTGGCGACGAGCCTCCCCGTAGTGACCAGTGAGCAACCAGACTCGTGAGCCGAATATGGTAGTATGGGACACTGTATTCGAGTTGTCGGCTTACACTGATCAGAAGACGCGTTGTGCATGAGCCTCGTGTGGGTCATTGCCAAACAAAACCACTGTTACGCACTCTGATACCTGTTGGTTGGACAATATCTGAAGGAGTGTTGCGATTGCGTCAGTCCCGGATGACGCGTTGGTGTAGTGACCTCGAGCATATCTGAACCTGCGTTGAGGCAACGAGCCTCTCCGTAGTAACTAGAGTATAACTAGGCCTGCATTGATAAGGCAACGAGCCCTTTGCAGCGACCTAGAACCGTATCATCGTATGAGATTTACTAGGACTGACGACCCTAGAATGAATCCTTGTTTGGGAAGTAATATAAGGGAGGTACCTTAGTTTCCCAACCCTGCTGTATGAAAATGACTAATAAAGAACTTGGTAATCACGTTCATGCACCGCATACGTGTGCGTTTGGCGTTGATGGTCAAGCACTGAGGGAGTGTGGCATGCCGCGAACGTAAGGAGTCGCTGAGGGAGCGCAGGCGAGGGCATGCATCATACATACATACAATTATTGCATTAACATGAGTACTTAGGGATGTGTGATTTACTGTTTTATCATTACTGCTTGATTGAATTGATAACATGTTAACCTGTGCTTTATTGTTCCACTGAGTTAGCTACTCACTCCCACGTTACGGGACGGTGTTGTACACACCAACCAGACCCTGTTGTAGTTTCAGATGATGGCGATGCTTGTGAAGCGGAGCCTGACTTTTATGATGGTGAGGAGGAGTTCTCCTTCATGCAATGATCTGGCGGGTCTATGTGGACCTGAAGTTGCGTACCGGGGCCACAGGGATATGGATAGTTGAACATTACACTTTATTATTTGGTAAATTTTGAAATTTTACATGTAATTATTGACCTGACAATGCATACATACTTTGGGGACTTGTACTGGTTTAGAAGGTTTTATATACTCATCTTGCATATCACAACTGTCCCTGAATTATGTTTGCTATTTTGGCTTAATCTCATTCATGTTTCATGCACTAATACAGACAACATACAAACATCACTTCATTTGTTGCATAAGTGATGCGTTGGAACTCGGGAGTTGAGTTCTACTCGACCCCCGATTTTCAGGGCGTTACAGTGTGATTGAAGTACATAGCAGTGTGGCCCACCTGATGAACGCCTAGATGTCATGCACATGTGCTTAAGTAGTTGCATGAGTAGACTTTCTCTTCAGCTAAATATAAATTTACAATTGATTTTCAATGAAATCAATAATTGAAAAAAAATTAACTTTGAAACAGGAAAGGGAAATAATAAAACAACAAAGTAAAAAACCATAATTGAAGTTTTGAACTATTAACTACAGAGAGAGACTAAAACATGGAATTTTTCTTTTTCTCAGAGACAGAGAGAGAAGACTGATAGTCCATGCAACCAACCAAATTCAGAGTCACCAGGCCCTCGCCATAAAAGCGAACCACCCTCCATGATTGAAACCAGTTGTCCAGTGGGCCCTACCACGGATTGCCTGAGGTGCAAAATCAGACAATCTGGTGGAAACTCCACCACTGCCTGAAAATGAATGGTCAAAACTGAAAAGCCCAACAGTTTTCATTGCAGAAGGAAAGTTAGGCAACCATCTGATGGGTACAATGATTGCCCCTTACACCCTCCAGGACAAGGCATATCAGATGAATGGCGCCGATGACAAGGTGTTGGCCCTATGTACCATGGAGGAACAATGGACTACAATTTCAGGTGGTATCATGGAGTGTTGAACATGTCCTCATTGAAGAAAAGGAGAAATTATGTTAGAAAATTAAGTGTTTCTTGTACACAACAGAGGATAAAAGAAAAAGATAACGAGACGATCAGATCTATCGGGTTCAAGGCTCGACTTGAATAGTCAATTTCTCAAGACAGATTTGCTGCCCTTTTTCTGGAAGTTCCAGTAAGTGCAAACGAAGGATATCTGCAAATTGTCTCCAGGATACAATGAACTCTCAATCCAAATTTCAACACGAAAATTTGCACATTTAAATGTTGAATAGATCTCTAGTTTTGACACCAATATGCCTTTAAGACGTTTAGAAAAAATTTAGCAAGAGGTCAAATCGAGAGTAATTGCACAGAAAATGATATAATCTTAAGAATTAAGAGTGTTTTTTTACTTCTGGATTATAATATCCAGGATTTATATCAATTGAAAGGTTATTGATTTCTTCCTGAAGAGATACTAATGTGCCTCTTCAACCATACCCATTCACGGTAAACAATAGCCTTTCATGAAAGGACATAACTCTTTGTCCTATGGCGGTTATTTATGTACCCATTCAGACAGAAATAGTTATCCAACAATAAAAACTGTATCCACATAAGTGACATGTGGCATAGGTGTCACATTTACAATCATGTCACAATTACTCTCAATCGACAAAAAGGTAATAAAACATCAGGGTAGACCCTAGTTCAATTCCAATTGTACCATGGCCCAAAAAGTTTGAACCGTATGCCAAAAGACTAAGGCTCTTTTTGCTCCTTGCGACGATGCGCACGTGCTAAGTGCTAAGTGCGCCTAATAAAGCGCCCAAGCAGCCCTACAGCCCACGCCCCGCGCGCACGGACAGTGATTTGAACCCTGGTTGCATAAGCAAAAACCCCTTCTCTTACCGAATGGCTATACACACTATTTATGGAAAATTTAAATAATTAATATATTTATTTACTTTCTAAAAATAACTTTTATTTTTTGAAATTTATTTTTATTCTAAAAAACACAACAAATTAAAATTTAAAAAAAAAAAAAAAAAAAAAAAAGATTTTCGAGATCGAGAGAGGGAGGGAGGGAGGGAGGCCCAAGAAATCTTATTTCAATCAAGATTCAAATAAACTGAAATAAATTCCATTTGCAGCATAGACAGCGATCCCTATTCAGAGAGAGAGACGTTGATAATCTAAGAAAAAATGAAAAAAATTTAAAAGGAAGAAAAAAAAAAAACCTTCAATTTGCAGTCTCTAAAGGCGACGATGCCGGTCGATCGCCACCGTGAAATCCGGTTCGCGGCCGATTCTCCCCCGGTCTTGCTGTTACAGCACCCCATCTTCAACTGTCTTCGTTTCCAGAGAGAGATTTCTTCTCGAGTCTTTATGAGGACCGGAACGAGATTTTTAAATTGTGAGAGTGCAAATACAATGCCGGGGTTATGAGAATGGAAAACTGCTTGCGTAGCTCGCGTAGGGAACTAGCCGGGGTGACTTTCTCTCACATGGGAAAACGAATACACGTGCGTTGAAATCCACCTCGTCCATCAGGTACACTGCCGGATTTTATTGTTTTTTCCCCTTCATCCCAAAAATCATGCTGATTCAACACTGATCCGGTTTAAAATTAAGCAAAACCTCCGAATCTCGTTTAATGGCCCACTCGCGTTCTAGATTACTTTGATTTCTTACTAACACTTTTATCATGATAAATAAAATGTGAGATCCGATCCTAGTTTTCATGTGTGCATGCGTGTGTGTGAGTATGCATTCCGTCCATTTTGGTTCCGCGGTTCTACCAGTCAAATTCCAGCGACCCACGACCCTCGAATTGTGTTTGCGGTCATCCTTGAGTCCAGTCACGTAGACCCGACTTGGATCGACCCTAAACCTATGTCATCTCGATAGTATCGTCGTTGCGGTTCCAACAACGTATTTTGTGCGTCCATCCAACCTACGGATCAAAAGTTATGAACATTTCATCAAATGGCCCACTTTTTGTACATGGGTCATTTTCATGGCACAATTTCTCATGCACACCACATACACACTACACAATTGCATGGATTAAACACCACCCACTCTAAACACCACCAAGCCTAGTCTAAGCCTAACAACTTTGTTATTTTCACCATAGGTTATGATTGTTTTCTCTAACCAAGGAGGGAGAACAATGATGACTCTCCTACAACCCTTCCTCTCTATCTCCTCTCTCATTTCTCTCATTCCACCTCTTCTCCATATTCCAACAACTCCAGCCCATTTTCTCTCAAAAACCTCCCAATCTAACCTTTGAAAAGTGATCTCAACCATAGATCTATAACCCATGGAGCTTAAGGAGCTCGAAGGTAGGAAAATCTTGAAGATCCATTAAGGTGGGTGATGTATTGAAATTCTTTCCTTCTTTCTTTTTCTTGCATGTTCTTCTCTACACACTTGGGAGTATGTAGGACCTAACAATCAATGGTGGAGGTCATTTAGACCATGAAGTGAGACCAAGGCCCGCTACATGCATGTACGTTTTCATGGTTGGTTGTTCTCCATGAACCCACCATGATGGAATTTCTCTTTAAATCTAGATTATTTTGGTCATTTAGACCTAAGGTGCATGGTGGGGATGGTATCCCCACCTCAGAATTTCATGGATTTGTATAGATCACATATATGCATGATTCATGTAAGATGTAGGTGTGATTGTAATGGTGAAAGATTCATAGTGTCGAAATCCTCCATGGTCGTTGATCTCGCTCCCTCTCTCTATCTTCCATCTCTTTTCCCTATTTTGCTCATGATGTTGGTGGCCCACTGATGCGATCAAAAAAAATCTTAGACCCATCAGATTTTCGGACGCCCAAGCCCATTAGGCTGGATGTCCATATGCATGTATGATGCATGGGTTGGATGGCCCCATAAGACATGATTTCTTAGAGATTCTTGGATGGATTTGAGTTTGGAATTTTGTGGTCCATCTAGGTGGACCCCACTTGATGTATCTGACCATTTATCCCTCTGGATATTTTTCCATGGCCTGGAAATGGACAGTATATGCTGCTGTCCAAATTTCAAGCCCATTTGCTGCATGGTTTTTGGGTACTGTTTTAGACCCATTTGTAGGACTTTTTATTCCTGATTTCTTTGAGGTTTTTCTGAGCCATGGACCCCACCTTGACGTAGGATGGGCCCCATATCATTTAACCCTTGATTGAGGCCTATGGGATGGGCCAAAGTGGGCTGGACGTCCAGAAATTTCTGGACAGTCCAACAATGTTGCATGTTGGAGAGAAGCCTATTGTACCTTAAATTTGAAAAAGTGGGCCGCTCCAGTGGACCCCACTTGCTGTCCATACATGGGAGTACCAAACCCACCTATTTTCTCAGTGATTCGAGAGACTTATGCCCACCCCATGAGGTGCATGGGGACAGCGACATTGTGCAGTAGCATATTTTTTTTGGAAGACATTGTTGTCCAGAATTTGTATCTATTAAATAAAATACTTCTACTACTTCAAAAATTCTACAATTTTGCAGGGGGATGACCCATTTATAGTAGGACACACCTACAAAATTTTAGGGCCAATGGACACCTGTACACACCATGGCAATAGCTGAACTGACCCACTATATTGTGGTGTCCAAATCAGACAGAATCTCAGGACAAATTATTTTCTTAAAATGAATTAAAATATTTTTAGTTGTCCAAAAATCTTAAAATTTTTCAGAGAGGTGGATCACTCATGGTAGGGCCCACCTACAAATTTTGGGGCCAATGGACCCCTGTGCACACCGTGGTGAGGGCTGGACCAGCTCACCACATTGAGACATCCAGATGAACCAGATTTTCTGGACAGTCTGTTTTATTTAAGTTAATTAAAATAATTCTGAGTATCCAAAAATCATGAAATTTTTTAGAGATGTGGCCCACTCATGGTAGGACCCACCTAAAAACTTTTGGGGCCAATTAACCCCTGTGCACACCGTGGTGAGGGCTGGACCGGCCCACCACGTTGGGACGTCTAGATGAACCGGATTTTCTAGATAGTCTGTTTTATTTAAGTTAATTAAAATACTTTTGAGTATCCAAAAATCCTGAAATTTTGCAAAGAGGTGGCCCACTCATGGTAAGACCCACCTACAAAATTTTGGGGCCAATGGACCCCTGTGCACACCGTGGTGAGGGCTGGACCGGCTCACCACGTTGGGACGTCCAGATGAACCAGATTTTCTGGATAGTCTGTTTTATTTAAATTAATTAAAATACTTCTGGTTGTCCAAAAATCTTGAAATTTTGTGGAGGTGTGGCCCACTCATGGAAGGACTATCCTGTAAATTTCAGGTCCATCGGGCCCCTGTACTGACCGTGGTGCGGCTTGCAAATTTTTTGGGCCAAATACCCAGGCCAGTAGGACTACCCACCATGGGACGCCCCTACCTTGGGCTGTTGTTGGGCCTATAATCCAGCAGATGGCCCACTTGTAATATGTGTTGTGCATCCCCCTCTCATCTGGTGGGATCCATAGTGATGTGTGTGGGTCATTAGGAAATAAATACTATAAATTAAACTATTTACTGGACTCCAATAAACCCAGAAAGCCGGTGGGCTGGAATTTCAGCAATGGGCCCAATGTTACTGCCCATAAATGTTTGTTTTAGGGCAGCATGGCCCACCAGATTTGAGGGTGATTTAAATCAATTATCTTACCATTTTCTACAATATTATTGAGTATAATTAAGGCCCATATGAGGCCCACCCACGTTGAGTTTTAATGGAATGTTGCATGTGATTGAAAGACTAGTTCCTTAGGCCTTGTGGACTAAATCCTTTTAGATAGGCCCATTGATCTTGGGTCTATACTCTCCTACCTATTGTGATGGGTTTATGAGCTATCATATGCAAGTAGTTGGGCCCTTGGCTGCCCACTAAATCAACTATGTACTTGGGCTAAGAAGTGAGGCCCAACTTACTAGTAATAAGTGTAAAATTGCCCATGTAGATGAATTACTGGGCTACCCATGAGGCCCACCACAATATGTGGGTTTATAATCTTTATGGTTGAGCCCAAACCTTGCTTGAGGGCCCACCAAATTGCCTATGAGTTGGGCTTTGTGTATAGCCCACCAAACCATGTATTGCTTGGGCCTTAGACCTTACTCTTAATGCGTAGCGGGCTACCTTTTGGGACCCAGTTGAGGTTGGATGTCCTTCTTGGTGGCCCTAAGGTAGGCCCATAGGGTTTCTGTAGGTGGTTGAAGGTCCACCTTGGGCCCTTGATTAGGACCGTTTCTTCTTTTGGATGATGACTCCTTTAGTTAGTGGGCCACCCCAAAGCATTGGGCCCCCATTAGAAGATTTCTCTTCTCCTTAGGGTATCTGTCTATGTACCTAGACCTTGACCCTCCTTGGGAATGGAGGATTGCATATTTTACAGGTAGCGCATTTACATCATTATGACTCATATGCATCATCTGTATGAATTGATTGCATTGTATGGTGGTCATTGAGGGATGAAGTTTCTCCCCTCGTGCACATTGAGTGCCTGTGGCTAGTGCATGAACTGTATGTGTGACTCATGCATTGGCATCACATTTCATATTGATACTGCCCTTGCTTTATCAAGGCCTTACCTCCACAGGGATACTCGTGGATGGTTGGATGTGTGGACACTGGAAATGATACTTGAGCATACCAAGTGCATATGATACCCAATAGATGAAATTTCCAAATCTTCCTTGGTACCAAGGATCTGCTCCAACGCCATGATAGGGTGGAAACATGAGTGCACGAGGGCCTTACACCTGTAAGTCACGACTCTCACTGTCGTGTAGTCGGTTGGATAGGGATGTGGCCTTATCCACCTGTAAGGGAGGGCATTATTAGGCTGAGTCTGACCAGCTCGTGAAATGGGTCCGCTACCGTCAGGCCTTGTTGGTGATCGACTGTCCACAAACAGGTAATGAGGTCTCTTACGCTCATTTGATTGTGCAGGTCTGTAGAGCGACAGTCACTCAGTAGTATAATGGACCCCGATGATTTCCTTATGATTGGAAATGTACTTGACATGTGGTTTGGATATGAGCACTGACATTACTGTGTATCGCATTCGCATTTGGCTGTATAAGCCCCTTTATGCATCGCCTTAGTAAGGCGCCCAATACTCATTGCATGATATTCATAGTAAGCCTTGGTAAGGCTAGTGATATTGTCATTGAGCATATTTCCCTTCTTATACCTCCTGTTATTCTTCTGTAGACCATTGTCACACACTTTTACCACCCTCTAAGCTTCTATAAGCTTATGCACGATTGATGTGTGCAGGTGATCCTTGACAGGCGTCGTAATGGCAGAGCTTGGATTAGAGCTGAGTTTGAGGATCCAGTGTTGTTGATTTTCCTTTCCTTCTCCTATCATTTTATGTATGTCCTTTCAGACCTGATGTAAGCTTGTAAAGTTCAAATTCTTAGTGGATTTTGTGATGTGTGCCCTTTGTTATTCTCATATGTACTTGTTGTGATCTTGGGTATGCTCATATTGGAAATGATTATATTGTTATGGAAATCCTCCTTGTAGAATCCTATGATCGGAACTTGCCTCAGGAGCCAAGAATGGGGTACTATGGAGGCTGTTGCGGCCAGAACTGGCCATTGGGTTCCTTGTGAAACCGATTATCGAGTCTGGGCCGTGACATAAAATCAAATGAGTGGATTGGATGGAATACAAACATGATGGTGGGTCATACACAAAACTAAGGCCTCGTTTGACACCGTAGATTTAAAATACTCTTGAATTACAAATTCTCTAGATATATCCTTGGAATTGGAATCCTTTACTTGTGTTTGGCACCCTATTTAGAATCCCCTTTATTACAAAAGTAGCAATGCATTATATGCCTGTTTGGGAGCGTGGATTTGGAACCCTAATTCCAAACCCCCTATATTTGAAATCCTCATTTTGTGTTGGTAATCAACTTTAATCTAAAAGTAGTTATGCATGGTATATTTACGGGGGTTTGAATTTAATTAATTACTAAATTAACTTTAATATTTCTATTTAGTGACGTATGTAATGTTTGACACAATGGTTGTAATAAGCCCACTGAAATATATGCTTTGCTCGAAAATGATGAAATTTCAAATCTTGGATGGGCCACAAGCACAAGATCATGCCTGAGTAAATAATCAACAATTTTTAACCGTTGATTTACATGGATAATGTTTGGACGGTGCTGATCATCATATTAAAGTAATTATAGTGATGCAATTGATAATCTAATTATTTTTGGGATATCATTAGTCGGTCATATGCCTAATTAAATAATAGTCAAGTGACACACATGTTACACATGCAAATCTCGGAAGGATTTTAGATGTAATCCAAGCTCTCACTATGGATTTCAAACCCCCTCTTTGAGGGGAGGTTACTTTATGCTGCCAAACAATCAGGGGATTTGAAATCCCCCCAAATCCATGGTGTCAAACGACCCCTTGTAGGATTTGAATTTAATTACTAAATCAACTTTAATATCCCTAATTAGTATGTTTATGTAATGTTTGGGCGAAAATGATGAAATTCTATTTCTCAGATAGGCCACAAGCACAGGATCATATCCAAGTGACTAATCAACCATTTTTAACTATTGATTTTGAAAAGGCCTAGGGGGGGGGGGGGGGGGGGGGGGGGGGGGGGGGGGGGGGGAATAGGACTATGCCAAATTTAAAATGATATCAGTGGAATTAAAGAATAAGATAACCTTATAAACAAATAAATGAAAGATAGTACTTTAAATAAATCACAATACAGAAATGTAAAGCAACCTCAATATTCTAATATTGAGAGGTTGATACAAATGATGTTCTAAGGACAACCTTGCACCATAAAAACCAAGGATTTATGGCATGTAACATCCCGTATTCTAATAAGATAACCTTATAAACAAATAAAATAAATAAATAAATAAATAATAAAAAATATATATATATATAAATAATAATAATCATAATAATAAATAAATAAATAAATAAATCTCTTTAAATAGTAAAAAATTATATTAAACCACCAAAAATTGTAAGTCCACCGTCTAGGGTGTTTAATTAGACCCTTTAAGAAAGATCAATGGTTTAGATTGCTCGAGGGATCGCATGGACTCCACTTAGAACCTCCGCATGTGTACAGACCTATGTCTACATGAGGTGCACCGAAACCGCTGACCCGAAAATTCTCAAAGAAGAAGCAATTTCTCTTCCTTTTTTTCTCACTATTTACGGTATTTGAAAATACCGTTCGTATGTGTGTCACTAAAGGTCCACCATCATAGATCTGACCAAGGATCTGAACCGTCCATATTGTGTAAAACCAAAATTGTACCAGCCACAGCCATTTTCAACCGTTGCCTAGCCTCGGTGCACACACAAACACACGTATATTATGACTGTGTGCCACCACATTTCCAGAAACGGAAACCGTTCCGCCTTCTGTTGCCAGACTGGCAACCTTATCCCCTCACAATCCTAGCCCTCCACCTCAATCAATCCCAGCCTTCAATCCCACACCGCATTCTAGAATTTTCTTTACAAGAAAAGAACCACCGCCGCAAACAGAATTCGAATCCCACGAGAAACTCCAAGCGACCGTTCAAAAGGTGGGTCCTACTGTGATTAACAGACTCATCTAGTCCATCCATGAGGTATGGATCGGATGATAAACCTCTAAACTGTATTCCACCATGTTAGCTCGACTCATCTTCCCCGTCCATCCGAAAAACCCATCACCTGGGGTGGGCCTTATTTGTTGATCAGTCCCGACATTTTGATGGACCATATTATCAGAAATTCATCCTTGCCATCTGATCTTGGCCATGTAGGCTAGATTTTAAAGTATCATCTAGAATATTCTGCTTTAAATAAAGAATCGTAACTAATCTTGTGATTAGTTACGCTCGAAATTTCCAGAAGCTGTTTAAGATAACTATAAATATTTTCTTTCCAATTCGAGAAAGAGGCCAGCGTAGCCCTAAAACTAGTAAGAGATGTGAGAATTTGAGAGAGGCGCCGAACCGAGTTACCACACCTAGTCGGGTCGACTCGCCCTGAGCTATTGTAAATCGGGTTGAGTCCAGCGTTCCGTTCGAGTTTCCAAAGAAGAAGGAAGAAGATAAAAGAGAGAGAGGAAGAAGAGATCGTTGCTGGAAACGATTTCCAGCTGTGTAATAACCCAACTTGGCCATCTAGCACATTTGAAGTCTCCAGCAGCGTCCACTATCTAGGCTTTGAAGGGAAGCCAACCAGCTCTTAGAAGCTCTCCACTCTGCAAGCAGTTGCAGGTAACTAGTTGCTTTTCCATTCATTTCCCTTATAACCGAGTCAGATTGCGAGTCGTTTGGTTACCGACTCAGCTGAACATTTCAGGGTGAAATCCCTGATCTGCCACCATGGCTGTGGTTTGTTTGCATGGGGTTGGGCCTCCACTTCGAACTGACCTCTGGTTCGCCACACCCAACTAGCATATGGGCGCTGACTCGGGACCATTTTAGGCTTGGAAGTCCGGACTCAGTTGTGACTGGGTAGCAACTCGCCCCAGTTAGCTAGAAGGCCAGTCCAGGGTGATCCAGATTTTCCATTTGGATGCTAACCCAAACAGTTTTCCAACCTAGCCAACTCAATACTCTGCAGTGGGTTGACTCGGTCAGTTTTCTGGCTGATTCTAGCTGGTTCCATCGGGTTGGGATTAATGTTGAGAAGTGTTGGGTTCAATAAACCCATGATCTAAGCCCGTGGTTAACCAAAACCGATGAAACAAGCTCAACTAATCATTAGTTGAGAACCCCAACTGAGTCAACTCGGTACTGATTCACTCAATTATATAACATCTCATTCAGGGACTGTGTTCAACTGATACACGTGAAAAACATCTTACTTCAAGCAATCCTTAAAACCAGGATTCATAGACTTGCCTCGTAAGAAGATTCAAGTCAAGGGATACTCTAAATCAAGGTGAGGAGCTTCCCCCATAACTTCTTACTTGCACACGAGTCCCATATGAACTAACCACAAATTGTATGAAATTTTAGGACATTATGACTTTCCAGCTATCTTGAATTTCTTAGAGTGGTTGTGTTAATGTCATGTTTATGATTCTTGTATAGTAGGTAGTGTTTATCAACTTCATGTTGTGATTACCTATGAATATACCTCTGTTAGACATGTTGAGGAAAGAAAACGTCCATACTAGACTATTTATGGATTGTGAAGTAGGACATCGACTTCTGAATAACCATTTTTTGATAATACCATGTCAATAGTTCTTACAAATGTTATTAAATGTGAGTGTATTAAGTATATGTCTTAACAATTCAAGTAATGCGGGTTTATTTAAGAATTTCATAATACTTAGTGAGCTCTCCCATGCATGATTAGTAATTATGGAAACCCATGTTGAACTCAAAATGGGACATCTATTAGTTGGAAGTTGAAATCATCTCTTTTCTATTTCAGTGAGGAATATATTGTCATGATGCATAACATCCACGCATGACATGTGAGCTTTTCCGGGTGTTCATCGTAAGTCACAGCTTGTTGGGTTGTCCAGGGTTCTTCTACCTAAGTTCGACCATCAAGTGATGTGCATTTGTGTGCTTTGGGCTGCTCTTTCATGAGGCTTTTCCGGGATCTTATACCTCCTCGGGCGTACCCCGGGTATTTTTCCAGGAGGTCATCCTTGGGTGCACTCACCTTCATGGCCTTTTCCAGGTAGATAATCTACCGTGGGTGGTCTGCATGGTCTTTTCGGGTAACTAGTTCTTCTTGGGCGTACCTATGAGTATTTTTCCGGGAGATTGGTTCGCCTTGGGCGACCCTTTATTTTGACAGCTGGATATGCATCCCCAAATCTGTGCCTTGACCATACGTTCATACATTCATGCAAATGCATATGTAATAGAATTGCCCTATGAATCAGATATGAATTGTTAGCTTATATTGGAATTGATGTGTTATGGTTGAATTTATGCGGGAAATTCCCACTGAGTTTTCACTCACCCGATTGTGCGGTTGTACCAAATAGACCAGGTATGACGGAGAGTAACGGTACCTATGACGACACCCCTGAGGCAGTTGGAGAGGAGAACGACAATGAAGACCAGTATGACGACGTAGCTGATGCACAGACGCTCCACTAAACGCTTAGGATTTACTGTTTTCATTTCATGCTTTCAGTCGTTATCCTAGTTTTGTTTGCTTTGAAATGTGTAATTAAAAATCCCATGTTGAGGGATCTTGCTTTACTTCATACTTTGATTTATTGAACTCAGTTGGCTAGTTTATACGGTAGCTATATCTGGTTGCTATGACTTGTGTTGATAATGAGAGGAATAGTAGACTTAATACATGAAGTAATCCTCGGGTTCTCGTACTCGAATGACTGTCCTCGGGTTGTGAGAATCAGGGTGTTAGAAGATGGTATCAGAGCCAAGTTTAGACAAACCTTGCCTGTGGGAAGAAGTTTGTACGAACTTTATATATTTCATACTTAGGAATTTACTAGGCGACCCCTTAATTTAGAAAGTTGGACGTAGGAAACAATTCCCATTAGACTTAGTCTATTCTAAGAATGTAGAGACTCAAATATAGGTCCCCATTATTAAATTCCATGATTACCTTAGGTTTCAAGTATCTACACTTTCTCATGTTAACACTTTTATTTGACTACCCTCATCTGCCTTTTAACTATTAAATATTCTATTTATGATCGTCTTGCTGAGACTTGAATTCCAATTTAGGTAGGAACGTGAATTAATCTATAAACGGACTCCAACTGAAAAAAAAAAAAATAAATAAATAAATAAATAAATTTGTGAGAAGACTTATTTAGAGGTAGCTGGGATATCATATCATGTCCCACGTCAGCACATTGATAACAAATAATTATATTTTTATATAATTTAGAAGCCTTATGGACGTGAATTCATGTACTAAGCAGGAGGTGTTGTGCATACTCACCCATCCCGAACACATGTAAGTGTAAACAGCACACCCTTTACACTCTCAATTTATTTGATAACTTTGAAATTTTTTTTAAATATTAGAAATTTTTTAGATTTGAAAACAGAAATGATTAAACGCGAGTGGGTTTGAACTTTATTACAATCCCTGTTTTGTTTCTTTTCATACTTATGCTCATATATGTTATCTGCTGCTACTATAAATCACCTTGCCTAAATTCACCATCATATATGTATAGGTAATCTTGACTCAAATAGTAGCTCAATTATTTTTATCAGTTTTATTTTTACTTTGAAGTGGAAATTGAAAGTTGGATTTTCAGTCACTTTATTTCAACTGCCTGACTCGGCCACTTTTAGTTATTACATACTCTCCACCCTGCATGGAATCATCACAGGAAAGTGGAAACAAAACTTAGGTCCTCATTTCAACGATTAAGAATTTAGATTCAAGAACTAGAAATGTAATCCCCTCTAGGAAATTCCCTGATATTGTATTTCTAAACCACAGGATATGATGCCTCCAAAGAAGCGATCCCAACAAGTACAAGCACCTCTGATTATGCCACAAAATCCGAAAGAACCAGATAGGGATGCGAGTCCTATATATAGCCCGGCACTCCAGGAACAACCGGAAGAATTTGACTTGGGATCCAGGGCAAGGGCTGTCCCAACACCTCAAACAGCTCATGCAGAGAGGACTTCGTCATTTGAGGCACAAACTAGAGTCCCGACATCCGATGCTTGGGAACAAATGGTTACCTTATTGAGTCAGCAGCAGGCTTTCATGAGAGAACAACAGGCCACCATGGCGGCCGCAGTAGAAGCATTATATCAGAGGCCACACGGATCAGCATTACAATCAGCCGCAGGGAATGATGCCGAAATATTTGAAAGATTTCAGAAACTGCGACCTCCGACTTTTTCTGGGACTACCAATCCCATAGTCGCCGAACATTGGCTGAAGCGCATGCTGAAACTTATGGAACCATTAGGATGTTCAGATACGTTGAAAGTGACTCTCGCTACCTTTGCGCTTGAAGGAGAAGCAGATGAATGGTGGGATTCTACGCGTAGGCTTGCTACAGCAGGTTATCGGTGGACTTGGGAGCGATTCCAGACCAAGTTCAACGAAAAATATTTTCCAGAGTCGTTCCGTGATGAGAAGGTGTCACAGTTTTTCAAACTCGAGCAAGAAAATATGTCAGTTGCGCAATATGAAGCCCGTTTTGCTGAACTCTCTCGGTATGTACTGACTATCGTCAGTGAAGAGAGGGTCAGGCTGAGGAAATTCAGAGATGGGTTACGGCCGGGAATTAGGTCGAAATTGTGCTGCTTCGACTTTTCCCGATATGCGCAGGTGGTAGACAAAGCCACCAGAGTGGAAAAGGACGTAGACCTGATGCTGAGAGCTCGAACTCCATTCAGGGATTCGAGTAGCCGAGTCAGACCCGCTCCTCCACCTCCTAGCCTCGCTGTGGGCGATAAGCGGACCAGGACTTCTGAGTATCCAAGTATGCCTTGCAATTATTGTGGGAAGCCTGGGCACACCGCAAAGTTTTGTTTCCGTAAGACACGAGATGAAAGCGACAAGTCTAAACACACGGCGATCCGACCCCGACCACCACAGTCCGTGGCTAAACCACCTATTAGTGGTCGACCTCCATTTCAGAAACCAACAGCTCCACTTTAGAACAGAGCCCCTACAGCTCGGGTATTTTCTATGGCAGCAAAAGGACAGGAGGGGGACATTCCACGAGTTGTTCAAGGTACAACTTACATTCAAAATACTCCAGTATTTGTTCTGTTTGATTCGGGTTCTACTATATCTATTGTTAGTTCCTCCGTAGCTAAAGAATTGGAATTAGAGTTAATTTCTCTTGAACGACCCTTGGTCATAGAGTCTCCAATGGGGGGATTTGTAGAAACTACAAGATGTTGTCCCGCATGCCTAGTTGTATTGGAAGGACATGAGACTCGTATGAACTTAGTTGTGATGAAATTAAAACAGTTCGATATCATTGTTGGTATGGACTGGCTTACCCAGGTTCATGCGGTGATGGATTGCCATGCCCGGACGATTACCCTAACATTACCTGGACAATTACCCTTCACTATACAAGGAAGATGTCAATATGGGACCTATAATAGTCTACAAGCCCTGAAAAAGTCTGAATCGGCAGAGATTTCCATTGATCAAATACCAGTGGTTAGAGAATTCTCGGAAGTATTTCAAGATATACCTGGATTACCACCAAGGAGAGAAATAGATTTCACGATTGATCTCCTACCCGGTACTAATCCGATATCTATGGCTCCATATAGAATGCCACCATGTGAGATGGAAGAATTACGTGTACAAATTGACGACTTATTGAGGCAGGGATTTATTCACCCAAGTGTATCTCCATGGGGTGCACCAGTATTATTTGTTAAAAAGAAAGACGGTCACAACGCCTTTGTATCGACTACAGGAGATTGAATCAAGCTACTGTGAAGAATAAATACCCATTACCTCGTATCGACGATTTATTCGATCAGCTCAAGGGCGCCAGATATTTCTCAAAAATCGATCTCAAGTCGGGGTATCATCAGTTGAGAGTCAGAGAAGGAGACATTCCCAAGACAGCATTTCGTACCAAATATGGGCACTATGAATTTTTGGTGATGCCGTTTGGACTCACTAATGCGCCTGCAGTATTCATGGACTTGATGAATCGGGTCTTTATGCCATATTTAGATCGGTTCGTTATAGTCTTCATCGATGACATTTTGGTGTACTCCAAGAGTAGTGAAGAGCACGAGGAGCACTTAAGGACTGTTCTGAAAACCCTCCGAGAAAGGCAGTTGTATGCAAAATTATCAAAATGCGACTTCTGGAGGGAAGAAGTAAAATTCCTGGGTCACGTTGTAAGGAAGGACGGTATTGCGGTTGATCCATCTAAGATCGAAACGGTAGTGAAGTGGGAACGACTCGATACGGTCACTGAAGTCAGGAGTTTTTTGGGTTTGGCTGGATACTATCGCCGATTCATAAAGGAATTCTCTCGTATCGCTCGACCCTTAACTCAGTTGACTAAGAAAAATGTAAATTTCCACTGGAGTACTGTAGCAGAGGCGTCCTTCCAAGAACTCAAGAAAAGACTCACCACGGCCCCTGTTCTCACACTTCCAGAAGAAGGGGCCAAGTATGTAGTCTATAGTGATGCATCGCAAACGGGGCTAGGATGTGTACTCATGCAGAACGAGAAGGTGATTGCTTACGCTTCCAGACAGCTAAAGAAACACGAAGAAAATTATCCTACCCATGACCTAGAACTTGCCGCAGTAGTCTTCGCCTTGAAAGTTTGGAGACACTATTTGTATGGGGAAGAGTTCGAATTATTCTGCGAGTCACAAAAGTTTGAAGTATATATTCACCCAGAAAGATCTAAACATGCGGCAACGTCGGTGGATGGAAACACTAAAAGACTTCAAATTTGAAGTATCCTATCACCCTGGCAAGGCGAACCTCGTAGCTGATGCCTTGAGTCGGAAAAGGAATCACGAGAATATGGTTGGTCTCACGATAAAAGAAGGCGAAGTTATGAATTTTATCCAAGACTTCGATGCAGAGTTTTTTTCGAAAGGCCGAGTATCTTGGTAGCTTCATTAGTTATAGAACCCGCCTTGATCCGTCGTATCATCAAATCTCAAGACCAGGACGAATCATTGAAGAGACTGAGACTGCGGTGTGAAAATGAAAGTTTGTCGGATTGGTATGTCAGTTCTGACGGCGGTTTGAGATACCGAGGTCGTATTTGTGTTCCAGCGGTGGCAGGAGTAAAACAGGCAATACTGAATGAAGCGCACAAGTCTCGTCTGACCGTTCATCCTGGAAGTACAAAAATGTATCGAGACATCAGACGTTAATATTGGTGGGAAAATATGAAGCGAGATATTGCAAAATATGTCTCAAAATGTCTCACCTGTCAGCAAGTGAAAGCAGAACACCGTAAGCCGCCGGGTCTTTTGCAACCATTGCCAATCGCTGAATGGAAGTGGGATTGTATCAGCATGGACTTTATCTCGGGACTTCCAAAGACACGTAGGAACCATGACTCCATTTGGGTAATAGTTGACCAACTACCAAGTCAGCCCGGTTCCTCCCTATACGTGTAAATAATTCCATCGATGATTTGGCAAAGCTGTACATTCGAGAAATTGTTCGTGCTTATGGGATTCCACGGGAAATTGTGTCGGATCGCGACTCCCGATTCACTTCCACTTTCTGGAAAAGATTGCAAGAAGAGTTGGGTACAGAGTTGAAATTTAGCACAGCATTTCACCCCCAGACAGACGGGCAGACCGAAAGAGTAAACCAAGTGCTCGAAGACATGTTGAGAGCCTGTGTATTGGATTTCAAGGGCAATTGGGATGAACATATTCATCTTGCAGAGTTCGCTTATAACAACAGTTTTCAAACTAGCATTGGCATGGCTCCGTTCGAGGCCCTATACGGATGTCCTTGCCGAGCCCTACATTGTTGGGCTGAAGTTGGAGAAAGGAGCCTATTGGGACCAGAATTAGTCCAGGAGACTACAGAGAAGATTAACATAGTCCGAGGACGCCTGCGTACGGCTCAAAGCAGATAGAAAAGTTACGCAGATAATCGTAGGCGGAATCTGGAATTTTCAGTCAGAGATCATGTTTTCTTAAAAATTTCACCTATGAGAGGCGTCATGCGGTTCGGAAGGAAAGGGAAGCTCTCTCCCCGTTTCATTGGGCCTTTCGATATCATGGATAGGGTAGGAGCCGTTGCTTATCGTTTGGCTCTACCACCAAAGTTCGCCAATGTTCATAATGTTTTTCACATATCTATGTTGAAGAAGTACGAACCAGATGCATCTCATATTATCAGTTGGGGAGAAATCGAGTTGAATGATGATGCCAGCTACGTGGAGACCCCAGTTCGCATTTTGGATTTCAAGGAGCAAGTCTTGCGCACCAAAACTATCCCATTAGTGAAGGCACTTTGGTCTCGTCGTGGAATCGAAGAGGCAACGTGGGAACTGCAAGCGGAGATACAAGAAAAATATCCACACCTTTTCGACGCTTCCACTCAGGCACAATTTTGTTTAACCTCGAATTCTATTCGTTAATGGTATACATCCGAACAACCTTCGTAGAAAAAAAATAATAATAATAATATAATGAATGCCTAGAATCACCGCAAATTGATTATATTATAATTGCCTTAGTGAGATTAGAAAACTCTAAATCTTGAGGACGAGATTTTCTTTAAGGGGGGTAGATTGTAACATCCCGTATTTTTATACTTGGATATTTCCCTTAAACCATAGGAATTAATTAGGAGCGTTAGAAAATCAAGATATCATCCTTAGATAATTTACAAAAAGACCACCCCTGTAAACCATTTAACTTAACCAACGTATTGTACCTTTGAAATACGTCAAGATGTCATATGGGCAATTGTTCAAAACAAATCCAAGATAGTAATAACATACACCCTAATAAAAATAAAAAAAAATAAAAATAAATAAATAAATAAATATATATATATGTATATAATAATCATAATAATAAATAAATAAATAAATAAATCTCTTTAAATAGTAAAAAATTATATTAAACCACCAAAAATTGTAAGTCCACCGTCTAGGGTGTTTAATTAGACCCTTTAAGAAAGATCAATGGTTTAGATTGCTCGAGGGATCACATGGACTCCACTTAGAACCTCCGCATGTGTACAGACCTATGTCTACATGAGGTGCACCGAAACCGCTGACCCGAAAATTCTCAAAGAAGAAGCAATTTCTCTTCCTTTTTTTCCCGCTATTTACGGTATTTGAAAATACCGTTCGTATGTGTGTCATTAAAGGTCCACCATCATAGATCTGACCAAGGATCTGAACCGTCCATATTGTGTAAAACCAAAATTGTACCAGCCACAACCATTTTCAACCATTGCCTAGCCTCGGTGCACACACAAATGCACGTATATTATGACTGTGTGCCACCACATTTCCAGAAACGGAAACCGTTCCGCCTTCTGTTGCCAGACTGGCAACCTTATCCCCTCACAATCCTAGCCCTCCACCTCAATCAATCCCAGCCTTCAATCCCACACCGCATTCTAGAATTTTCTTTACAAGAAAAGAACCACCGCCGCAAACAGAATTCGAATCCCATGAGAAAATCCAAGCGACCGTTCAAAAGGTGGGTCCCACTGTGATTAACAGACTCATCTAGTCCATCCATGAGGTATGGATCGAAAGATAAACCTCTAAACTATATTCTGCCATGTTAGCTCGACTTATCTTCCCCGTCCATCCGAAAAACCCATCACCTGGGGTGGGCCTTATTTGTTGATCAGTCCCGACATTTTGATGGACCATATTATCAGAAATTCATCCTTGCCATCTGATCTTGGCCATGTAGGCTAGATTTTAAAGTATCATCTAGAATATTCTGCTTTAAATAAAGAATCGTAACTAATCTTGTGATTAGTTACGCTCGAAATTTCCAGAAGCTGTTTAAGATAACTATAAATATTTTCTTTCCAATTCGAGAAAGAGGCCAGCGTAGCCCTAAAACTAGTAAGAGATGTGAGAATTTGAGAGAGGCGCCGCACCGAGTTACCACACCTAGTCGGGTCGACTCGCCCTGAGCTATTGTAAATCGGGTTGAGTCCAGCGTTCCGTTCGAGTTTCCAAAGAAGAAGGAAGAAGATAAAAGAGAGAGAGGAAGAAGAGATCGTTGCTGGAAACGATTTCCAGCTGTGTAATAACCCAACTTGGCCATCCTAGCACGTTTGAAGTCTCCAGCAGCGTCCATCTATCTAGGCTTTGAAGGGAAGCCAACCAGCTCTTAGAAGCTCTCCACTCTGCAAGCAGTTGCAGGTAACTAGTTGCTTTTCCATTCATTTCCCTTATAACCGAGTCAGATTGCGAGTCGTTTGGTTACCGACTCAGCTGAACATTTCAGGGTGAAATCCCTGATCTGCCACCATGGCTGTGGTCTGTTTGCATGGGGTTGGGCCTCCACTTCGAACTGACCTCTGGTTCGCCACACCCAACTAGCATATGGGCGCTGACTCGGGACCGTTTTAGGCTTGGAAGTCCGAACTCAGTTGTGACTGGGTAGCAACTCGCCCCAGTTAGCTAGAAGGCTAGTCCAGGGTGATCCAGATTTTCCATTTGGATGCTAACCTGAACAGTTTTCCAACCGAGCCAACTCAATACTCTGCAGTGTGTTGACTCGGTCAGTTTTCTGGCTGTTTCTAGCTGGTTCCATCGTGTTGGGATTAATGTTGAGAAGTGTTGGGTTCAATAAACCCATGATCTAAGCCCGTGGTTAACCAAAACTGATGAAACAAGCTCAACTAATCATTAGTTGAGAACCCCAACTGAGTCAACTCGGTACTGATTCACTCAATTCTATAACATCTCATTCAGGGACTGTGTTCAACTGATACATGTGAAAAACATCTTACTTCAAGCAATCCTTAAAACCAGGATTCATAGACTTGCCTCGTAAGAAGATTCAAGTCAAGGGATACTCTAAATCAAGGTGAGGAGCTTCCCCCATAACTTCTTACTTGCACACGAGTCCTATATGAACTAACCACAAATTGTATGAAAATTTAGGACATTATGACTTTCCAGCTATCTTGAATTTCTTAGAGTGGTTGTGTTAATGTCATGTTTATGATTCTTGTATAGTAGGTAGTGTTTATCAACTTCATGTTGTGATTACCTATGAATATACCTCTGTTAGACATGTTGAGGAAAGAAAACGCCCATACTAGACTATTTATGGATTGTGAAGTAGGACATCGACTTCTGAATAACCATTTTTTGATAATACCATGTCAATAGTTCTTACAAATGTTATTAAATGTGAGTGTATTAAGTATATGTCTTAACGATTCAAGTAATGCGGGTTTATTTAAGAATTTCATAATACTTAGTGAGCTCTCCCATGCATGATTAGTAATTATGGAAACCCATGTTGAACTCAAAATGGGACATCTATTAGTTGGAAGTTGAAATCATCTCTTTTCTATTTCAGTGAGGAATATATTGTCATGATGCATAACATCCACGCATGACATGTGAGCTTTTTCGGGTGTTCATCGTAAGTCACAGCTTGTTGGGTTGTCCAGGGTTCTTCTACCTAAGTTCGACCATCAAGTGATGTGCATTTGTGTGCTTTGGGCCGCTCTTTCATGAGGCTTTTCCGGGATCTTATACCTCCTCGGGCGTACCCCGGGTATTTTTCTAGGAGGTCATCCTTGGGTGCACTCACCTTCATGGCCTTTTCCAGGTAGATAATCTACCGTGGGTGGTCTGCATGGTCTTTTCCGGGTGACTAGTTCTTCTTGGGCGTACCTATGAGTATTTTTTCGGGAGACTGGTTCGCCTTGGGCGACCCTTTATTTTGACAGCTGGATATGCATCCCCAAATCTGTGCCTTGACCATACGTTCATACATTCATGCAAATGCATATGTAATAGAATTGCCCTATGAATCAGATATGAATTGTTAGCTTATATTGGAATTGATGTGTTATAGTTGAATTTATGCGGGAAATTCCCACTGAGTTTTCACTCACCCGATTGTGCGGTTGCACCAAATAGACCAGGTATGACGGAGAGTAACGGTACCTATGACGACACCCTGAGGCAGTTGGAGAGGAAAACGACGATGAAGACCAGTATGACGACGTAGCTGATCCACAGACGCTCCACTAAACGCTTAGAATTTACTGTTTTCATTTCATGCTTTCAGTCGTTATCCTAGTTTTGTTTGCTTTGAAATGTGTAATTAAAAATCCCATGTTGAGGGATCTTGCTTTACTTCATACTTTGATTTGTGTATATTGAACTCAGTTGGCTAGTTTATACGGTAGCTATATCTGGTTGCTATGACTTGTGTTGATAATGAGAGGAATAGTAGACTTAATACATGAAGTAATCCTCGGGTTCTCGTACTCGAATGACTGTCCTCGGGTTGTGAGAATCAGGGTGTTACATGGCAGGACAACCTTACTAGAACGGTATAAGAATCAATATCTCAAACTGAAGAGGAATAAAGGAAATAGCAAGAATTGAAATTCTAAACTATTACAACATTCTCCACAATGCTTGAAATGTAAAAGATTACAACATTCACATCCATAAATACATTCCACAACTTTGAATGATAAAAAATAGAAATTATATAAACATTCAAACCACAAGACACAATGAATTATAGTGGTTTGCCTGTGTATACACCAACTGTTAAATAACAGTCACACAACTTGTTACTCCACTCCAATATCCTCACATAGGGGATATCAGCGTTCACTATGAAAATAGGTTTCTCAGGTTCACCTAAAACCTTCACAATTGTGTCTTTCAAATGGGCTTACACAATTCAAAAACCTCACTTTCTGAGTTTTCTGGCTCTCCTCAGATAACCAACACAATGATATTTTTTTGGCTCAATCTCAAAAGAAACCAAAATAATGAAAATTTACACAAATGTAAAATACCTGGATTTCTCTTTTTGTAGCAGCTCGAAAGAACCAATCGGATTAGAAGTTTAAATATAGAAGTTGAATTGTCCAATACTCACTTTGAAATGGTTCTAGGTTTTAATTAATTTTAAATTAAACCGGTTGGGCTAGCTCTATTTGATTTTGATTCCAAGAAGAAGGAATACAACAATTCCTATTTTCAATTCAGATTGGAATACAGAAACAAAATCAAATTGGCAAAGCTAACAAAAGAAAATATTAAATATGCACAACGTAGTTTAAAAATTAACACAAACTTATCTCAGAGTGAAGCCTTGAATTTTACTTGAATTGGAATATGAAACTCTGAAATTCGTGTTCTATTTATAGATGCAGAAATCGCGTCTACGACTGATCGTGTGGCCACCACGACTGGTCGTACGTCGAATTGCATTTTGAAATTTTAAGCGCGATTGGATAAAACCGTTCCACGACTGGTCGTAGGGTGTCCACGATTGGTCGTAAGGCCTTCACGACTGGTCATGACCAACCCACGACTGGTTGTGAGGAACCAAGAATGGTTGCTAGAGTTTGAGTCGTAGCTGCATGACTGGTCGTGAATGAGTCGGCACTGTTCCTACGACCGGTCGAGCAGACTCCAAGACTGGTCAAAGCTCAACCAAAAAATTCTAAAAATTTGCAACAACTTAGGACTGGTCTTGGAATTTCTTGGACTGGTCGAGCCAGTTCCAGGACTAGTCAAATAGAGACTAGGACTAGTCTTAAAACAGACCAAACACTTATAAAAAGATTCAATTTAAATTATGTATACAAAATGACCTACCCTAAGGTCAATCTAAGGTCATTCATACCTTGAATGTGAAGTATGGACATTGAGTCTTCATTTCTTCAGATGATGGTTGACCTTTGAAGATTTTGAAGCTTGAGAACTCTACAAGATGTAGCTTGAACTTGAGATCTTCAAAAGCTTGGATTTGTCATTCTTGAGTTGTACTTCATCTTGAGTTGAACATTATCTCGAGTTGTACTTGAGTCTTAAACAAGCACTTGTCTTCTGATGTAGCTCTTGAAATATTCAGAACATTGAAGCTTACAGAAGTGGACAAAGAACTTGACCTTGCATTTCTTGAAGTAGATCACCGTTCTTAACTTGTAGCATTGATGCAGTGTCTTGAACATACAAATCAACATGCTACACAAGACATAAATTGTGTTTTTGGCACCACAAAATTTGACAACCAAATGAGCAAGAAACCATAACACTTACAGATTTACAAGAACAATGTTTGGACGACACAAATCATTATATTAAAGTAATTTTTGTGTAGTTGATGAACTGATTATTTCAGGATATCTTTGGTGGGCGATGTGCCCAATAAAATAGTAGCCTAATGAAACACATTTTACACATGTGACTCTTAGAAGGATTTTAGATGTAATCGTAGCTTCCACCTTGGATTTCAAACTACCTCTTTGAGGGAATTTGAAACCCCCATTTATTTTATGATACCAAACATTTTAGGGGATTTGAAAGTCACAGTTTATTTGGCACCATAAAGTAATGGGGGTTCTCAAATCTAAAGGATTTCAAATCCCCTTAACCAGGGGGTTTGAAATTCAGGGTGGAATTAGGATTTTATATAAAACTTGTCACATGTGACGTATAATAAGTGTGTCACTAGGCTATTAATCTATTAGGGGCTATTTGGCACCATGGATTTGGGGGGATTTGAGGGGATTTTAAATTTCTTGATATGTTTGGCATCGTAAAGTAATTGGGGGTTTAAAATCCAGGGGATTTTAAATTCCCTCAAAGATGGAGTTTGAAATCTAAGGTGGAAGCTTGGATTACATCTAAAATCCTTACAAGAGTTGCATGAGTAACATGTGTGTCACCAGGCTACTAATCTATTGGGCACATAGCCGACTAATAGATCCCAAAACAATTAGATTATCAATTGCATTGCTATAATTACTTTAATAGGATAATCTATCCTTGTAAATCAACGGTTAAAAATCATTGGTTAGTCAAGATGTGATCTTGTGCTTGTGGCCCATCAGAGACTTGGAATTTCATCATTTTTGAGCAAAGTATATATTTCAACGAGCTTATTACAACCATTGTGTCAAACATTACATATGTACACTAATTAGAGATATTAAAGTTGATCTAGTAATTAAATTCAAACCCCTATAAATATACTATGCATAGTTACTTTTGGATTATTGAGGATTCTGAATCCAGGGTGCCAAACACAATAGAGGATTCCAAATCCAAGGGGTTCCTAATCTAGGAGTTCCAAATCTATGCTCCCAAACAGGCCCTTAGGCACGTGGCCCACTGATGATATCCCAAAACAATCAAATTATTAACTGCATTACTAAAATTACTTTAATAAGATGACCCGCGCAGTCCAAACGTTGTCCATGTAAATCAACAGCTAAAAATCATTGGTTAGTCACTCGGATGTGATCTTATGCTTGTGGCCCATCGAAGACTTGGAATTTCATCATTTTCACCTAAAATATATATTTCAAAGGGCTTATTGCAATCATTGCATCAAACATTACATACGTACACTAATTAAGGATATTAAAGTTGATTTAGTATTAAATTCAAACCCCTGTAAATATATTATGCATTGCTACTTTTGAATTATAGGGGATTCTGAATCTAGGGTGCTAAACACAATCGGAGGATTCCAAATTTAAGGTATTTCAAATCCAATAGATTTCTAATCCTAGGTATTTCAAATCCACAGTGCTAAACGAGGCCTAATGATGGAATCCCATCCCAACTGTTTGATATGTTGTGGGTCTTCTTGAGTTTTAGATCATCATGGTTATTAGGTTTCATGGTGAAGATGAGGGAGTGTATTTGATGAATGGGGTGGATTTGATGCAAGTTATGCCACATGCTAGTTAACCAATGGCAGGTAGCTTTGTTGAGTAAGTGTCAATTACCTACAAGAATTATGCCAACACTCTCATTTGAGGAGAAAAATGCTTTTATGCTCTTAGAGGACTATATCCATGGATTTGGGGATTTGAAGGGATCTAAGGGTTTGTCAATTCATCGGTTGTTTGACAGGATATATAAATTAGAGGGCATTTCAAATTTAGGAGATTTTAAATCTTTAAGGGTCGTTTGGCACCATGGATTTAGGTGGGCTTGAGGGGATTTCAAATCCCATATCTATTTGGCACCATAAAGTAATTGGGGGTTTCAAATCCCCAAAGAGAGGGTTTGAAATCCAAGGTGGAAGCTAGGATTTCATCTAAAATCCTCCCACGAGTCACATGTGTAACATCTGTGTCACTAGGCTACTAATATATTGGGCATGTGGCCCATTGATGATATGTCAAAACAATCAGATTATCAACTGCATCACTAAATTTACTTTAATAGGATGATTTGCGAGTCCAAACATTGTCCTTGTAAATAAACTGCTAAAAATCATTGGTTAGCACTTAAATGTGATCCTATGCTTATGGCCCATCCAAGACTTGGAATTTCATCATTTTCGGCCAAAGTATATATTTCAACAGGCTTATTACAATTAACTATTGTGTTAAACATTACAAACATATACTAATTAAGGATATTAAAGTTGATTTAGTAATTAAATTCAAACCCCTGTAATTATAATATGCATAACTACTTTGGGATTACTTGGGATTCTGAATCCAGGGTGTCAAACACAATCGGAGAATTTCAAATAATAATAAAAAAAGCTCTCTGTGACCTTAAGCAATCTCCAATAACATGGTTTGCACGGTTTAGTTCTGCGGTTCTCTCGTTTGGATTCAAGTGATGTCAATCAGATCACCTTGTATTTATTCATAATCGGCAAGAAGGTCGCACTATCGTACTCGTGTATATGGATGATATTGTCATCATTGGGGATGACTTAGAATTTATTGAACATACTAAGCAAATGCTGACAAGGAGTTTGATATTAAGGATCTCGATCCTCTTCAGTACTTCTTAGGGATAGAAGTTGCACGTTCGTTCAAGGGCATCTTCATATCTCAAAAAAGTATTGAAGATGACTAAGATCGTTGATGTTAAACCCCTTGCCCATCATCATCTTGTTATGTTTAATAAATTCTAAATCATCCCAGTGATGACAATATCATTCACATACACGAGTATGATGGTGCGACTCTCTTGCCAAGTATGAATAAACACAGTGTGATTTGACTGACATCGCTTGAATCTAAATGAGAGAACCACATAATTGAACCGTGTAAATTATGCTCTTGGAGATTACTCAAGGACATAGAGGGCCTTTTTTAGCTTACACATTTTTCGTATATAATGAGAAAAATATTCCAACACTCCCCCTCAAGTTGGTGTATGAATATCTATCATACCCAACTTGCCAAACACGTCTTGTAACATAAGAGAACTAAGAGCCTTTGTAAAGATATTTGCTAGTTGTTCTGTTGATTTAACAAATGGTGTACTCAACATACCAGAATAAATCTTCTCCCAAATGAAGTGAATATCTCAATATGCTTGGTCCTCTTATGAAGAACTAAATCAGAGGCAATATGTTTAGCAGCTTGAATATCACAATAAAGTGGGCTATCGGAGGAAATAGAGAATCCAAGTTCTACTATTATGGATCTCAACCACAAATTTCACGTCCTATGGGCCATAGCCCAATATTATATTTTTGCACTTGATCTAGACATAACAGACCGCTTTTTGCTTCTCCAAGTCACCAAGTTCCATCCAACGAATGTACAATAGCCAAAGATAGATTTCTATCTGTTGGGCAACCTACCCAGTCAACATCAAAGTACCCAATAATATCAACATGTCCATGATTGATTTCAAATCCAGGGGATTTCTAATCCAAGGTATTTCAAATCCATGGTGCCAAACAAAGTCTTACTTTTGGTGAGTTTTGTAATCCCTCTCTTTTACTTGGATTTTCAACCCTCTTCTTTTTTGGCTTATTTTTAAATGAAGAGAGCCACATGTGTAACATATATTTCACTTGGCTACTAATCTATTGTGCATGTGGCTCACTAATGATATCCCAAAACAATCAGATTATCAATTACATCACTAAAATTACTTCGATAGAATGATTCGAGCAATCTAAACATTGTCCATGTAAATCAACAGTTAAAAATCATTGGTTAGTCACTCGATTGTGATCTAATGCTTGTGGCCCATTTGAGGCTTGGAATTTCATCATTTTCAGTCAAAATATATATTTCAACAGGCTTATTATAATCATTGTGTCAAGCATCACATACGTACAGTAATTAGTGATATTAAAGTTGATTTAGTGATTAAATTTAAACTCCTATAAATATACTATATAATTTAAGTGCATAACTACTTTTGGATTAAGGAGATTTCCAATCTAGGGTGCTAAACACAACTGGATAATTATGAATCCGAGGTATTCCAGATGTAGGGGATTTCCAATCTAGGTATTCTAAATCTGCGGTGCCAAAGGATGCCTAATTTATATTGCTTCTAATTGCAGTGGTTTACTTCGGCAGTCCTCTTGACTAATTTGAACCGTCCATCTTTAAATTCATAACACATTTCATGGACCACCATGAAAAAAATAAAAATGATTGCATGGTTCATCATCCTTAATATGGCTTTATTTTCTTTAGTTGTCCATTTCCCAAGTCATGGATGGAATGGCTATGATTGGCTATAAAAGTGATTCTTAGGAATCATAAGCAATCCAAGATTGGCCCTAATAGATGAATGTACAAAATATTAATTGGACCTATTTTTGTGTAAATAAACAATCTTGGCCATTTATACTAAAGCCCATTGATCAAATGGTTAATATTTGTCGAAGTGTTGCGATGTTTATATTGTAGGCCATGAAATGTGCAGTGCACACAGTGAATAGTCTGATCAATGGATCAGACTATCTAAGTGCCGAGTAACTAGAAGCATTATAACTTACTTGCCCGTGAGCACCAAAGCATCTCTCATTTTAGAATAAGCGAGAAAACGTATACAAGAGTTGGAATCTTAAAATTGGAAGAATCACGGGATGCACGATACAGGACTTTGCTCAGTGGACCAGACTTGTGCTAACTGATCCATACATGAGACAAGCATGCATTAGATCCTCTATTAAGTGGCCCATCAAAGTTTCACCATCCTCAATGAAATAAAAAGACTTAGATGGAGCAAATCATAGATAACAATGTAAAATCACATCTAAAACTACAAATTTATATGTTGTAGAGTTGTTTGACTCAAACTTTGGTAAATTGGTCTCATGTACGTTATATCGGGTATGCTAGAGCCTAATGCAGCTCAATTCAAACTAAACACCTTTGACCCCAAGTGCTAAGATAGATAGGGAGACTGAGGATGGTGGTCTATGACCAAGAACTTAATAGTTTTTTACATTTTAGTCGAAAAGGTTTTTTTTTTTCACCGTGATAGCAGAGATTAACCGATCAAAATATCATAAGAGTAAAAGGGAAATTGCATTTATAACACATAAACACTTATAAAAGAGAAAATCATCGGTGATCTAACGACAGTGGCGTAGATGGCGAGGTTCTAAAGTTAAGGTCTTCCTTGGTCCAATGACTTGGGTGTAGATGAAGGGAATTACACTAAAAAGAAAAAGGAAAAGTCTTCCTTGGTCCAACATAGACTATTACGAGTTTATCATGATGCCATTTGGATTAACTAATGCACCAATAATATTTATATACATGATGAATATAGTATCCGAGCTACACCTAGATCAGTTTGTCATAGTATTCATATATAATATTTTTATATATGTTAAGACACGGGAAGAGTATTATCAACATCTTTAGAGTTTCTCTTCAAACTCTACAAGAGCACCAGTTATATGCTAAGTTTGAAAAGTATGAGTTTTAGAGGAAGGAAATGAAAATTTTGGGTTGTGTAGTTTTCAAGGAAGGTGTGTTAGTAAATCCATCGAAGGTGGAAGCAGTGTTGAAGTGGAAGTAGCCCACTCAATGTCTGGCTAGGTTTACAAAAGATTTATCAAATGCTTTTCTCGAATTCTCTCCATTAACCCAATTAACTAGAAAGGGCGTGAAGTTCGTTTAGGATGTTGCTTGTATTTAGACGAGAAAATGACTGAATTGGTGAAGTCATTGTCGCACGCCCTAATAAAGAGCACAAATGAGGATACTTTGGGAAAAGAAGATTTTGGAAAAGGCTTAACTAATGAGAGCACAGCCTGTAGTGAGTTAATCTTTTTTTTTTTATGAAAGAGTGCAATTGGCAGTCAGTGGGTTTGTTTGTAAGAGAGTGCGACTAGTAATCGATTTACAAACTATGGAAGAGCACGACTGACACTCAAATACTTTAATCGCAGGGAGCATGAATTTTTCTCGCTTTTAAATACCCCATCGAGGGGTCATTTTCTAGATCAATCTTTAGATTCTTGGGAGGATAATTATTTCTTCACAAGGAAGTGTTGTCACTAAACCCAAAGCTCATGCCCTTATGCTTCACACTCTCATCATGGAATATGGACCACACTTGTGCCCATGCCTCCAGAGAATTAAGGCCAAGGGGTATGAGGAAGTGGTTCACACAGAGGTTGGGATGGTTTGCACTCTATGTAAACAACACACTCTTAACATGGAATATGGACCACACTTTCGCCTATGCCTCCAGAGCTTGAAGGCCATGGAGTACGAGGAAGTGGTTCGCATAAAGGTTTAGATGGTCTGTGCACTATGCAAACCAATCTTGCACTTCATAACTTTACAAGTATGATCGTCAGTGGACTACCTTATATTCACACTATTCTCCTAAAGCTCACTACAATGGATGTTATCCCTAGACCTTATGACCTCACTCTTTGTAACACCCTGGCCTCCCATACTTGGGTATTAGATGTCCTTGGGTGTTATGAGAGATTTTTATTATTATATTAAAGAATATAGTCACACATTCTCACACGCATGTAAACTCGAAGACCTAGGAGCTATGAGCCCAAAACTTAAACATAATAATCCGTAACCCAGTAAAACTCTGTACCCTAACAGATCGAAATATATTATAACACCTATGGGAACTGGACAATCGCATCTACTATCCATTTAAACCCTAATATTCGGTTAGAAGGAATCCACGCTAAATGCTCTAAATAGAATGTTCAATTTAAGCAATTAACCAATGGGACACGTAAATCGAACCTTGGGATCCTAAGACAGTGAAGAAAATTCCATTTTGAATTGGGTCAGACCTCTGTCAGTTTGACTGACATGCTTATCAGTTCGACTGATCTAGGAAGAATAAAAAACAGGGAAAAGAGTTTTCTGTCAATCCCACCAACAAAGTTGTCCATTCCAGCCGATTTGACCAACACTCCTTGTCATTCTGATTGTCAGACTTCGGAATTCAATATAGTTGTGAACTACTAATCTTTTATTTAGGGCTATAAAAGCCCATTCACCCCATTTCTTTAATTTCTTAGACCTAAAGGAGATAATGAGAGAGAAAGAAAGAGAGGGAGAGAGAGAGAGTATGTGTGTGTGTGTGCGCATGTGTGTGTGAGTGTGAGAGTGAGGGGAAGATCAAAAGAGATAGGGAGCGGATTGCCGCTCTAGGCCATTCCTCTCTAAGTTTGGACCATGTGAGCCATCCCATGTCTTCTCCAACTAGAAACCATCGATCGCAGACCAGATAACTTTCGACTAGCTGGGTGATAGGTCATCTAGCCATGCATGTGTATCGTTTTCCGTAATTTCTAGCAACTTGAAGCAAGTAGGGTAAGAAATCTTCCTTGTTCATCCGAATCTTATAAATCTTGACATTAGGGTTTATGCATGTTGTCCCGACAAGCAATTAGATGTGGCATATTCTCATCCAGGAGTTGTATTTGAGTGCAACTTTGTGTGAGCTTTGGTTTTGTGTCGAGCTAGGGCCCTATTCTCCGAATCGAGTTGGGGGATCATTCAAATAAATATAGGTAAAATACTAAATCCTTACTAGAAGTTTGATTGAAATAAAATCCAAGCTATTAACGATAGATTTGCCATTAACCTAGGGATTGAAGCTTTTTCCCTAAACTTTCTATGCCTAGGCCGCATCAAAATTGAAGAATTTTGATTGTAAAGTAAAGATCCACCCTTCAAGCTTTCCTACGACATTTTTAATCTAGCGATAGTCTCAATATTTGATAATCATGTTGACTAACTTGGGAACAATATGATAACTCTTGCAATCTAGGTTCCATGTGATAATTTTAGGATTATTTGGAAGAATCCCTAATTTTATAAATCTATATAGGAACACAACATGTTTTGCCCTTCACATGAGTTGATTCACACATGCACACTCCTTACAATGCTTAATCACTTGAATACAATCCTTACCTCATGGGATTCACGTGAAAATGCATTATAATATGCTTTCGTGTAGCTCATATGTGATTTGTGTGGTTGTGACATACTTGAATTTGCACATTGAACTGCTGTCACGCCAAACCCGGAAATCAGGCTCACAAAATTCCAGATTGCCGAATCTGGTGCCGATAGCCTCTGTAGTACCCCATTCTCGGCTCCCAGCACCCATATGCTAGATTCCGATCCTGGGATCCTAGAAGGAGGATTTTCTAACGTACATTTGTCTCATAAGATGCATAACCACAAGTTTACCCAAATCACAAAGGCAACATTATCATCACATATCCACTAATATAAACATTTGAATACAGTGTAGAAAGGGAAATATACATATATTAAAAATCAAAGCTCCAGAAGATTGCTGCACGCTCACAGCTCAACACTGCTGCAACCTAACGCCACCTACACGCATCTATTGTGCATAAGCTTATAGAAAGCTTAGAGGGTGGTGTAAGTGTGTGCACAAGATAAGTGCCAAGTATTAACTACAATGCCATGATCATACAATATCGAAAATAGTGGAAAGATCATGAATCATAGATATCAAAGTAAGCAGAAATACTGACAAGTAAGTCTATAAATCATTCAATATCAGAATATGCAATGTGAATCAGCTATGCAAATGCGGAATCATAGAGAGCCAAATATCAGATGTCGAGGATACAATGCAATATGTAAATTAGGGGTGCACACGGGGCGGTTCGGTCCGGTTCTAGGGTGAAACCGGAACCGAACCGTTCCTAACGGTTCTAGGATATTCAGAACCGGAATCGGACCGTTAGCACCCTAGAACTGAACTGGAACCGAACCGTTAAAACCGGTTCGGTTCCCGATCGATTCCACGGTTCTGGGCTTTTTATAATTCAGCCCAATTGCATGTTTTATTTGATTATCTAGCCCATGTCCATTCATGTTGTGATCCATTTGATTAATGGTTTAGATATTGTATAAGGTGTGCAAAGATACAATTATAGAAACAATCAAATGGTGCATTATAAACTATAAATCATGAGTCAAATATGGAAACAATCAAAGGGTTCCTGGTTCGGTTCCAGGTTTGGTTCCACGGTTCGGTTCTACGGATCGGATTCACGGTTCGGTTCTACGGATCGGTTCACTGTTCGGTTCGGTTCTACATACCCCAAACCGAGAACCGAACCAATGTAATCGGTTCTTTGAGTTTTGGAACCGGAACCGAAACCGGTGCACTCTAGAACCAGACCAAACCGGACCGTTTGGTCGGTTCCGGTCCTGTTCCACGGTTCTACCGGTTCGATGTGCACCCCTAATGTAAATCCCACTAAGTCTGTCTAGGCCATAGAAGTGCAGAATCATAGCAACCCAAAATGCCATATGCCACAGATGTAATGCAATATGTGATGCGAATGAAATGACCAAGCTGGAGTGTGAACTCAGGATGGTAGTACGTAGTATCGCGGGTTACGGGGTCCACCACAAGGGACTTCTATCCAAACAAGTCCCATACCTAAATTTGGATAGTTAGGCTCAATGTGGTAAATTCCTGATCTCAGGTTAGTCGTGTGCCCCAACCGAAATCCTGGCCATTGCGAAGGTACATATAACAAATTATTGCGCACCACCAACCCGAGTGGATAGTGAATGAATGAATGAATGAATATGCAACTCCTGCTCGATAAGTCCACATATTATACTGTACATCTCTGGAATCATCATCGGGGTCTAGTACACTTTATGCCAGCTGCCGCCCCATCAAGCGCACAACTGGGTAAGTGGAAGAGACCTCACTATCTGCCTGTCAATATCGAGCTCGACTCGTCGATAATGGACCCATTTCTCAAGTTGGTCAGACTCAGCCTAGCTATTCTTACTCCCTCAGGCGGGTAAGGCCACACCCCCTCCCAACCGACCATGACATAGTGGGAGACGCGACCTACTAGTATATGGCCCTCACGCGCACATATATATCTACTCGGTCTAGACATTGGGGCGTCCTTTGGTATCAAGAGAGTTTAGAGATTTTCACCCAGGGCCATCTATGGCGGCCCGATGCTTGTAACAGATTTTCGGTGTCCCATCTGGCCATCCACGACATGTCTGTGGAGGCTACGACCCTGAAGTTGTTAGGGCATACAGTAATCACAATACATAATGCAAGATGTATGAGTTATACAATCCAGTCATGCATCAATCCCGCGCATACCATGCGCTCATGTGAGATAACCTCTGCCCATCAGGGAGTCTCATAACAACCTGCCCAATGACATATGCAATGGTCAACCACATCTCATAACAAACATGCAGATGATGTGTACGGGCATGCATTATGATGCTATACTCATAATTGGTATCGACAACCGGTACCGATAATCGTCATCGATAATCGGCTTATACAATCGGCCTTGACAATCGGAATCGGCCTTGATAATCAGAATCGGCCTCGCAATTGGAATCGGCCTAACAAAGGGTCTAAGGGAAGGTCATAATGAGGACATTTAGCCATCATTGCCCAACAATGTGGACGTTTAATCAACATTGCTCCCAAGGAGTGGCCCACGTAGAGTCAAACATATAGTGAGCCCATGGCCCCATACAGAGGCCTAATATACACCACAATGGGCCTCACTCAAGGGCCACATATACACCACGTTAGGCCTCGTCAAAAGGACCGCATATGCATCACGTTAGGCCTTACCAAATGGGCTAGAAATACATCACAATGGGCCTCATCATATGGGCTGGAAATATATCACAATGGGCCACTCATACCAGCCTAATATAGCCACGACCCATGGGCCCCAAATACATCACAATGGGATACGACCCATGGGCCTCGATATACGTCATAATGGGCCATAACCCATAGCCTTGATATACATCAAGTGGGCTGTATTAATGGGCCGCACCAACGGGCCTCATATACATCAAGTGAGCCGTATCAATGGGTTTCAAATACACAACAGGTGGGCCACATCACATGGGCCTCAAATACAAAATAGGTAGGCCCCATCACATGAGCCTCATATGCATTAAGTGGGCCGCATCAATGGGCCTCTTCAAATGGGCTTGGACCACACCAAAAATCATTTCAGTAGTTGTAGGTAGGGGTGCACATTGAACCGGTAGAACCGTGGAACCGGACTGGAACCGACCAAATGGTCCGGTTTGGTCTTGTTCTAGAGTACAGTGGTTCCGGTTCCAAAAATCAAAGAACTGATTACATCGGTTCGGTTCTCGGTTTGGGGGTATGTAGAACCGAACCAAACCGTGAACAGATTCGTAGAACCGAACTGTGGATCCGATCCATAAAACCGAACTGTGGAACCGAACCTAGAACCGAACCAAGAATCCTTTGATTATTTCCATATTTGACTCATGATTTATGGTTTATAATGCACCATTTGATTATTTTCATAAATGTATTTTTGCACACCTTATACAATATTTAAACCATTCATCAAATGGATCACAACATGAATGGAGATGGGCTAAATAATAAAATAAAAGATGCAACTGGGCTGGATTATAAAAAGCCCAGAACCATGGAGCCGATCTGGAACCGATTCAGTTTTAATAGTTCGGTTCCGGTTCGGTTCTAGGGTGATAATGGTCCGGTTCCAGTTCTGAATATTCTAGAACCATTAAGAAAGGTTCGATTCCAGTTTCACCCCAGAACCGGACTGAACCAACCCGTGTTGTAAGACCCATATCATAGTCCGTACCATTCCGTAGATCCCCGCGATCCTCCCTCTCGAATTCTGGCAACCTTCGACCTTTATCCGACGTTTACGCGCGATCCTAAGCCAAGTTATGTTAACTTAAGTCGACTCAACCTGAGACTTGTACCCTAGCGACCGCGCCGTCGTCGCGGATCCAATGCCGCGTCTCGCGCGTCGATGCGATACCCTGGCCTGGAGATGTGGGCCCACGTTCAGTTTGAGGAAAATGCCGCGCGTTGCAAATCTTAAGCAAAATGTCTCATTAATCAAGTACACATCAATCAATCATGTCCCATCCCCAAGTACAACCACCCTCCCTTAAAGTTAACTCTCTCTCTTACACAAGTATACACCCATCACCCATCACCCATCTCTCACCCATCACACCCCATCACTCACCCATCCCTCTCTCTCTTACATCTCTCTCTCTCATCTCTCTCTCTCATTACTCCCAAGCAACCCAAGCACCCTACGTCCATGGCTTCCATGGAGAAGCTAGTGTGGCCCACCTTCCTACCTGTCATCCCACCATCCAAAGCCCATCTCGACTGTTGAATCGCACCCCTTGGAGCTCTAGGATGCATCAGTGGAAGAAGAAGTTCGAGAAGATGAACGGTGGGTGATTTTATTTTACGATTTGAGGGCCCACTTATGGTGGGACCCATCTTGATGTATGTATTGTATAGGGGGCCCATAGTGGTGGGGCCCCTCCTCCATCCGTCTCTCTCTCTCTCTCTCTTCTCTCTTCTCCCTCTCTTCCTCCCTTTCTCTATTTTTCATTTTTTATGTATGGCCCACTGATGTGTATGATCCACACCATCCAGTAGATCTGGATGGTGAGACCCACCTAATGAACATCCAAACCTTCCATTTGGACGGTGGGTACCCACGTATATAATTATCGTATTGACATCAGTAGTTTTTGTGGGTCCCGTGTGATGTATATATTTTATTCCACGCCATCCATCTGCGTGAGCCCCACTAGCAAAGATCTGTGTGTTTGGCTGTGTGGATGTGTTAAATCCAGACCGTCCGTCCACCACCAGCAATAGCTGGTAGATTGAAGTTAGCAAGGGTGGATCTGATTACGAGGTGTGTGTTTTAGCCAAACCGTCCAGATTGTGTGGACCCACTTGATCTCCATGTGTGACTCCACCATCCAGCAGCAAGAACGGTGGGTCCCACATGGGATTTATATCCAGACCATCCGTCAATTAGACGTCCAGGTCTGGACATTTGAACTCATGATAATATTAAAATAATAATGTTATATATATGTATAATGTTATATATATATATATATATATATATATATATATATATATATATATATATATATATATATATGTGGTGGGCCACACGTGGTACCCACCAGATGTAAGAGTCTTACCTCTTCCATCCACCGTCTAGTGGATTGGACGGTGGATAACTCACCACACCATGATGGAGGTGCCTTATCAGCACCGTCTATTTATGGAGCTCACATGAGATGTATGTGCTGTATATCTACGCCGTTCATCCATCTTCAGCAGCAATAGCAGCTGCTGTTGACTTCAACAACTTCTGTGGGCCCCTCATGATGTATATGATGTATCCCAGCCGTCCATCATCTGTACGGTGGGCCCCAGCAGTGTGGCTGCTATGCTGGAATGACAACAAAGTCTCGTAGGGCCCGCTGATGTATGTGTTACATCTAAACCGTCCATCCATTTGGCAAGCTTGTCTCAAAGCCTAACACTAAAAATTAGACAGATCTATTATCATGTAGACCACACTAAAGAAATAGTGGAGATTGGACATCTACTATTGAAACCCTTTTGGGTCACAGAAGTTTTGGACCAATATGATATTTATTTCTCAGGTTGGTTCAGGTCCGTGTGACTTATGAACAAACTGGATGGAAAATACATGTTATCATGGCCCCTGTGAAATTTTTTACTATGGAAATCACTGTCTCCATTGCTATTTGTGATGTGGTCCAACTGTCCTTTTGATCATTATCACCACTGTTATTTGCCGTATGGTCCAGATGATTTTTTTGATATGATACATTGTTTGGATAATGCTCTAAAATGATCTCTATAGATGGATGAATGGTGTAGTTGTTGAGGCCCATTAGTACGGCCCATTGATGCTGCCCATTTATGTGTATGAGGCCCATGTGCAGGGCCCACCTATGATGTATATTAGGCCCATGTGTAGGGCCCACCTATTGTGCATTTGAAGTCCATGGGTTGTGGCTCATTGTGATGTATTTGAGGCCCATGGGCAAGGCTTGATGTAATGTGATTATGACACATATGATGAGGCCCATTGAGATGTATTTGGCCCATGTGATGCAGCCCATGTGATGTGTATTAGGCCCTTGAGTGAGGCCCATTGTGATGAGCATTAGGCCATTGTGTGAGGCCATGGGCCCACTATACGTTTGACTCTATGTGGGCCACTCCTTGGGAGCAATGTTGGTTAAATGGCCACATTAATTGGCGATGATGGTTAAATGTCCACATTGTGACCTTCCCTTAGCCCCTTTGTATTACCGATTTCGATTATCGAGGCTGATTCCGAGTATTGAGGCTGATTTTGATTGTTGAGGCCGATTGTATAGGCTGATTCCGATTGTCGAGACCGAGTATCGAGGCCGATTTTGATTGTCAAGGCCGAGTATTGAGGCCGATTCCGATTGTTGAGGCCGATTGTATAGGCCAATTTCGATTGTCAAGGCCGATTCCGATTTGTTGAGGCTAATTGTATAGGCCGATTCCGATTGTCGAGGCCGATTCCGATTGTCAAGGCTGATTGTATAGGCCGATTCTGATTGTCGAGGCCGAGTATCGAGGACGATTCTGATTGTATAGGCCGATTCCGATTGTCAAGGTCGAGTATCGAGGCTGATTCTGATTTGTCGAGGCCGATTGTATAGGTCGATTCCGATTATCGAGGCCGAGTATCGAGGCCTATTTTGATTGTCGAGGCCGATTCTGATTTGTCGAGGTTGATGTATAGACCGATTCTGATTGTCGAGGCCGAGTATCGAGGCCTATTCTGATTGTCGAGGCTGATTCCGATTGTCGAGGCCAAGTATCGAGGCCGATTCCGATTGCCGAGGCCGATTGTCTAGACCTATATGATGTATATGTGACCCGTGTTTGAGGCCCAATGTGATGTATATGCTGCCCGTATTTGAGGCCCATCATGATGTGTATTAGGCCCTTGTGTGAGGTCATGGGTTCACTATATGTTAGGCTCTATGTGGGCCACTCCTTGGGGCAATGTTGGTTAAATGTCCACATTGTTAAGGCCGATTTTTGATGCCGATTGTCGGTGCCGGTTATTGATACCGATTATGAGTATGTGACAGCATAACATCACGATACATGTCCATACGCATCATCTGCATGTTTGTTATGAGATGTGGTTGACTATTGCATTGTCATTGGGCATGTTGTTATGAGACTCCTTGATAGGCGGTCTCACATGAGTACACGGTATACGTAGGATTGATGCATGACTGGATTGTATGACTCATGCATCTTGTATTGTGTGTTGTGATTACTGTACGCCCTAGCGACATCAGGGTCGTAGCCTTCACAGGTATTTCGTGGGTGGCCAGATGGGACACCGAAAATCTGTTTTACATGGGGTGCTATAGATATCCCTGGGTGAAAGTCTCTAAACCCTCTTAGTTTCAGAAGTTGCTCCAATATTTAGACGAGTGGATGTATGAGCGCATGAGGGCTGTATACCGTTACGCCGCGTCTCCCACAGTGTCGCGGTTGGTTGGAAGGAGGTACGACCTTACCTGCCCGAGAGGAGGGGTAATGCTAGGCTGAGTCTGACTAGCTCGAGGAATGGGTCCGCTATCGACGAGTTGAGCCTGATATTGGTAGGCGGATAGTGAGGTCTCTTCCACTCACCTTGTTACACGTGATGGGGTGATAATCTGGTTTGGAGTGTAATAGACCCCGGTGATTTCTCAGAGAGGAACCGTACTGATATGTGGACTTATTGAGAAGGAATTACATACTCATTCATTCACTATCCACTTAGGCTGGTGGTGCG